>CM044433.1:38324602-38390933 GCA_024363595.1 Xenopus borealis
TTTTTTATATATATATATATATATATATATATATATATATAATGCTTTTATTAAATGCATCTGTGCATCTAACGTTTTTATATATATATGCGTGAAACTTATTATCAGAAAATGCATTACCGAGACTAAATTGCTCACATCAATTATTGACCCAATGGAGCCGAGTATCTGAACACCGTTTTTTCGAATCTTCTCAGTTTTAGCTCTCGCTAAGAAATATTTATTTTTATGGTTGACCAGCTGCATGCCATGAATTGACAGGGGAGGTCTATAGTATTGGGATGGATTCTTTACAAAAGCAATAGAGCAGAGGCTTTTGCCTGAAAACAGTGCCTGCCTTGACCCAGCCTGATCTTGGACATGAACTTGCTTAGCCTTTGTTACCCTGCCTTTATTATAATGTTTCAGGAGTTCCATTTTTCAGCAGGACCTGACTTATCTGCCCTGCTTGACGTGATTGTCAGTCTTGTCTATGCTTTTCTAGTACCAGTCTGTCCTCCTTGTTTCTTAGTACTGGTTCCTCCGTAGACCTTACTAACCAATCCTACTGGCCTTGGCCACTGTTGTTTACAAAAGACAGATGATAGTGGTCTGTGTTTGTTTTTCATGGTTTGGGCCAGGGTTCTTGGTTTCTATAAACCTTTATGTTACGGCATACCATTATGTTCATGACAATTCCATATTTCCTACATTATGGCAGCTCCTGTAAGTTTGATATTACCCCCATGTACAAAGCAAGGTCTGTACAGTCAGTTAGCTGAGATGTGAGTGGAAGAATTTAACTGGCGCCATATGTATACCTGTGGAATGAAGTGGAACCCTAACATCAGTGCTTAACCTCACTATTCTTGGAGTTAAAGCAAAACAAATCCCAACATTAATGTCCCAACATCTCATGGAAAACAGTGCCAGTATAGCAGAGACAATTATAACAGCAAAGATGGGATTCGGAATGAGATGTCGAGTATCCAGATACTTTTAGCCATATAGTGTATATGTATGGGATATACTGTGTCAGTATTCACACCAGTGAAGTGGCAATACTTTTCTAAAGTAAGAGACAGCGACACCCCGGTTCAATGCCTGTGTTTTATTCACTGCAGGGTTTTCAACAAATCAAGATATTTCAATTTTAAACAGCATATGTATCAAATAAATAGAAATGAATTATTCTGAAACCAGAACAGACTGGTCGATGGGCAGGGGCATAACTACAGAGGAAGCAGACACTGCGGCTGCAGGGAGGCAGGAGGTATAGGGGGCCCCATGATGCCCTAATTAATGAACAATTTCAACATATACTAGTAAAATGGATAACCTCTGGATATGTTGGGGGCCCTAAAATTAATTTACTGTGGGGCCCAATAACCTCTAGTTACGCCACTGTCGATGGGCATTCTTTTCAGTAATGTAACTATTCTGTTCTTGGCCCAGGTGCAGGAGGTGCAGGATGTGGTCTCTGACAGACCCCTAGGGGGTGTTGGCCTGGGGGCCCCTGCTACCCCTGGTACTTACACCACTCTGAATCTGTGTAAATAACAAACCTGTAAGAGCCCCTTTATCACTGGTAATAATTGATTAATTCCAACACATGCACTGCCCTTTCGGAGTGAATACAGCCCCTCTTATTCCTCACGTCCGCTTTGTCTCATAAAGCATTCCAGGGCTTTTCTGGTTACTGTGCTACAAAGGATATATCGATGATGTTGGTGTGCCACTGCCCTACTTCTCATTTATCTAGTGTTACCCTTTAAACGTTTAATTTCTCTTGTCTGAATTTTTTTAAATCTATATCCGGGGAAAGAGACCAGTCTTTCCATTATATTTATCATTTGTTTAACATTTTAACACCTCCAAAGGGAATTCGGAAATTACAATTAGAAACAGGGTCCAACTGGGTTGGCAGGACACCAAGAAAAAACTCAGGCTTTCATGGGCCCAGCCAACCCAGGAACACTCTGTCCAGACTGTCCCGTCTACCTCGAGCACAGCTGCAAAGTTAAGGAGGAGAGAGTCAAAGGTACAAGGTAAGCAACACATACAAGGGGAGGCCAGACATTGGGATGTGGGCCCTTGAAGTAGAAGCCTCAGTGAGCCCCAGATGCTGCAATCCAACCGAGAAAAACAACCTTAAAATGTATGTGTACAAATTTCTTTATGAGGAACTAATTCAAATGAATTAGATTATTTGACATATGCTAGTATGAACACACATTGAGGGGTTTTTAAAGAATGGAAATACCATGTACATAGTGCGAACCGGAAAACCACACAGTCTTAAAAATATTAAAATACATCTTTAAACTTATTATTGGGATCTTGCATTCATTAGTTATGAAATTGTCTTCAGCTTGACCGCTAAATTGCTCTCAGTAGATTACATAAGTGGTCAAGTGATTAATGACTCTAATTGAAAAACCAAGTTCAGGTTTATATACACATAAAAAGGAGGGGGGTCTATTAACTTTTAAAGTTAAATGGATGCTTTAGGGAGGCTTTTCCAGGAACAAAAATCTAAATCACCAAATGCTGAGCTAAATTGTATTATCTAAATGCTTATGTTTTTAATGAAAAGTGTTTTCACTAGGTCATCGTCTAGTGGCTCTGTAGTCTCATTCTCTCAAGCCCTTTTCTTGACCAAAAAGTATTTATCACATCCATTCTGTCGCCATGCATTTAAACCTGCACTAGGTACTAATAATTGATGAAGGCATGTGTTTTCTTTCCTAGATGAGCCTGAAAGCAAGCTTGAAGGTCAACTAGGGTAAATTTTGGGGTTAAAATATTACTGCTGTCCAGTGATGTGCGGGTCAAGAAAATCTCAAAAGTCTCTGATCCAGACACACACCAACCAGACCTGTCTGCACCCCCCATCCATTTATAGTCCTGCACCAAACTGACCCGCTAATTATGTGACAAAATGATCTACAAAACAGGAAGCTGTAAGTCAGAGGCCAGCTACTACTACTGTTGTCCATGATATTATGACTGTTACACCACTTTCCAATATTAGCAACCTTGGAATGAGTTAAGGAGGGCCAGGGACAAAGTGTGGACCTGCAGGTGAAAATATCCATCAGCCATTGATGTAAATAAAGATGTTTCCAGAATCATTAATGAATACAATGGAAAACAATGGAAAAAATGTTGAGCAGATGCTTTAAGTACAAGCAGAATTGCCAACTTAAATTATCAGGATGCTAATGATTCAGTCCCAATTTTTCTTTTTTTTTTTTTTAACTTTCCTCATCCCACTAAGTGATTATATGAAATAAGGCAGAGTCCTGCACTGGGTCGGAATAACCACAAAGTGGTTGGGTTTTGGTCAGAAAATTCTTGATTCCCTGACCTTGTGGGCATTCTTGGCCCTCCCATTCTCCATAGTGTTTTAGGCAATTTTGTAGTCACTTTCCTGCTGAATTTTCCCCGGAATGACATCTCTTCCGGTTTCCCAGTCCCAAGGTGGAAGGTAAGTTTAACTGTTAATGGTCAGGTAGTGGCTCTAGGTAGGAGATGTGTTTAGTGGAGGATGCGGGTCGGGTCGGGTTGGGGGACAGCTGGTCCGGGTCGGGCATTGGTCCCTGCAGGGCTCTTATATAAGGCTTCATTTGCAATGGACTACTTACCAGTGCAAATATTGCCACTTCAGTTACATAATAAACTCACAGTTGTTAAAAAACTGTCCCCAATATTCTTCCAAATAGGCAAAAAAAAAACCTTTCCTATTTCAGTATGGAACGCATACTGGGATAAGAACGGTAAAATATGTTTTAATACCAGTAAACATGCATGCTCTTTCCTTAAATGAACAAATAAACCTAAAAGAAACCTGATCTTATATAAAAGAATGAACTGAGATAAATAATTCTTATAAAAATATACTCTATAAAGGACTCTTTAAGTTTTGAAATGAGACAATCATCACCATGAGATAAACACAAGATCTGGTAACAAAGGCAAGAAATGTAAGGTATTTGTAGCCAGCGGGTGGAATGATCTTTTATCTGTGCTCTGACACAACGCAGACCAAAATAAAATAGTGGATACAGATTTATGTCATAAGCTATTCAGTTGCAAGTGACAGTGGAATTGTCAAAGACAGCCAAGGTTTCTGGATTCCAGATGCTCCAGAGCTGTAGCAAAGGAACTTTCATTAAGTATGTTTTCCCACAGGTAAAGTTGCATTACTGAAAAGAAGGGTATTGGGCCCTCTAGAAATACCATACTCATGGTTTTTGCTTCAATCTCAGATTGGGGGAGGGTACATAGCAATTTGAATTAAATTTTCCTTTATGTAAATGTACTTTGACCTATCCCTAATGTGACTACAATGTGATGATAACCAGCATTATTCCAAGTATCTTCTGCACTACAGTACAAATGTCCAGTAGATGAATATATTCTATTTATTTACTGTATACAGTTGCTTTGAAATATGTTTGGAGCTGTAGATGATGCATTAGAGTAATGTTAAGGCACACAAGTACAAATTTTGATGTGACACACACACTTCTAACGGTGGCCATACACGGAGAGATATGGATCTCTGTCTGATATGCCCACCGTAGCTACTAATAGCAGCTACTTGTCAAGGCAACAAAATAGACAAAAGTTATAATTGGCTTTGCTAAGGGTACACGGCAAGATTCAGGGAGATTTAGTCGCCTGACAACTAATCAGCTCTTTGTCTGGGCGACAATCTACCTGAACCGCCTTCCCGTGCCATAACGCCATCTTGAATGTAAAATCGCTAGTGGTATGGTACCCGCTGCACTTCGTTTTTTGAAGTCACCTGAAGTTGAAACGTCACTTTTTATAGATGCACGCCTGTTCGCCCCATTCCATTTGTGACATAATTGGTGGGGCGGATCAGTGCGGGTCTATAAAAGGAACCCGGCTAGGCTGGCATGGGAGGGCAGGTGGCAGGTTGGGAAAAAATCAGCCCACACATCACTAAAATAGAGCACTCTCTCCCCCACATTTATTTAAACCCTCTAGGGGAGCTTTGGCACCAAAATATTTTGCTAGGCAACTAGATACTAACTCCCTCATGCAGGGCCGCCATTAGAAATCACGGGGCCCTGTACAAAAATTTTTTTGGGGCCCCCTGGGTCCACCCAGGTGCCCAAGCCCTACCCCTGATCCCGCCCACTCCACATCACAGTTAAAAGACCACACAGACATCAGTGCTAAAAAAGTAACCCCCCCCCCCTCCACACACAAAATATCTGAAAAGCTATTGATGGTCAGGGCCCCCTTACAAGTTAAAAAAAATTGGAGCCCCATAAAATATTTTTTTTAAAAATTGGTGTCAGGGGCCTATAGAGTATTAAAAAAAACCATTGGTGGCCAGGGGATTAAAAAAAAACCCCACATTGGAGTCAGTAGAATTGAACTTGTGGCTTCAGGACTTAAGTGCCAGCTCCTTTCGTGACATCGGGTCTTTCCGTCACTTCAAGACTTCGCGTGTGTTCGGCTCTTCCGCATTCAGCATGGGAACATTGTAAGGAGCCGCACTGGTGGTCGGCGCTTGTAAGGGGGGCTCTTGGAAAAATGCAGCACTGCCGGGCCCCCCTTCAGCCCCGGGCCCAGGACACTTGTCCCCCCTGTCCCCCCCCTCATGGCGGCCCTGCCCTCATGTAAACAATACCTACCTACAAATTAAGTGACTATAACATCTGATATCACCGAAAGGAATCCAGGTTGTAAGCATTCTCCACTTTGTAATGCATGGATTGCTGTGTGTGGCAGGTGCCTCACTGAAGCCTTAACTATCACTGTCAGCAGAGCTTTGGAACTCACAAGTCAAGCGACAAATCTTTGCTACCGCGGCTCTTAATCTCCCCAAAATGCCTTCCTACCGGCACGAAATCACCGACAGGATAGCATACGTTACTTTGTTTTCCGAAGTTGCCAGTAATTTCCTAGTGAGGCAACATCGGGCAACTTTGGAAAAACAAAGCGATAAGTATGCCATCCCACATGGCATTTACATTCTCGCCCGCGGGAAGGCATTTTGGCATGATACATATGTATGATTTTAGGGCAATTACCGCAAGTTTTTTTACATTTTCCTTCTTACTAGAATAAACTGTACCAACAACCTTACATATTTCCCTGGAGCTTGGAACATATTCCAGTCCATTTTAATCTGTTTTCTAAGGCATTTGAATGTCAGAAGAAATAGAAATCTGTTATAAATATAAAGCAAAATAAGTAATTTTTTGTATATTATAAGTATTGTTTTTAAAGTATGGCTGGTGTAATAGGAACTAGACAGAGACCAAGTAGGGACCATTTTTAAATTATCCTTATGTGACTTAAATTAGATACCATCTGAAGGAGCAGATCACTATTCCAGTGCCAATAGTGAGCCTTTAAACCTTTCATGAGATTAAAAAATCCATACTCATGTGAATCATTGTTAGAAAGCAATCCCCATTTAATTGGCAGAAAAGATTTTAATAGGCATTTTGAAGTTCCATACGCATGTGAATCATTGTTAGAAAGCAATCCCCATTTCACTGGCAGAAAATATTTTTATAGGCATTTTGAAGTTCATCATAACCAATTTTGCAGGGAAAAAAAACAATACTGAACTTTATGAAAATGATGACTCTGCAAAGCTTGAAATAGAATAAGAATATTCTTTATCCTTAGAAGGCAAATAATAGCAGATAAAAAAAATCCCTCAGGGTTTGCTGAAAACTTTACCTTAAATTATCTCTCCACGTCAGCTAATTTGGTAAAAAAGCGTGCAGTTGTTTTTCATTTATCATTCCTTTCTCCAAAACTCCGGAATCTGCAGGAAAATGGAGCATTTTTCTAAAGATACGGAATGTAAGAAACTAAGCAACAGAACCTGTTGACATGAAAGGTGCAGCCAAGATTTGCCTGAACCTGAGATTTTATCCAAATGTGTCAAACAACGGAAAGAAGCAGCAAAAACACTCTCCACTTCCCTTCCAGCAGGGAATATTCCCTTGGAGTATGCTGGAAAAGAAATAAGCTTTGATGGCGCAAACTGTTAAAATATTGTTTTACAAATATGTCAATATATACCCTACTGAGGTTTTCCATTCCATCACTTTATAATTTACAGAAAGCAACAGCGTTTAATGCCTTTGTGAAATGGAGCACATGTGTGAACATAAGAGAAACAACTCTCCCGGGCCAAATTTAGAAACAGGAAAGCAAAATTTATGTTCTGGTTATTATATGGCATGTGGGTCAACCACATATTTAGAAATATCTATTTAAAGTACAGCTAAGGATGATACTAAACCTTCCTTAAATATCCAGCTTAGCCTATGAATAAACAATACATTTAATTACTATGAAATGTTTGTTGCAGGTAATAAAGAGACGATTTATTAAAAGTTTATTAAGGAAATGTAATAAAAGTCAGTAATGGAAAAAATATTATGGCTAAAAGTTATGACTTTGGGCAAACTTTTTTGGGCAAAATTTTGTTTTGCGCAAATTTAGTAAAGCTTTTTTGATCCCGGAAACTGTGTCCACTTCCGACAGTGGAAGAAAGTTTGTGAATTTTAGAGTTTGTGCTAGTGTGCAAGTGAATTTAATTACATTTCTTAATGAAAAAGTTATGTTTGCGCCAACACCTTCAAGCACGTTTTAAAGGAATACTGTCATGGGAAAAAATGTTTTTTTTCAAAACGCATCAGTTGATAATGCTACTCCAGCAGACTTTTGCACTGAAATCCATTTCTCAAAAAAACTTTTTATATTTTATAAAATATTTTATAATTTTGAATTCTGACATGGGGCTAGACATTTTGTCAATTTCCCAGCTGCCCCTGGTCATGTGAACAGCACTTAGAGAACTGCAGGCTGTTGTTTTTCCTTCTCAGTGTAACTGAAGGAGTCACAGTGGGACATGGGTTTTACTATTGAGTGCTGTTCTTAGATCTACCAAGGAGCTGTTATCTTGTGTTAGGGAGCTGTTATCTGGTTACCTTCTCATTGTTCTGTTGTTAGGCTGCTGGGGGAGGGGTGAAATCACTCCAACTTGCAGTACAGCAGTAAAGAGAGATTGAAGTTTATCAGAGCACAAGTCACATGACTTGGGGCAGCTGGGAAATTGACAATATGTCTAGCCCCATGTCAGATTTCAAAATGAAATATAAAATAATCTGTTTGCTCTTTTGAGAAATGGATTTCAGTGCAGAATTCTTTTTTAACTTTTCTGCCAGCACTGGGACTTCACGGGTGGGAAATTTAAACTACATAGTCCCACGCAGGAGTGTGGGCTTTTTGCCGCCACTGGTAACTGGCTGCTCCGCACCGCCTGAGGCAAGGTTCTCACCTTGCCTCATCGCTAGAGTGGCCCTGGTCCCACGCAGTCCACAGTAGGCAGTAGATACGGCTGGGCAGCATGCGCCTCTTAAATTTTGCTGCCCTAGTCCTGGTCCTTTATGGCTTTGCCACATATCCAAGCTGTCCCCAGCATGCATAGCATAAAGGCCGCTTAACTTTGTGGTGCAGATTTACTCAAGGGAGAAGAGACTAATGCTACAGAAAATTTGCCAGAAATCCCATAAGCAGGGACATCGCCAATTTACTAACTGGCGTAGAGGACAATTCACTAGCGAAAGAGACCATGACTAGCGCAGTTGTGTGCCCTATCAATAAGTGAATTTCCGCTCATCAAACAATCGTTACTCTGCAAATTCACTAAAGTGCGAATTTCGCAGAACGTCACCTCTTTTTGCTTCACCACCTTAGACCAGGCTTACACATCCTCCTCAATCTTATGTCAGTGATATCCTGTATGTTGAAACTCATAAAAGTTGTAAACCAAACGCTGGAATTTTTTAAATCTTTTCAAGCAGAATTGCCTTCAAAAGTCCTGACTATTAAAGATTTTTATGTTAACATTTGAGGGACATGCCAAATTTGTTTTAAGGTGGGTTCATGTCTAGGGCATTGATGATCTATTTTGTCTTGAGTTTCTTTCCTGGGCATGTGTAATAAGTGGCCACTTCAAGCATTTGCACCAACATTTCCGATAAATCTGTCTATACGACCTATACTGTATGTACCTGCCCTATTCAAATTGACCTAAGTGTAAGAGTACTAACATAACGAAGTTTCGCTAGGCCGAATTGACCGCTAGAAAATTGCTTGCGCTGACAAACTAACTCTAACAAAACTTTCACCAGTGTTCGGCTCCTAAGATGCAACTTCGCATTTTAGTGAATCGGCATACTGTGTTACAAATTTATACCTGGTGGGGCGTTCACTGGGCCGGGCATTCCCCTATGTGTTATAAATGTCCAGGGTTCACTCTGGGTAACCAAAAGGAATCTTGTGTTCACCCCAGTTGGCCAAATATAGATTAGGAGTTCCTACAGCTGGTTTGATGGTTTCCGATTCAAGGAATCGTGAATAGACCCAATTCCAGAACTGAACCCAGCAGTTTTAAGAGTCACAGCT
The DNA here is from genome assembly GCA_024363595.1 of Xenopus borealis. Classification (NCBI taxonomy): domain Eukaryota; kingdom Metazoa; phylum Chordata; class Amphibia; order Anura; family Pipidae; genus Xenopus; species Xenopus borealis. The sequence goes on from CM044433.1 coordinate 38,334,059, forward strand.
GTGTGTAGGAGAACTACAGTAACTGTATCTTCTGAAAAGACAGTATATGATTACAGCCAGTGTTTAGATGGTTTGGGGCAAGAGGCCAAGGTCCTTAGCAATGAACCCAACTGATTTGTTAGTTCTTCAAATCTGCAGGCAAGAATGTGCTTTGTCAGATGGGGGCCATATGAGACACAGCGGAGTTTTAGTGAGCTGGCAATCCATTCCCTACTGTGACACATTAAAGCATTCCTAGTTGTATTTGCATCACATTAAAGTGAATGAGAAAAAAGTGAAAAAAAGCAGATAGAATGGCTAACTATGCCCATGACACTGCATGCAATACTTGATCTGTACTACACATAATACAATAATATATAATAGGGGCAACACAATTGCAGAGTAAAAATTTAAAAGGATTAATTCAAAAACTCAAAAAGTACTAGAACAAATGCAAAACTGAGGGTTTGTTGATGTAATTCACAAGGGTATTTATGCCTATATATGAAATTCAGACTGTTCTAATGCAGGGCCTCGGACATGCCTGAACTGGTCTGCCAAGCCAAATTTGACACAAAACCCAAGTTTGACGTGGACAAACTCAAATTTTCCACACATCGCTATAAACTAATTAAATATCCATATTAACGTAATAGTGTATTTTCTTTACATAGCATGTAAAAGTTTTATGATGGAGGTAGCAGTGGCTCTAAAACATAAATCTCCCTATAAGTAGCAGTGAATCGTTGGTAGGTAGAATGCTGTATATGCAATAGGTTTGCAAAGTCGGCCACTACATTCCAAGCGGTCTTGTTCTTTTTTTGCCTACGCCAAAAGAAATGGAGAACAACTCAGCCCCCTTGGAGCAGCAGACCATTAATTGTTCTTCATAAAGTTTTACAATGAGTTTGAGTGGATTATTTTCTGCTTTTGATGAGGTATCAAAATATTCTGTATGATGTTTCCTTGGATGAGTTTTATACAGATCCTAGGCCCATGCTTATACTGAGCACAAGGTTAATGTGGCCTCTTTAGGGCATTATAAAGCCGTGTAAAATATTTTATGCCTAAAAAACTATTTTTATACAAAGTTCCACGTAGCCCTAACCTGTAAATTAATAACATGCGTCGCTAATGTGGAAATAATTCACTACAAAGTAATTTTTTCTTTTTGGCATCATTGCGGTGCAATCTTTGGGGTATATAAAGACTTTTTTTTAATATTCCCCACTGCATTAGTAACACATAGGTAAAAGAAAGGCGAAGTTACTGCTATTGTGATATGGAATATTACACTAGGCTGCTTCTGCAAAAGCCTTGCAAATATATATGTACAAGTATGGGACCTGTTATCCAGAATGCCTGGCATCTGGGCGTTTCCTGAATATCGGATCTTTCTTTATACCTTAAGACTACTAGAGAATCATGTAAAAATTTAATACTGTAAACCCAATAGGGTGATTTTACTGCCAATAAGGAGTAATTATATCTTAGTTTTGCTCAAATACAAGGCACTGTTTTATTATTACAGTGAAAAAGAAAAATTTTGATTTTTTTTTTTGGATAAAATGGAGTCAATGGGAGATGGCCATCCCACAGTTTGCAGCTTTCTGAATAACGGGTTTCCAGATACTTGGTCCCATAATTGCATTTCTATTTCCCTGTGTAAATTAATTTGTCATTTTGAAGTATTAGATGGCAAACTGTTATATGGACATCGTTCTTTGTCTTATATCTTGACCAGAAGTTGCAGCAAAAAGAAGAAGTACAATGTACAAGCCTTTATTATACATGTGATCAGCCTCTATTCTGTTGCATGTGGACCTTATTAAGTAATACCAGTGGTTCCTTGTTTGGTGTATACTAGTGATGGGCAAGCCGAAAAATTTGCGAAAAAAATTTGCGAAACGAGTCACGGCACGTTTTTGACGCGCGTCGCGTCAACTTCGCCGCGTCGTTTTCGTTGTGTCACGTCGTTTTTTAAACACGCGTCTCTGCGTTTTTGCCGAGCGTAGTTTTTTTCAGAAAATTTTCGCCATGCGAAACTTCGCTGGCATTTCGCGAATTTATTCGCCAGCCGCGAACCGCGCGAATTCGCCCATTACTAGTGTATACATTTGAACTTATACAATTAAATGTCCCCCAAGGGTTCCAGTAATTTAAATATTACTACTTTGGGTCATCTATTACCTGAGTGGATATAAAGTGTGTGTTCATATGGAATAGTATGGCCACTCCAGCCTTTTGGTAGGTCCAGAAGCTTTAAAACAATTATAATAATATAAGAATAGCCTATGGTTTACATTAAGGGGCAAATTTACAAAATTAAAGTGAAGAGATCGAAGTTCGATCGAATTCGATCGAATACCGATCATACAATTTGTTCGGAGATTCAAATTTGGCCACTTCGATCATTGAATACCGAATATTCGAATTATCCAATAGATCGAATATTCGATCATTCAACCATTCGATCATCAAAGGATTTTAAATTTAAAATTTTTTCAAATGCCTACTTCGCCAGATTGAACCTACCGAATACCAATAGAAGCCTATGGGAACCCCCCCATGGGAACCACCCCCCCCCCATAGGCTTCTTTTGCAAAGTCCTGCTCGAATACCATTCGTACGATCGAACAATTCGATTGTTCGAATCGTACAAATTTTTTGGATGCTCAAAGGCAAAATAACTATTTTTTCGTGAAATCGAACGATCGGTATTCGATCGTACGATTTCATCGAGAAATTGAATATCGAGGAAAAAGATAGCCTAGAACTATTCCATATGCTTATCGAATTTCGAAGAGATTCAAGGGATTTTAGGTGAATTTTAGTAAATTTGCCCTGTATCAAGACTATAAGACACATTTACATCTGCAAGTGCATTTAACAAATTGTGATTTTGAGCAAATACTTTCTTTTTCCCACAACTTTACCATTACTGATGTTTAAGAGCAGGATGCCTGTGGGCTTGTTTTCTCATTTAGCATGACTCAGTGGCGTAACTACCAGTGGTGCAATTCCACCAGGGCTCCCACCCCCTTGGGGCCCATCAGAGCCACGATAATGGTTATGGCAGGCGGTTATCATGGGGCAATATTTACAGCACACATGCCATCAAAACTCCAGCATGGGATTTATAGAGGTAAGGGCCCGACAGGGGGGCCGAGGTTCCCATCCTGCACCAGGGCCCCCCAGGGAGTAGTTACTCCACTGGGATGACTAGATTTCCATACAGGGTTCACTTTGATGGCGAAGTTGAGGATGGAGGGGATTGTTGGCTTTTAGAGATTTCCAGTTGGGTGATGTCAAGATATCCTGAAAAGATTACTGCCCTTTGTCCTTCAAGATATTCAGATAAAATAAAACCCCTGTCAATATGGGATTAATTTTTCCCTTATTTTCTATTTAGCATAGCTGTAATTTTCCCCCTCAATGAAGAAAGTTAGATTGGTTACATAATTGTAACCATAATTGTATTTTAAAAGTAATGGAGACATGTGACAGGTAATTTTTCTGCACTGTTTTGTAGGAATCAGGCAGTTGCCCAATGAATTGTGTGCTCTATTCTCCAAGCTTCTAGTTTGTCTGGATTAAGTAAGTCGTGTTTTCTGATCTACCTCGATCCTACACTTTTGTCTCTTGTCTTGATTGTCTAGGTCTAGCTGCCAGATTTTTTCAACTTTTCCACCTCCTCTCTCAGTTCAGCATATTTGTCTTCTATTAACGTCTGTTTTTGCAATAGCTTATCCATTTTATCTCTTCTGTCCACTAAGGAAGTTATTTCCACCTTTAGTTCTGTGACTGCTGGTCTTATTGTAGTGAAAATCGAGGTCATGAATCTGTTGTGCAGACTATCAAGATGGGAGTATAGATCTGCCTTAGTAACAACCTGAGATATTTGTGGATATTTTGTACATAATGTTGTAAGAATTATGGAATATCTACTTCTATAAATCTTGGACTGGCACTGTCTTGTTGCTCCATGGAACAGTATCCTCTGAGAAAGGAGGATAAAGCTGGAGAGTGTAGAGATCCACATTGCATTTCCCATTCTGAAGCTGTGTCTTTCTTAATTAAGATTATATATATCATGCCTCTGGGTCCCTTCTGCTTTTTCTATTGATAAATGTTCCCTTATGAGTTGATATGCTGGAGTTGCAGTCAGTAGCATAACTTGATATTATTGGGCCCACAGCAAATTCAATTTAAGACCCCAGAAAATTGGTAATTTGACCTATTATACCAAGACTGAAATGGCTATTATTGAAATTGTTCATTTATTATGGTCTTACTGGACCCCCTACAGGGCCCCTCTGCAACCTCAGGGTCTGCTTCCTCTACAATTACAGCCCTTTTACATTGCAGCCATCATCCAGTGGACCATACATGTGCTCTAAGCAATAATAATAATAATAATATATCTTAGAAGCTGGGGTTTTAAGTCAAATAAAATACATCACGATAAACAGCCCTTTGCCTGTATTATCATGTTTAATGCATTAGTCATGTTGGCTTTTGTTGATTTAATGGATTTTTGAAAAGTTGGTTAGAGGATGCCACTGCAACTTGAGATTTATCTTGACTTTCTCAAGGATGGCTCTGTTAAAATTCAAAAACACAAGAAGGGCTTTGGAAACGTTCCAAGGCTTATTAAATTATAGTTGAAGTATAACCAGAAGTACAGTAAATTGTAAGGACCAGCATATGGGGATTACATTGACATGTTTATGGTGTCTTAGTAACATCTAAGTAACAACCCTTGTTTTAAAAAAAATAAATAGATAAATGCACTTGCACATGATACATTACTATGGAAGAATGGGGTCAGGGAATGTTGTCAGACCAGAGGGTGATGGCATATGAAATGCCTAGTATTCTGAATTTGCAGTGCACAGCATCTTTGTCAGGTCCCTGAGAATAGGGGAATTGTCTGCCTGAGCAAATAATCCAAACAGACAATCAGAATAGACTAAACCAAATGTAACTTTTATCCAATGACTTAAAGGCAGCAGTATAAACATTTATATACAGTAAGACAGAAAGGCAAACCCAAAATCAAAATCAATACTATAAACATTCATTAGCAGTAAACAATGACACAACCCTCACAGCCCATTAGGGAATTCCCAAAAATGATTAGGTCAGCCCTAGCAGGACATGATGTGAAATATAATAAATTAGATGATTCTAAATTCCTATCAAGTGACAAAACTCTGCAATGCCAATGCTCCGTCAAATACAAAAATAGAACATTTCTGCCTCAGATCTGGAACATCAACACACAAAATGATGCTCCAGCTTTGCACTGCTAATAAATAATGAATACGCTGCTGTATAAATGCAGTAAATTAGCTGATATATATATATATATATATATATATATATATATATATATACAAAGACAAGAGGTCCTCTGCATTCAACCAATAATCAATATATTAGTCTATTAAAAATGCCTTTCCATATATTGCAACATTTTTAAATGAGAAGGAAAGGCTTATATTTAGTTAGCTTTATCAGAAAGGTCTATACACAGTAAACCCTCAAAGTAATGCTTCTCTGAGTCCTCTGTCAAAAGAAACAGAATTTCTTACCTTCTAATGTGTACACATGGACTTTTGTATCAGACTTCCTGTTTTCAGCTTAAACCTCCAGGGCTAGGGCTTGAGCATGCCCAGTTTGCTCCTCTCCCTTTCTCCCTCCTTTTTCCCACACCCTCCTCCCCATTCTGCTGTAATCTGAGCCCAGAGGTATGATTGAGCAGGGAGAGACTCAGACAGGAATTGATTTCACACCATCTAATATGGCAGCTGCTATCCTAAACAAACAGAAAGCTTCTAGAGTTGTTTACTCAAGTACGGTAAAGCATTCTGCTGTTTTCAAGGTCAAGGTTAAAGGTTAAAACTCCCAAATATATATATATCTACCCTCTGACTGTAGGCAACTTTTGGAAAACTTTGGAAAAAACATTCAAAATGTATACATTTTTGTACCGAAAATAGAAAAATGTACACAGGACATTATCACACTTTTTAAATTTCTTTTTAATTAAATTATTCAATACTACCCGAATCAATATTCATTATTCATTTATTTTAAACAAGGCTCTATAGACCTGTTTCAATGACTTCATTATTTTTATATAATTTGGTGACTCAATATGTTGACCTACTACATATAAAGTTGGAAAGCAAGAGCTTCATTAATCAGCACAAAATAGGGGTCTGACCAAGAATGTTTGTTAATCACAGGAGGGGGTGTGCTGTTGGGGGCAGGATATAATAAGGCACTGAGTATATGAACATGGGTATGTCAAATAATTGGCCCAGTATGGGGAAAATATTGGAAAGCAGGAGCTTCAGTAATCAGAACAAGAATTTCTGAGCAAGAATTTTGGTTAATCATAGGACGGATGCGCTGTATAAACTCAACAAACTAGTGTCCATCTCAAAAAAGAACTAGAGTAGTCCTCAGACATGAAAAGCAGCAATGCTCAGGGCCTCTCCTACCATGAAGCTAGGTGAGAACCTTTCCTCAGATGGCAGCAAGCGGCCAGTTACAAGGGAGGCAAAAAGCCGCCTCTTGTAATTTCCTGGTTTTAAGAGCGGGTCATCTGGGCTGCTAGCGGCAGCTGCCCGGAATCGCCGGTGGCAATGCTAACTTGTGCAACATCATTGTATAGCTGCTGGCTGTTGCAGTTTTACTAGGCAAAAAGTTTGTTCACCACAAAAAGGATATACTGCCACCTTAAGAGATAATAAAAAAATATAATAAACATTGTGACGAGTGATATGAAGGTGTCCTATATACAGAGTAGACACCAGTCTGTCAACTTGCAGTTTATTGTTCTATACCAGACAAGCCCTTACACATGTTTTTTGAAAAAAGAAGAGTTTCCTTAATTGAGAAAAAAAATTTGCTGTTTGACCAAGTAATTGAATGCTCAATGTTCAAAATGTCAAGGGAAAGTTAGAAGCAGCTATTTACAAATTGTGGCCTCTTTCAGAAATCTGTGTGTTCTTTTTTTTTTATTCAGGCAGGCTGAGGTTTTTGCAAAGGCCTGGGATTACAGAGGCTAGATGTTTGGGGAGGCAACAGAACATAGTATATATAATTTAATTGTACCCCAGTGGCCACACAGCATAGCCCTTTGCTGACCATCAGTTGGAATGATACCCCCAAAGAGATTAAGTCTGTTCTGCAATCGCTGCAGGATAAACTGCCAAACAACGGCTTGAGCATTCAACTAGAGCCCCCTGTTCTGCATCCACATTTTCTGCTTTGGGGATGCGAACCTCCTTCACTGCCAGTGGCCCTCCTGCTACAAGCTCAGCAAAGCTGAAAGTAAATATTCAAGAAAGAGGTGGACACATATTGTTGAAGACATGGAGAAGCTAGTCAATTCCATTGGATGTGGTATTATAGGTATTATACATGGAACTGGTACTTACAGTACTTCCATGCAACGTGGGAAGTAAAACTGCATTTATCCTAGTGTATTCTGGGGTTAATATGCAGGGCCGGATTTCTGTTTGGGCGCCCCTAGACCAAAGGGTCATCCACTCCTCCCCTCGCAATTGTACCCCTTCCCCTCGTGAGCACATGCCCACACACAATAAGGATGGGCTGATGCTTAGGCAGAGGGTGATTCAAAGCAAACATTATATTGATAGTGTTAAGCTACCAGATGTGATGCAACTTTTATTACATTTTCCTCTAGGTGTCAGAATTCAGCCCTTGCATCACTGTGCATCACTGACACATTTGTAAAATAAAAAGGCCTCAAGGACTGTCATACAGTCAAAGTGGGTAAAAAGGTAAAGGGATGATTTGTAGTGTGGTGGATGACTATGGAAATGTAAATATGGAAAGGGAGAAATAACACTTGGGAGACATACTGTATGCACAAGTATAATAGCATGGCACAAAGAAAAGGAGCAACAAAGTGAGAATGGCAGTGGACAGGCTTTGGATTGTAGGCAGGCAACCTTGTCCTGGGTCTAGGGCATGGGTCCCCAAACTTTTTTGCTCGTGAGCCACATTTAAATTTAAAAAAGAGTTGGAGAGCAACACAAGCATGAAAAAGTCCATGTGGATGTCAAATAAGAGCTCTGATTGGCTTTTTGGTAACCCCTATATGGACTGTTAGCCTACAGGAGAGAATGTTTGGCAGAACATCAGTTTTTTATACAACCAAAACTTGCCTCTAAGCCAGTTATTCAAAAATAAGCACCTGCTTTGAGGCCACTGGGAGCAACATCCAAGGGGTTGGAGAGCAACATGTTGCTCGCGAGCTACTGGTTGGGATCACTGGTCTAGGGTAACAAAAATCTGGGGACTGCATGCCCAGCATTTAAACTGAGGACTGGCCTTCAAATGTTGCTTTTGATCGTCAGCGGCAGGGAACAGGTGAGGCAGTAGGTGTGCAAGCTGGGGGGGGAAGGTCAGTGGTAATGGCTGGTAGTGTGTGCATGATGGGGGACTGAGGTGCACATGGTGGGTGTACGGGGGTTAATGAATGGCCTAGTGGCACTTCCCATTGAAATCTGGCCCTGCATGCAGTAAAAGTCATCCTACCCCACTTGCTCAACAACTTTTATCAATTAATTAGTCTTTAAAAAGTCAGCTGCATACACTGTAGGTAGGTGATTGTATTGGTTAATAAACTCTCCAAGAGGTCAGGACCAATCATGGCATCCTACTTTCACAATGTAAGAAGCAAATTTAGTAAGCACAAAAAAGAGTTCAGAAATGTACTAAAGAACCCTTTGCCTTAGGAAATGTTCTGAATTATTTTAGGGTATGCTCCTTAGTTCAGAGAAGCAAACTGACTTTTTTCCAAAAGAATCCAACCAGTTATGAAGAAGGCATTCAAAGACCTATTATTAAGTTTGTTAGCAGCCGGCACCTGGAAGACATATGCAAGGAGATCTTTTGATGTCTACATGGTTGATGAAGGCCTGAGGCTATTGTTTTAGAATTTTTCTTGGCAACAACTTCCCCCCATCCCATATAAACTTGCTATGAAGTTCAAACTTCAATGAAGTTTAAATAACAAGTGGATTATTTTGGGTGTTCTATAACAATAATTACACAATAAGGTAAACTTATTCTATACAAATTATTCATATTTTAGGCACAGGTCCCTCCCTAGGAAACGTATCGCCCACTCATACTCTTACAGACTTTTGGTTCATACAGACATGAAGCAAAATCAGTTATAGCATTGACATCTGTTTATTTTTACAGAATAAACTTGTGGTTAAAATGATTGGGTTCATTGGGAGGTATTCATTCTTTCACCGAGCTTCCAAGAAATTCAGTATGCAGGAGCAAACGAAGACCAACTGTTGAAGTAATATTGTAAGTGAGAGGGACAGGTGCACAGTATGTTGGACAAGCCCCAGCAAATACAAAGGAAGATTGAGCTACGTATCATAAATAACTAAAGAACAACATCTTATTATCTATGTATCTCATTCCAGTTTACATCAACATGACTAGTCTCTGCTTCTTTTCTGCTGTCCATGCACACACCTCCATGAAACAAGCATCCAACTACTTAGCAGTAGGTTCTCCATTCTATATATTTCCTCACATTTCTCTGTATTCATTGAATCACATATTAATGTGATTATTGTCACTGCTTGCACTAATGCACCAAAAGTAATGGTATATTTGCCACAACTTGTGCATGAATAACCACAACAGATGCAAATGTGTTCCTCTTTCTGCTCATGTTGCAGAGACATGATACACAAATACATAATGCTTGCTATTATGTTGGAATTCTGGGACAAATGCTACATTGTGGGAAAAATATTGGCAAATTTTATTTTATTATTTTATATTTTTGCAAATTGCCATTGCCTGTGTAAATGTTTCTCTTGTTTTAGTAAGGGAAATAACACTATTCTTATTTTTGTTTCCACCATACTGCTTCTTTTCAGGAAGATTCCACTTTCCGAAATGGTCTTGTCATTTCAATTTGAACCTGTTTTCCTACTGTCACAGGGCAATTTGTACATTTTAGCTCTGATTTGAAACAGTTCCCTTGGGAAGCTTGACTCATATTGATGAATATTTTAAAAGTAATTTATATTTTAATGTTTGTTTCTAATTTCCGCCCATTTATAAAGAACTCCTACAGTAGAACCCTCATTTTATGTTTTTCGAGGGACCAGAAAAAAACATGGTATAAAATCTGGGAAAATGTAAAATCAGGGCAATGAATTATATAACAAAATGAAGGACTGTAAAACTGAAGTGTCATTGTATACCATTTTCTATGTAGATTCCAAGGAAACCTCAGACCCGTCAAGGTTATTATGCAAGAGGATTATATCAATAATGATATTTCAGTAACATTTCACAATTAGCTAACATTCCCTATTAGTTTTTCTTAAATTTAAGAATTAAATGATTTAATTTAATCAATTTTGAATGTTTAATATTTTGAGCATGACAACTCTGCACCTAAGTACATTAGAAATGCTGGTCCTTATATGGCTAAGACACAATTTTTTCACAATATTTCATTATATTAGGCAGCGATCTCCTTGGAGATTAGTGCCAAATAGGACCTTTTGCAGGCTAACAGTTCACATGGGACATCTAAATAGCCAATCACATCCCTTAATTAACGCCCAGAATTTAAATAAAAGGGCCTATTTTTTGTGCTAGCACCTTTTACTGCTTTGTACCACCTGTTTCAGTTTATTGTACTCTGTGTTTTCTTGGAAATCTAAATGATTGTGTTGGTCCCCATCTCATTGATCACCTTTGTTGCTTTCATTTGCACATCAGTATATTTTATACACATGTCAATTTAAAGGTACAAGTTATCATTTGTTTTATGAGAAGATGTCTGGATTTTTTAGATAAACACCTTTTGGACTGTCATAAGTTTTCCTTGTATATTTACTTCTAATGCTTAGCTGTAGAAGAGAGAGAGAGGCTTTTTCCATAGAGACTGGGTGTTTATGTGTTTATATCTATGTGTACACAATAGTATAATAAGCACAATAAATTCTGCATCTCCAAATCTCTTGAGGAGAGTCTCAGTGCTGCCAGTCCCCGTAGCATCCTGGCAATAGGAATGATAGCTGAGTTCTGTCCAGTACGGAGAAGCTGAGCTGGCCACAGAAGAAACAACGGAAGGTTTGGTCTGGCGCTCTCCTCCACAACTAAGGAAATGTTCTGTATTTTAGTGTCCAACACACACTGTTTCACAGCAAGAAGAACCCCCGTTGACATCTCAGATGTAGGTTGGCTGTTGTCCCATGGAAATCTGTAATTGAGACAAGTCCTGAAATGTAGGAATGCAGTAAACAAAAGAGGTCCAAAGTCATAATGGACATATGCTATGCACAGTTTCATTCTTAGAGGCTCCTTTAACAACTATGAATAATATGTTAACAAATAATCGGCTGGAAACTGCACAGAGGATTATATTCCATGATTAACCAATAAGAAGGATACCGAGATTTAAATAACACCCTGTAAATTATGACACCCATTTGAGGAAAAGCAGCTAAATTTCATGACACATATTGTAATGTAATCACAGTACCTGGTAGTTTACTGAATTGACTCTGACTCAAAAAGAAAAACAAAACTTGAAATAGAATTGGTTCAGTGGCTTGAAAAAAGTCCAAACCTTTTTTTATTGACTATGGGGAGAGCAAAGGTCTGCTTCCCTTTCTGGCAGGAAGAATGATGAATATTAAAGTAAAGCTCTTTAATGTAATAACATTTTGAGGTCAGTGTGTTGATCCTCATGACTTAAAACTGCAGCATGTTCTTCAGACTGTTTATTATTAGGTGATGCTTTCTCAAGTCCTGTGAAAAAGGACAGGATTTTATAATTTTTTTTACTTCCGCCACTTTGGCTTTCCGTGTATGGTTTATGCATTAAACAGTATGGCGAAGGCTACAGTCATAATATATAAGGAAACATACATACTATTTCTGATGCCCAATTGTAAAGCCCTGGACCTCCATGTCACTCAGTCAGGTCGGACTGGGCAATCAGGATCAGGGAACATAAAATATAGTAAGTCATCATAAACCTAAATAGATACAACTCTCATGGGATACGGTCCCTTCTCAAGGAGCCTCTGTCACTTGATCCCCAACCAGCAGCCTCTTGCCTGCCTAAGCCCAGTTCACACTGTAGACTAAATTGATTTGGTTATGTGAGAATCAACAGTAGAAATCAATCAAACTATAGTGAGGACTTGCTTTACAACATTTAACACAATACAGCTTCATGAGATCCATGGAGGTGAATGGGAATGTGATTTTTGGCCTAACAGTTTAGGTCATCCTGTAAATGTAAATGAGATCATATATTCTGCTCAGATGCGATCATGTATAGAAATAAGTCATCCTCACAAAATGATCATTTGCCTATTTCTTTTCTGGCAATGAGTCATTTCAGGTGTTCTTTATACAGTAGTCTAAGCCTATGGGACTACTTCCCAATTCCAAAACAGCTGCTTTAGAGAGAAAACAATTAAATCTGCTGAATTGTTTGTTTCAGTCGGAAGAGTCGGATAAAAGTCCTGAGAGAGAGTAGCAGAGAGCAGAAGAGGTCAATGCACTATCGTCCAGTGTCGGACTGGGCCCTGCAAATACTGGTGTGCTCCCCCACCCATTATGTCCACTCTCCCATGATGACAACTGCAAGAATGGAAGCAAGCACAAAAGGGGGGAAGGCAGGGGGAGTGGTTCAAGATAGATCACCAGGAGAGTGGGGGCCTTCCTTTTGTATGGAGGGCCCTTCAAGTCCCGGAGGGCCCAAATGTCTCAATGCGACCATGTTATCATCCTTACAAACATAGAATGATAAGCATAGATACTACGGAGGGATTAAGAATCTGATGACTATTTGCATCCGTATAGGTGTCTGTCTACGATCAGATTTTGTATTTTTACTTCTGGGGTCCATGGGTATCACACAGTTGTATGTGAGAATTAGGACTATTGCAGTATTACTAAATCATTATGGCAGAGAGGAGTATTTTTAATTGATAGACTCCAAGTAAATGCACAATATCATTCTGTTCAGTATCCCTCTGCATTGGGCTTATCTTATCCATCTCAGTTCAGTAATAATATTATCATTTTGTCATCTCCTTCTTGCACAGGCTGAGGTTTTTCACTTCCATGTACTGTAGCTGCTGGACTATTGAGACTATTTAGTAACATTCAAAACTCTATTTTTTTTTTTTTTTTTTTTTTTTTTTTTTTTTTTTGAAGGATCAATTTTTTAAAAAAAAATAGTAATTTTAGAACATTTTCTCTAAAACTCTAAAAGTTTGAGATTTATAAAGTGTGAAAAACCACTAAAATGTGAATGTTGGTAAATGGGCCTCCCTGAGTTTAAATCAACTTCACCTGAATACAGTGAATACAGAATACAGTGAATACATTACTATGCCTCTTACCAGTGATGAGGTTAAAATGTCACCATGTACAAATTTGCCGTCTGTGTTTCGCCAGCGGCAAAAATTTTCACAAAAATAATTACCCTTCCCCTCTCCTTCAACATCAACCAAAGGGATCTGAGCTGTTCCACTGTCTATATACAGACATACACATAAATACTGTATATAGTTTATTCATTTTTATTTTGGATAAAATGCACCCAGATGTTATATGTTGGTGGTCAGATTTATTATTAGCTGTGTTTGTAAGCTTGGAGTAATATATAAACTAAAGAAGGTACTTTTTCCTTAAACAGCAACATAGTGAAGTAGTAGATACCATTACCAGTCACCAGAGGTCATGTAAAAAAAATCACAGTTGCAGTGCAGCAGTAAAGAGTGATTCAACTTTATCAGAGCACAAGTCACATGACTGGGGACACCTGAGAAACTTGTTTAGCCCTTTCTCAGATTTCAAAATTAAATATAGACAAACCAATTCACTCTTGAAAAACAGATTTCAGTGCAGAAGTCTACTGGAGCAGCACTATTAACTGATGCATTTAAAAACATATTTTCCCATGATAGTATCCCTTTAAGAAATTGGCAACATGGGAGCCTTTTTTCTGTTGGAAAAGCTGTTGTAGCCTAGTGGATAGGAGTTTCTTTAACATTGTAGGGCATGTGTGTAGCAATAGTAGTAGTAAAAATGCATGTGATTTTGCCCTCCCAATTTATTGGTAACTTCAAAGCAGAGACAAGTTGCTAAAGAAAAACACCAATTGACTCTAGTAGTTTGCTACAAAAATGACAGGTGACAGAAAACAAAGCAACAAAGCACTTTCAAAAATGTTTTTGTGAAACACGACAGATTTGCTCATCACTACCTTTTACCAATAATGCAGAATTTTCTTCCTCGGAATTCCAACATAATTGCATTTGTTTTTGAATGGTGCATGACCACAATAATGGCATTATTCACTTGTCAGTTGCAGCCACTAATTCAACCCACAAGCCTAGATTGATCCTCAGTACATGCACTTGAATGTAATTCATAAGAACAAAATGAAAGGAGAGCTTTGGCGGTCACTGCAAATTGCAAAGAATCATGTATGGAAATAAGTACTTTCTAAATTGTGCGCGCTCAATTTTCCGTCCAATTTTTCAGCATTTTGCTGCTATGCTTGAGTTCGTGAATGAGCACAAGCACAATGTTGGACACCATTGAGATGAAGTGATTCTGACATAATCTTAGCTTAATTTATACATAGAATCCCATGAATCCAGCCCTTCTTGGAAAAGATAGAATCTGTGGGGAGCAATGGAGTTTTTTTATGTGCCCAAAGCATTTCACTGCTCCTCTTTGTACCAACAAAGCGTGGTCTCCCCAATTTGCAATTTAGCAATGACATCTATGAGTGCATGCAATGAATAAATTTGCAGCACTACTAATTACATAGGGCTGTGTTGGTTTATTTTCCTGCTTTTTTGTTTACTTCCTCTGAAATGTAAATACAGTCCATTTCTGTGGTTGTACAGATTCCAATAAAATTGGATTCATCCACACTCACTAATCCTTCGGTTTTGCTGGCCAATGGAAATACATGGAACATATTGTTGTTAGTTTTTTGGCACACTCGTAGCTCTTTCCAAATAAGCCAATTTCTTTGTATGCAAGCTAAACACGTTTCACTCAGTTGTTGTATAGTTGTCAATAAAACAACTGCATTCAGGGCTTGGGTGGAGCAATTCATTCTCAAAGCTACACATCAGTGGCATAACTAGATATTACTGGGCCCCATAGCAGATTATTTTTCAAGCCACCAGGCAGTTTTACCAATATTTAATTCAATTGTATTTGAATTAGGACCTCCTGAGCCCCCCTGTGGCAACAGGGTCTGCTTCTTCTATAGTTATGCCTCTGCCACACGTTTAAAGAAATAGAAAAGCTTAATAAAACTAAAAGTTGTCTAACTTGCACCATTGGCTCAGCACTCCTGTATTGAATGACCAATTGTAAGAAACTTTTCTGGTTAATCTTCATAGTTTTTTTAGTTTTTGCATTATTTGCCTTTTTCTTCTTTTTACTCTTTCCAGCTTTTAAATAGGAGTCACTGGCCCCATCTAAAACAAATGCTCTCTAAGGCTACACATTTAGGGGCAGATTTACAAAACTCACGTGAATAATTCAAAATTCGATCGCATTTAATATATATTTGAATATGCAAATTAGGCAAATTCGACCATTGAATATTCAAATTCGAATGATTTGAATATTCAAATAAAATTTTATTAGAATATTCAAATATTCAATGGTTGAATACTTCCCCTTTAAATTTTTATTCGACCACCTACTTCGCCATGATCAAGCTACCGAATTGGCAATCCTTAGCTGAGATCGAATTAAAAAAATCGATCGATCAAATTTTTTATATTTGATCTTTCGATCGATTGAATTGCGGTAAAATCCTTTGAATCCGATAGTTGAATTCGAAAGATTTTACTTCCCCACTATTCCCATGGTCGAATTTTGAATTTTTTTTTAAATTCGAAATTAGACCTTTAGTAAATCTGCCCCTTATTGTCCTGCCCCTTATTGCCTTATTGACACTTTAGTGGAATCCAGGACTAGAACTAGGAGTAGGCAGTAGATGCATGGAGAGAGTGCAGAGACGTGCAACTAAACTGGTTAGGGGGATGGAAGACTTAAATTATGAGGGGAGACTGTCCAGGTTGAGGTTGTTTTCTCTGGAAAAAAGGCACTTGCGAGGGGACATGATTACACTTTACAAATATATTCAAGGACATTATAGACCAATATCAGGGGACCTTTTTACCCATAAAGAGGATCACCGCACCAGAGGCCACCCCTTCAGACTAGAAGAAAGGGACTTTCATTTGAAGCAGCGTAGGTGGTTCTTCACAGTCAGGACAGTGAGGTTGTGGAATGCACTGCCGGGTGATGTTGTGATGGCTCATTCTGTTGATGCTTTTAAGAGGGGCCTGGATGATTTTTTGGACAGACATAATATCAAAGGCTATTTTGATACTAAACTCTACAGTTAGTATAGCTATGGGCATATATGGTTTGTGTGAAAGAGTGGAGGGGTGTATGTGTATGCTGGGTTTTTAATTTGGAGGGGTTGAACTTGATGGACTCTGTCTTTTTTCAACCCAATTTAACTATGTAACTATGTAACTATGTACCTCTTCTGACTACCCTTAACTCATTGCACCATTCCCCCGTCTCCCATCACAGCGAGAGCATATGCATGCTCAAGTGGGGATTTAGAGCACTTCATCTTGGGAGTTTTTAAGACTTGGCCTGGCACTGGTTGGAACTTTATCCATATGTCCCACCTTATTGTACCTTGAGTTATGGTGCATTGAAATGTACCTACAAAACATAATAAGGCATTTAGTTAAATATATTTGTACAGGTATATCATTTACTGTTGCCCTGCACTGGTAAAATTGATCTGTTTGCTTCAGAAACACTACTATAGTTCATATAAACAAGCTGCTGTGTAACAATGACAAAAATTGAAAGAAAAAAAAAAGCTATATTGCACAGGTTAAATAGTGGATTACAGATACCACCATTATGTTCTACAGAGCTTATCTGCTATCTGCTGTGTAACCTTAGCCTTTTATCCTTTGACTGGCTGCCCCCATTGCTACACAGCAGCTTATTTATATAAAAAATAGTAATGTTTCTGAAGCAAACACGCCCGTTTTATCAGTGCAGGTCAACACTGCATTGTATTTTTATTACTTTAAAACACTTTCATTTTTTGATGTTAATTTTCCTTTAAATTGAACACTATGTACCGCTAAAGTAGAATTGATCTCTTATATTTTTTATAACTGGCTTCATAATATTAAGAAAAAAGTACCCTCAAAAAGCTAAGAACAGTAATAAAACTTGTCTCTCCAAATACTGCACCCAGGGCTGGAACTAGGGATAGGCCTAGTGTGCAGCTATGGAAGGGAAAGAAAAAAATCTTTCTAGTCTGTGTGGTCCACAATGGAGGGTGGGGGAAGAAGGTTGACATTGCAGCTGTCTCTGTTGTACTGTGCTTCATTGCGATGATGGGCAGTGTGAGCTGGGACAAGAAGTACAGGTAATTTAAACATTAAATACACCCAATAGAATTGTTTTGTCTCTAAGAAGGAGACCTTATTGGGATCAAGTATAAGGCACTGTTTTATTATTACAGATTAAAAGGAAATTATTTTAAAAAATCAATCCATTGATTAAAATGAAGTGCATGGAATACGGTCTTCTTATAATTTAGAACTTTTTTGATAATGGGTTTCTTGGGCACAAGCCTGGCACTGTCTGTCTCGTTTAAGCTGCATGCATTTAAATCTTTTCTTATAAATTGCAAAATAACCTATGCATACCTTATTCTGCACATGACATATCTTCATTTAGATGCTAGCAAAATGTTTGGATCATTTGTTGTCTTATTTGAAGGCTTTACAATAATAATATTTGGTAAAGGAAGGTTATATCTATATGCTAGTCTTCTTCACATATATCCCTTGTGATACACTCTCAAACCTACAGAAACCATATAAAGATTATGCCTCCTCTGCTAACCCTCTGCTACATGCAGACTTTAACTTTTAACTTCTCCTTTCTCTCTGCTTATTAATTCTTGTACAACTTGTCATTATTGCAGTTTGCACTGCCCATTCTTGAGATTTCTGCATTTTATAATGCACAAAATTATTTAAAGCAAGCGGTCTAATTTTTTTCTGTTCGGAAACAAGTTCACAGTCAAAATAATTCATTTTTTTAATGTGAAGTAAATCCTTAGCTCTTTCTCTGACCCATCGATAATTTGGGACCATGAAATCTTTTCCATTTCCATGTAGAAAAACTGGCATCAGGAACAAAAAACAACGTCCCTTGCCAAAACATGCAATGTTATTACTTCCACAGATCTGGTGCAATCTGTCCAGCACTTCTACACACACACAGACACCATCATTGCACAGCCTGATACACATTGAGATCTCCTGATAATGGGATTACTGAAGTCAGAGTTGGGTTTTACAGATTTATTTTTTCAACATGCAAAATTACTAGTGTGAGATGCATAAAATGTATTTCTAGGCACATCAGTTGCATACAAGCTAAAACAAAGGGACCATCTCAGAAGATGTCTTGATTACCTTTCCCCTTGTCTGCATTTCTGGTAAGAAAAAAAAAAATAACATTTCCAATATTTTAGGGAGAACCAAAAACTCCCAGGGACTAAGGTTCCAGTGAACTGTCCTACTGACCCTACCATTTGACCCTTTTATGAATATCCCATGGTCTTTCAACATTTATATGAGAACAAAGATGATATATGAAGGGTAGAATAGATTATTATATGTAAAGAAAGATTATCATAACGACAAAGAGAAAAAAATAGGATGAGTTAGGATAAGAGTAAATATAATCTTGAGAGAATGAGGTGGTCCAGGCTTTCTGGGCACCCTGACACCCCAGTCTGATATTGGTGCTACTTAAACTCTTTTATTCTGTATAAATGTACCAGGCAGCTGTACCAATTTCCAAGTAAAGCAGCAGAAATCACAAATATTCCCCCTAAGCTAACCATGTATTTATCTTCAGGTTCTTCTATCCTGCCCTTTACTTGGGATAACAGTTTGTACAGTGAACTAGCCTGGGCTTCTTGATCTCTGCAGTAGATGGGAAATCTACAGTGTGCACATGGTGGCTAAATATGGGTAGCAGAACATAAATATTGTGCATTAATACTGTTAATTTAAGGAAAGTGATGTCATCCACATTCCCAGGTCAGTATTTACAGTACCTTGTTCTAAAACAGTGGTCCTCAAACTTGGCCCTCCAGCTGTTAAGGAACTACAAGTCCCACAATGCATTTGCCTGACTGTGGCTGTCAGACTCCATCATTGCATGTGGGACTTGTAGTTCCTTAACAGCTGGAGGGCCAAGTTTGAGGACCACTGTTCTAAAAGAACCTTCAGGGAGGAGATGGACCAGATATGTTGCATCAGTAAAGTAGAATGATGAGTAGAGAGAATTGTACCATTACATGCATAAATGCTCAAAGTTAGCATTTTTAGGACGCTAATGACAGGGGCAAAAGGGCATGAATGTAGAAAGCTGGTTTATCCTCCATGGGGTATGTCCCTTGAACTATACTGATATAATCCTACTGCAAAGAAAAAAAAAAGGAAAAGGAAGAACACAGTGGGTAGGAATAGTATTTTGTGTAAAATGATTAATATTGTATTCAAGCATCAAAGTAACCTTTTTTGGTCTTTAATAGTTTTTATTGTTTTCCAAGAAAAAAAAAAAGGATAAAAGCAGGTGCACAACAACAATGGAGAGAATCTTATAACTGGCATATGGAAAAATGGAGAGAGATAAGTCTGTATTTATTGGCCTGACACTCTCGTCATGACATTGACGAAAAAACCTGGACGTAACAATAAAGAGATGTAAATCTATAAATAAATTACAATAGCAAAGAATTTCTTTCAAAGTTATTTATTGTCTCATCTTAGTTTTTGTAAAATGATAAGCTAAGTGAGAGGTTTCCATTGTGGTATACTGAAGCAGAAATAAACGTTATAGGTGAAGTAAAGTGTAAGGGTCGCTTACCATGGTGGTCTAGTGGGCAGCGGGGTCCACAGCTGCTCCTTCGGTGTTCAGGCCCCCCCAACAAGTTAAAAAGAAAAATTGGGGCCCCAATTTTTAAAAAAATTGGTGGTCAGGCCCCCCCCGACAAGTTAAAAAAAAAATTGGGGCCCCAAAAAAATATTTTTTAAAAAAAAATTGGTGCAGGTGCCTATAGAGTATTAAAATAAAAAATTGGTGGCCAGAGGATTGAAAAAAACCCCCACATTGGTGTCAGTAGAATTGAACTCGTGGCTTCAGGACTTGAATTATAGATGTTTTAGTGACTTCGGGTATTTTCGCAGCTTCAGGACTTCAGTGTCAGCTCCTTTCGTGACTTCGGGTATTTTCGCCGCTTCAGGACTTCAGTGTCGGCTCCTTTTGTGACTTCGGGACTTTCCGCATCTTCAGGACTTCGCAGGACGTTCGGCACTTTCACATTCGGCCGCAGGACTTCGGGAGCGCTCGCTACTGCACTCGTAAGGGGGGCCCGGCTCTTTGAAGATTGCAGTGCTGCTGGGCCCCCCTTCAGCCCTGGGTCCGGGACACTTGTCCCCCCTGTCCCCCCCTGATGGCGGGCCTGACTCTGATAATCTCCAATCCTGACCTTTGCCTGTCCACTGACTATTCTACACTCTCTAATCCTGATCATGGCTTGTCTGACGGTTGTCTGACGGTCGCTTGTGCTGGTCCGGCCGCCTGTTCCACTTTGGTGATATTTTTCTATCCAGTATCCTTGGTGAGATGATCGTGTCCCTGTGCTAGCCAGAACTCTTAGATTTGCACCTCTCGATAAGTCCAGGTGGCATCTGAGTAAGCTGAGGGCTCCTCCCAAGGCCAAAGGCGGTCACTTAACTGGTGAAGCCGAGCTGAGACCAGGGTGCTTAGCAACCGTTCTGGTATTGGGTGCCGTTTGTGACATAAAGAGTTTTCTCAAACACAGGCATGTTGTAAGAACATCATCAGTTGGGACAACATGGTTTAATGAGCTAGCACAGTAGACCATATACAGTTAAAACACCAAGAGAAATCCAGTAAGATCATACATAAACACAAAGAACAAAAGTTCAGCCCTGCTGCAATGATTATGCAGAGAGGAGGGTGACGTCGAACAACTGATGACAAATGGGAGAAATCCTAGGTTCCCAAACTAATCATGGGTATATGAGATAATGCATGTCAATTTTTTATTTATCATTACGTCTGTTGGTAATTTAAGTTTTTAAGTGAGGGATAGGGAATGAAGGTGTGAGCCAAGTCTTGGCAATGGTTTCCTTAATGACAGTAATAAACCCTTTTTTTTTTTTTCCATCAACCTTAAACAAAATCAACGCACTAAAATATTGAAAGAGGCTGTGGCAATTTACTTTGGTCTCTGGTTAGTGTCCCTTATGTATACATTGCCTATTAGAGTATATAAATATAAAATATAAAATTTTCAGATATTTTAAATAAAAAGTCCGACCAAATTAGAATCCCCGATTTTGCCCAGGAAAACCCACAACTTTTTCAGATTGTCGTGTGAAAACACCACATTCTACACATTTGATGCCCATGAAAAGTTTCCGTTTTCACGGAAAAACCAGTGTCAAACCCTGAAAACTCTGAACATTTCGTTAAAACATCTTCAGATGGTTAAGGGGACGTCTGCCGTTGACTCTAACATGAATAGGACAGGTTTTAAATGTCTTTTTTTTTACGGATTCAGACTTGGAACAGCTTCAGGGCATGTGAGCAAAGTGAAGTTGCAAGTGCAATAATGGGAAAGCTGCACTTGGCAAAATTGAGGCAGATGTGTTACATTAGTGTGATTGCACATACTTGCTTGCAATCCAATTTGGCTGAATATTTTTGAAGTCCAATTGGCAATGATTGACGTAGGCCACTGCAGCCTGACCCTGCGTCATTAGGTGCAACTGTGCTCGATCCAGAACAGTATGTGTGAAGAACCGATCAGCGACAAACACAACTATATGGAAGTGCAAGAAGTATCTTTAATGAACTGATTCTAAATGCAGCTGGCTACTGATAACTTTAGGGTGGTACTGGATGTACAGTAAATGACCCCTAGTAATTGTCATGTGAAAGAAATAATCTGAAATTATGAAGAGCAATGTATGTCGGTTAATATTCTGGTCACATACTGTGGTTAATATTTTGTCGCATGTCAATTCTGACACATGCATTGTTTTTTTTTTTTTTTACGTATGCATTGGTCTTTGACATGAATCTTTGTTTTTTGATGCACAACCAAACGAGTCACGTGGCAAATTTTTGCTGTGGTTTTGCCCCTTCCCTTAAATTAACTTTAAGCATGATATTGAGAAGGAGATTGAGATTTAATTGGTTTACATTTGTTATTACTTGTGTTTTTTTGAGTTATTTAGGGCCCTTACACACGGGCGTTTTTACCTGCGCTCCCCTGCGTTCCGTTTTGCTGCGTTCAGCCGCAGGGGAGTGCAGGTATAGACGCACTCAATTATTTTCAATGGGGCTGTACTCACACGAACGCATGTAGGCGCCAAACGCAGGAAAAATGCAGCATGTTGCGTCTGAATCTGCGTTCGGCGCTTACACGCGTCTCGTGGGTACAACCTCATTGAACAAAATGAGGTGCGTCTAGACCTGTGCTCCCCTGCAGCTGAACGCAGCCAAACGCAACGCAGGGGAGCGCAGGTCAAAAACGCCCGTGTGTAAGGGCCCTAAGCTTTTGATTTAGTAGCTCTCCAGTTTGCATTTCAGCCATCTGGTTGCTAGGGCCTAACACCAAACAACGATGCATTCATTTGAATAAGAGTCTGGGAGATGGCCTGAATAGATGAGTGATACAAAGTAGTAATAACAACAGATTTGTAGCCTTACAGAGCATTTGTTTTTTAGATGAGGTCAGTCACCCCTATCAGAAGAAGAAAGCAAATAATTTAAAAAAACTATAAAAAAAGAAAAATTGAGACCAATTGAAAAATTACTTACATTTAGCCATTCAACAACTAACAGTTTACTACAAGTTAATTTAAAGGGGTTATTCACCTTTCAAACACTTTTTTTTCAGATCAGTTTGTTTTAGACAGTAGTTAAAGGCTTTTCAATTGCTTCCTATATTTTATTATTGGTAGCTTTTTGATAATTCAAGTTTAATATTTAATGTTCATGTCTCTAGTGTTTCAAGCCATCAGCCAGTAATCTGGGTGCAGAATCTGAAATGTTACAATTTGATCTTCTATTTGATACATTTCCCAGCAGCATTAGAGTGAAGTTAGCAACTATTGTATCAATTAAAACAGCTGTGTTTAATGAAAAGGCACAGCAATAGGGTTGTGTGGGTTGAGTTTTTCTCAACCGACACCCTCATAACCTTGGTTCGACCATCTGCATCCCCTCTATTTATAGACCATCAGGTTCACTGTAGTGATGTCACAAATGGGGCGGGGCAGGCACAAGTCTATAAATTTATAGGCAAGAAGCCATACAGGGGAATGTAATATAAGTCGGTAAGGCAAAAACTATTCGCAATGCGAAAAGTTGTGCCTCTGTGCGAACAATTTTTGCTTTGCGCAAATTTAATATAGTGGAAGAGAGTTTGCGAATTTTACAGCTTGCGCCAATGCGCAGTCAATGTAATAAAACTTCTTACTGAAAAAGTCGTTATGTTTGCTCCTAAAGATTACGACACCTTCAAGCACTTCTTAAGAGTGTGCAATGCAATAACAGTTTAAGGGACAATATTACATTGCGAGATGGGGATTTTTAATCTTATTGATGCGCATTCTTTTGCTCTTTGCGAATTTAATTACATTCCCCCCATAGTGTGAAGTTGAAGGGGGGGGGAAGCGGCAGGGAGCACTCAACCCAAACCAGCCCGCAGCCTGAAGAGTTTTGCAGTAGCCGTCCCAAACTCACCCGGCCCACAGGTTTCGGACTAGCCCACACATCATTACACAAATATAAGAAATGTATCAGCTAAGGTATCAAATTAGAGCAGTGGCCCCCTTCCCAGAGTTGCTCCAGGCAGAGATCAGAAGATAAAAAATAAAAAAAATAAAAAAAAAAGTTTATGCTAGTGGCAGTAGTGGCAGAGATTTATTCCACAGGCGACTAAAACTGGCCAAACTGCCTTCTGTCTACCTTTCATGTGCCTGAATGAGGAATCGCCTGTGCAAATAAACTTACGGTGCTTCGAATTCCAAAGACGCCCGAAGTTTCCTCGTAAGGCAACTTCATAAATCAAAGCACCAGGAGTGCATTAGCACAGGCGATTCCTCATTCAGGCACACGGAAGGTAAAAGGAAGGAATCTGCTTGTCTGCCACTAGCCTAAAGCTTCAGCACTATAAAAATGGTAAACAATAAAAAACAGAAAAAAGTCTATATTTCTGATGAACAATCTGAAGCCAAATGAACTGAAAAAAGTCTTTGGAAAGTGAACCACCGCTGTGTATTTTTCATTTATATATTCTGTATATACATATGTGTGTGTTGGATTATAAATATTTCTCGGGGGCTATTTGGTCTCAAAGAGTCAAATAAGTGGAGGCCTAACATGAAGAGACGCAAACCCCTTCATAGTTATTTTTCCATTAATGGTGGAACTTTGTATAAAAACCCCAACTGTGTGTCTGAGAATAAACAGAAACCAGAAAGATTTCCCTCTTTCTGATCTAAAAAAGAAGGCACTGAAGGCATCTAAAGTGAATGTGACAAGAAAAAGCTGAAGGCTCCGGGAAATGATTTTGGTGGTTAATTGCAAGCTCACACGAGAAGCGCCTTTGCATTCCTACACATCCTGCTGTAGATTTACTTTTCTCAGTTTATAAACCTTAAAGCAATTACAAATGTGTTTGTGTATCAGATTTAGCAGGGGTTCCTAATATAAAAATGATGTGCCCCTGTACCATGAAGGCCCCAAGATGACAGGCAGGTGAATACCATCAGCTCAGATAAAATCTAATTATTTTTCGACATTTGATTTCATTCTTTTTACCTATTGAAATATAAACTTTGTTAATCCCAGCTGTTGATTAATCACAGGATGACTTGAGTTATAAAACTACAGTGTTCCTATGAAAACTGTGACTATTTCTATAGGATGATTAGAAAGGTGACTGGAGGAGACTAAGCCACTGTTAACCAATGATAGAAACCTATTGACTTTATTTGTCCAGTAGGCCAATACCATCAGTTGCTTTGCCTGTCTTTCCATATAGCAGGTTTAGCTGAAAGACATTAAAGCTGCCAGAGATGCAGTTCATTACACTGCGAGCTCCAGCAAATAACACCCTGGAACTGTGTTGGCTCTGAAATGTTCCAGCCCTCCAAAGTAATATCTGGGGTTGACAAGCCACTAAAGCTTTAAAAATACTTTGGCCCAGAATATAATTATTTTAAACTGGCCAGCTCTGACTGCTATGAACATCCCCATTGAATCATTGCTTTGGACCAGTTAGTCTCTATCACCTTTGCAAATAGTAGATGTGTAGTCAGTCGCAATGCAAGATGAGCAGATTCAAGGGAGAAACAATATATAGAATGTGAGATCAACTCAGTGGTAAAAACAATTTACATGAATTTACATGAACTATAAAGAGAAATGCCCTCCACTGTTAACAGATGTAGGGTCCAAATAGGGATGCGCTCTATCCACTATTTTGGGATTCAGCCAAATCCTACATAAAATATTTGTCAGAATCCAGAACCGAATCTGAAGAACTAAAGAGAAGCATGTGCTACATGATTAAATTTCACATCATTTTAAGGATTTAAATTTGGATCAGTCAGGCATTTGGATTCGGCTGAATCCAAATCCTGCTGAAAAAGGCTGAATCTTGGCTGAAGAACCAAATCCTGAATTCAGTGCACTTCTAGTCCCAAATAATAAAAGTACACTCCAAAGTACACCCCAGGGTGCCATACTCTGCCTGCCCTGTGCTGCCTGTGGGAGGTGAGGGGTTGTAAGCATTTGGAAATACTTGTTAGGGGGTCCCTGGGGTGTTTTATCACACACTGGGGTCTGCTGTGGCATCTACAGGCCAGGAGGAGGCATATGGAATTTGTTTTCATTTTTTATTATTATTGCTTTTTGAGTAATTTAGGTTTTTATTCAGGATCTCTCCAGTTTGCAGTTTCAGTTCAGTTTGCTAGCAAACAATTGATTTGAATAAGACAATGAACAGGAGAGGCCTGAATAGAAAGATGAGTAATAAAAAGTAGCAATAACAATACACTTGTAGCCTTAAAGCAGGGGTGTTCCCCTGCCGACCGCCCCCCCCACCCCCACCCGCTCCGCGCTTCTAACTTTTAGCATCGGAGCTGGTTGAGGAGGGGCCGCATCGCTAGTACAGTGAGCGCTATTGCGCTTGCCCCACTAGAAGAGCTGAATTTCAATTTTTTAAAAAAATGGAAATTCGGCTCTTAAAGTCACCAGAGGCAGCTTTTTGCCTCCGCTGGTAACTGGTGCCTGAGGCAAGATTCTCACCTTGCCTCATGGCTGCAGCAGCCTTTCCTTACAGAGCATTTGTTTTTTCGATAGGGTCAGTATCATTTGAAAGCTGGAAACAGAAAAGGCAAATAACTCAAAAGCTATACAAAATAAACAATGAAGACCAATTAAAAAGTTGCTGAGAATTGGCCATTCTATAACATATTAAAAGTGTGTGTAAGGCCACCACTAATGCACATATGATCTTATAAGTTCTTGTGATAACACGAGAGGAATCGCCCCTTTTTTTAAGATAAGAGTAGGTTATTTGTTTTTGTGTGAAAGTGTGTGTGTCCTTTTACCAGGGTTGTATTTAGGACCGATGCTGCCCTAGGCATTGAACCTAACTACACCCCCTAAGTCACAGAAGTGACGTCAGCGTGCCGTGCATGTGGCGTCACTTCCACAATGACTCTGCCCCCTCTAC
The DNA here is from genome assembly GCA_024363595.1 of Xenopus borealis. Lineage (NCBI taxonomy): Eukaryota > Metazoa > Chordata > Amphibia > Anura > Pipidae > Xenopus > Xenopus borealis. The sequence goes on from CM044433.1 coordinate 38,361,039, forward strand.
CCCTAACCCCCCCCCCCTGCTCCGTCACCGGATTTCAATAGGAAATCCGTGGTGGGGGTGAAGGAATTTTAAAAAGAATTGGGCACTCGAGGGCCGCCCCCACGATTCTGCTACCCATAGGCACAGGCCCTCGGGTGCCTATTTAGAAATATGGCCCTGCCTTTTACCACTAATGTACAGATGAAGCCACTTTGGATTGTGCATTTGACACAGAAAAACTCATCTATCCCATTTATCCCACTTAGCACAGAATATTGTGTCACAGCATCCCATCCAATTAAAGAGTTCACCATTGAAAACAATGGTGCTTTGGTATGCTAATAGGGTTGCCACCTTTTCTAAATATTTTTACTGTCCGGCGGGGGGCGGGGCCAAAAGGGGCAGTGCATGGTGTCAAAAGGGGTGGGGTTATGATGTTTTGGGGGCATGGCCGGATAACTTTAGATAACACAGTTTCTTCAATTAACTCTGAGTCATGACACATGTAACTCACAAATCCCAGTGGCTGCATCTGTAGCTATGATCTTAAAAGTTCTTGTGATAACATGGTTGTGGTTGCCACCTGTCCCGTTTTGACCCGGACAGCCCGGTATTTTGAAGGGCTGCCCGGGTCAATACTTCCTGCACGGTTTTCCAAATAAGGAAAACCGGGCAGGATTAGCTTGATTGATGCAGCGATCGGCCAAATGACGATTGCGTTGTCATAGCTCCGCCCCTGACGTCACAGGCCCGCCCACCAACATCATGGGTCCGCCCCCCTTTCCGGGTTCAGCTACAGCAAAAGGTGGCAACCCTACTTAAAGTGGGTGTACGTAGCTTAAAGGAAAACTATGCCCCCTCAATGAACCCTTAAACAACAGATAATTTATATATCATATTAAGTGATCAACTAGAATTTTGCCAAACTGAAATATAGATATCAGTTAATATTACCCTTTTACATCTCTTAGCTAGAGTCACTATTTTGTGATGGCATTTGAGGGTAAAAAGTCAGAATTTTGAAAAGCCTGAAATGTTTGGATTATGCAAAAATTGGAGTGCTCTCACCAGTATTCTCCCGTTCGGTCTCAGGTGCCTCCAGGTGTATCACCCCGAACTGCCAAGGGGTCCAATAAGTAGAATCCACACGAAAAAACCAAGGGCACTTCTGATACTGTGTAATCAGTTGTGAATTATTTATTAGCTCATAAGCATGCTTATGAGCTAATAAATAATTCACAACTGATTTCACAGTATCAGAAGTGCCCTTGGTTTTTTTGTGTGAAATGTTTGGATTATCATATGAAACCCAGCGCAGACAATAATATCTTCAAATTGCAAATACTGTAGGACCTCTGCCATTGACTTCTACAGAGCCGCAACAGTATAAAGATGGGGGCAGGGAAGGGCCACGGCACGCTAGCACCCTAGGCAAGACGTCCTGTTCCTGCACATGCTTGAAGTGACGCTTGCACGCACATTAAGTGCGTGAAGTGATGCTCGTGCTCGCACACGCAATGTGACGTTCAAGTGCATGCGTAAAGTGGAGCAAAGTGTTGTGTGAGCGGAACAAAAATAGAAACTGCAGATCGTCGGTTAGAGAGCAGACTGGGGGTAGGTAACAGAGGAGATACATGCCCCCCCAGCTTTGCACCCTAGGTACATGCCTACTCTGCCTACCCCTAGGCCCAGCCCTGCTTTAGGGAATAATGAATCTCGGGGGAAAAAAATTTACCACTAAAAATTCAGATTTTATATAAAAAAAAAACAGTTTGCATTTGGACTTTAATAAGTAACCCCCTTACTCAGTGATTAAGTTAGTTAGCTGTGATTACTTGGCTGTGTAATCTCAGCAATCATGACTTGCGGAGAGAGAGATTGGTGAACATGGAATTATACTTTTTCCCCTTGGAGCAATTCAGTTTTTTTTTTCCATTTATTTTCATATATATTACTTCATATGAAAAATCCTACTTATTACAGAGGAAAAAAGTTTTACAAATCCTGTCACATAATAAACCATTCATTGCTGCCATTCTCCAAGAGTGTATTTCATCAGATCCTGAGACAACCCCAGGGCAGGCTCAGTCAATGAGCTTATTGTAGAAGTGGTATCTGTAATCAAACTCATGCAGCCAGAGGGGCAGTTTACTTTAGTGATTGAAACCACCATATTACGCTAAAGAGGGCATTTCAGCAGGAGAGAACTGTAATGCTGATTAAGAGTAAATGCACCAGACAGGGAACGATTAGATTACCATGGCACAGGAATATTTGTGTATGTGTAAAGTCTTACTTACTTGAGCTTTTTTATCTTTGACGCTGTATTTTGGGTGGAACATATGATCTGAAGAAGAAAATAGCTGTACATAATATTGTGTTTATCACCTCCAGGGCCATTATGACATTAATTGAATTTAATTTAAAACAGTTTATCTGATCAGATTATGACTCCCATTCAAAATGATAAAATAATCTAAAGGTGGCCAAACACAGGTAAACTATAGCAGCTGATTTGGCTACTACTGTCCAAGTCTACAGCTTATCTACCAGTGTATGGGGCATTCCAACAGACCTACCTGACTGATATCTGGCCAGATAGGCTTGTTGATGTGGTCCTTGCCCAAGTTATGGGAGCTCTAAAAAATCTCTTCTCTTATGAATCAGCTCACCCCCAAATACAGGTATGGCACCTGATATCCAGAATGTTGGGGACCAGGAGTCTTCCAGATAAGGAATCCTTGCATAATATAGACCCCAATACCTTAAATCTGCTAAAAATAATTGAAACATAATAAAATAAATACATTTAAAATAAATGTAAACCTAATAAGACTGTCCTGCCTCCAATAAGAATTAATTATAAATTAGTTTGAATCATGTACATCGTTCTGTTTTATTATTACCAAGAAAAAGATAAGTGTGTTTAAAAAAAAACTATTTGTTTGAAATTGAGTCTATGGGAGATGGCCTTTCTGTAATTTGGAGCTTTCTGGATAAAGGGTTTCCAGATAACCGATCCTAAGCTGCAAATGAATGTTGAAAAACACTTGAGGACATAATATTTTTACTATATCACATATATTCTTAAATGGTTTCTGTACCCAACAGTATTGTTAAACAGGAAAAAAATGTAGTATACCAAATCTGCTTTACTTAATGCAGAAGAACAACAATCTCACAAATGTATTGTCAACGTTTCGGCTTTTCTTGAGGACAAGAAAACTATGCCTTTAAACAAATCAAGTTTAAATACCCTTACAAAAGACCGCCAACCCAGCAGTGACGTGGAGAAAGTGGGAGTGAATCCGCTCATTCAATTCTGACGTCATTGGCATAATCACAAACAAAGTATGGGTGAAGTCATTAATAGTGGGAAACATGCAATAATAAAATAACCTTAATAAGGGCATACGTGTATTGATTCCAAACTCATCCTCAGATAGTGGAATTAAAATCACAAAATTAAAAACAATTCACATGACCCCCACCTCTATCTTACCAGGGAGGTACGGAGATCACGGAAAATGTTTGACCAGGATCAGACATATCCTACTATATCGCTCAAAAGATATCACCACCTAAGCAGGTATGGATTGAAGTATAGAGAAATGGTACCGTAAGTGTCAGATTTCACTTCAGCCCGGAGGCTCTCAGCACCACACCAGAGAGATCAGCCCACTACGATACAACCTGTCCTTCACCATGACACTCTTTACTGTATGTTGCACACACTTAATTCAGCCCTCATTCAAAGGCAATTGATTATTGGAGCATCAACTAATCAAAGGAGCCTCTGTCATCCAGTGGCCACCCCATTTTAGATGGGGTCATGCAGAGAGGGACAGATTTATGCACAGGCTCCCCTGAAGCCCATGCCATGCTCTGATTTTTTATTAGCTGATGAAACAAGATCAGTGCATGGGCTATTAGCACCTAGGGATAGTGATGGGCGAATTTAGCAGACGTCTCATTTTGGACGCGGGCATACGTTTTTGGATGCTGGCGCCCATTGCTGGAGTCCAAAAAACAGATGCTGACGTCCAAAAACGGATGCCGGCGTCCAAAATGACATCCGGCGGCGTTTCCCAAATTTTTCACAAACCGAAACACCGCCGATTTGCCCATCACTACCTAGGGATGTGACAAATCCTGGATCTGGCTGTATTTGAGCCTGGCATCTGAGTATTGTCAATGCAAAGCAGACCATTGAAAAATATGTGACGTACTCTGATTAAAGTACAACTATTTTGCAGCAGACCACTCTTTTTTGGTCTGTATGGTATTAAAGGGGGGGTTGGTTCACTAGACATAGTTAATTATTCTGAGAAAGGGGTTGGTCCCCAAAAGCTTGTGCCACAGTTTCTGCAATAAAATGAATTAAAGGCACATGCCAGCCTATAGGGGTGTGCTTCATCCCTGCATAGGTTTAGACCACTTGCCATCCCAGATTTCAGCATCAGGGGTACATTATTTTCTTTATAGCAGGAGGTAGTGCTTCCAGAATGTGTATAGTAAGTGGAATATTAAATAGATAGTATGATATCACAGACTCGTAATGCTAATTAAATACTTATCTGACAAGGGTGCTAATCGTGTGGGAACTAACAATCTTTGGCTGTAAGTAGGCAACACACTTCCTCCCTTGACTCATGCTGTGCCCTTGTTTAATTAGCTCCTATTTTACAGGACAGCCAGATTCTCAAAAACTACTAAACTAAATTCGGCTAGAAGGTAGTAGTCTCCCAAGTACAATAATGGAAAGAGGTAGGTGTGGTATATATATATATCTGTATTTAAAACTTAAGGACATAAATCTTAGTCATGTTTTTCCCAGTAATGGGAAGTTACAGGCTCTCTCTAGGATAATATAATATAGGATCCCTGACATTTATGATATGGTCAAGCTCAATTTGTTTTCAATTCATGGAAAAAGTCATGTAAAAAATGTAACTTTGAGAGATTTATTTCTATACAGTATACTTTTACTACATCAGATTTTTGGGCCAAAATATTCCACTTACTTGAAAACGTTCAGGACATCGGAATGGAAACTCCACTGAAATAGTATATAGTAGAATAATATATTTAAAAAAATAACATTATCGTTGCCTATGGCATTGGCCATATATTTTTGACAAGTTGGAAAGTACAACACTTTCCAGCACAATTCTGTACACAAGCTGTACTATGGTCAACATGCTATGAAATCACTGTTTGCAACTCGGACAAAACTGAAAATATTTGGTGTAAAAATATATTTTTAGCAAAGAAAGCTGCTCTATAGCAGTCAATGGGAATAGCCTTGAGAAATTATATTTTCCCCAGTTTCTTAAAGCATTCAAGGTTTTCAGCCTCTCTGAAAATGAATGACCGTCATATAAAAAAGCATAGACTCAACTATTCAGTGCACATTTTCTCTTAAAGGGATCCTGTCATGGGAAATTTTTTTTTCAAAATGCATCAGTTAATAGTGCTGTTCCAGAAGAATTCTGCACTGAAATCCATTTCTCAAAAGAGCAAACAGATTTTTATATATTTAATTTTGAAATCTGACATGGGGCTAGACATATTGTCAATTTCCTAGCTGCCCCAAGTCATGTGACTTGTGCTCTGATAAACTTCAATCACTCTTTACTGCTTACTGCAAGTTGGAGTGATATCGCCCCTCCCTTTCCCCCACCCAGCAGCCTAACAACAGAACAATGGGAAGGTAACCAGATAACAGCTCCCTAACACAAGATAACAGCTGCCTGGTAGATCTAAGAAAAGCACTCAATAGTAAAACCCATGTCCCACTGCGTTCCATTCAGTTACAATGAGAAGGAAAAACAACAGCCTGCCAGAAAGCAGTTCCCTCCTTAAGTGCTGGCACAAGTCACATGACCAGGGGCAGCTGGGAAATTGACAAAATGGCTAGCCCCATGTCAGATTTCAAAACTGAATATAAAAAAATCTGTTTGCGCTTTTGAGAAATGGATTTCAGTGCAGAAGTCTACTGGAGCAGCACTATTAACTGATGCGTTTTGAAAAAAACATGTTTTCCCAGGACAGGATCCCTTTAAATGTGTTAGGGCTCAAAGCATAAAATGAAAAAATTCATTTGTCATGTTTTTTTCCACAGTCTAACCCGGCCTCTAACTGTTTGGCATAAAGAAACATTTTGAAATAGGGTTGTGTAAGCACCTGAAACCATATATAAGGCGTTTGTGAATATGGTGTTTTGTGATATAAAATAATTAAATCAATAAATAACTAAATTTGGGGCTAATTCACTTTTGTGCACTTCACAGGGCTGTCAGATTACTGACCAAAGAGAAAATACAAAGGGGTTACTCTTGCAATAAAATACCCCTATAGCAAATGAAATACAAGCGGCTATCAAATTTAGAAATTTATATCACAATACCTTAAGTCTTCTAAAACAAAATATAAACATTAAATAAACCCAGTTGGATTCATTGTTTTCCCACCAATATGGATGTCTGCAGCTTAATTGAGTGCATGCTGCTGTTTTATTATTACAGAGGAAAAAGGAAACCATTGGAAAAAATAGAATTCTTTGCTTAAAATGGGTTCTAAGGGCGATCATATTCTTGTAATTTTTTTAAGCTTTTTATATGATCTCCAAAATGAAGCAGTAGAAATGAAAACAGGCAAATGGGAGTTTTAATAATGGTTTCCTTTAGTCCTTTCTCCTCCCCAACTAAAGGGAACACGCTGCAGTTGACATCATAAATCATTAAGCTTAATAACATAAAGGAGAAAGCAGATAGTGCAGCCCAGCCTGACTAGTGAATGAAGTGAAAACATTGCATGTCTCATGTGTCTACTTTACATAGTACAGCCCCTGATTATGCGATTACCTATCAATTACAGTGGAAATGCCTTGTTTTGCCTGATAGCACAACTATTTTAATTGTATTTATTTATTTTGACTGATATATCCTGGAAAGTATGAAAGTGTGATTTATTCACTTTGTATCAAACATGACCCAAACAAAGTCCCAGCACAGGGCGTTAGTGCCCATTGGGCACAATTAAACCAGTCATAAACTAAATCCCTTTTAGCACATGCGCTCCAAGAACTTGTTCATTGTCCTAATAAAATGTTTGAGATGTTTTATAAGGAACAGTAAACAGTTACAGTATTTCTATGACTACTCATTCTTATTCCATGAGAAAGCAGTCTTACATAGTGCAGAGAACACATTTAACAGCACCCCTATGGAAAATTGACAGAAACGGCTTTAAATTAAAAGTGCAAAGGGAAGATTTAATTAGTAGGGATTTTAAATCTGTTTGTGGCCGAAAACCATCCCATTCAATCAAGCTCTTCAAGCTACTGTAAATGTATATAGGGGCAGAATAAGCTTTTGGAGGTTCCCAATGAAAGGCTAATAATGCCCCCCACCGCTCTCAACAATATGTCAGAACAGTCAACAAGATCTTTCAAGCGTTTTACGAGCTTCTCCAAAATGCAGAAATAGGTTGGTGTACTGTATATCCTAGGTATATGCATTAAAAAGGGACCTTAAGTTACCCAGAAAGCACATCTGCCTGCTGCCAAGTGATTGTAATGTCACTAGCTTCCAGATGACACCTGGGGAACTAGGCAGACAACCTGGGGAAAGTGCCTTGATCTTCTAGGCATAACAAGGTTCCAAGGTTCTTCCAGGTTCAGTTTTCTATTTCACTACTTTTCAAATCCTACCCCCTCAGAAGCCACGTTCCAATTTCTTGCACTGAAGAGCTGATGAACTGATTGAAACAGGCTATCTGTAAGTTTGGATATATGGTTCTTCTGAACCATTAGGCTGTATCTGTGCTATAAACCAGTGGTTCTGGATGCATAGTTGGCCAAACCGACATAAAGAAGTGATTTGCATGTCTCTGCCCATGATGCCTTATGAGAGAGTCCTGCAGCAGGGCGGGTACCCGTGGGTTACCCGCAAAATCCTGCGGTACTCTGCGGGTTGCTCGTAGAATTTCTGGGTGCGGGTATAGAAGCGGGCCGGTGGTTCTGCAGGTTGGTGGGTTGAGGGTCGGGTTGCGGATCCTCACCATAGCAGTTTTTACTCATTTTTCTGAGCATGTCTACTACTGATGATGTCACTTCCGGTTTACAATGACAGCATTTCCTGTTTTACTCCTTTTTTTCTGATCGCGGCTACTTCCGATGATGTCACTTCTGGTTTACAATGACAGCACTTCCTGATTCTTGATGGTCAGCGGGTCACAGGTCCGGGTCATGGATCGCGGGTATGGGTCGGGGGTACGGGTCGGGTTGCGGGTACGGGTTGCAGGTTGCGGGTATGGGTCGGGTACGGGTACGGGTTCCAAAAAATGGACCCGCGCAGGACTCTAAATTAAAATTCTTATTTTTGGTGTTCAGGCAAAGCTATGTATATGGCATGAGACAAGTAAATACCTTCTGATTTCAGAAGGCTTAAGTTTCCAAAGTTGTGGGAAGGCCATCTCTTGTAGAGTCCATTTTGAGCAAATAATTTTTATTTTAAAAAAATTAATCTATATTGTTTGCAAAATAATCCTATATTAATCATGTAATGTTAAAATTAGCAGACTTAAGGTGTAGAATTCTTAAAGGAAAACTAAATCCTAAAAATTAATAGGGGCTAAAATTCCATATTTTATGTATAGAATGTATTACCCCAGCCTAAAGTTTCAGCTTGTCAATAGCAGCAATGATCCAGGACTTCAAACTTGTCACAGGGTGTCACCATCTTGGAAAGTGTCTGTGACACTCACATTCTCAGTGGGCTCTGAGCAGCTGTTGAGAAGCTAAGCTTAGGGATTGTTGCAAAATATCAAACAATTTCTATGAGTACTGTAGATTGTGAGTGGGTCCCTAAGCTCAGTAAGTGACAGCAGCACAGAGCATGTGAATCAGTGAATCAGCAGAAAAGAAGATGGGGAGCTACTGGGGCAACTTTTGAGGCACAGATCTTTACTGCTAAAGGACTGTGGAAACCTTTGACTCTTACAGAATTCCAAAACATAATGTACAATATTTCTAGCCACATTCTTTAATTAAACTTTAGTTCTCCTTTAAAGGGCGTGGAAACCCTTCAACTCTGCAACTGAAGTGTCTTTAATAGCCCCATAAAGTTAGTGTTGGCCATTAGTCATCTCAGTCATGGAAGCTTTGTAAAATGTAAGTTGCTGCAGGTGCTCTTGCTGGAGGAATCTGTGCATCAGAGAGAGAATAGAGTTAATGACAATTCAGGGATCTGGAGTTTCCTACAAAAGTCTTTTGCCATGAATAGAGCTATGAACCTTCTATTAAGGCATCTGTGTCTTTTTACTTAAAACAAAAACCTAGAAAAAAGCCCTTACGTTGCAGTGTTGACTGGAAATGGCTAAATGCAGTACATGTTCTATATAAAACTGGAGGTTCTTCTGAAAAGGAGTTAACAGGATTTTCCCAGCTCACTTAGACCAACCCTTCAGTTCTGTTCTCTATCACAATGTTTAGCATAACCCCCTCTTTCAAGCTCGGCCAATTTATGTCACTGGGGACCACTTACACCACATTATGTCAAAGCAAAGCTATTCAAAGTCACTCACACAGCCAGTGTTATTGCTAAGAACCCTTACCCTAGATTGTGGCACTTAATTCTTCTCCTAACATTCCCTTGCTTTTACTCTTGGGGTCCTCTGTACACATTGCATCACCACCCAGGGATTATTTTAAAAACCTTAAAAACGATCTGCAGCATTCATTCACATAGGCATTCATTATTGTGCAAAAACCAGGTGGGCACCTATGTAGTCCTAGAGGTAAAAGTGCCGTGAGATTACATGCATCTAACTAGCAGATTTTTTTTTTTTTTAAAGTTCTTGCATTCCCTTTGGTCGTCCTTCATAATTCAGCTTTGCTCAGCACTGTGACAGTTGTCCTTAGTTTACAGTGTCAGCCCAAGGGAAATATGCTTCAGAATAATCAGGTTATATTAAGCACAACTTTTTAGTTCTGCATAATATCAAAGTTTTCCCAACATCACAGAAGTCCTGGTGAGTGATATTTAATGTGCAATGAATCCATTACAGGTGGAGGTCAAATAAGCAATTCATCAGCTTGAGTGCTTCAAAAAGCATGTATTGTAGCAATTTTTAACTACGAGTTTTGCCTTCATGAGAGGGATATTGGAGTCAGATTAAAGCATGTTTACCGTCTAAACTCATATCTTATAGTACTTTTGTAAAACAAAATAAAATAAAAATAAAAAATATTATTTGTTCAATTTTTGCTTTAAAATATTACACATATGCACACAGGGGGTCCTTTTTTTAAAAAAATATCTGCCTTCAAACACCTTAACCATATGCATTCACTGCCAAAAAAAAATCCCTTATGGTAGGAGAGCACCATATGTTTGGTGAGATCAAACATACTATTAAAGAACTTAAACTTAACAAAGAAGTAAGCAAGCTAGAATTGCTTCCTATTAACAGCCATTTGCTATGTGTACAGCAGAGTGCAACGTGCAACAAACAAGCAATATATTTTTTGCACTTTGATCTCTAGAATCATTGCAAAATGGAGCACAGACCCCTGCATTCACCCCAAGAACACAGTGCATATCTGTTCCTCTAAAGGACAAACTGAGCATGTGCAGTGCCACTGACACTGGCCTAACAGGATGCACAATCACCAGCACCCATGGATAACTTTGAAGGACTGGATCATCATAGGCCTGCAATAAATCTCTGCTGTTAAAGTATATTCTGTATATAAACTAGGGATGCACCTAATCCACTATTTTGGATTCGGCCGAACCCAAAAATCCTTCGAGAAAGATTCGGACGAATACTGAACCGAATCCGAACCCTAATTTGCATGCAAATTAGGGGTGGGAAGGGGGAAACATTTTTTACTTCCTTGTTTTGTGACAAAAGGTCTTGCAATTTCCCTCCCCACCGGATTCAGTTCGGCTGGGCAGAAGGATTCGGCCGAATCTGAATCCTGCCAAAAAAGGCAGAATCCTGTATTCAGTGCATCCGTAATATAAACACAGCATTTCTAACCACATTCATAATTAGATTTTAGTTTTTAAAAGATATGTAGGATGATATGTAGATATGTAGGATGGATATACAGAACAATTTCTTGAAGACAACATGACTGTTTTGATGCAAAGTGCGATTTTGAGACAAATTGCCATTTTTATTACTCACAATGTAGTTCTTTTTTCCCCGCAAATTCCAGTTTTATTGCAACCTTGCAATCACCATAATTTCAACAACACAATTGCAAGAGCATTAGCTAGTGAAATAGGCAGAAGTTTTTTTTGTAGTGTGATGTCCTCGCTTTCAGTGAATGGCATAAACACAGTGTTAGCATGTAATTCTTTGGGCACACACTTGGTTTGCCTGTTAATACAACGCCATGGTCATGTTCAGGGTGGTAGTAGTGCCAAGCAGAGGCTTAATTTACAGAGGAATCAGACCCTGCAGCTGCAGGCGGCACAGGGGGTAAAAGGGGCCCCAAGAGGCCATAATTAATTTCAACATATATTGGTAAAGCAAGGTAACCTCTGGATAGGTATGGGGTCCTAAAATTAATGTACTGTGAGGGCCAGTAATATTTAGATACTGGTACACCACTGGCCAACTGACACAATTACCTATAATAAATGCCACCATTGTGCAAAATGCCTACTGGTTGCCACTATGATTATACTTTGTAAAGAGCCCTATGATCTTATGAGAATTGGTAGATTTTATTCGCAAAACCTTTACAATAGTTCAACCCATGGGTAACAACTGTTTATAGTGCAGCTCCAAGCAAGGACTCTTGGAGTAAGCTTTCCCTAAACCATGAGACTGCTGTCCCTATCTATACACTGCCACCCCTTCCTCCTCCAGATATACTTTCCTGCAATAAACTTTATTATCCACATACACACTTTAAGAAACATTAAGAAAGGAACTTGGCAAGAACCCAAGCAACATATGTCTGAATTCACTATTAATTGGCACCATTGCATGTATATTTTGCTGTATTCATTTCAGTCGCTATCGTTTGTTTTTATCTTATAGATGGAGAATTGCATGTCAAAGAGACAAAGTTGACATCAGTAACCATGGAGCTCCATACTGTTAAATTAGCAAGGTGCTCCCCACAGTGGGAGCCGCAGTTATTATCCTGTTACTCACCTGAGCTCTATGAGTGGTGGACCATGACAACAAGGGCCCCAATGAAAATTAAAATACCCTGCATGAGCAGACATTTATCTGCCCTGACCTCTCCGATTATTCCAGGCCCTAGCTGTGTTCCCTGCCCACGTGTATCTACTATTTTAATATGGATCAATAAAGCAAGTTATATTTTACGTTATTGGCTCCACCAATGCTGCTTTTCCGGACAACAATCCCTTCCATTTTGTGCCTCAATTGTATGCCAGGCCCTAGACATGGGCCACCGAAATATTGCCCAGTACTTGCACTCTGTTTCCCCTTCAGCTCTGACATGAGTCCCCTTACTGCAGTATCCCCTCTACACTCCTGATGTTGACCCTGGCAACATACAAAAGTGACATAATGTCTGCTGGAGGAACAGGATCTTCCTGCACACAATTTTTGCTAAGCTAACGGTTACTAAGTATAGTTACAAAGTGCATAAATAAAAAAAAAAAGATCACAGATACAATAAAAATTAACAGGTTTCAAATACATTTTCTGTTTGCAACATGCTGAAAGAATTCAGCTTGTGCTTATTTCAAATTGCATGCTTTGGTTAATAGTTACACATTGCAACATTCCAAGAAAAAAATCATCACCAGCTGAAACTTTCAGATAATTTATTTATTTTATTTTTTTTCTAAATCTGGAAAATTGTGGTGGTCCAACGCAGTGGAAAGGTGCCCAGCCTAGAAGCGGATTAGGGTAATATTTGAGGATGAGTGTTTATTTAAAGTAATTGTTTGCCTTTAACTTTTTTTGAATTATTTTCTGAGACAATAAGCGAAATTTCGTTGGCGATTCGTGAATTTATTAGTCAGCGGCGAATCGCGGGAATTCGCCGCAAATTCGCCCATCACTAGTAATAAAATGTAGCAATAACAGTAAATGTGTAGCCTTATAGAGATGGGGGTAGTGATCCCCATTTGAAAGCTTGAAAGAGTCAGAAGCAGAAGGCAAATAGTTTAAAAAACTATATTAAAAAAAAAAAACAATCAAGACCACTTGAAAAGTTGCTTAAAATTGGCCATATCATACTAAAAGTTATCTTAATGGTGATCCAGCCCTTTAATCTCTGAAAGTATAATCCCTGATGGCAAGGATTATATCCTCTAGTATCTGTGTTATTTTCATGAGTTAAGGAGGGTTTGGTCAAATATTTTATTTGCAAATGGGGTTTGAACCCAAAAAGTCACAATGCCTATGCTTTATCAGGTCACAATACATCTATATACAATAGTAGAGTCATTTTTCTTTTTACGTGATCATAAGCTTTCAGAAAGAGCAATGGAACTACTTTCAGATAGGCTATTGTTTCTCCTACTCAATGTAACTGAAGGAGTCACAACTTGGGTGAGTGCTGTTCTCATATCTACCAGGGAGCTGTTATCTTGTGTCAGGGAGCTGTTATCTTGTTACATTCCTATGTATCTGCTGATTGGTTGCTGGGGAGGAAAGGGAGGGGGTGATATCAATTCAGCTTGCAGTGAAGCAGTAAAGAGTGACTGAAATTTATCAGAGCACACGTCACATGACTGAGGGTAGCTGGGAAACTAACAATATGTCTAGTCCCATGTCAGACTTCCAAATATAAATATAAAAAATATGTTTGCTCTTTTGAAAAATGGATTTAAATGCAGTATTCTGCTGGAGGAGTACTATTAACTGATGCATTTTGTAAAAAAAATTCCAAGATAGAATCCCTTCAATTTGACTAGTGGCGGCCACAAAAGTAGGACTGTGGCTAAACCAATGCTAACATAAATTTTCTTGGCAAACACTGGCCTAGATGCAAACAGATTCCACACTGTAGAGCAGCTCAGTTTCAGTGATTGCATGTGTATATTCAGACCCCAGTTCAAATGTGAGTTGTTTTAAATTCTACCATCCTTTCTAACATAATGATGTCATGGGCTCTTTCTGTTCAAAGCTATCAGTTCTGGTGGGAAACATCCAAAAAAAGAAGACTTTGGAGATACACCAAATACTTTGCGAAAATATTCAGTACTAATATTTTAGTAAATGTCACAAACAAACATGAAAAAGCACTTAGGTTATAGTTTATATGACTATAATCTGTTTATTTCCAAATAAGTCCTGGTTGAGGTAATAAGGAATAGATATTTTAACGTTTTCTCTTTAGCAGTCTCCCCCTGTACAAAGCAGAATTACTAAAAGTTAAATTCAAGATATTTTTTTTTCTATTTTTCTTACATTTTGTGAAAGTATTTCCAGAATGCATGGGACCCAAGGTTTCCATAATGAGGGTTATACCTTAACACTATAAAAACACTTACATGTCTTTTTAAAAAAAACAAATAAAATCGTTTTGCCATCAACAAAGGTTAATATTTAGTTGATTCAGTTCAGTCTTATTATATAAAGAAAAAGGCAAATCAACAAAATATTTTTTTTTACATGGGTCATATGGGAATAGGCAATCCCAGCTTTCAGAACGTTCTGGAAAATACGTTTCAGTCAGCTTTTTGTAGATACAGATGTAAGTGTAAAACCCTATTTGAAGTCAATTGGGTTCAAAAACTGGCCTTCTTGACTCTAAAATGACAAATATGTGCAAATGTGAACAACTCTTTTAAATAACACACACAGGGTCGGACTGGGCCGGCGGGAAACAGGGAAAAGACCAGGTGAGCCCCCACTCTTGTGGGCCCCGCCGACCCAGATCCCCACCCACATCCCTGATATGAGGGCTTCTTAATGCCGCGACCACCCTTTATCGGGCAGTTGCGACAAAAATACTAAGCGGGTTTGTGCATGCGCGCACATAAGGAATAACGTTGCATGTGCACACACGTGGAGTACTGGTGCAGCAGTTGGAGCTCCATCAAGGATTGTAGTAGGGAGTAGCTTCCCAAGGCTTTTGAATTGCCTAGAGGGAAAGGGCCACAGTGGATAGGGTGTCAGGATTTTAAAGGTGTTCTCCCTGTCCATTCCGCTGGGTGGAAGCTGGACCACTTTACAGTATATTGCAGAAGCAAATGGATCTACTACTCGACTACCTTGCCTGATGGGAGTCACTGTTCTCTGCTGTGTAATCTAACCTGTTTCAGCTGCTGTGTGGCATTGTGTATGTCTTGACCTCTGTAAGTAAACCCTGTGCTTGTACAAATAAACAGTTATTTGTTTGGTTCATCACAGGAATCTCCTGGCGCCCATTATTTCTATTTGGTGTAGCAAAGTAGTGTGAGAGTTGTAGGTAAATTATTCACTTAGTACAATTCCTCTATGCCACTGGTTCTGCTGAGGTTATTATCATAACGAATTAGAGGTGCACAGTGTTAGGGCTAGAGCAGACGGGGAGATTCGGGGGCATTTTGTCGCCTGGCGACTTGTAGCCGCGACTTGTAGCCCCCGAACCTCCCCGAATAGCCAGGTCCTGGGGCGCACCGGCGTTACTTGAAAACGCCTGCGCCTATTCACACGCAGCGGCGCGATTTGTGGAATCGCTCCAAATTGACTCGCGAAAGCTTAGGGCCCAACTTGCAGTCACCGGGAGCCCCCATCCCACAACTGTTGTGCAAACGAGCAAAATATGCACTGCACGCTTATAAAGACGCACTGCACAAGAAAGACACATTTGTGCCAGCTTATTGGGGAACAGGTCTGGGCAAGAGGGGGCCCATGAGGGTCGGGGCCCACCGGGTTATCTCCAGCTTTCCCGCCAGGTTTGCCTTTTCTATAGTTGCACCCATGACTTCTCAAAAAAGCTGGGAAATAGGGCAACAGATTCAAGACCCTTGGCAAATACACTCTTTTTTACTTTCACAGCAGTCATTAAACCTTTCATTTGTCAACTATTTCCCATTAATTTTTTTGACAAATATGTTATTTTTACAGAAAGCTTGTTAGTTCTCTTATAAAGTTTATGGCTGTGGGTAGGTCCAGAATTTTGAGTTATCATTACAACTGTGGGTGGCCATGAATAAATCTGAACAATGCTGAAAAAATGTTAGTGCAAGCCTGGGTGATGCCAGCCTTGCTGTGATGCCAGCTCAAACCAGCATTTGTGGGGTTATTTACACAAAAGTAATTTGGCTTTACATGCCACCAGACTGGCAATTCAAGATCTTGGCTTGAGCATTACAGAAGAGTAAAGCCAACTGATTATTACCTGACCCCACTTGGTTTTATATCAGCAAAGTTTACTAACAAAATCTTACAAACTGTCCTAGAGGTGACCGTCCATATTCCCCTGGCAGACAGGGTACGTCTGACTCCAGCCGTCCTGTTTATTTTCTGCTGATATTTTTACCAAAGGCTGCACTTTCTGGCTTCTTTTAGCAGTGAGGACTGGATCTCTGCCTTACCTGGCCACAGACTCACACTGACTCGCCAACACACATATTACTGTTGGCTCCCGACTCAAATTCCCTGGACACAGAATTCCTAAAGCAGAAACACAGCACATGAGAGAGAGAAGGGGAAAAGCTGCACTACATTGGGGAGGGTGCAAAGGGCCACATCTGTGACAGGTGAGAAAGGGATGTATAGAGTAGACAGATAAACTTTTCATTGCACAACACCACTCAATCATGTACTAATAAAAAGAGTCGCTAACCCTAAAATACTAATTTTTTTGAATGGAAGAACATGGAACACCCACAAATAATTGCATGCATGTTTTGATGCACTTCAAAAAATACAAACAGGAGGGGCGAAGCACCTATGTATATATACTGTACACCTGAATGTATACAGTATACTTGAAAGGCTACTTAGGCTAGTTCAGTGAAAAGGGGAAGTGTTTCCTTATACAGATGTGAAGCTTTCAAAATGCTCTTCTAAAGAACAGATGTGAAAGTGGTTTTCCTTCAACTCCAGAAATACCTATAACAGAATCTGCTACGGATTTGCACTTTAGTATGAGCTGCATTGAAAGTAAGGGTAATGGCAAACGGGTCTATTTTGGACACTAATGTTCCACATTTTAAGCTAACCTAAAATGCAAAGTAAATTTCCCCAAACAGCCTCCTCTCTTGCACAATCATTTGACCTGACAAAAACTCTTGATTAACTTGATATACGAGCGTGCGAAGGCTGCAAACTCTAGCAGCAAGCAGGGACCAGGCAAGGGGGTACGTGACAGAGAAGGCGCCCCCCCAGCTTTCGCCCCAGGGCCCGTGCCTACATCGCCTACGCCTTGGCCCGGCCCTGTACGTATGTAATCCATTATCCAGAAACCTGTTATCCAGAAAGCACTGAATTACAGAAAGACTGTCTCCGATTGACTCCATTTTATCCATTAATCCATAAAAATACGTTGGTGTCATGCTATATGTACCACCCTTTTCAGAATTGGGTTTTTGCACATTGCTTTAAGTGTTTGGGCCTTCAAGTTAAAATTGTGGACATTTTTTCATAGAAACATTTATATATTTATATAGAAAACAATAAATGCATTCCGATATCCATATCCATATTGTATGTATATCCAAGCCAGCCGATGTTAACAGGTTTTAGGTTAGTATACTATATATGGGTTCTTTCTCACTTCAGAACATAGACTGCTAACTAGATGAAATTAACCATGGTTATTTTGTATTATGCAAAAAAAAAACTAAATTATAAAATGCATAGTAACGAAATTATAAAATGCATAGTAAACACATAGTAAGACAATTAAAAGCATTCCAGTGTAAAGCAGTGTTTTACAAACACTAAGGGCTCCTACACACGGGCGTTTTTGACCTGCGCTCCCCTGCATTTGGCTGCGTTCAGCCGCAGGGGAGCGCAGGTCTAGACGCACCTCATTTTGTTCAATGAGGTTGTACCCACGAGACGCGTGTAAGCGACGAACGCAGATTCAGACGCAACATGCTGCATTTTTCCTGCGTTCGTGTGAGTACAGCCCCATTGAAAATAATTGAGTGCGTCTATACCTGCGCTCCCCTGCACTTGAACGCAGCAAAACGCAACGCAGGGGAGCGCAGGTAAAAACGCCCGTGTGTAGGAGCCCTAAAAGGCAATGATTGCAGTTTTATACACCAAGCATTGCTCCTTTTAGTGAATGAAACCAAGTACTGCAAGATCATAGCAGGTATTCAACTAAAGGTATGGGACCTGTTATCCAGAATGCTCGGCACCTAGGGTTTTCCAGATAATGTATCTTTCAGTAATTTGGATCTTAAGTCTACTAGAAAATAATTTAAACATTTATACAAATTGTATTTCAGATGATACCGTTTTATGCGTTTTATTCAGATGAACTCACAGGGGGAATTCTGTGACATGTGGAATATGAAAAAAAAAATACATTAAATAGACTTGAAGGGGGAACATTCTTGTTATTTCCTATATAGTTTTGCACTGTAATCTGTCAAAATGACAGCTTGTTATTTTACTTCAGATGACTGGAATATGTACAGAGAAAACATGTGGTATGGAACTCGCTGTGCTTCGAAATCGCCCAAAGTTTCCTTGTGAGGCAACTTCGACCGACTTCAGAAAACAAATCGAGTGAGTGTCATAATGTTGGCGACTTTTCATTCAAGCTGCCGCTATGGCACGGGAAGGCAGTTTGGGGAGATTGTTGCAACTAAATCTCCCTGAATCTGCCCATGTGCCCTTACCCTAAAGCAGCCCCTCTAATCTACAGATTACCAGTCCCGGCCTGTTTGAGATCCAGATTGCAGCACAAACACACGTGCTTCTCCCATAACATTGGCTCCATTCAGCTGTACTGTATTCATGAAAGGCAGGAGGGGCGAAGCACCTATGCATTCCCTCTAAAACCCACTACCTGCCCCTAATACAAGTACAGCTTTCTGAATGAGAAATAAGGGGCACGACTTTCCACCCCTTAAAGCGTAATTAATGAATGAGGCCACTGTGGTTTTATAGCATGTCGTATTTTATAGCCGCTTCAGCAATAGGCTGTCAGCAATCAGGCTGATTTCATTATTATTTTTCTAGTAATTCAGTCACTCACTGATTAATTACAAGGCTTATACAATTAAAGTGAAATTGACCATTTTTCCTATTCCTTTCAGTACTGGGCAACTTAATCAGTGCTGAGCTGTTGCTGGATAATATTAAATGAGCACTGTCAGAATTTGCCTTGGTAGTAACCGACTGCCAGAGCTGGTTTAAGGACCCTTAGGGCCCTTACACATGCGTGTTTTTTTTCCCTTTACACATGGGCGTTTGTACCAACATGCTGTGTCCCAACCTGCGTTCGGCCCTTACACGCGTCTGTGTGGGTACAACCTCATTCAAAAGAATTGAGTGCGTCTAGGCCTGCGCTCCCCTGCGGCTGAACGGAACAAAATGAAACACAGTGGAGCGTGGGTACAAACGCCCATGTGTAAGGGCCCTTAGGGTATAACTATATGAACTTTTCTTAACAGATCGGCACCCGGCGTCGAAACGTATTTGACAAATCAGAGACACAAGCGTCAAAATTCTAATTTGAATGATTTAAAAGTTGCACGTAATAACTACATTAGATCCAATGCAACACGGCTGTTGGATGTGGACTCAATAAGCAGCGTCTTTATTCAACAGTCAGACCGTGTAGTTCCTACCTACGACTTTTCATCCTGTCCAATTATATTTTGCCGTATGTGACTCCGATTTGTTGCAGGGTGTTTCCTGGGTTTCCCTCAACTACAGTTATTCCAAGGCCAGTGAAACTGTGACCCTTCAACTTTGCAGTTAGGATAAACCCTTCAGCTGCTGAAGATTGCATTGCTGGGTGTGTAGCTCAACATAAAAATTGAGGATTGCATGCTAGACAGCCCTGAATTACAATATTTAGCCTTAGATTGGGGTTCCATTAATTCTGCAAAGGCTGGACCCCTCATATCTATCCCAGTGACAAATAAGATGTATCATTTCATTGTAATCAGTGAACTGGGTCAATAAAAGCGAAGTGCTAATTGTTTTTTATAGTTAAAGTAGTGGGTGGTTGCAACTTTATCTTGAAAACCTTTGGAGCCACTTTCAGTATTACAACAGCTGCTGATTAGCGGAAGGTGTTGTTATCCGAGCTTGTAGTTTTCCCAACAGCAGTAGGTTTATTTCTGTTGAAAAATCTAAATACGCAATCAACCTAAGAAGAGGCACGGCACCTTTTAATCAGGCACAACCATGGCTGCACTTCTCTAGTTTCTGAGGATTGTTATGTCTAGATAATAACTGCGGGAGTGTTCGCCTGCTGAGCATTTTCTCTGGCACAAGTTTCCAGGAGGAAAGTGGAGCACTGAAAAGATGAAAACAGACTTGTGATTGCAGCTGCAGTGTCATAAATAAACAGTGCCCTCTTCTCAACTCCATCCTTCCCCACAACAGAACAGCCGGTTTTATATGTCTGCTGTGTCCTCACCTCATTCAACATTGTTTCCAGTCAAGACTTTCAGATCAGTGCACGTTATAGCATGTACTAATATGCTTAATTAGTTGCAGCACACGGTGCAAAGTGCAAACATCTGATGCAGATATCTGCACTCCAAAATGCAGTGTGTAGAACTGCATTCCCCCCATGAATATAACATTTTCATGGCTGTATTAATGAGAGGGGGCACACTAGCAATCCCCCTCCTTACCCATCCCTTAACATGTGCATTATTTAGATTTAGGAGCACTGGTGGTCACAACAGTACTTTTGAACTTGTGTCCATGGTCAAATGAAATGACCCCTTATATATATGATTGCCATAAGGATTTATGTTAAAGGTTTTTCCCCTGCATGCTTGTTGGGAAGGACAAATTTAAAGGGCATTTCTCAAAAAATTATATTTGGTTTTCCAAGGATGAATAAAGGTGGTTCACATATGGAGAGACCCGTTCGTTTGGCGATGTTGCCAAACAAGAAGATCTCTCCCCGATATGTCCACCTTGAGGTGGGCGATATTGGGCTGATCCGATCATGGGCCCTAGGGCTCGTGTATGGCCACCTTAAAAAAGCAGTGGGATTGTGGGGTGAGGACTGTGTGGGGTTGGGGCCTGTTAAGATAGAAGGGCACCACCTTGTGCACCAATAATACTTGCCCCAGCTGCAGAGAATAGCAAATGTATAAAAAAAAAATAGATAATTTCTCTTACTGACTTTTTATTAATGCTAATTTTTTTGGAAAAAAAATGTTCTACTTTCATTGCGGCCATATGTTGTCCATCCCTGGGTGCAGCTTGCAGTCCACGGCTGAGACAGTTTCTAAAAAGTCACGTCTGTATCCTAGTTGCATTTAACAAATAAATGTACATGTTCCAACTTGTAAGAACTGCAATGTGTACTAAGGAAGTGGGTTAAATGTTGTGGCTGTAGTTTGGAATGTTGAAATTGTAATGTTTTAAAAGTGTATTTACAGTGTTTACAGGGTCATGTTAGTTGTGTAATGGTGTAATTTCTTACCCTGGCCACTAGAGTGGGAGGAAAAACAGTATAAATAGGGCCAGGAAACCACGGGTGTGGCAGTACGTAGATGAATACATGTCTATATGTCTATATGTATTTTGTGGTCACAGCCTCATTGCACCCCCGCCTAGTGGTTTTGGAAATTAGGGGTGAGCACAACTTTTCCTTGTTTGTTATAGTTATACTGGAGCAGTGACCAGCTCCAAGTTGTAGCCCCCACCCTTCCCAGCTATAGTCAGGTGATCCCACTGGTGTATAATAAAAGGGCAACCATGATTGGGAGTTTTACTTTGAAAGCAGCTAGTAAGCTGCAGGTTAAACTTAGCCCCTTTGTAAAATGTATAATGAAGCAATAGAATTCTTAATGAATCAGATGAAAATTGAGTGTAGGACTGGCCAGATATGGGATGACTTTGACGTAGTTGGCCAGCTTAAATATATTGCAATATATGGACAAAGAATCCCTGTTTTGTTTAAAGGGTAAGGCATTTTTAGTAGCTGTATGCACAAAATATCTCAATGTCTTAAATATATTGATAATGGGTTGAGTGCAGAGGCCCTTTTGTATTTGTCTATATGTATTTTGTGGTCACAGCCTCATTGCACCCCCGCCTAGTGGTTTTGGAAATTAGTGGTGAGCACAACTTTCCCTTGTTTGTTGCAGTACGTAGACGGGCATGGTCCAGTGAAGATCTCCTGGTGAGAAGAAGAGCTCAGCCCAGAAGTGAGTAATAGACTAAGCCAGAGTTAGGAGATTCATAGTGTGCACCAGGTGTACAAGATAGTTAGAAAAGATAGTAAAGGCAGTAAGAGCCCCAACCAGGAGTAAGTGGAACTAGCCTTCTGGTAGATCCTCTACCAGTCAGGGATGGAGTGATAGAAAACAGGATAGTAAAAGAAGGGCTGTGGGACTGTGGCCACCAAGAAAAGTCCTGTCCAGAGTAGCGAGGGGGGCCAGTGAGGAGCTACGGGTTGCTGAAGACAGGTGGGTATAGTGAGGTCCTATCAAGGACGGTGCAACAGGAGCGGATCAGTGGTATTAAGTAGGTAATACCAGAAGAAATCCTGTAAGTAAAGCAAAGGCTAGCTACTGGACAGAGGGGCCTAATGTGAATGCCTGAAGATTGACTGGCAAATGTGAGATTGGATTTTTACCAGTGTGTGGAGTGAATAAAAGTTGTCTTCATTAAGAAAAATTGTGGTGTACCATGCCTTTGAATATCCAGGTTACTCAGAGTGGGCATACAAACTTACATACAAATTCAACTTAAGAATAAACCTACAGTCCCTATCTCATACATAACCCGGGGACTGCATGTAATTATATAATGCTGCCAAAGTGTGAATGTGTGTGCATTACAAATATTTCAAGCTGAGCCATCCATGTGTAAGTAGCAACTGAAAGATTGGCCATTGGTATACAGGTATGGGACCTGTTATCTAGAATGCCCTGGGTTTTTCCGGATAAAGGATCTTTACGGAATTTGGATCTTCATACCTAAAATCTACTAGAAATCATGTAAACATTAATTAAACTAAAAAAAGTTGGTTTTGCTTCCAATAAGGATTAATTATATCTTAGTTTGGATCAAGTACTAGGAACTGTTTTATTATCTTTAAATTTTTGGATAATTTGGATAAAACAGAGTCTATGGGAGACAGCCTTTCTTAAATTTGGAGCTTTCTGGATAACAGATCCCATACCTATATTACTATGTAGTACTCAGAGTATGCAGTAGTTATAGGTGTAAAGGTGGATAGGGCTGTTCATTTCCTGTATACCTTTACAACTCTCATGGCCTCCTCAAGTCTTTTGTGACTCTAGGGCTCATTTATGACTGCAGATGCAGTTGTGACTTCATCGATAAGCACACAATCAATTGCACAGCCTATCACTTAGCCACAATGCTGCTGGAAATGTGATAGAAAAGGCAGAATTATGGATATAAAATGGTAAATTCCTTCCAAAACAACACTCTGCACACTGCTCTTGCATTCAGAAATGAGCCTCCAAGTTTATATTTATTCAACTATACTCACAGTGAATGAAGGTGTAGACCAAACGTAACGTCATAGCAAAAGAGAAAATGAATACCGGTATGGGATCTGGCAACCTGTTATCCAAAAAGCTCCAAATTATGGAAAGGTTGTTTCTCATAGATTTTATTTTATCCAAATAATCCATAACTTTCTTTTTCTGTATAAAAATATTAATATTAATTATAAAACAGTAGCTTGTACTTGATCCCAATTAATATATGATGAATCCTTATTAGAAGTAAAATTAGCCTATTGGCATATTTAATATTTACATGATTTTCTAATAGACTTAGGGCAGGACTACACGGACAATTTACCTCCGTTTTCCGCAGATGCGACAGTCGGTGCGAAAACGGATGCAACAAGTCTGATGCGACATGAACAAGGTAAGTAATAGAAAAGTAGGATGGTGTCGCAGGGTTGATGCCCAAAAAGCCCTTGTCAAGAGGTGTTGTGACCACACACTTTGGTATAGTGAGAATGAAGGGTTGGATCTTCCTCTTTGGTTTCTGGTTGCTTAACCAGCTGGATGTTCAAGAGAACATGGGTACAAAAAGCCCCAGTAAAGCGTGTCTGCCCTAGAGGGACCTCTAGAGAGTAAAGTTGGGGAACATGGACCCCTTGAATGAGGCCAGCTAGAGATAGGTTGCTACCTGTACTACTAGCACTCTCTATGAGAGTAAGATAAGTAGCTACTACCTGTACTAGCACTCTCTAGAAGAGTAAGATAGGTAACTTAATTAATAAGACCAGCTTGGCTCCAATGACTAGCCTCCAATGACACAAAAAACTAGCCTGTATTATAGGAACACAGCCTAATAGGGAATTAGGGCTAGTGAGTTCCCTGATCCAACATGTGAGGGTCCAGGTCATGGTGCTGTGATCCTGAGGGGGCATCTATTCAGGTGTTATGCTATAACCTCAGGGCGTTCCAATGTGATGTCTCTGAGGGACATGTTGTAGTCATGTAGTCATGTCATGATTGTCTGCTGGGCCTCTGTGGCTTGTAAGTAAACCTGTGGATCATTTGTCTCTGACAGTTAAAAGTTTTGTTTGACTGCAAGAACCTCCTGGCACCCATTCTTTCCTGTTTAATTGCACAGCAGCCTATGGGAGTTGTAGTCACACTATACCACACCATTTAGCGAAGGCCCTTGCCTGAAGTGTTAGAGTCCCATGTAACCCATGCTCTAGTATGCTAGCTTTTTAACCCCGTTGGCCTAAATAACCCAAAATAGTGCTACACTTATCTCACGGTTTATAACATGAAAACTTTATTGAAGTCTATTAGGAAGAAAATGGAACTGATCTTGGAGGAAAGTTTTTTCTCCTCAAATTGAATCCATGAGCTTTGACATGATAAACCATGAGATAATTTTTTCTCACTGAACTGAATCTGGCCAAGTGAACCTTATGTAAATTATGAAGATATTACAAGTCAGCTTGGAATTCTATGACCTAAATAAAAGGAATGGATCTGTAGCCCTCTGTAGGGGGTACATTTTTTGTCTATATAGTTCAAAAACAAAGAAAAAAAATAATCATTTAGTGACATACTGCATATGAAATATCCTAGCCTGAATAACTGGTGAGATGTATTGCTGCACACAATACCATTTGAATGATTCCACTTGTATAAGGTTTCTTTTGCATAGATATCCATAATGTTTCTGTTGGTGTTAGAGGAAAAGTCAGCACTGTCTTCTGCAAATTTCACATGACATTCACTTAAACACTAACAGCTGCTCATTCAGAGGTATCACATCAATGGTCTTTGCCCTTCTTACCCATCATCAGTTACCAGAGACACACATACACTGGACACTCACCACAAACCAGTGCCATGTTTGGAGAAAGCTCTAAGCTACTAATTGTTGAAAACATAAGAGCATTTGCCTGAGTTTGAACGTGGGTCTCTTACCCTCTTCTAATTAGCAGAAACAGAAAGGGTTATGTATCTAAAACAGTGCGGTCCGACATCTGTGGTACAGAGGGCCGGAGTTTTTATGGCCTACATGGCGGAGGGCTGTTAATGGAAGCCAGTGTTAACCTCATAGTATGGCACACTCATGGACAACAGGGCAGGCACAGTATGACACACACAGGGAGCCTAGGACAGGCAGAGTAGGGAACACCCAGGGAGCATAGGGAAGTCAGAGTATGGCACACACAGAGAGCAAAGGGCAGACAGAGTATGGCACACACAGGGAGTATAGGGCAGCCATCGTCAGTGGCGTAACTATTTGCTGCTGGGCCCTGGTGCAGGATTGGCACCCAGGCCCCCCTATAGGGCTCTCCCCCTATTGTACTTCTCCTAGCCTCTCCAGCGGGCCCCCGAGATGGAGCAGGCCCTGGTCCAATTGCACCCCCTGCTCCCCTGGTAGTTACGCCACTGGCCATAGTATGGCACACCCAACTCAGACAAATGCTCTTATGTTTTCAACAGGTTTCTCTCTAAGCGAGCGCATGGCACTGATTTGGGGTGAGTTCACAGTGTATGTGTGTCTCTGGTAACTGATAATGGGTAAGAAGGGCATAGGCCATTGATTTGATACCTCTGAATGAGAGCGTTTCACATGTATTATCCTATTGTGGTAGCAGGGGTAGATAGGGTCACAAACTAACCAGCAATATAATTAGCTGTTAATTGTTAACATCTTCTATTTTCTTTCCAGGCCCTCCCCAATTCCTGGCTAACTTTTCTTCTTTGGCCCATCCAACAGGGCCTTCACTTCCTGATCTTCCATGCTGTGTGGTTAACCCGCCCCCAGATGCCATTGACCCGCCTTTTTACATCATTGACATGCCCCTCCAAATCATCGAGCCGCCCCTTTGTGTCATTGACATGGCTCGGCCGGTATTTAACTGTAGACAAAATGGCAACCCTAGGGGTAGAGGATGCAGGGCCAGATTCAAACCAGTGATAAAACATTAATTTATAATTTATTGGTGAGATTCAAATTTTTCCTAATTCAGTTCCAGTTTTTCCCATAGATTTCACTAATGTACATATGATAAACAGTGTGATAATTTTTACTCAATGATATGCATCTGCAGAGCTGGAATTACATAGCGGGCACACCTAGGCCCACTGTCGTTTGTCGCCCCTGTTCCCTTCCTTTTATTTGCTAAAATTTTCATCATCAGGATGGGGCAATGGGAATTGGCACATGGAAATTTAAATTTCTGAACTCTTGTGGGTGTGGTTGGGCAGCATGCCGCCCCCTAAAATCCTAGGCCTAGGTGGCCTCTCCACAAATCCGGGCCTGTACATCTGGTTCTATGGCAAAATCTGGACTTGAATAAGGAGATACACTTCTCTCATCAAATTGGTTCTGGCCCATAATCACAGAATTATAGTTGTTCCATCCCACACAAGGTCATGCTTATACTGTACATCTAGTGCAGGTATTAGTATGACTATTATGTCTGTCCACCATTCTATTCACTGGCACCCAGGGCCGTATTTCTATAGAGGCAACCAAGGACCTGTACCTAGAGTGGTAGCTTTGGGGGGAGGGGGTCTTCAGGTGTCTATATAGAAATAAAAAAATTTTTAATAGCTCCAACCTCAGGCCTGCCCCTCAAGTCACAGATAAGTCCAGCAATGAAATTTATAGGGAGTTTTACCCCTCTTCTGTGATGGGTGCATGCTCAAAGACTATCCAGCATATGTACCAATTGGGGAGGCAACTGTCAGGGGGCAAGTGCATAGGGCAAAACTATAAAATACAAATATATATATAAATACAGGCTTGAATGAGCATGCCACTCACTAGGTACCTCTGTAAAAATGGAATGATGAAGTATAGCATCAGATATTTTCTTACAGCAGATGAATCTTGGAAAACCATCATCAGTTAAGGTTCAATACTGCTGAATTATTATTCATTACATCCTAGAATGAACAATATAATATATAACACAAAACATTATATATCATAAACCATATCATAGTTGTTAGACTCAAACACTAGTACACATACAAGGGTAAAATATACATATCATCCTCATGCACACATAACAAATAATAAAGATGTAATGAAAATTTTTTTTTAAAATGCCTTTACTGTTGTAGGTGTCACAGCATGGCATACGTACTACATGTAGTACTTGCTTTTTTCCATGAATAGAGCTCCACCTTGTGCTACGAGCCTGCAAGTGTGATATTCTAAAAAGGAAATGAAAAGGATCAAAGCAGGACACAAGGGCAAATATTATAATAGGAGAGATGTACCTATACTGTATCTGCTGTGACAGCAACAGGCCACTGACAACTGCAAGGACCCCAAATAATAAATCATTTCAATCTTTATTCATAGGTTAAAAGGAAACGCAATTCAGCCAATGCACAAGCCAACGTGTAAAAGTGTATTTTGGTAGGTTTAGGTTTCAAAAGTCCTGGCCGTTATACTATATAATTGTTTTGGGTTGCCAGAACCAGCTTTCCTATCACTTTTATCTTACATTGTCAATAACATTTTTGGCATCAGTACAAATTCTCTCACCTGGACCAATAGGAAAAGGCTCCATGACAAAATTTGAACCAGGATATGAAACAGCTTGATTGCAGCTGGATCCAGGTGCACCTCTCTAGGGTTGCAGTTCCATAACCAAAGCAAATATGGGCAATCCAAATATTCCACCCTTAGGGGCAAAGTCACTAAAGCACGAAGCGTCTAACGCTAGCACTAATTCGCCAGCGTGACATCAATTCGTAAGTTCGCAAATTCACTAACACGGACTCTGGCGAATTTTCGCTAGTGAAGTAGATAGACTAGCGCAACTTCGCACCCTTACGCCAGGCGAAGTTGCGCACTAACGAAGGATCGCAATTACGCAAATTCACTGAGATGACCATTTTACTGAATGTTACCACTTACGCTAGACATTACTTCACCAGGTCAGACCTGGCAAAGTTCAATACAATAGATAGGAGTTTGAAAAAAAAATTTCTCTGTTCTGAAAAAGAGAGAAATTTTATTGGGGGGTTACCGTCCTTCCCCACTACATTTCATACGGCAACTCAACTATACAGGGGGCACATGTTTAGGGCAATTTATTTATTTTTTATTAAAGGTTTCCTGGGCTTGTGTAGTGCAATGTAGTGGCTGAAACATATACTTCTATTAGACTTTGAAATTCGCGCCATATGCAAATTAGGCATCGCTAGCATAAATGCGCTTTGCTTGGCAAAGTAACACTAGCGCAACTACGCTACTGTTCGCCGACCTTAGCGTAACTTCGCACTTTTGCGTATCGCTGGTGAAAATTCGGCCGGCGAAGTGTGGCGAACGTTAGCGAAGGTAACGCAAGCGAATTTTTGCCGCTTAGTGAATTTGTCCCTTATATATGTATCTTGCTAGTGCTTTATTTAAAGACTCTTGGTAAATGACTCCTACTCCAGTGAAATTGTCACATGCCTTTGCATGAAGTTACACACACCTCCCAAGTGTCCCAATTTTCCAACTCAGCATGCAGTCCTGGATTCTGTGCCGATGTATATGGAAGCGCAGTTCGCACACCTGTGGGAAGCAGTGTTGTGGTTTAGCGGCTGAGTTGGGAGTGGGTTTTAAAACTCATATCCAAATGAAATGGAGTCTTATAGTTTAGTCTAGTTGGGAGCAGGCTTCTGAACTTTCTGCCAATTAAATGGAATCTGTCAGTGACCGGGCCAGCAGGACACCGGGAAAAAACACAGTGGACACCGGCCCTTGTGGGACCCACTGACCCAGACACACTCCAGTTCTGAAGACTTGTGTGGAGCTGCCCCTTGACTTTCTGCCTGGTCCCAAGAAGAGGAAGTTATGTGCCAGAAGTGGGCTGGAGGCCAGTTGCGGAGGGGGGCCCAGTGGAGGTTCCTGCTTTGGTGGGGATAGCTTCTGTAGCCGCAGCCCCAGCGTGCCACGGACCCCCCCGAGTACGATGCTGAGGTAGATAGCATAGCCCCCACATACAGTATTTAAACTGATAATGGTACTGAAGTCCCCACATACAGTTCACAAACTGATAATGCTACAGCAGACCCCACCCCATACAGTATATGGTGAATAAAGTACACCCTATTGTAAAATATAAGGATATTATAAGTCACAGAGGAGTTCCATGACCATATAAAAGCACAAGGCCTTGTACCCACAAGGTGTACTTTATTTATTATAATACACACGTTTTAGAGAGTCAGGTGACAAATATGACATCACTGCTAACCGTTTATAACTAATGACATCACTAGTCACTGTTTATAAGAATATAATTTACAAGATATTCATGGATTATATATATATAGTGAATAAAGT
>CM044433.1:38390943-38546115 GCA_024363595.1 Xenopus borealis
ACTTTTAGTTACAAAGTTTGTACAAAGTATGCATAAGCTGAGCCACCCCGTCAAAGCAGTGTCCATGCGTCAGTCCTTTCTTAAGTGAAAAAAGTGTTATCTTTGGGGGGAGAAAGACCATACCTGCTTAAAGTTCGGCGAAAAGCCGAACTTTAACGAAAAAGTTGTCTACTTCGTTCTACTGCACAAGCGTCTCCTTTAAGTGCACATTTGGAAAAAAGAGCAATGGCATACACATAGCATTCCACTTATGTCAACTCACAATTTTGTGACTGTGTGTCCGTTTCTGCATCCCCTTGAGCCCACATTTAATTTTTATAGTATAGAGAAATGTGGATGCAGTTTACAAAGCGCTACACATGCAAAAATATTAGTAAAATAATGCGTGGGTGTTTTTGGAGACGCAGCAAGCCCCAAAAGAACTACAAAACATGATTTTAGAGTTTAAAAACATTATCATTTATATTTTTGCAAAACACCAGAAATGCAATGTTTTCAAAATTCAATAAAAACAACGGAAAATGTTATTAAATCAGTGCCTAATAGCACAGAACAGTGGCGCCCCAATTGCTGGAGCGCAGCTCAACACAGCCCAGTTTATTGTCGGCAGAGCATATGAGACATGATACATAAGTCCCTTTAGAGTGTACAACTCACATTACTTGACCCCTGTTGAGAAATAGCAAAGTATCAGGCTTTCACAGGTTCTAATAAATTGGTAGCACATCCAAAACACGCTTCATATACGCATGATGACTCATTTACGAAGGCAGTTGCAAGTGTAGTCACACTAAAATGGACAAAATATTGTTGATGATCCTTGATGCCATTGATTAAAGCTACTAAAGGTATGGGATCCATTTTCCAGAAACCGAAAGATCCAAGCTTATTTGAAGTCCATCTCCCATAGATTCCATTTTAACCAAATTATTCAAAATTGTAAAAATGATTTGCTGTTATAATAAAACAGTACCCTGTACTGAGGTGTATCCCAGGTGAGCTATAATGTATCCTTATAGGACAGGGGACCGGTGTAGAGGCAAAACATTTTCAAGGACTGGGGGGGGGGGGCTCAGGGGGTCCACGGGGGTTGGGGCCCAATTAGGGCATCTAATCTGGGTGTGCCAGCGTTCAATTTGGCACGCCTCGTTAATTGCATCCTAGGCTTGTCAGCCCAGTTCAGGACTGTCCACGGCCTGTTTCTGGGCTGCGGCACGGCTGTTGGGAACCCCTGTTATAGGAAGCAGAAAAAGTCTATTGAGTTTAATGTATGGAGATCCAAATTATGGTAAGAGTCCTAATTCGGTAATACCTGTACTCCAAGCATGCTGTGAAATCCAACAGTAAAACTATGGCAGGATTATTAACCCTCTGCCATCCAATGCACATAGACATTTGACTACGATAGCATAGCAATGCATAAAAATGTTGTGATAATGCCATTTTGATTGGGCCTGTCTATCGGACAGGTTAGAAGATTTCTTTCGGCTGCTGATCATATCTATGCATGTATTGCCGATTGGACGATTTTCAGTGGGAGACGGTGACCAGCTTTGTCAGACATAAACTTTCCTACGATTGCTATAGGGGCTGAACATCGTCAAATCTTTTCAGATTGGGAGATGGGAATCATCGAATGATTGGATCTTTGTGTCTATGGCCAGTTTAACTCTCTAATGCTGTACTGCAAGTTGGAGTGATATCACCCCCCCCCAGCAGCCTAACAACAGAACAATGAGAAGGTAACCAGATAACAGCTCCCTAACACCAGATAACAGCTCCCTGGTAGATCTAAGAATAGCACTCAATAGTAAAAACCCAGGTCCCACTGTGACTAGGGTTGCCACCTGGCCGTTTTTTTTACCAGCCTGACCGGTATTTTTGATGGTTGATCCCAATGTTATTGATAGTAAAAAAAGCTAAATATATTGGAAGGCCGGTATTTTTTTTAAAGAAAAGAAGGCAACCCTAACTGTGACACATTCAGTTACATTGAGTAGGAGAAACAAGAGCCTGCCAGAAAACAGTTCCATCCTAAAGTGCTGGCTCTTTCTGATGACCAGGCAAAATGACCTGAGATGGCTGCCTACACACCAATATTACAACTAAAAATTACACTTGCTGGTTCAGGAATGAAATTTTTATATTGTAGTGTGAATTATTTGCAGTGTAAACAATATAATTTAGAAATAAAAACTACATCATAAAAATCATGACAGAATATCTTTAAGTAGATACTGGATCCAAATCACCAATTTATGAACCATCTGCGTATTTGTAAACACTGGGAAATGAACATCAGGCATTTACACTGCGAGCCAGTACTCCCTGACTACTCTCCCAAACACTAGTCCACAAATATCATAGTATTCAATCCAAACACTAGCCCATACATATCATAGTATTCAAGAATTACACAGGGGCCAGTTTAAAACATGGCTTTTTGACTAAAGTAAACTAGCCTAAATTCCACGATTAATTAAGTTAATGTATCATTATTTGTTTGGACAATACTTAAGATTAAGGAAAGCATCAGTTCTAACTCTTGCATATTGGATGAGATAAGGTTTGTAATGTTTACTGGGGCAAAAGGATTGCACTGATTTGTATGTAAATACTTTTCCACATCACTAATTATGTGCTGATCTTGGCTTGAGATCTAATAAAAGTGTTATAGAGTGCGAGAATCAGGTTTTGATGTAAAGTATAT
Organism: Xenopus borealis; assembly: GCA_024363595.1. Classification (NCBI taxonomy): domain Eukaryota; kingdom Metazoa; phylum Chordata; class Amphibia; order Anura; family Pipidae; genus Xenopus; species Xenopus borealis. The sequence continues at coordinate 38,393,654 of CM044433.1, forward strand.
AAATTGTAATCACTGCAGTGCTGGGCTGTTTTTTTTTATTGTAACTACAAATATTTGCTGGAGTCATGTGGTTGTTAGTGTGTTCCAGGGTACCTAAAAAGGCAGGATTTTAGATTATTCCTGTTAAATATAAGTATAAACTAGTCTAACGACTGAGCTACTAAATATACAAATATGAAAATAAATATGAAAGCATATGTGCATTATATTGTAGACTTATAGGTCAAGATACAGTATGAGGCCAGAAGTGAGTTATATTATTCCTAGAACCTGCTATGAGATCTTTAAAGGGAAACTGTCATGGGAAAACATGTTTTTTTTTTTTTTTTTAAATGCATCAGTTAATAGTGCTGCTCCAGTAGACTTCTGCACTGAAATCCATTTCTCAAAAGAGCAAACAGATTTTTTTTTTATACTCAGTTTTGAAATTTGACATGGGGCTAGACATTTTGTCAATTTCCCAGCTGCCCCGGTCATGTGACTTGTGCCAGCACTTAAGGAGGGAACTGCTTTCTGGCAGGCTGTTGTTTTTTTCTTCTTAATGTAACTAAATAGTACGCAGTGGGACATGGGTTTTACTATTGAGCGCTGTTCTTAGATCTACCAGGCAGCTGTTATCTTGAGTCAGGGAGCTGTTATCTGGTTACCTTCTCATTGTTCTTTTGTTAGGCTGCTGGGTGGGGGAAAGGGAGGGGGTGATATCACTCCAACTTGCAGTACAGCAGTAAAGAGTGATTGAAGTTTATCAGAGCACAAGTCACATGACTTGGGGCAGCTGGGAAATAGTCAATATGTCTAGCCCCATGTCAGATTTCAAAATGAAATATAAAACAATCTGTTTGCTCTTTTGAGAAATGGATTTCAATGCAGAATTCTTCTGGAACAGCACTATTAACTGATGCATTTTTCCCATGACGGGATCCCTTTAAATTCCCCAAGAAAGGTAAAACACAATTGCACATGTACATCCAGTGCAACTACAGTGAGCAAAGTGCAATTTCAAGCGCAATTGCTCAATGCAGCATTTTCTCCAGAAATCTGGCATCACTGCAGTCACAAAGGGAAGATGCTCTTGCACCTACGCAACTACATATGTGATTTGACATATTGGCCGCTGAATATTTGTCGGGTGTTTTCTGCCATCAATTCCAGTGTGAGTGAGGTGTCTCACCTATTCTTTTGGCGCAACTGAATTACGCCTATTGTTCCTGGGAGTTGAGTGAACCTTTGGAGTTCCCGCCTGGTCTGGAGGTGGAGATAGCTTTAGGGGTCCCCTGCCTTCTAAGGGCTAGGCCAGATGGGGAGATTCGGGGGCATTTTATCGCCTGGCGGGGGCTACAAGTCGCGGCGAGAAGTCGCCAGGCGATAAAATGCCCCCGAATCTCCCCGTCTGGCCTAGCCCTTAGGCAGAAGGACTGAGTGACTTTGAGTGCAACCTTATGGATGTGCAAGAAATGCAATTTGATGCAAGTCACTCTTATGAAAGTGGTATTACCTGCAAATGACTATGGGGAAAGTTTGACAACTGCACTTGTGGATGTAAATGATCCCAATGCAGTGCCACTTGCCTTAATATGTGATTCAATAGTATAGTATAAGCTCCTAGTTATATTTTCTTCTTGTTGCTCTTCAGTGCATAAGCAACTTAAAGAGGGCATTAATAAAACCAGCTCATGGGTAATGAGAGCATTCTTTAAACAAAGGCCTAATAATAAAAAAATAATTTACAACCCTAACTATAATAATGTTTTTATTTGTATTATGTACAATTAAGTTACATTTTTAATGAAAGCTCTTAAGCGGTATAGACAAGACTGCCTTTTACCGCCAGTGCTGAGCTTGGCATGTCAAGTCAGATAGCACAGATATGCTCTGCCCCAGATGCAAGTGATTATTGAGCGAGCTCTAAGGGACACGGTTGTACACCCCTTAAGGTGGCCATAGACGCACAGATAATATCGTACGAAACGAATTTTCCTATGATATTCGGTGCGTGTATGGTGGGAAATGAGCCGACCGACATCGTCAGAGGATTAAGATATCGGTTGGCTGGTTGATCGGACTGGATGGAAAATTTTGATCGGATGCCTTTGAAAGCACCTGAACATCGGCCATTGTTAGTGCTGAATCGTCAGATACAAGTAGAATTCTATTGTTTCTACCTGTATATCTGACGATTCAGCTCTACACGTGTGTGTTGAAACGAACGATCTTTCTTGGAAAGATCTTTTCCGAGAAAGATCGTAATTGTTACGTCTATGGCCAGCTTTAGGGTAATGAATCCTAAGTTAAACAACTACAGTATGTTTGTAGGAAGTACCTAGGAAGCAATAATCCATTGTGCAACTCCCATTTATGATCTGTGACTGTAAGCAATTCTTATGGGAAACTTGTTTCTCTGTTGGATTGCCTGAGGCCACAGGTATTAATTATGTTTAATACAGCTTTAATCTAGTGTTTTATTTATTTATTCATCTGATTAATCAAACCACTAAATTATGAGCAGTGGTTGTTTCTTTGTCGGATCTCCATAGGAGACTTAAAGCATTGTGGTGGGAACCTGCAACTGCCTCACAAAATCCAGCAACACTGCTGGCGTGGGTGGGGGTGGTCTGTAACCCTCTTTTTATGTAACTGAGAGATAATTGTGCCATGCAGAATGTGTTAGTGTGATGTAAACTGACCCACTCAGGTACCTTTATGTGCACAGACATTAACTGACACACTGATAAAGCAATCAGCAGTGGATTTCATTAGAAGTGTGTTGCATACCATTTTGGCAGTGAATACGTTTCAAGGTAGTATATTTAGACTTCCAAACTGGAATACTGTTCTGCTAATACACTTATTATTCAGCAAGTAATCGGATCCAGAGCTAAGATCTACACTTTACATCTTACTGGACACTACATAAATAAGTAGCAAGCTCACAGACCAGACAGCTGTCCCGCAGATTTAGAGTTATAACACTCCATTACAAAAGCAAATAGCCCTCAGACGTCTGTTCCTAAATATTCCAAGGAAGATTCCATTTTTTCCCCTTTCTTGTATATTTACACACATGCTGTTTGCTAAAGGAAAAGTCCCATTAGACCCAGGAAAAATGATGTGTAAAAAATGTAGGATGTCTGGTTCTTAATGTAAATCAAACGAATCCATAGATTATCAAGCTTTGGTACTGTATAAAGTATTAAGAGCGACTTTAATAAAGTGGGTAAGAGTTGTGAATGTAATTGCATTTTCAGAGGTCTATATGGGAATACTCTGCATTCTTTCACACTGCAATAATGCAACATGACCTTTATCATGGATGATAATAGGTTAAAAGATGTAGCTGTGGCTTAAAAAGGCTGATCATCCCAGCCATTGTACCGGAACTACAAGACAGACATTCCTGAAGACACTGCAAAATAATCTGTAAAATGTATTCAGGTTCCCTTATGCAGTAGTATATCTAGAGGAAGTAAAGCATTATACTGAGTAATACAAATGTTTTAACGTGTTCTAATGTGTTTCCTATGAAGGCAATGGCCTGTATGCTTTGATAAAGTTCCAATTCTGTTTGGACTTATATTGGAAAATGCTGGCAATATTGATGAATTTCATTATAAAGAGATAGTTCAATTTTGAGCCATTTCTTCCCATAATGCAGTGTTTTCACCCAGAATTCCAACATTGTGCTCCCCAGGAGGAGTTGTGCCTAATGCAGTTGTGGCCCATGTATCAAAATTAACATGATTACACTAACACTTTGTAGTAAACTGGATGCAATTGTGCTGAAAGTTGGAGTCATTTCTGGTGATAGACATAAGAGTGCCTGATTCTTTCCATGCATGTATGCCACTAAGGGAACCTGCAGCTACCACTTGATCTGAAGGTACCTTTGATGAATGGGGGTTTACATGCAACTGACTACAGGGAATTTTGTGGAAACGCAAATGCGACCCTGGCACTTCATGTTTATTGGATAAATAACTTCTTACGTTCTTTGAAGGTTTTTGATGTGCCAGTTTTGGGGCTTGGCACCCAAATCCAACATCTCTACTGGTGAACTGTTCTACTTCCTGATATATCTGAGGTTCACTGTCTATATATTTTCTATGATCAAGAATTTATTAACTGAAAAAGGAAAAACGTTGACTTATACCACTCAATTGTAAAAGCTGCGGGATTCTAGTAAGTCAGGAATAGAGTAGTACAACTTACTGGAGAAGGGAAAGCTAACTTTAGAATGGAGCCAGAAGGAGAACCAAATTCATTATTAGAAGTAAGAGAACTTTCCCCCTTGCCCTATTTGTCTTACCTGTTCTGAAAAAGTAGAGCAGCCCAGAGGGGTTTCTAGTGCAACTCTTAGGGGCAAATTTACTATTATTCACCCAAAATCCTACGAACCTCTTCGAAATTCGATGAGTATTCAACAATCGAATGCTTATCGAATCGTTTTAGGCTATCATTTTGCTCGATATTTGATTTCTCGATGAAATTGTACAATCGGATACCGCTCGTTCGATTTCACGAAAAAATCATACTTTTTCCTTCGAGCCACCGAAAAATTTGTACGATTCGAACGAACGAAGCGTTCGATCATACAATTGGTATTCAAGCAGGACTCAGCAAAAGAAGCCTATGGGGGTTCCCATAGGCTTCTATTGGTATTCGGTAGGTTCAATCTGACGAAGTGGGCATTCGAAGGATTTTTAAATTTTAAATACTTCGATCATTGAATGATCGAATTATCGAATATCCGTTCATTCGATCTATTCGATAATTCGGTATTCGATGATCGAAGAGGCCAAATTTTGTATATTCGAATGTCCGAAAAAATCATACGAACGTAATTCGATCAAATTCAATCGAACTTCGATCTCTTCACGTGGATTTTGTAAATTTGTCCCTTAATATTCCCTTGCCAACAATGTAGCATTTAAAGATGATTGGGACTTGGCTTCAACTTCACCATGCACTTTGACTGCAGATGCTGCAAAGAGAAGATTAAGCAGAGTGAGATGGTGCCCAAAAGGCAAAAGGGGCACTAGTAGACGGACGTAATGGTATTCAACAGAAAGAGGGAAGGAGAACTAAAACCCCCTAGTAATAAAAGCCCCGCTTAACTTCCTCTCTCTCCAGTACTATGCATTAGTCAAAAAGATGCCCCTTAAAATCTGACCCTTAAATGCAGAGCAGCACAGCAGAGTTCCCCGGCCCCATCTTCTGCACATTACTCTTCTGGTCCGACCACCTACACTAAGCCTGCTGGGGCATGGGCAGCTGAAGCCAATTCCTGACTAGGCCCAACTGTTCACCTTCCAAACACTTTTTTCAGTTCAGATTGTTCACCTGAAATACTGTACTTTGTTCAGTTGTTTCCATTTTTTATTATTTACTGCTTTTCACAATTTGGCGCAATCATTGTAAATCAGGTTTTCAGAAGGTGCAGCTGGGAAAAATCCCCATATCGTACATTTAGAAAAAATTAAACAGAACTAAAATTTGAGCCAATATTTTATCCCTTCCAATAGTAAAATTGCACAGCAGCAAAGGGAATAAAATATAAAGTGCAGTACAGTTGAGTTTCAACCCAGACTGGATTGGAATGCAATGCATACATTTAGAAGACATGGTTTGTGTATTCAGCAGATTATTTCTTCATTCACGGTCTAAGGAAAATAAATCGAATATTAAGGGAATGTAGCAACAGGTGCTGTTGTCTGGTTCTAGTGACCCATATCAACAACTGCAACTAACTTTTACAGTTGTACTAAAGTTATACTATGCAAAAAAGAAAAGCTACATCTTGTTTGTTGCTATAGTTTTCCAAACCTGGAGAATAATTTGTTCCTGGAGAATATTTTGTTCTCAACAACAAAAAAAGGTAATATCTAGTAACAGGTAAATATAGGACATGGAGAATGTTGCATAGATACTCCCAATTCATATATATATTATTATACAGAGGAATATTATAACACAGCAAGACAAACTACATTGGAGTATCAAAAAAACACTAATTACATAATAAACATCTATTGCATACTACAGCTAATTGGTGGCTTAGGGCCTGGTATTGACCCAAGTAGTGCAGTGCCAGATGATTTGGGTCCATGGTTCCATGTAAGATACCAAGAACAACATTCCACAAAATCATAACTGAATAGCTGACCAGCCTGGTAAGTGCCATCCTCAGAGATGTCGCAACTTCCTAAGCATCCAGCTTAACTGTCTGTATTTAAAAGCTACTCTGCCTTCATACATAAACAATTCCTTCGTGTTTATACAGCCCTTCAGATTCAATTGGCATAACGCTTCAACCATTTTTATAATTTGTTTTAAAAAAATCAGAGTGTATTAAAATCCAAGAATATAAGAGTTTATATTCAAATTCTGGGAGGCAGCCCAGTCTAGTCCCTGGGATTGTCAGTTTCTTTCTGATTCAGACCTTGGAGTTTGTTATACCATAAAGAAGTAATCAACTATAACTTTTACAGCTAATCTTGGAAACTCCAGGGAAATCCAAGAGTGCTGCCAACCCCCCCCCCCCCATGCTGCATTATTTGGCTAGTAAATCAGATGTCTGTCCTTATGAGAACGACAGACATTGGAGGGGATGTAGTACAATTTTAGGGGGGCTTCATTCTGGGGCCATGGAAATCAATATTTTCCCATAATAGGCAACTTTTAGGACTTCAGATGTCTGATTTTGTTTTCACTATTCTACTTCATCTGCTGTTGGAATACAAGCAATTGCAGTACATGTGCTAAACTTTTTTTTTTTTTAACCTATATTAATATTCTTTAAAGTGTCAATGTTACAAAAAAAACAATAAAGTTTGTATTTGTGATGAAAATAATGCATTATATTAGTGAAGTAGAGCACATTTGTAAGAGAGCTAGTGAACTCAATGTTTAGTTATTCATCTTTAGGCTAAAGCCACCATTGGCTCATTCTCAGCGTGCTTGAATCAGAACTGTTTTTTGTCTTCACTCAGTGCCAAGTGTGAAGGCCTGGGTGCAGGCCGAGAACATTTCAGGACGGAAAACTGCTCCATATGCCTACACCTGGACCAACATAATGGCTCTGGGTCAGGCCCGGACTGGCAATCTGTGGGTTCTGGCAAATGCCAGAGGGGCTGCTATAAGGTGCCATAGAAAGTCAGTATGTAGTGGGCTGGTGGGGCTGTTTGGGCCTCTATGTGGGCTGATTGGGTCTCTGTGTACCTGAAATGTACAGGACCTGCTTATTTTGACTCTCAGTCCGGACCTGCTCTGGGTGCAGACACAGAAGAGGGGAAGGGGTTGATTCTTAGTTAAGGCCAAGTGTGGCCATAGCTTTATTGCAGCACCAAACACACTCCACAGGTAAACTTATTGTTGTACAAACACCACACGTATCCCTACCTCAGAGATCCCCAACCATGTTGCTCTCCAAACCCTTGGATGTTGCTCCCAGTGGCCTCAAAAGCAGGGGCTTATTTTAGAATTCCAGGCTTGGAGGCAAATTTTGGTTGTATAAATACCAGGTGTACTGCCAAACAGAGCCTCAATGTACATAGGGGCTACCAAATGGCCAATCACAGAACTTATTTGGCACCCCAAGAACATTTTTCATGCTTGTGTTGCTCCTCAAATCCTTTTACTTCTGAATGTATATCACCAATTCAAAAGGTTGGGGATCCTTGCCCTACCTCATCATCTCATGCCAGGAATGACTATTCCATCTATTCAAACAGTCACACAGCACATTAACCAGACAGTAGTGTGTAGGTGGGGGTCTGTTCCTGTTTGGAATCCAAAACACTACCCACACTTACTGCCTCTGGTCCCAGTGCTGGATTTACATAGCGGGTGGCCCTAGGCCCACTGCCGTTTGTGGCCCCATACTCTGCCCTTTATTCGCAAATTTTCATTATTAGGACCGGAGCAATGGGGATTGGAGCTTGGGGAATTAAAAAAACTATTGTATCTCCTGTCTATCCCCACTGTTTCTGAAACAATGTGAGTGTGGCTGAGCAGCATGCCGCCCCCTAAAATCCTGTCACCCTAGGCCCGGGCCTAGGTGGCCTTTCCACAAATCCGGGCCTGTCTGGTCCTCCACATTAACTTGAAGTCTAAACACCGTATCCTTAAAGGAATTGTTCAGTATAACAAAAAAACTGGGTAAATGGATAGGCTGTGCAAAATCTTTCTAATATAGTTAGTCAGGCAAAAATGTAATATATAAATATTATATCAGTGACCTGAGGGGGGGCCGTGTGAGTCATAACTGTTGTTTTTGAATCTGAGCTGAATGCTGAGGATCAATTGAAAACTCACTGAACAGTTATGTCCCATGTGGCCCCCCTTCAAGTCGCTGACTGATTCAGAGTTAGAGAGCTGAAAAGCAGGAAGTAGTGTTCTGGCTATTTTGTTACACATCCAGTCACTCCAGCCTATATTAATTACATTTTTGGTTAACTAACTATATTAGAAACATTTTTTTATTTTGCACAGGTTATCTATTTAATGTACACAACATTTTTGCACTGAACTGTACCTTTAACTGTGATAACACCATGGAGTTACCACCTCAGTTAGAGCTAAGGCTGCCCAAACTCACTAGGGTGGCCATCTCACACCCCTGAGGTGAGGTTCACTCCAACTAACCTACAACTAGATAGTCCTATAGCAATTACCCCTGGAGTGTTACATAGGTTCCTCTGTACCATGGCATTTTGTCCATTGCAGTGCTCTATGGGAGCAGGACAGCAGTTAAAGCACTGATAATCCACTTTCACTGCCTCCCAAATAAAAACATGGGAAATATGCTGACCAAAGGCAGTGGCAAAGACAAGTCAGCACCCCTCATAAATGCAGACATCAGTGCCAGCATCCACTTCCTTTTATCTCAAATGGAAGGGTTGAATCAAGAGCATTGTAGTTATTAGTCACTAATAATCCATACTTACCACTTATATCAAGAGAAATCAGCTGGTTGTGGGTAGTGGGCATCAGTGTCAGACTAGGATGCCAGTGTCCAACTTAGTTCATATGCCCACTGTCAAAATAATTTTTACTCCTCTCCTCACTAAGCCTTTTGTTCTAGTCTCATTTCTATACATACTATAATCTATTCATTCAACCTTTCAGGGGCGATCATTGACCATCTGCTGCTGCCATCCCCCTCCCCCTCACCTTTATGCACTGGAGGGGGTGGAGGGGGGTCCACAAAATTGGCAGAGGGGTGCAAGAGGCTAGCACAGAGAGTGCAACTGCGCTCTCAGCACAGGAAAAAACAACTTTCTGGTTTGAACTGGACATTTTGCCGCCCCTGCTGCGCCAATAAGGCAAGTTAAAAAATTTGCCCCAGGTGTTTGCCCCTTGTTTGCAGACTGCAAATGATTATAAAATATGCCAAAGTGTTAGGAGCCCAATTGGGTATTTTCTTCTTATCTTTTCAGTGATTTTTATTGAAGTTTGCATCAAACCATAACAGAAGAATTCTTCGTACTGCACCACATATGGTACAACTGATAACCTTGTCTATACAAAACTGTGTATAATGCAGCAAAACATAAAATCAAGGGAAGTAAATATTGAGGGTTCTTTCTCTGTAAGTAATTTTATGAAAACAGGATACATTTAGCAAAAAAAAAACTGTCCAGAAAAATTAAATTCTATGATAAAGTATGATCCATCATCTCTAAATAATTAATATGTCTGATGTTCCATGTTCAGCTAATGGCACAGACATACAGTTGCATAATTAGAATAGTGCAACTAATGTGGTATTTACAAGATGTATAATATAAGCTGATGGCTGGCATTTGCATTCTAATTTGTTGTGAAAATCAGTTTGATTTGAAATCTGAAGAAAAAGGCTAAGTGCAGGGTGCAACAGATACTGAAGGGGTTAATGTGATTTGACCTGTAGCTGACACTTGACTGGCTACTGAGAGAGCGTAAGCACTTCCTGGTGCAGTGCATTGTGGGACATGCATTCCCGAGCCACAGCAGCATGGAGATATATACTGTGCTACTGCTGTAAGGTAAAATAAGGTACTGCTGCAAATGTCTGAAAGCAAGTGCTTGTCTTGGCTCTCAGACTTCATTCCAGGGTATGGATAAATCATTAGAACCTGTATTTCAAGCTGCACTTCACTTTGCTAGCTTTTGCATTGTTTTACCTCATTTCCTATTGTTTCTTTGTTTAGCTTTTATTATTTAACGGCGCAGTGATCCGTAGCATTTTTGTGGCTTTTCAGCTATTATGTGGGAAGAAAACATTTGGAGATTATGGGGCCAAGCAAGCATGTGGCTTCTCCTGCGTTGGTGTTGCAGAAAACATATATATATATTTAAACAATGTAATGAAAATTGAATTAGAGTTTGTGGAGAATGAAACCCATAAACAGCTCTCTGTGGATTATAACTGGACCTGTTTTTGCAATGTGCAATGGCAGCTTTAGCTGGCAAGGGTGTCCTCTCTTCCAGCCTGCTTAACTGCTCTCTGTTCTTCCCCTGCTCCATTGTTTTATGATATATGAAAACAGGCACAATCTATGTGTCTTTTCTGGCCTGCGCCGCTAGATGTTTTTCCAAGACACACATTTCTAGCCTGCTTTTTATTATCTAAATCAATATTGCACATAACAGACTTGAAAATGTGCCCTAGCCAGAGCTTTGTGCGAAAAAAGAAAAAAAAAATCTTGTGTTTTGTCTATTGGACAAAAATATAACCATGAGTTCTTGCCAAAAATGACTTGCTTTTCATGTTTTGTTTGTCTAAAATTAAAGAGGTCTATATTTTTGTTTAAGATACGGCCATAGCTCATTTATAGCCAACAATCACAACTTAAATAAGCGCTGCTTATGATTTAAATGATATGCATTAAAGGGCAAGGAAGCTGGCAGATAGAAGCTAACAACAGTGCTGTTGAGTGTGTTTCTTCTACAGCTTTTAAAATATATATTTCATTTACCCTAAAATATGTGACCAATTTGTGTGTATGACAATCGTTTGTCTGTTTGTCAACACTTGACCTCTAGCTTTTCATTGTGTAATTAAGACTAAAAAGTCAAGCATGCCATCTGTGTAACATTTTCCTGAGACAGCTATTCCAGTTGTGTAATATTCATTTTTGTATGGCAGAGCAAAATACCATTCCTTACTAAAACTTGCAGAGCAGATGTCTTGGTTCTGGCAAAATGGCAGAGAAAGGTTCACATCTATGGCTTTGTACAGGTAGGGGATCTGTTATCTGGAAACCCATTATCCAGAAAGTTCTGAATTATGGGAAGGCCATCTCCCATAGACTCCATTTTATCCAAATATTCCAGATTTTTTTTATCTCTAATAATGAAACAGTACCTAGTACCGTTTGGTAACCCCTCTTAATTCTTTGGAATTTTGTTTATCATTGGCTGAGCTTTCAAAGTAGCAACTTCCTTTTAATATATACCATGCCATATGGAAACGGTAGTATTTCAGCAGTGACATAAAGTTTATTGGATTAACAGAAAATATGCAATGTGCACCATAACAAAATAGTTCAGGTGCATAAAATTGAGCACCCCAACAGAGATATTATATCAATTAGTTAAGCCTCCTTTTGCAAATCTAACAGCCTCTAGACGCCTCCTATAGCCTTTGATGAGTGTCTGGATTCTGGATGGCGGTATTTTTGACCATTTGTCCATACAATCAGTATTGAGCAGTTACATTCATTCAAATTAGCAAAATACAAGGGTACCCAAATTTTCACATTTGATTTAATTTCATACAACTGAATACTGCTTCACTAAAAATCTTTGTTCAGAAAATACCCCAGTACTCGGATGTTCCTGGGAAATGAGAGACATCCCACTGTTATCTTTTTTAAATTATTATGCAGCCTGAGAGGGGTTCTCAAACTTTTTCATATGACTGTAATTAATCCTTCTTGGAAGCACACCCGGCTTATTGGGCATTCAATCCTATTGGGTTTATTTCATGTTTAAATGATTTTCTACTAGACTTGAGGTATGAACATCCAAATTACAGAATGATCCCTTATCTGGAAAACCCCAGGTCCCTGTCATTCTACATACAGCGCTACGAAATATGTTTTCCATAGATAAATACATGTTAATAATTCTAGATGATATATCCTATGCCTGTAGTTGTGTCAATGATAGGTAGGGGGTACTAATGAGGAATAGAAAGAAAGCTGTGACGGCACGAACAGGGTGATGAGTGCTTAGAGTCAGGCCGATTAAGGACAGTATTGGTAAGAGGACAGGATCAGATGCAGGACAATGAGGGTGAAGGCAAGGTACAGTGATTTAGTGCTGAAGAAGGGCTGGCCTTATATAGGGGATAAATAGGGCAGGGTAAGCCCTGATTGGCTGACTCTGACCCACTGCTGCTGGAAATATGATAGAAAGGTGCTAGCTGCTCACCTAGCCCAATGGTTAAAGCATGAAGCCAGAAACACAAAAGGTCCCTGGCTCGAATGCCAGTAGCTCCTTACAAGTAGGCTGTAGAGTAGTTGTGTCACTGCCTAAACTGCCTTATGCTATTACGGAACTCCTCATTCTGACACAAACAGGATTTGCCTACCAGGTTTCACTGGTGATGCCAGGGGCGATCCCGCCCGCATCGCCGCCTGAGGCGGCCTTGATTTTGCCATCCCCCCCCCTTCCCCGGGGCGCTCAAAAGTGAGTGCTGGACAGGGGTAGGGGTGGTCCACGGCGCAACTGCGCATTCTGCACTAGAAGAGCCGAATTTCCGGGTTGAAACTTAGTTACTTAGTTACCAGGAGTGGCATTTTTGCTGCCCATGGTAATTAGGGGGGCGCAGCTGCCTGAGGCGAGTTCCTCAACTCGCCTCATTGGCGGAGCGCCCCTGGGTGATGTCATCCTTGGCTGAGCCCTAGAAGTAATTCATATCTTGGGTTCAGGGTTTGACTGGGCTAGCAGGAGAAAACCCAGTGGGCCCGATGACCCACACCCTCTCCCTGACAGAAACTCTGGGTGCTTCCCCTGAACTCCCCCCAATCATGGGATGAGGCCCCCAAGGGTGTGTGGGGGTCCCTGAGATGGCAGCCTCAGTAGGTCCTGGACACCCCACTCAACCCAGGTTGTGGGCTTTCTCAGGGTATTTATATCGCTGAAATAATGTCACATGACACAGCAGCATAGCATATGTTGACTCAATACCGTTCATTTGCAACAGGAATGCACTGTTTCAAGTGCAAAAAAAGCTGCAATCTGACTTTTTTTTCTTTTTTCATTTTGCTATCTGCATTCTGCTCTGTGCAGAGGGCAGTGACCTGCATCCTACCAATGCAGCATTAAGTACATTCAAGGAGAACTAAGCCCTAAAAATTAATGTGGCTAGAAATTCCATATTTTTTTTTAAGGTAAATTACCTGCCCTAATTTAATATTTGCAGGCAAATCCTCAGTATTATAGACACATAAATGGTCCTAATGGGGGACCTATTTCATTAAGCTGCCTTAAGCTATGCCCCTTGGTGTCCACACAGTGATCAGTAGATGGCACTGTGGTATAGTATAAAGGTCTGGGAAACCATGTGCTCAGGGGCCATTGCTTTAGCCCTTACCAAGTAGGCAGGAAGGGAATGGGTAGTGGAAACTAGGGCCTAGTAAAGGATAAGCTATACTCTATAATAGGTCACTCTAGGAGTAACAGACAGGTTATTTAGTTGAACAGCTGAAGGCTCCGGCAAGGAGAGTTAAAGGGATTAAGATCCCAGGTACTAATTGCCCAGAAGTAGGGACTAAGGCTAAGGCCAGACGGGGAGATTCGGGGGCATTTTGTCGCCTGGCGACTTCTCGCCGCGACTTGTAGCCCCCGAACCTCCCCGAATAGCCAAGTCCTGGGGCGCACCGGCATTGCTTGAAAACGCCGGCGCCTATTCACACGGAGCGGCGCGCTTTTTGAAATCGCTCCAAATTGACTCGTGAGGCAATTTGGAGCGATTTCAAAAAGCGCGCCGCTCTGTGTGAATAGGCGCCGGCGTTTTCAAGTAACGCCGGTGCGCCCCAGGACTTGGCTATTCGGGGAGGTTCGGGGGCTACAAGTAGCGGCGAGAAGTCGCCAGGCGACAAAATGCCCCCGAATCTCCCCGTCTGGCCTAGCCCTAAGGGGCAAATTCACTAAATCGGGGAAATGCGCTAGAGTTGCCTTCGCCGATGTTCGCCACACTTCGCCAGCGATATGCAAATTCACGAAGATGTGAATTTGCGCTCAGGGCGGCAAACATTAGCGAAGTAGCGCTACCGTTACTTCGCCAGGCAAAGCACATTTACGCTAGCGATGCCTAATTTGCATATGGCGCGAACTTAAGCGTATAATAGAAGTATATGTTACAGCCACTACATTACTCTACACAATCCCAGGAAAACTTTAATAAATATAATAAAGTTGTCCTATTACCCTAAACGTGCCCCCTGTATAGTTGAGTTGCCATATGTTAGGAAATGTTGGGGGGGGGAAGGAGGGTAACCCTAAAAAACATTTTGCTGTTTTTCAGACTATCACCCTACAAAAGGTAAAAGACGCCAGGGTTTTTTGGGACTTAGAAAAAATTTCAAGTTTTTTTTTTTTCAAACTCCTATCTATTGTATTGATCTTCGCTTTAGTGAATTTGCCCCTAAAGCTGGCCATAGACGTAACAATTACGATCTTTCTCGGAAAAGATCTTTCCATGAAAGATCGTTCGTTTCAACACACACGTGTAGAGCTGAATCGTCAAATATAAAGGTAGAAACAATAGAATTCTACCTGTATCTGACGATCCAGCACTAACTGGCCAATGTTCAGGGTGCTTTCACATCAAAGACACTGGCACTCAAGGGCAAATTCCAAGCAGGGTAACCCCTTGCTGTTTTATTGTAAGCGAACGTGCAACGTTTCGGGGCGCACCCCTTTGTCAAGCATGGTGTTTTCAAAGGCATCCGATCAAAATTTTCCGTCCAGCGCGATCAACCAGCCGACCGATATCTTAATCTTCTGACGATATCGGTCGGCTCATTTCCCACCATACACGCACCGAATATCGTACCAAAATTCGTTTCGTACGATATTATCTGTGCGTCTATGGCCACCTTAAGTGTACAGACCTAGGGATGTAGAGATTCCCCTGGGAGAAAAGGCTGAAAGCTGCTGCTGTGCATATGTCTGTTGCCTGCAGAGCTGTTCATTGGTGCTTGTGAGAATATGTTGTCCTCTGTTGCTCTATGTTCTTGTCAATTGCTATGAACTCCTATGTGGATTATTCTGTTGAATAAACTAAGTTTTCCGGTTAAGCATAAAGAACCACTGGCGCACAGTTAGTGTGCATAGCACTTTATTACAGTTGCACTACACCCTGCCCTCCACACTGCTGCAAGGTCTTGTACCTTTACAGCAACACCAAGCCAGTATATAGGATAAGGTCTGATATAACATAAATGTACTTGGGGTCAACAGTCTCCACACTGAATGCACAATGGCAGGGTCACATAAGGGGTTGGTAAATGTCAATCTCTCTGACACTCTACTAAACTAGACTATCACTAAAATAGAATAAATATTTAGAAACGGGCCACTCCTTGCAGTGTAGAGATAGAACAGGAAAAATGCAATGATTAAACCGACTGCCTTCCAAGGCAGCAGGTGTCTATTATCACAATACATTTTCCTTCTCATAATAATTGGGTGTAAAATATTATAAAGTAATGTGGTCATTAAATCAGTGCTTTTCAGGTCATTTGCTGTTGTAGAACATTTTTTGATGAACATTACATGCCCTCTGATTATTTCCAGTTGACATTAGCATTTGAGTAAATTATGGCCAGATGTCTATTTGGCTTCATTCGTCGGCTGACTTCTCCAATCGTCTTTCCATTAGGTTTTTAATTGGGCAAATCTCTTTCAACTTTGCTTTGAAATTAAAATGACTTTCAAATACCAATGTTAGAAAATGGTGGCACACCAGTATTCCACATACCTGGCCAGAGATGATGGAGAAAGCAATAGTGTGGTACCTATATGCCAAATGGGAACTTGCTTGTCACCCACCTGTTGGAAGGCAAAAGATTCCATCTCACCACTGGGGAGCCAAATGATTTTAGGAGCTACGTGTTATCTTTACTGTAAAATTCTTTCTTTTTAATATCAGTTAAATTACATACCCTGCTCTCTGCAGCAGTATAAAATACTATTATGGGACTTCTAAACCAGCCATGTGACATTATATAGTGAATTTGCAACGCCGCTGCTGCTCCGCCGAGAGCATATGCTTGTGAGAAGATCGCACATGCACTACGTTTATCAGGCGACAGGCATGTGCAAAAGCGCATGGAGCAGCAGCAAGGTCAGGAGGGGTCCGGGGGTCTGATGGGGGGGCCCTGGCTAGCAGCCCCAGTGGGCCCCAGTCCGACCCTGATATGGCTGATTTATCCAGAAATCCAAATTACAGGAAGGCCATCTCCTATAGACTCCATTTTAATCAGATACTTACATTTACAAATAATCCATATAAAAGACTATTATGGAACTTCTAAAGCAACCATGTGGCATTATATGAGTAAGGGCTTCACTCTATGGCTGATGAGTGGCAGATGGTATAGGCAAATGTGTGTTTTTTTTCATGTTCATGAAAAGTTAATGCAGATAAAGAAGGCAAGGTACAGTGCTTTAGTGCTCAAGTTAAGTCAATGCTCAGGCACTGGCAGTAGGGTAGGGTTGCATCGAATCCAGGATTAGGTTCGGGGTTCAGCCTTTTTCAGCAGGATTTGGATTCGGCCAAATGCTTCAGCCCGGCCGAACTGAATCCTAATTTGTCATATGCAAATTAGGGGTGGGGAGGGAAATCGCATGACTTTTTGTCACAAAACATGCAAGTAAAAAATGTTTTCCTCTTCCCACTCCTAATTTGCATATGCAGATTTGGATTCGGATCGGTATTTGGCCGAATCTTTCTCAAAGGATTCAGGGGTTTGGCAGAATCCAAAACAGTGGATTTGGTGCATCCCTACTCTGTAATAATAAAACAATACCTTGTACTTGATCCAAACTAAGATATAATTAATCATCTTTGCAGTAAACAATCCTACTGGGTTTAAGTAAAGCATAAATAATTTTTTAGTAGACACGGTATTGAGATCCAAATTATAGAGAGACCCCTTATCTGGAAAACCTTCAAGTTCCGAACATTCTGGATAACAGGTTTCTTACTTATAGTAACATTCATTAGTCCTGTTTCTTGACATCCGCTTTGATTTGAAGACAACAGGCTTTGCCATAAAGAGGCAGTGCCTCGACAGGTAGACTTCCATTGAAAGTCTTAAGAATTTAATTAAATGCTGCTAAAAGCCTTATTCTAAATATATTTGTTTGATTACACTCAGACACTGTACAAATGACCCTGTGTGAGACTTAAAAAACCTCCCCAATGCCCATTTCCTCTTCTGCACTGCTGTGCCTCAAAGAATATTTGCCCCTAAAGGGGTTGTTCACCTTCCAACACTTTTTTTCAGTTCAGTTGATTTCAGATTGTTCACCACAAATAAAGACTTCTAATGTTAAAGTTTCATTTTGATGTCTTTCCGAAGCAGCTCTGGGAGGGGGGGTCACGACCCTGTAAACTGTTCTAAATTGATACATTTAGTCGATACATTCCCTACCTTTGACCCTACTGAGCAGAATCCCTGAGTTTCATTACAGGCAACTGTTAGAATTGATACAATAGTCACTAATACTCCAGAGATTCTGCTGAGAAATGTCAATTAAATGTAACAAATTGTAACAGTTCAGAATCTGCAACTGGATCACTGGGCTGCCAGACTCAGACAGGAACATTTAAAGGAGACATATAGGATAAATAAAAAAAAAAGGTAATATATGGTGTTGGTGTCACATTTTGCTAAACATTAACATTGTCTTTAAAAATAGCACCTTTGTTGCAGCGCCCTATAGGTGGTGACGGTCCGGATCTCTGTCAATGTTTCAGATGAGGGGTGGGCGTGTCCTAACGATTCCTGCCAGAAGCACAGTAGGATGGGGATAGCCAATCACAGCCCTGCAGTCACACAAGCACAGACAGGCTTCAGTTCCCTATCAGGTCATGCTAGCTGCTGATTGGTTCCTGTCCTAGAGTGCAGTGAACCGAGAGCCACCGGCTTCCCTGCACAGCCTGGGAATTCAGGGAACAGGAAGTGGAAGGGAGGGATTATTAAGGTTTTTGCAGAAATATTCAATAAATCAGCCTGAAACACTACTTTGTAAGCACAATTTTATAGCAATATGGGTATAACACACTGGTACAGGTTTATTTTTACACAAAATTTCTGCTTTAAACTTTACTTCTGGAAAATCGGTCAAAAATAAATCATGGATAGTAGTTGAAAATTAGTAGTTGAACTGAACTGAAAAAAGTGTTTGGATGGTGAACAGCCCCTTTAAAATAATGGTGCATACATTGTTTTTATCAACATTGCTTTTTTTGTCATTTCTTGACAGTATCAAACTCAACAAGACTAGAATGGCTACCTCACATAAGAGACTGCAGCAAGTAAGAGACATTATCTCCTCTGCTCACACTGATTGTCCTCCAGCTCAGAAACTACACTTCTATGATCACTGGGCCCCTGAATATGAAGAGGTAATGATGTCTTGCTACCTGTGTTCACATTTCATCCCTTATCATAAGCATTTTCTACCAGGGCTCTATTAATGTTGTTTTATGTTTAAGGATGTTTCTGTACTGGAATACAGAGCCCCGTATCTTGCTGCATCTGCATTAGCGTCTGTGTTTCATTCTAACCGGGACTCGCAACTGGTGCTGGATGTAGCGTGTGGCACTGGACTTGCAGCTCAAGAGGTAACATGAGGTATTAAATTTAATCAGTGAACAGCCCCTTTGAAATCTTTAGATAACTGCCACCCTGGCTGTTAAAGGGTTAACAATAAGGCTGCAGCATCCCCTTAATCACTTAGAAATCATTTCCCTCCTCTAACCCACTGTGCCCCCTACCTCTGGAATTTGCTTTGACTGTTGACTTATGAGCATGCTCATTTCTTCTCAGCTCAGATTACTAAACACACCCTCCAGTATAACAGCCAATGAAGAGATAGCATTACTGTTTCCCCTAGAAACTTTGCTCTTGCTGTCTGGTCCTATTTTCTTTCTCCTAGCCACCTCTCCTGAGCTCAGTTTAACCATTACAGTGCTCAACCCCAGCAGAACCTTTTATGAAAGTATGTTGTGCATGTGTTACCCTGCATTCTGCACTGCATGAACCGTACAGCATACATATACTGTTTGCAGACGTCAATGTTACTGATGATGGAAAATGGCCGACTAGCAAAAGCTGCTATTTGTGTTAGGAAAATGTCATGGCTCAGGCAAATAGAGGTTGGTATATTCAGAACAAATGATGTGGCATGGGTGGGGAAGATATGCCCAACCTATAGGCATGGTAGGAAAATGTAAGCTTTAGATGTCCTTTAAGACAATTGGAACAATCAGAACTCTAATGCTACTACTCTTTTATATCTTTATTAATGCTTTGGAATTCAATCAAGTCCCATTGCATTAATATCTGACCCTCTGGCAACCTTGTAGTTTATACTTTATATCACAGGTACTATAGGATTAAACTAAGAGGTTACGCCTGTTTGGTGGACATTATCCCAAATGCAATACAAAAGGCAATGCAATTCTTTATGAAGGGCACCTTCTAGAGTTCCTCCCCAATTAAAATCTGTAGTGTGTACATTCTCACTTGTTGTATTTACACTTAGGGGCCGATGTACTAAATTCAAGCGAATAGATCGAAGTTCGATTGAATTCGGCCGAATTTGGAACGTAGGATTTATTTGTTTTGGTCAAATATACAAATTTTGGCATATTCGATCATCGAATAGCTTCTGAGGCTAAGTCCTGATCGAATAGGATTTGTACGATCGAAGTCTTCGATCGTTCGAATCATACGAATCATTTGAATGATCAAATGATTTATACGACTGATCGAATAAATTATTCGACTGATCGAATAAATTTGTATTCGATCGTCGAATGATAGAATATCGAATAAAAGGTAGCCTAAAACTATTCGTTTAGCATTCGATGATCGAATGCTAATCGAATATCGAATTTGGTCGAACTAATTTTGGGGAATAATAGTAAATTTGCCCCTTAGTGATTAGTTGTAAAGGTATAGGATCTGTTATCCGGAATGCTTGGGACCTGGGGTTTTCAGGATAACAGATCTTTCCATAATATGGATACCTTAAGTCTGCTAGAAAATCATGTAAACATTAAATTAACCTAATAGGCAGGTTTTACTTCCAATAAGGAGTAATTATGTCTTAGGTTGGGTCAAGTGCAAGGTACTGTTTTATTATTACAGAGAAAAAGGAAATAATTAAAAAAAATTTGATTTATTTGTTTAAAATAATGGGAGACAACTCTTCCGTAATGCCAGATCCCATAACTGTATACTCCTGTATCTGCTGAGCATGCCAGTTATACCACAAAATAACGTATATTGGGAAAGCTCAGCAGAAAATTCCTTGTAGATGCAACCAACTACAGTATTTGAGTAATTCTTTCAGTATTTCACAGTTTAGTCAGATTTTCTGAAACTCTCAGAAATAGTCTGACTCTTGATAGGTATTAGGTACTTTTCCATTTCTGTGTAGTGATTTGTACCCTTGTGGTTTCCTGTCTGAGTTAGACCTACAGAGAACCAGTTAAGCCAGTCTCTAAAAGTTTTTTTTAACGTTACAGCAATAATAAATCTTGAAGGCATATTGGCCCAAGGTAACTGCCGATCCCCATCATGCGGTTAAGCTTTAACCACAATATATATTCGCTGCCATCTTGCTTACCATCAATAACGTGAACAATCCTCAGCTGGTGTTTGGCGTGTTATGTCATTTTATTGTAATCTGGCCATTGCAGATTCATTTTTGTGGCTGCATCTGTTCTAAGGTAAACCTGCACCGATTATTTAAAGGGGTCCTGTCATGGGTAAAAAAAAATTTTCAAAATGCATCAGTTAATAGTGCTGCTCCAGCAGACTTCTGCATTGAAATCCATTTCTCAAAAGAGAAAACAGATTTTTTTTATATTTCATTTTGAAATCTGACATGGGGCTAGAAATCTTTTCAATTTCCCATCATGTGACTTGTGCTCTGATAAACTCCAATCACTCTTTACTGCTGTACTGCAAGTTGGAGTGATATCACCCCCTCCCTTTCCCCCACCCAGCAGCCTAACAGAACAATGGGAAGGTAACCAGATAACAGCTCCCTAACACAAGATAACAGCTGCCTGGTAGATCTAAGAACAGCACTCAATAGTAAAACCCATGACCCACTGCATTCCATTCAGTTACATTGAGAACAACAGCCTGCCAGAAAGCAGTTCCCTCCTAAAGTGCTGGCACAAGTCACATGACCAGGGGCAGCTGGGAAATTGACAAAATGTCTAGCCCCATGTCGGATTTCAAAACTGAATATAAAAAAAATCTGTTTGCTCGTTTGAGAAATGGATTTAAGTGCAGAAGCACTATTAACTGATGTGTTAAAAAAAAACATGTTTTCCCATGACAGTTTCCCTTTAAGTATTTCAGGGTAATGTCAGATAAAAAATGCACAGTATGCAACAGGTCATAGCAACCAAAGCAATCAGAGGATAGCAATTACTATTCAGCAGATCAAAAGTAAACATGGAATGAGTCGCTTTGGATTACAAAGTTAGGGAAAATACAAGTTTAGATAGATGTCATCCCAGTGCAGCACTTTCTAACATACAGTATGTGCATGTAATGGTTTGATGGACATTGGGTCATTTTTCTGGCTACTGTTGCCGTACATAGAGCAGATATCATACCTGCTGGTAAGTCAACAGCACTACAAGCCCAGGGGCATCAACTATGACAGAAAAGGGTTCTTCCTGCACTTACTCACTGCCAAATTGGCTGAAGCTTCTCCTGTTACTCTTGTATACTGTTTTGTTGCACACTATATTCTAGGGATGCACCAAATTTAGGATTCGTCCGAACCCCGAATCTTTCACAAAAGATTCAGCTGAATATCGAACCAAATTCGAACTTTTTTTACTTCCTTGTTTTGTGACAAAAAGCCATGCAATTTCCCTCCCTGCCCCTAATTTGCATATTAAAATTGGGATTTGGTTCGGCCAGGCGGAAGGATTCAGTCGAATCTGAATCCTGCTGAAAAAGGCAGAATCATGGATTCGGTGCATCCCTTCTGTACACATACACACAATATTAAACAGTGCATACAATGGATCTGACAGTGACATAATGATACAGTTATTACACCCATGATAAGTCTCTATTTAGACAATACAACTTTAGCCGCCTTCATTATACAATTGTAACTATCTGTTTTCCCTTTTCCAGTTGCACCATTGTGGATTCCGCATGTTTCATGGTGTGGATGGCAGTGCTGGTATGCTCCAAGTGGCTGAAACCAAGAGGCTGTACCTGGAGCTGAAGCAATGCATGCTGGGACAAGAATCACTGCCCTTTTCCTCTGGTAAATGTTAGTGAATAAATATTCCTGGGGCAATAATAATATCCATTACATATGGTATATTGTATATAAGAGTTTTGCTGGCCAGATATATAAAAGTTCTCATTCACTGCCCCCCACCAACACCACACTTTAAAGGAAAAGCTACAAAGGCAGTTTATAAGCCACAACACTGCAAGCTAGAACGCCATTTTAATTTGTTAGAATGCTTTTCTATACCTGAGCAAACAGCTCTAGACACAGTCTCTGTTTATTTATGATAGCAGCTGCCATATTAGCTTGCTGTGACATCACTTCCTGTTTGAGTCTCTCCCTGCTCGTTCATAGCTCTGAGCTCAGATTACAGGATTACAAGAAGGGGAGGAGGGAGGGGGAGAGTAGCAAACTGAGCATGCTCATGCCCTGCCCTGGAGGTTTATGCTGAAAACAGGAAGTCTGATACAGAAGCCCATGTGTACACTATAGAAGGAAAGAAATGTGGCTTTTCTTTTGACAGAGAGGGTTTACTAGTGTATTCATATAGACCTTTCTGATAGAGCTTACTTAGAAACCGTATTTATTCTCCAATGGCCATGGCACATACAATAGAGCCCATCCAAATCTTACATCAGAGCCCACAGTGTACCCACAAGGTGGCACACTGCCCCGGAATTTGTGACTGTATTCAGGATTTGATTGGGCTTACCAAAAAACTATATAAAAGGATCACCCTAACAACAGTAGAAACTACTTAATATAGGATAGGTGGCTTATCCTAGAATTAAGAAAGGGTGGATAGGGCCAAAAAGGGCCATGGCCCACTGGAAAATCCTCTGTTGTTCCATTAAGACCATCTGTGCATTAAGTACCCTGTGCTCTGGAGCAGGGGGCAGCACGAGAACTTTGTCCTGAACTTAGTAAAGATGAGCAGCACACAAGCCCTGCCAGCACAATATAAAGTTTGTGTAAGGTGAAGTTCCCCTTTATCTAATCAACAGATTGATACATTTATACCTAGCCCCAGATTTCTGAAAGATTTGAAAAATGTGCCAATAAATCTGGTTCTTGTGCAGTAGGATGTCAGGCACCACAACCCTCCCAAACATGTGTCAATAGTGTTATATAAAACACTACTATCTCTCAGGTTGTACATGCCTATGTTTCAGATTTGTACAATGCTGTTATCATTGTTGGAGCACTAAGTGATGGACAGGTTCCAGTCTCTGTGATTTCTGAGCTGTTGCGTGTTACCAAACAGGGTAAGGAAGAAAACACTATGTCTTTTGGACTTTCACTGCCATTCTCTACCCCTCACAGTGACTCATTGTGTAAGATTGTTATTATACATGCCAAAAATCAGGCTAAGAAACCCACTGCCCTGCCAGCCAAATTTGTAGTCAACAAAAAAATATTTGGAGCCCTAACAGCAAAAAATCCTGGCATAAGAGTCTTTTTATAAGAATCATTTTCTGCATGCCCGCCATGATTTTTACATCACTTACTTTTCCTAATTCTGTTTTCTGAAATGTCACTTTTAATATAATGATACAATACATCAGCCTCACCCAGAAAAATTGCATCGACATGAAATATTTTCTTCAAATGACTTTTTAGTTTTCTTCACTCCAGTTTAGTTCATACTGCATTTATACCTGGGTAATGTTGAACAATTTTCTGTATAATATCTAAAGGTGAAGATTCCTCTAAGAAAGAGACTCTGCACTTCATGCAGTCAGGACCAGGCCACATGTAAGTGATGGTCATGGTACAGGTATGGGATCCATTTTCAGGAAACCCATTATCCAGAAAGCTCCTAATTACAGAAAGACTGTCTCCCATAGACTCCATTTTATCCAAAAAAATGTTTACAAACTGTTTCCTTTTCTCTGTAATAATAAAACAGTAGCTTGTACTTGATCCAAACTAAGATATAATTAATCCTTATTGGAAGCAAAACCAGCCTATTGGGTTTATTTAAAGAACAAGTAAACCTTTTTTTTCTATCTGTAAATTTGCTCTAAACAGCCCCCCAGATTAATGTACCTTAGTCCCTGCTGCAAGTCTGCTCTGGTTTCTGTGTTATCAGCAGCTTGTTTCCCCTTCTTCCTGGTGCAGAGTGAAGCCCCGCCCCTTAGCTTACTGAGCTGACCTTATCTCTTGGACTAGTCCTGGAGATCATTTGCATACTATGACATAGCAGAGACCAGTGTGTTTAGCACCTTTTGCTTGGGGAAACTAGCTTACTAATGCACACACTGGCTCCCTCTTCCTCTCTATTGTGGAACAGAAGCAAATGGACTGCTCAGTAAACTAAGGGGCTGGGCTTCACTCTGCACCAGGAAGAAGGGGAAACAAGCTGCTGATAACACAGAAACCAGAGCAGACTTGCAGCAGGGACTAGGGTACATTAATCTGGGGGGCTGTTTAGAGCAAATTTACAGAAAGAAAAAGAAAAACATTTACTTTTCCTTTGTTTACATGATTTTCTAGTAGACTTAAGGTATGAAGATCCAAGTTACGGAAAGATCCGTTATCCAGAAACCCCCACCTCCTGAACACTCTGGATAACAGGTCCCATACCTGTATTGTTAAGCAAATGCTATCAGTGCAGCACATGCAAACTTCAATCTTTTCTGAAACCCTGAACATTTTTATACACAGTTATGGAACCTGTTTTCCAGAATGTTTCAGACCTGGGGTTTTCCAGATAAGGGATCTTACTTCAATTTGGATCATCATACCTTAAGATCATGTAAACTTTGGAATTCAATATTAATTCATTAATATCTGACCCTCTGGCAACTGTAGTTTATACTTAATATCACAGGTACTATAGGATTAAACGAAGAGGTTACGCCTGGTTGGTGGACATTATCCCAAATGCAATACAAAAGGCAATGCACTCCTTCATGAAGGGCAGAAAAAAATACCTGTAGCTGTTTTTCACCTTCTAGAATTCCTCCCCAATTAAAATCTGTTGTGGGTACATTCTCTCATTTTGTATTAACAATTAGTGATTAGTTGTACAGGTATAGGACCTGTTATCCAGAATGCTTGGGACCTGGGGTTTTCAAGATAATGGATCTGTCCGTAATTTGGATACCTTAAGTCTGCAAACATTAAATAAACCCAATAGGCTGGTTTTGCTTCCAATAAGGATTAATTATATCTTAGTTTGGATCAAGTACAAGTTACTGTTTTATTATTTCAGAGAAAAAGGAATAATTATTAAAAAATTTCAATTATTTGGATTAAATGGAGTCTATGGGAGACGGCCATCCAGTAATTCAGAGCTTTCTGTATAGCAGGTTTTCCGGATAATGGATCCCATTCTGTTTAATACATCACAGTGGCTGATTCACCCTCTTCCAGTTCCTGCACTTAACGTTCAGCATTGATGGAGTTCAATTCACAAAAATATACACAAAGGGGCACATTTACTAATGGTCGAATTTCGAAGTGTAAAATCGAATTTTTTTTTAAGGCTATATTCGATCAAAAATGGACCTATTTCAATCGAAACTAATGCATCGTTCGATTCAAACGCTTTTAAATAAAAAACTTCGATTTTCCAGTAAATTTACAGGAGGGTCCCCCCATAGGCTACAATGGCAATTCGGCAGCTTTAAGGTGGCGAATAGTCGAATTCAAAAGATTTTAAAGAGACAGTACTTATACTTATACTATATACTTAATAATTATACTAATAAAATCTTATGTCCAGTGTGTATCAATACATTAAAAAATGACACTAGGAAAGCAGGGTGGCATACTGGCAGAGAATTATGGGTTGGTAGAACAATTCGATTGTTTCGAAATCCGGAAACAATACAGTTAACAGGTGATAATCTGCAGATACCTGAATAAATCCACTGGTTGGATCACATACACACCCGGTGAACAGCTGTAACTCACACTATAAACCACTCTTACAGAGTCGACCACCTGCCTGTCTGGCTGAATTGCATCTCTGGCATTACCGGCTATATACTCTTGCTATTGAGCCTGACTGTCTGTCTAAAGCTGTGCTTTAGGCTTATTAATAAGACCCTGACTTTAGCAGATATGTTGCTTAAAATGAATATGTTGCCTTTTTTCTCCGCAGGTGGCTTTGTTTGCCTCACGACTCGCAGCAACAAATCCAACCTTCAATATAAAGCAGCGTTAGAGCAAGAATTGTCTGCCCTGAAGACCCAGGGATTGTGGGACTGTATCTTAACACAGGAAGTAGAAAAGTGGGAAAAAGCCACATCAGAAAAGGAAGTTACAGAAGAAACAGACTACATATCTGGTGTAATATACTTGTATGAGAAATGCGCTGCTAATTGCTAGGTAGTTTTTCAATCTTTATTATTCATTAAACCAACTTGTAGGCTAAACAATGTCAACCTTTTCAGTAGCACTTTTTAATAAACTTTTAATTTGATTTTGAATATAAAATTCTATATTGACCATGAATATTTTAGTGGGAAGACTGTTTGCAGCTTGAGATATGCCAAAAATCAAGGTATTCTGTTATCCAGAATGCTCGGGGCCTGGGGTTTTCTGGATACTGGATCTTTCTGTAATTTGGATCTTCAAGGGGCAAATTGAAGAAAATTCTAAATTTGACCATCGAAATTTTTTTAAAGGGCTTTTTGAATTGAAAATGGACCTACTGTATTTTGGATACTGGATCTTTCTATAATTTGGATCTTCAAGGGACATATGTACTAAGGGTCGAATTTCAAATTGAAGAAAATTCTTTTTGAATTGAAAATGGACCTATTTTGATCAAATAAAAATTGTTCGATCGCATTGTTCGAAATTTTTTTTCTATTCAAATCTAACTTTGGCCTTTTCGGTAGTCGAAGTAGCCCAAAATTTCTTCGAAATTCGAATTTTATTTGATAAATCAATTCGACCCTTAGTAATTTTGCCCCTAAGTCTACTAGAAAATCATGTAAACATTAAATAAACCCAAATAGGCTTGTTTTCCCTCCAATAAGGATTCATTGTATCTTAGTTGGGATCAAGTACAAGCTACTGTTTTATTATTAGAGAAAAAGGAAATAATTTTTAATTTGTTGATTATAATAAGACTTTTCTGTAATTTGTAGCTTTCTGGATAACGGGTTTCTGCATAATGGATCGCATACCTGTACTGATAAGTAAAAATTACTGAGAGGCACCGGCACTGATAATTTTGTGAGTTCTCAACCGCAAAAATAAGGAATAGAAGTAGAAAGGAAATAGGGGTCAAAAATGGGCACAATTATTTCACATAATGAAAACAGGTGTCATTATTACATACAGTGGTGTGAAAAACTATTTGCCCCCTTCCTGATTTCTTATTCTTTTGCATGTTTGTCACACAAAATGTTTCTGATCATCAAACACATTTAACTATTAGTCAAAGATAACACAAGTAAACACAAAATGCAGTTTTTAAATGAGGGTTTTTATTATTTAGGGAGAAAAATAATCCAAACCTGTGTGAAAAAGTAATTGCCCCCTGAACCTAATAACTGGTTGGGCCACCCTTAGCAGCAATAACTGCAATCAAGCGTTTGCGATAACTTGCAACGAGTCTTTTACAGCGCTCTGGAGGAATTTTGGCCCACTCATCTTTGCAGAATTGTTGTAATTCAGCTTTATTTGAGGGTTTTCTAGCATGAACCGCCTTTTTAAGGTAATGCCACAACATCTCAATAGGATTCAGGTCAGGACTTTGACTAGGCCACTCCAAAGTCTTCATTTTGTTTTTCTTCAGCCATTCAGAGGTGGATTTGCTGGTGTGTTTTGGGTCATTGTCCTGCTGCAGCACCCAAGATCGCTTCAGCTTGAGTTGACGAACAGATGGCCGGACATTCTCCTTCAGGATTTTTTGGTAGACAGTAGAATTCATGGTTCCATCTATCACAGCAAGCCTTCCAGGTCCTGAAGCAGCAAAACAACCCCAGACCATCACACTACCACCACCATATTTTACTGTTGGTATGATGTTCTTTTTCTGAAATGCTGTGTTACTTTTACGCCAGATGTAACGGGACGCGCACCTTCCAAAAAGTTCAACTTTTGTCTCGTCGGTCCACAAGGTATTTTCCCAAAAGTCTTGGCAATCATTGAGATGTTTTTTTAGCAAAATTGAGACAAGCCTTAATGTTCTTTTTGCTTAAAAGTGGTTTGCGCCTTGGAAATCTGCCATGCAGGCCGTTTTTGCCCAGTCTCTTTCTTATGGTGGAGTCGTGAACACTGACCTTAATTGAGGCAAGTGAGGCCTGCAGTTCTTTAGATGTTGTCCTGGGGTCTTTTGTGGCCTCTCGGATGAGTTGTCTCTGCGCTCTTGGGGTAATTTTGGTCGGCCGGCCACTCCTGGGAAGGTTCACCACTGTTCCATGTTTTTGCCATTTGTGGATAATGGCTCTCACTGTGGTTCACTGGAGTCCCAAAGCTTTAGAAATGGCTTTATAACCTTTACCAGACTGATAGATCTCAATTACTTTTGTTCTCAGTTATTTTTTAACAAGGGGGGCAATCACTTTTTCACACAGGCCCATGTAGATTTTTCATTTAAAAACTGCATTTTGTGTTCAATTATGTTATCTTTGACTAATAGTTAACGGTTTTTGATGATCAGAAACATTTAAGTGTGACAAACATGCAAAAGAATAAGAAATCAGGAAGGGGGCAAATAGTTTTTCACACCACTGTAATATGTCATAACCAACAAAATTGCACTCAATAAATATAATACAGATGTCTTAAAGTGGCCATACACTGGCAGATAAAATCTCCCGACTTGGTCCCTCCAGACCTCCCGATGGCTTGTCCAAGTCCAAACAATATTTGGCTGAAAAACACCAAGATATCATAAAGCAGGTTATAAAATTCTGTTGGGCAGGCACCACATCAATGCATTGATAAGGTCCTCTCATGATGGCTCTGCAGAAGCCTGGGGGCCAAATAATCAGATTAGTATGATTTTGCTCATCACTAGATCACTAGTGCCTTGAATGATGAACATTTCCTATATGTTCATGGACCATAAGTACTTGTATTTTTCTGTGACCCTAAGCAAGACAATTTATGCCTTGGATAATTCACCCTGTGAAATGGCAGTTTATTTTAGTTATGTCTTCTGGGCTAATATTTGTGCATGTACAGGACCTGTCGTATATTTGATGGAATGTCTGTTTTAGATTATACGTTCTTGGGCAAGTCCATAAGAAAGAAGATGATTATAAGCTGCTTCCTTGACCCTTGGACACAAGCATTTTAGTCCACATCCCATTAGCTGAGAACCAAACATATGTCATCTTGAATTTATATAACTTGATTTTGCCAGAACATAACCATTAAAAGATGATGTTGCTATTTAATAGCATAGCATATTGATAATACTAAAGTAACACTATTGCCAGGCCTTTACAAAAAAAATATACAGTACCTTGCAAATGCATTCATCCCCTTAATTAGTTATTTCACAGAGATTCCAAGTCCTGTACTTCTTAATTAAAGGGGTTGTTCACCTTTGAGTTGACTTTTAGTATGATGTAGAGAGTGATATTCTGAGACAATTTGTAATTGGTTTTCATTATTTGTGGTTTTTGAGTTATTTAACTTTTTATTTAGCAGCTTTCCAGTTTGCAGTGTCAGCAATCTGGTTGCTAGGGTCCAATTTACCCTAGCAACCATGCATTGATTTGAATGAGAATATGGAATATTAATAGGATAGGGTCAGGAGATAAAGATGAATAATAAAAAGTAGCTATAACAATTAATGTGCAGCTTTAGAGAGGATTTGTTTTTTGAGGGTGTCACTGACCCCTTTTTGAAAGCTAGACAGTCAGGAGAAGAAGACAAATAATTCATAAACTATAAAAGATAAATAATGAAGACCAATTGAAAAGTTGCTTAGAATTGGTCATTCTATAACATACTAAAAGTTAACCTGAAGGTGAACCACCCCTTTAATGCCAAGTCTTGTCCATGACGCCCAAAGATTTTCCTACAACCTGCCTTTCTTCAAGGTTCGGTTTCTGGACAGATTTCAAGGTAGATCACGTAGGTTAAGTCAGTCAAGGATATTTTACATCCAGACAAAAATAATAAAAAGACTTTGCACAACAGTAGAAACATCATCCTTCAGGATCATCCTCATCAATATTATTATTCAAGTTTGCACAAAGCCTGTAAATAGAGACACCACCAAATTATGGAAGTGGTATCCCCCCTAACCTTTTAACTGAATAGTCTTTCTCATGTATAATATGGCAGGTCAAAAGGCAAGTCTCTCATTTGATGAAGTTCTCCTCACCCTCAGTTTAGTATAAAGCTTTTTGACAGTTTTGAGGTTTACCTATTTTCTAGTGTTTTCAGTAAGCAGGAATTTCTCAGCTAATTCTAAAAAAAACAGACTTCATGGCATGGAGAAGACCTGCCCGAATACAGTACCAGAGCAGCATTGGGAACCAAGAGAAAGAGGCTCCTCACTAAACAAGAATGTGACCCAAGGGTACAGCAGGATTACTTAAATGCAAAAATGTTTTTCTCCATATCAAAAGCAGCTGTTCATATGAAGAGGGTAATGTATTGTTATAATTGTGAAGTTTTAGCGATTTACATTCTTGTTGAATGAGCAGCTTTTTCTTCATTACTATTATTTTTTTTTTTATTTATTTCTGCCATGCGAGCACTAATACATGGGAAACACGTGGATGAAATGAACTACTTTCTTGTCATGAACTGGAGCGGCTGAGAAGAATTCAAAAGTCTAGCTATAGTGGTAATATCTACTTATTTAAAATTTCTCCTGGAACAGGAAAATTGTTTTTATATAATAAATATATGTTTATCATGTGTTTCCCCTGTGTTCAGTGCCACTTTAAGGAACCAGTAGGCCCAGAGCTGAGACCTCATTGATGGGTTCCTGCAACCAAGGAGTTTGTGCTAGAACTACTCTGAATTAACTACTCTTATGAACATGGTTATGTTATAAAGTTCTTCCAGATGAATAAAATGGCATCTGTCATTTCTATAGTCTTTAATGAAGAGTTATCCCAGACTAATACCTGGTTGTGGGCCCCCTGTACCCAGTCATGCCCCCATGATCCAAACCCCACAAATGATCCACCTTAACCCATCATAACCTCCCTCAAGTGCCACTAGGTTGTGAGTATTAAAAACTATATGCTGTATATATACTAGGAAGACTGTTTATTATGGCTACTGTTTTTATTATGTTATAAAGAGTCCAGGGAGGGGGTTGGACAAACCTCTGTCTGTACAACTTCAGAAGTGTTGTCGGTGGTTGGGTGGGCCCCACATATTTTTTGCAAGGAGGTTTGGGAAAGTCACATTACATGAATGATTTGTAGATATGATGCATGCAGTCCATTTCCTACACTTTTTTGAGCAGGAGGTCTCCTGCCTTGCTATAGGAAAAAGTACAAGCTAGAAGCTAAGCTCTTTGCTACTGTCCCATCTGCTGCAGTAGCTTAACTGTAATGTGGGGGAAGGAGGCATACCACTTTACAGAGGACAGTAATGCCTATTAAGCATTATATATATATATGGGCTAGTGACCCGGACCAGATTTCTTCAAGTGGCGACCCGAGGCCAGTGCCGGACGCTTCACGCGCGCGCACCCTCCTGTGGCCACACGCAAGTGCACTCAAATAAGGGGGGGATGCACATGGTCCTAGCACCGGCCACTGTATTCAAACGAGTGCATTTTTAAATACCAGAGCACTCAGTGCTCCTTAAGATGCGGCAGGGTGGCATGCCACCCCTACAATTTTTCCGCCCTAGACCCAGGCCTTTGTGGCCTTGCCACAAATCCTGGCCTGTCCATTTTGGAGGGGTATTATAATGAAAAACTGACGTATGCTTGCACCACTTCGGGTTTTGGCACAAGCTTTACTGCTGGCGTCACTGCACTTGGTGCGAATTTCAAATATTTGAAGGGGATTAGTCTAAATATTCTTTGCCCAACGTAGGTCTATCTACATAGTTCCTGGGTATGTTTATATATTGTCTGATCCTTGTTCTTGACCTTTGTCTGTTTGGTATTGACCTGGCCCGTTCCACGTTTACGCTGCCTCCTTCCCAGTCCATTCTATACACGTTTGGTTCCTTTGCCTGCCCAGAATTCTCTCCTTGGTCCTCTCACATTAGGAGAAGAAAGTCGAGACTTACTTTGGGGGGCCAAATGTTAGGCACCCCCAAGTCATTGTAATTACTTACCTGAAAGCCCAGGCCAGTGCTCCTATTAGCAGAAAACTATTGGGCAGGGCCCTCTTTTGTATTTGCCCTATTGTATTGCTTATCGGTTTTATTTTTGTATATAATCTGCATGTTCAATGTTAAAATCCATTTTCTGTACAGCAATGTAGAATATGTTTTCTGAGAGAACTATCTGCCTTATATATATCTTCTGCCATGTGGTGTCCGAAGAGGGGCAAGAGCTCAGTAGGTACCACTGCTTAAAGTCCAGAGCCATAAAATGATATTGGTGAAGACCAGTACCTAAAGAGCTAAAAAGGCATATACCCCTTTACTGATACAGACAGTAGTGCGTGTTTGCTTGCAGCACTAACATTGGTACTGCTCTATTTGGAGGGCTTCCTACTGGTGGTGATTGATTAAAGATGCCGTCATTGGGGAGGTATGGGCCAAAACAAAATAGGAAAGGATGCCCCATACGCCAGGCAATGTCAGCTGTCCATGCCTTCTTCTTAAACATTGAAACAGAGTCCGGAAAGTCAGAGGAGGCTGGAAAATTTAATGGTCAGCCGTAGGTTGTTAAAAAGGTTACACAGGGGCCATTTAAAACACATGACAAGCAGGAGACCCACAAACTAACTAAGTTGATAAAGGAATTTTGTCTGGTCAATGTTAAGGGGACTGGAAGGACATTTTCCCCAAATCACAGATTGTCAATAGTGTGGATGGGTTTTTTTGCCTTTCTCTGAATCAACAGAAACAGGAGGCCACTTTAATTTAGAACCTTGCTATAGATTGGGCACATTAGATTGAAAATGTTAATAAAGTGACCTCCACATTTTGCCACTTAAAAAGCCTGTCTGTCTACTTATTTATTCTATGTATGCCTACTATATTGACCTATCCACGACAATTTCTCCCCATAATAAGTCTCTTTATTCACATGAAGCTTCAAAGAAATATTAACCAGTGTACTTCTATTGACCTCACTGAGCCTTTCCCGAAGGAGCAGTTGTTCCTTCCTGAAATGGAATTTATTAGATTCATTCTCCTATAAACAACTGAGACACTACAGGCATTCACAAAACTAGAAACTTGGCCAAACACACCAAACCCTCCCATTACCTAGAGTAGTATTCAGAAACAGGCTGGCAAATACACTGTTAGAAGTATGAATATTACTTCAAAACACACAAATGTACAAATTTCTCCCAAAAGTTGTCGCAGTTGATAAAACACAAGATAGGAGCCATGACCAGTGCCAATCCTTGGGCAAATTTAATGGTCTTAAATTAGGGATGCACCGAATCCATTTTTTGGGATTCCTTTGAGAAAGATTTAACCGAATAACGATCCGACATGCAGAAGGATTTGAACGAATCCGGCTAAAAAAGGCTGAATTCTGGATTCTGTGCATCCCTATCTTATATGAAACAAATCCCGAACTGTGCAACATTTTAAGATCAGGCATGGCACCTACAGAATCCAGTGCTAATATAGTCTCGAAAAGACCTCAAAGTTTTGGTCTTTCAAACAGAATTGGGAATTGTACAGAAAGCTAACATACAAATAATAGATTCTA
Source organism: Xenopus borealis (assembly GCA_024363595.1). Lineage (NCBI taxonomy): Eukaryota > Metazoa > Chordata > Amphibia > Anura > Pipidae > Xenopus > Xenopus borealis. Next base: position 38,427,951 of record CM044433.1, read on the forward strand.
AAATACATATATGCAAAGAATCAATCCCCCACTGCTGCTGTAAAAGATACTTTTACCCCAATAACATTGTGTGAAAGCAGGATGGTCTCCAAATTCAGTGGGGATGAGAGCTTATACCCCTATGTAAAAACAAAGCACTGCATTTAGATTCAACTCCCCTAGATCCAGAATTATGTGAATGTGGGCTGTGAACCAAACAACTATTACCATTAGGCAGCAACATCATAATTTATGCATGAAACAGTTAAACAGAATACAATAACCATTACCTGCTAGGGCAGCATTTTGTTCAAGCCCACTGTCAGGACCATCTCATTGTTGGGCCTCTTCTGCCCCAAAACATTTGTAAAAGAACTACCCTCAAATAGAAAATAAAGAACGGTCTGTGCGTCCTGAAGTAGACATGTCTTGCCCTAGACCATCAGTCATGAGAGCAGATAAACTGTTAGTAGTAGTAATCATCTTAAATGATTCTGGTGCTGTTCCATATTGTATATTGGATAAACCATAATGACAAAATGGGGACACCACAAGAAAAACTGTATCTGCTAAAATTAAACTAGCATTCTATTATTGAGACCCTTAGAACATACCGTGTTTCAAAAGAAATAAAAATGGCTGTGCCATAGAGCTTCCAGCTTATTTAAATGAGGGTTGTGCCATCTCTAGGTGATTTTTTCTATCAAAAGTTATACCAGACAAAGTTCTGATAATGGGCTCACTACGACACAGCCCATGCCTGTGTTAGGCTAGGGCCACATGGGAGCCAAAATCAGCTAGCCGAAATCTGCTGGATGATTTCAGCTCTACCGCTGGCAGTAGCCTCCTCTCTCTTCTAAAAGACTTGCAGTTCTTTGCCGAACCCACAAGTCTGTTCAACACTAGAGTCAGTTCAATGGGGAAGAGAGAGGAGGCTAATGCCCGTGGGAGGACTGAAATCAGCCAGAGGATTTCGGCTAGCTTATTTTGGCGCCAGTGTGGCCCTAGCCTTAGTGTCACAAAGAGATAAGGAAATAATATTCTCCCAAGTTAGAGAGAGAGAATGTTATGGTACTTACATTGGGGTAGTTACATTTAATGGCAGTGATGGCCCAGTGTGATGGACTGGATCAACTTACTCCACAGTAGAATAAGATAAAAGTCAAGTTACTGGGTGTTATAGATCCTGGTAAAGCAGGAGAGAAAATGTAGGTTCAGAATCTGGGCCAGTCAAAATAGAGCCTTGGTTCAGGGGACCAAATGAATGAGGCTCAGTCATAAAGAGTGAGTGCTATACAACCAAAATGGAAAGGTCACCACCACTGGTCTCTGAAACAATGGATCTACTTGAGTGATAGATGACATCTCACATTACTAGTAGTTTGATACTAGAAAAGTCTGGTTTTGGCAGATGCCATGAGAACAATAACTGTCTGAATAATGCCAAAGGTAAAGACTGGTGCAGGACAGATAATGGCATTGGGCTGTTTTCTGTGTTCCCTTGATTCTATTGAAAATAACCTTAAAGATTCATTTCACTAAGTGATGTCTATACAGGATGGGTTTGCTACACCAGTAGCTCGCAAGCAAATCAGGTGCTTATTTTTAAATTCCTGTCTTGGAGGCAAGTTTTGCTGGCATAAAAAGAGCATTTTGTAGGTGGCCAGTTCACACAATGGCTACCAAAGAGCAGTCCTTATTTGGCACCACCCAGGTCTTTTTCCATGCTGGTATGGCTCCCCAACTCTTTTTTTACGTTTCAATCTGATGCACGGGTATAAAGGGATGAGGACCCATGGCCTAAACCTTGCAAAAATGGTGGTGGAAGAACTTCACTGATGTACACAACCTCAACCAAAATAAATATGGGAAGAATTGCAATGCAAACCAAGACTGATCCCAAACGTGTCCAACTTCATTGATAATTGTAAAGGGTTGAAAGCAAATCCTGCCATCAATGTTCCAACATCTAGAAGAGCAGAAACTGTTATAAGAAAGAAAGGAGGACTAACGCTTGTCCTCTGGTTACTATCACTTGCAATACAGGCTGATAGATGTCTAATGCTTTGTTTCAGGTGGTTGCAGGCTTACCTACTTCAAACTTGCTCATGGTGTATAGCTTGCACAATCTTGTTAAGATACATATGTCTACACAGAATAACTTGATACTGGCAACAAGACATTTTTATAGTGGGGAAACCTTTTGTTCTTACATTTCTACTTCTCTCCATGTCTAATATAGGTTCTTACTGTGCAGGCTACAGTGGATCAGAGAGATATTGCAGCACAAGGAAAACATTACATTTGCTTAAGACAGGTTGCCAATTGTATCCATAAAGTTGAGGCACGGCATGTTCTTAGTCATATAAAACCAGCTGGATGTCTGGCACAGTCGACATCATGTAAATAGCATAAGACATATGTCAGTCCTTGATGGCCACTGACAGTTTAATCACTTATCCAATTATCATACGATTAGCCTATGAACTATGACTGGAACTGGTGAGTTCATAGGATATATCTGACAATTATTTCATCCAGCAGAATAAAAGGGAGAACAGAGCTGGAATGTATTAAAAATGATCATCTCCACAGTCAGGCTTGGCACGCCAATAAGTAACAACAAGGCTATTACACTGCAACGTTGTTTTCATTGGCTGCCTTTTAATCACTCCAAACAAGACACAATTCAGTAACATGGAACACCTTGCTCTTACCCCTGTGTTGTGCACATTTGCTGAATAAAAAATGAGAATATGTCAGAGTGAGTAAAGGGGTTCTTTGCAGGGGTAGAGAGAATATTCTAAAAGGCCCAGGGTAGCTATACATGGTTACTGGAAGAAAAGAAGCAGGCAGTTGAGAATGACAGTGCCCAGACTGGGAAGCTGCCACTCAAACACAGTTGAAACGACAAAAAAGAACCAGCTGGTCCATCTAGTCTTCCCATTTAATAATTGATTGTACTTAATTGTTTTAATTCTTATTGTTTTAAATCTCTCCCATGTATGTTTGATATAAGCTGCCAACTCCAAGTCAGCCACTCCATCATCACTCCATCCACTCCATCATCAGGAAGCTTTTGTCTCCAGCACATCTGTAGGAAAGCTATTCCAGGTGTGTATACCTCTTGGTTCTCCTCCATACAAATTAATGACTACTGGACCAAGCAGGGGTGTAACTGCAGAGGAAGAAGACCCTGCGAGAGCAACACAAGCATGAAAAAGTCCACGTGGATGTTAAATAAGAGCTCTGATTGGCTTTTTGGTAGAATGTTTGGCAGTACACTTGGTTTTTATACAACCAAAACTTGCCTCTAAGCCAGGAATTCAAAAATAAGCACCTACTTTGAGGCCACTGGGAGCAACATCCAAGGGGTTGGAGAGCAACATGTTGCTCGCGAGCTACTGGTTGGGGATCACTGGCATATACTATACAGGTATTGGACATATTATCCAGAATGCTGGGGACCTGGGGTTTTCCAAATAATGGATCTTTCCATAATTTGGATCTTCATACCTTAAGTCTATTAGAAAATCTTGTAAGCATTAAATAAACCCAATAGGCTGGTTCAGCTTCCAATAAGGATCAAGTTTGGATCAAGTACAAGGCACTGTTTTATTATTACAGAGAAAATGGAAATAAAAGTAAACAATGTGGATAAAGTGGAGTCTCTGAGAAATGGTCTATAATTCTGAGCTTTCTAGATAACAGTTTTACGGAAAACGGATCCTAAACCTGTACTAAAAAGAAATCCTAATTGGTTTTAAGAGTAAAGAAGTAAAAACCCATAGCTAAAAGAAAGCCAAAGAAGCCTCAGCAGAAGAAAATAATGCAGCTACTGTTGAAACAATTATTAATTATAATTATAAAAAATATAAAACGCATGTCTAAGGGCTCTTATACACAGGCTCTTATACACCTGCGCTCTCCTGCGTTCTGATTTCTTCCGTTCAGCCGCAGAGGAGCGCAGACGCACTTAATGATTTTGAAGGGGACTGTACTCACACAGATGCATGTAAGCGATAATGAAGGTAAAATGCAACATGCTGCGTCTCAACCTGCGTTCGGCGCTTACATGCATCTGTGTGCGTACAGCCCCCTTCAAAATCATTGTGCGTCTACTACTGTGCTCCCCTGCGGCTGGACAGAAGAAAACACAGGTTCCTGGTCCCTGGTGCAGGCCGTGCAGCCGCCCCCCCCCCCCCCCCCCCCCCCCCCCCCCAACCACCATCGCCGTGATTGATTTTCTGCGCCACTGCAGCCGATTCCAGTCGGCTGAAGCAGGTCCAAGACTGCCGGGAGGGGGGGCCCTGCGGGGGGTGCGGGCCCTGGGCCGTTTACACCCCCTGCTCCCCTGGTAGTTACGCCCCTGATTGCAGGGTGGGTGCCCAAATCAGAGGAGGTAAATAAGTATGGAATACTAGTAGAGGCTGTGTGTCACATACTTACAGGTAAGATGCTTTTTAAAAAAGACATTCCTATTTTCCTCAATATAGGGCTATAATGTGATAGGGTTTGCAATGCCAGTAAAATTATGGTAGTGCAGAAATATGATCATTGAAGGTAGGGATGCACCGAATCCAGGATTCAGTTCGGGAATCCTTCTGCCTGGCTGAACCAAATCTGAATCCTTTCAGGAAGGATTCAGGGGTTTAGCCAAATCCAAAATAGTGGATTTGGTGCATCCCTAATTGAAGGTCACATGAATCTTTCTCCACAATGGGGAAGGTCCTTCACATAGATACGCTGCAGGTCTCTTGAATACCCTCATACTCTCTAAACTGATGTAATTATTATCACTATCAATTCAGGTCTGATAAGCCTGACAGCTATTGTATCTTTCAGTGCCGACTCCTAGTAGGAAGTGTTAATGGCACACAATGTTTTAATTGGACAGTCATTTCCTTTTCACTATTAAACCTTGAATAGCAAAAGCAAATTCAGGCTGTTGCATGACATATCTTCAACAGCTGCCACTTTTTACCATGAGCGATGTGCAATTTTATGGGGGGAGTTTCCTGAATGCTGCTCCCTCCACAACCTTTAGAAATCTCCCAAATGTTACCAAGAGGAAGTGCGTGGGCCTGAAAATGCAATTTATTAGGTTCCAAAGAGCTCGCTAGAATTATCAGACTTTGCACATATAAATATTCCCACTGTCCCACAATACATTTTGTTGTATTTTCCTTATTGATAAGCGAATCTGACCCACATCACTTTGCCGAAAAATTTGCGAAACTCAAGAAAAATCTGCAAAATTTTGAAAAAATATGGCAAACTCCGAAAAAAATCAGTGAAACAGCAAAAAAATTGTTGTCAACGGGCGGCAACATTTTTTTTTTTTTGCAGAAATTTTTTTTGCCGCACATCCGCCCCAGGCGAATAAATTCCCTCATCACTAATTTTTCTTTATACTATAGAGTTACAGGTATGGGACCTGTTCTCCAGAATGCTCGGGACCTGGGGATAAGGGATCTTTCCATAATTTGGTTTTAATTTTTTAAGTCTAATAAAAATGAATTTAAACATGAATAAACTCAACAGGATTGTTCTGCTTCCAATAAGGATTTAATTGTATCTAAGTTTGGATCAAATACAAGGTACTGATTTATTATTACACATAAAACTTTTTTTTTTTTTTGTATAAAGTGAAGTCTATGGGATATGGCCTTTCTGTAATTCAGATCTTTCTGGATAATGGGTTTCCATATAATGGATAGCAATTTATATATAGATGCCTTTTATGGCTCTGCATAAAAAACTTGAATGTGGGCTGAATTTGGTCCAAGATGTGACACACCTGCTGAGGTACTGATTAAATTCCTGAATCAGCCTTTTAACTGATACAGAAGTGCCAGCTGCAGGAGATCTGAAAATACAATGATTTTAGTGGGAAAAACCTCCCACCCAAGGACATTAACATGACATAATCTCTGAACTCGGAGGCAAACCTTTTGCATGGGCGCTACCACCCAGGAAAGATTATCTGTTTGTAAGCACATACTGTCCTATGGTTCTCCAAAGTATAAAAATCTGAAACAATAAGGGCACTTACACATGGGGGTTTTTACCTGCGCCCCCTGCACTCCATTTTGTTCCGTTCAGCCGCAGGGGATCGGCGGAGTAGACATACTTGATTCTTTTCAATGTGGCTGTACTCACACAGACACGTGTACTGTATGCGCCGAATGCAGGTTGAGACGCAACATGCTGCATTTTACCTGCGTTCGGCGCTTACACGGGTCTGTGTGAGTACAATCCCCTTAAAAAGAATTTGAAGGAGGCTGCGCTCCCCTGCGGCAGAACGGAACATAATTGAACACAGGGGAGTACAGGTAAAAACGCCCATGTGTAACAGCCCTTATACAAGAATGTGTTTTTCCTGTCTTCAGGATTATAAATAAAGGATTATAAATATGCATACAACTGTAATACTCATAGGCAGATCCAGGGTGGGAACATTTGACTTAAGCTGGCCATAGACGCAACAATCTGATCGTATGATATTCGTACGATTTTCGGACCATGTGTGGAAAGTCCTGACATTTTTCGTCCGGCGGAGATCGGTCGTTTGGTCGTTCAGACAGGTTAGAAATTTTCTGTGGCCGTCGATAATATCTCGTGCGTGTATTGCCGATCATACGATTTTCAGTGGGAGACATAGACGCAACAATCCGATCATCGAATCCAGGATTTGTACAATTTTCGGATTGTGTATGGAGTGTCTGACATTTGACGTGCCATGCTGATCAGTCGTTTGATCGATCGGACAGGTTAGAACATTTCTGTCGGCTGTCGATAATATCTCTTTGTTTATTGCCGTATGATTTTCAGTGGGAGACTGTCACTAGGTTTTGTCGGACACAACTTTCGTACGATCCCTGTAGGGGCAGAACATCGGCTGATCTGTGTTTTTACTACTTTATTTGATCTAAAGGTTAGTGGCAGGTCAGGAGATGGACACACGGTCCGAAAATCATACGAATCCTCGATACGTACGATCGGATCTTTGCGTCTATTGCCCAGCTTAAGATGCAGCTTCTCAACCAATTCCAAAACCAAACCAGGCACCAATGGGGCTGGTTAACTCTGCTGCAATGCTGGTTTCAACCAGAAGATGGTGCTGTGTCACTGTCCCATTTGTTTGATGGGAGTTGTCTGGATACACTGGTTGTTGCAGAGCAGGTAAGTACAGTACAAACAATAGGAATGTGTTTTGTGCGGTGCATGTGTTGCTGGGACATTTGGAACAACCCCTTTGAACACGTAACATAGTTGTTTATCATCACTTGGTGGATTTTATTCATGAAAGTTTCAGCTCTCTGGGCAAAAACACAGTTGAGGATTTATGCTTTCTCTCCTGTGTTACAGTACATGACCTATTGGGTTTTCGAGATGGCCAGATTCCATACTGGATTTTCCTACGGCAGCGATATTAGCTGCTCTCTTTTATCTTGACTTCAATCATTCTGCCACTACATGTCTATGTATTTTTGCCTATTGCTTTAATTAAGATTAAATCTTAATTCCTGTTAATTCCTGTTCATTTTGGCACTAACCAAGAATATGAAGCCAATTTCACTTCAGGACTTCTTGTCACTTCCTAAGGGCCCTTACACACGGGCGTTTTTACCTGCACTCCCCTGCGTTCCGTTTTGCTGCGTTCAGCCGCAGGGCAGCGCAGGTATGGACGCACTCAATTATTTTCAATGGGGCTGTACTCACACGAATGCATGTAGGCGCCAAACGCAAGTTCAGACGCAACATGCTGCATTTTTCCTGCGTTTGGCGCCTACATGCGTTCATGTGAGTACAGCCCCATTGAAAATAATTGAGTGCGTCTATACCTGCACTCACCCGGCGGCTGAACGCAGCAAAACGGAACGCAGGGGATCCACTAATAATGAGCTGCTCAAAGGCTGCTGCTTATACAAGGAACAGGTTTGTTAGTTCAAAGGTACATGGGGGCCCCAAACAAATTACCCTGTTTATAAAGGAAGAGGGAGGTTGGGTAAAAATTGACCATCCCTTAAATTAGTGGTTTATAATGGCAAAAAAAATAGCAACATTTAGATTTTTTTACGCATTAGGCAGAAAGTCCTATTTATTGTGTACACATTTTTTTTAAAGTAATTGTTTTTTTTTGTTGTTTTTTTTTGCAAGTGAGGACTCTGCTGTGTTTATGTTTGCTGAAACACTATAGCCACAATCGTTAATATATTTCTGCCTGTATATAATTCAACTGTGGCCATCAGATGGGCAGAGGTCACACTTCCTGGGTGCGCCACCCTTTTCCCAGCATGTGTTGTTGTGTTTGTATGCAGTCTTACATCAGCAAAGTACATGGTACAAACGCCAACCCTGCAGAATATACAGCTGGCGAAATATACCTTATTTTACTCTCTTGTTTTCGTTGTTGCATTTTTGTAAATTATTGAGTAATGTGCAAGAGCTATTTAAATAATGGAGGATGTCAAGTTCATAAAGATGCTCTGTGCTTGCTTTTTCACATATACAGTTTTTTATTGCACATATACAGATTTTTTATTGCACATATACAGATTTGTGTATCATTTATCACATATACAGATTTGATGTGATATTGCACATATTCAGACTTGAGCTTAATATTTCTTAATATTGGTTTTAAATTAGTGGTGAGCACAACTTTCCCTTATTTGTTATAGTTCATATAGGAGCAGTGACCAGCTCTTTGTTGTACCTCCCACCCCTTCCACAGTAACAGAACTAGGTGGAGGCGGGCCCTGGTGCGGGTTGCAGGTAAAACTTAGTCCCTTTGTAAAATGTATAATAAAGCAATAGAATTCTTAATGAATCACATGCAATTTGAGAGAAGGACTGGCCAGATATGGGATGAAATATATATATATATATATGTATATATATGTATATATATACAGATTTGAGCTTAATATTGCACATATACAACTCACAAACAAGCAGCACCTTTTATTTTGGTAGCTATGGGTGACCCTTGGGTGCTAAACACAATAACTATGTGAGTCCTTGATAAGAACAGGAGGTTCAAAGTAATATGTTTTTTGTTTAAGCAACCGTCATAAAGATCTTTAAGAAACACACCAGAAAGAGAGAGTGCAGATCCATAACGATACAATGAGTGTCTGTAATATCTTGAAGTGGTTTTCTGAAACCCTTTGAATAGTCAAAAAGCAAACAGGTATGCTCAGATTCCTCTGCCTTTGCAGTACAACCTGCTTCCATATTGTGCTACTCTGTTTCCTTATCAGTCTTGTAGCCTTTCATTCCCTTTACAGGGGACATTTACCAAAAACACGTCAAGAGCTGTTTTGTATTAAGCACTTTCAAGAGCTGCTGTAAGATTCCATAGATGGTCACTATATATTTGGCCTCTGGAGGGCTATTTGGGCCTCTATGTGCTTGAAATGCCAGGGCCTATTTGAGTCCCAACCTGGACCTGGACAGCATCCCATTTTACTGTTGGGCATTTTCCATCGAATTGAAACTGTTGGAATCGTTCGAATGCATCGTTCGATTTGAATGATTCAAACGTTTTTCAAAAAAAACCTTTGATTTTATCAGGAAAAAATCCTGTTAAAGGTTCCAGGAGGTCCCCGATAGGCTAAAATGGCAATTCAGCAGCTTTAAGGTGGCGAATTGGCAAATTTGACATTTTTTTAAAGAGACAGTACTTTGAAAATGAAATTTTTTTCAATTTGAATCGAATTTTTGGCTATTTGATTTTTTAAATTCAAATTTAATTTGAAAATTCACTTCGACCCTTAGTAAATCTGCCCCTAAGATGATTTTGTAAGCCTGCAGACTATACCCATGTACGTGCTGTATTAACACAAAGGGAAAGGCAGCTGACCTAGGGGCAGATTTATTAAGGGTCAAGTTGTGTTTGAGTTTTGCGTTTTCAAGGTGGTCAAAAATTTTCTGGGTTAAAAAAAAACTAAAAAATTTTTTTTAAATCTTTTAGAGATTTATTATGCCAAGACCATGCAAATAGCTTGAATCCGGAAAAAAACACCTAATAAAACCTGTCCAGGTCATTAGAAGGCAATGACAGAGGGCTCTTGACCAATTTCATGACGTCCAAGTTTTTTTTCGGCAGGTTTCGCTTAAAAACTCGATTCAAGCGTTTTGAGTTTCTTCCCATGATAAACTCGATTAATTTGAGTTTTGTGGTTGTTAACGCCAAACTCTCTGATTCAGGTTTTTTTCCATTCACCAAGAAAAATTTGAGTTTTCAAGGTGCTCAAAAACTGATTTCCTGAGTTAAAAAATATTTTTTTTTTGGAGTTATTTGCCTTTGTATTCATATATAATATATAATATAATATATAATATAATATAAATATAATATAAAATAATAATAATAATATAATATAAAATAATATATAATATAATATAATATAAATATATATATATATATATTTTATAGCAGTTCTCCAGTTTTGCAATATCAGTAGTTCAAATTACCTAATGAAAATGCATTGATTTGAATGAGAGACTGAAATAGGAATAGCAGAAGGCATGAATAGAAAGATGAGTAAGAAAAAGTAGTAATAACAATAAATGTGTAACCCCTTAATTAGATGGGGTCAGTGACCACCCATTTGAAAGCTGGAAAAAGTCAGATAATTAAAATACGGTGAACCACCCCTTTAAGACACTGAGCAACCAAGGCTGTAGTGAAAGAGATTCCTCATACCCTGGGCTATGGGACTAAATCTGTGTGTAAGTGATAACTTGTATTTATTGTGGTTGTATAATGGTTTGATCACTTTCAGCTGGAGCCTTTCACCACCTGCAGATATTCTGTTGTCTTCGTTCATTTAACAAGGACATTTTTGGTTCAGGTACGGACAGCAATTCCCATGTTTAGGATGTTCTCGTTTTTTTCTGTTCTCCCAACAGAGACGCTTGGCCTGACATCTGTGTGCAGTGGTTTAGTAACAGAGCCAGCTCATCAAAACACGAGCTGAGTAAAGCCTGTAGAATGCTAAAAGGATTATTGTAAAGGTCAGACACATCTCTGCGAGACCATGAAAATGTATCGAATGATATAAATGATGCTTTCAAAATTCATACTTAATTAGCATCATGGAAAGACAGAGGTTTTGACAGCTTCATATAAGAATGCACTCACACAGCACAACTCCTGGTTTTAATTTTCCCTAACGGCTGTAATTATAGATGGAACAGTTCCTGGCTTTTCCCTGCAGAGGGCATGGTAACCCAGCCGCATTAGTGCCCTGAAATGAAGAACGAAAAGTCAGTGGGGAACAAGTAGTAAAAAAAAAAATGTTGACTGTTGGAATATGATAATATAAATTAGCTTTCTTCTGGAACTGAAATGTGTTAAACATTATTAAAACATTATTAAATAAACTCTGTTGCTCAAAAGTCTGTGGAAAGAGAGGTCAGCCTTTATAAAGTGTGAGTTAATGCTGGCATTTAATCGAATAGCACAGGTTATAATTAGGCAAGACAGACGTCAAAGCTACAAAATATCAGCGCACAAAGCGAGCAGTTGTGTCCTAGATCCGGCTTGTGGCTGGTCGCTGCAATTAGCCTCCACTTTTTGACAAATGGCAGCATAAGGAATATAGTGGTGTTAAAATAAAAAGGCAATGCTCAATTGTCTGGTGCAGTTAGTAGTACATGTATATCTTTGTTTGGATCAAGTACAAGGGACTGTTTTATTATTACAGAGAAAAAGGAAATCGTTATTAAAGGGATCCTGTCATGGGAAAAAAAAAATTTTTCAAAATGCATCAGTTAATAGTGCTGCTTCGGAAGAATTCTGCATTGAAATCCATTTCTCAAAAGAGCAAACGGAATTTTTTTATATTTCATTTTGAAATCTGACATGGGGCTAGACATATTGTCAATTTCCCAGCTGCCCCAAGTCATGTGAATTGAGCTCTGATAAACTTCAATCACTCTTTACTGCTGTACTGAAAGTTAGAGTTATATCACCCCCTCCCTTTCCCCCCCCCAGCAGCCTAACAAAAGAACAATGGGAAGGTAACCAGATAACAGCTCCCTTACACAAGATAAAAGCTGCCTGATAGATCTAAGAACAACACTCAATAGTAAAACCCATGTCCCACTGCGTACTATTCAGTTACATTGAGAAGGCAAAACAACAGCCTGCCAGAAAGCAGTTCCCTGCTAAAGTGCTGGCACAAGTCACATGACCGGGGCAGCTGGGAAATTGACAAAATGGCTAGCCCCATGTCAGATTTCAAAAATGAAATATAAAAAAATCTGTTTGCTCTTTTGAGAAATGGATTTCAGTGCAGAAGTCTACTTGAGCAGCACTTCTACTGCAGCCCCTCTGGCATTTGCCAGAATCCACAGATTGCTAGTCTGGGCCTGAGTGCATCCCTAATTAAAGGGCAAGGAAAGGCAAAGAAATAAAATCCAATTTTTGCTTTAATGAAAAAGAAATCTATCTCCAATATACTTTAATTGAAAAATGTCTACTGGTTTTATAAGAAACCTGACTGTATGCAGTGAAATTCTCCCTTCATTTACTGCTATGGATAGGAATTGTCAGACGATCCCTAACTTCTGGCAGGGAAACAATCATATTTATGAACAGCAGGTGAAGCCCCTGCCTTGCCAGCCATGCAGAAGTCCAGCAGCTTTGGTTTTTGATGATATATGATGATCCCTAAGAAGCCCAGACCACACTGAGCATGTGCATATAGTCTAGTCTTGCAAAGATGTATAACAAAGTTACAAGATGACAGCCCCGTGGCCAACTTTGAAAGCTTAAATCATTTGTTTGATTAGACTTGTGGTGCAGTAAGTTCATGTTTATGTTTAGTATACAAAATACAGCATTTCTAGCCTTATTCTATTTTACACTTTCCTTGCCCTTTAAAAGTCCATGAATCCTGGTCAAAAGTAACTTTTTCATCCCTGCTTTTTTTGTCAGTGTCAAATTCTTATGTTTTTGCTCTGACTTTAAAAAAACAAACTGCCTCGTGGTAGGTCAGCGCATACTCGTTGTGAAAGGAAATTCAAATAAAAAACTCTTCAGCAAGGATAGCCAATCCCTATCCAGCTCAATGATTACACAGACGAAGGGCATGTTAAATGCAGTATATATTATTCTTTTGTCTGACGCCATCATGGTTGTTATTGGTTTGTTTGAATTGAGGAGCAGGATAGGCAACAGGGAACAGTAAACACAGTCTGTGCTAAAGGGGAGGTTTCCCTTCCCCTCGACAATCCACAGAGCAGAAAGCATCCCCAGCTTAGAGTAGTGTTGCTGGTTTATGGAAAAAAGCAGGCAAGCAAGACTAGAACTAGGGGTAGGCAGAAGAGGCACTGGCCTGTGTTCTGCTTTCCTCCCTCCCCTCTGTGGTTTTCTCCTGCCCTCTACTTAGGGTTGCCACCTTTTTACAAATTACTTACCGGCCGGCGGGGAATGGGACCAAAAAGGTGCGGGCCGTGACGTAAAAGGGGCGGGCCGTGACGCAAAGGGGCGGGTCATGGCGCAAAAAGGGGCGGAGCCACTGCAGCGTTCGGCTGAAGACGCGAAAAAGGTAAGTTTTCTTTGGATTTCAGGCAAGGCAAGGGCCTTTTTAAGAGGCATTACAAATTTACCGGCAGCTGCATTGGCGGTAAATTTGTAATACCGGCCCCGGCCTTGGCTGGTGTTTTACCGGCTAGGCCGGTAAAATACCGGCTGGGTGGCAACCCTACCTCTACTCCCAGCAGATGCTCTCCCTCCCGACGCTCTCCCCTCTGTCCCCTCCCCTTCGATGCTCTTCCCTCCCATCCAACAATCTTAGACTCCCTCCCCTGACTTCCCCTATGCAAATAGGCATGCATGCACAGTTTCGTTCAGGTGCTCTTGTGATCTGACACACTCACCTGAGTCGCTTGTGAAGGGGGGAGTGGACTGGCCGGCCTGGTTGCCTAGGGCGACCCGTCGGCTAGGCCCGGCACTGCAGGCTAGTGATGTATTATTTGTGTTATTAAATAAACCAATATCTTGCAGTAGATAACATCAGTTAACCTGAAGATATAACTTCAAAGACACGGACCCTTATTCAAGTCAGTGAGAAAAAGATTTATCACGTGAAAACTCATGACGACATTCAATTTGAGATGCAATTCAATTCAGAAGAACGTAGCTCATGGTTTATCATGTGAAAACTCTATTAAAGTCTATGAGGGAAAAACTGGAACTGAATTTGGAGAAAAGTTTTTTTCTCCTCGAATTGAGGAGTTTTCATGTGATAAGCCATGAGGTAACTTTTTCTCACTGAACTGAATCTGGTCCATTGTTTGAACTTATACATAAGCTGTCTTGCACAGAGACTGGAAAGTATATGAGATTGTATCTCATGTGTTTTTCTGTTTGGTCGTATTTATTTTCAAATGTAACGAAACCTGTTTGTTAGCTTTGTGACGTGACTTTTCGGTTACCTAGAAAAGGATATATATGGATTTGTCTGACTTGGCTCTTAGCAGTTTACACTGCCTCTCCCGTACACAATGGTACTGGGAAAAAACAGATAGCCCACACATGCGGCTAATATAATGGTGGTTTCTCTACAAAAACAACCCACATTTTCATCAGATGTTACCCTTACACATAGTAAGTTAGGTTGAAAAAAGACACACATCCATCAAGTTCAACCTTTTGACTTCTATTTTAACCTGCCTAACTGCTAGTTGATCCAGAGGAAGGAAACAAACCGCATTTGAAGCCTCTCCAATTTGCCTCAGAAGCAGGCCCGGATTTGTGGAAAGGCCACATAGGCCCGGGCCTAGGCGGCAGGATTTTAGGGGATGGGCATGCTCAGTGTCGGACTGGGACACCAGGGGCCCACCCATAAACCTTAGACCAGGGGCCCACCCATAAACCTTAGACCAGGGGCCCACCATAAAACCTTAGACCAGAGGCCCACTCTCAGTACTAATATCTTTCATCTCCTCAATCAACCTCTATTCTCCTAGTTTGTTTTCTTTACATACTATAATCAATTATTCCATCTATTTAGCCTCTTTGTTCTCATAGAAATAGGGAATGGCCATGAAATAGGCCAAAAGTTTAGCAGCATGAGGGCCCACTGACACCTTGGCCCACCGGGGATTTTCCTGGTATTCTGGTGGGCCAGTCCGACACTGGGCATGCTTCCCAGCCACACCCACATTGGTTCAGAAACACTAGGGATACTCAGGAGATACTATCGTTTTTTAAATTTCCCATGCGCCAATCCCCATTGCTCCGGTCCTGATGATGAACATTCGCAAATAATATGCAGAGTATGGGGGCGACGAACGGCAGTGGGCCTAGGGGCGCCGGCTATGTAAATCCGGCCCTGCTCAGAAGGGCAAAAAAACCTGGAAACTTGGCTTTACTAGTGCAAGAGAGCGCTTTTGTGCTCTCCGCACTCGTGTTCCTGCCTCGGATGCCTCCCCTCCCCATAGGTAAGCAGGTGAGGGGAGGGCCTCAGGTGGCATCTTCATTAGAATCGGCGGTGGGAAAAATGTATTCCTGACTCCAAAATGGCAATTGGACTAGTACCTGGATCAACTTGTACTATGAGCTAACCCTGTATTCCCTCACTTGCTAAAAAGTCATCCAGCCCCTTCTTAAAGCTTATATAATTTGATTATATTTCAAGAGCATCCACCATGTTCTCATGGTTCTTCCTGTTCTCAGAAGTATTGGGCAATGTGTGGGCTATTCTTCCTGCCCAGATAGTATATTGTCACCCTGCTAGCGTTGCTTGATTTCCTCTCACTCCCGGATTTGTGGAGAGGCCACCTAGGCCTAGGGCAGCAGAATTTTAGGGGGGCGGCATACTGCCCAACCACACCCATATGGTTCAGAAATTCTAATTTCTCATGTGCCAATTCCCATTGCTCTGTCCCAATGATGATAATTTGAGCAAATAAAAGGGAGGGGACAGGAGTGACAAACGACAGCAGCCTAGGGGCGTCTGCTATGTAAATCCGGCCCTGTTTCCTCTCCCAGCTTTTCTTTTCCTCACTTTATAGAAATTTGATTAATTGAAACGGGGGGGGCTTTCTATCTATAGCTCAAAAAAGGCTATTTATGCCATGCTGGCCAAAGAATCAGTTTGGGAATCTTGGCACATTTTCTACCATAAATATGTAATTCTTTTTCTGGCTAAATATGACTTTCATAGCTGTTCTCTTCCTTGGCTGAATGTAAGAATTACAGAGGGTGCAGACGAGGGGGAGCTGGAGATGTGTTTTCTTGATCCCTTACACAGAAAGGCAACAATTGTTACCTTGTCTAGCCAAGGAAAGATAATTTCAAGTATAGGAAATATTTTTTCTCACCTAATGGTGGTGGCAGACATGGCTACTGGGTGAGATTAGTCGCCCAGTGACAAGTCACCTCTTCTTTGGACGACTAATCTCCCCTAATTGCCTTCCCGACAGCTAGAATGTAAATCTCCGTTGGGATGGCACTCGTAACTTCCTTTTCCAAAGTCGCCTGAAGTTTCCTCGTGCGGCAGAGTATCTCTTTCCCAAAATGTGCCTGATCTACTCCTGTGTGTGGACTCTGAGGATGGTTTTACTATAGTAATGGTACGTGCTGCAGTATTGTTAATCCAGATTCTGGGAGCTTGGGAGCAGATTGACATCATGTTGGAGCAGGCACTGGTCAAGTTAATAATTTAATGTTCTAAACTGTACTTTAAGTAACTATAGCTATAGCCATTTGATAAGGTGGGAAAAATACACAAGGTCATCATATTTAGCTTTAAATAAACCTTGTCAAGGTACAGACTCAGATATATTGCTGTGCGCTGGCTTAATAAACAATGCACATAATTGCAGTCAGTAATTTATTGCTCCCTTTTGCAAATTTCCAAAAACTGTTTAGATAGGGGCTACGTCTGGGAGCGCTGTGCCATGATAAAGAATTGCACTATTAGCGCAGGGAATGCTCTCAAAGACTTTTATTTTTAATGACTTTCTGAAAATAAAGACACCATTCTTTTAAACGGCATTTGCCCCAGTTGCAAGCTATGATCCTGTGTCATATGATAGTTCTATCTAGAATAAAGAGCACTCTTGCGATATTCTTGCACTGACCCCAGATGTATTTATACACATTTTTTCCTTGAGAAAAGAAACCTGTTGAGCAAGACTTTCCTCATAACTCAAATGCCTTTTCTATTATAACTGCCCATCAAGCTGAATGCTGTGTTCAAAGTAGGTGTTTAACAAGCAATTTACAAGAAGGAAAAACTATTACTTCTGTAGTATCTGTACCCCCACTTATGTAAGCCAGAAATATAATAACCTTTATATATTGTCCACTAATATTCCCAGGCCAGTACTGTATTTTAGGCTATGCTGTGATATGTATACATATCCTTATTTATAATTTATCTACGTCATCCACCATTTATATTTCCAATTTTCCCCATGGATTCCACTGTATGAAAAGCATATTTTCATTTCATTCGCTGCTTCAGCATTTCCCATACTGTGAAGTTAGTCTCTCTATAGAGGTGTGATTGTATATCTGAGTGGATGCCTGGCAGTAGCTTTTGATACTTCATGCAGTCTGTCTAGACTAGAGTAGCAAATATTAAACATTTCACCTGTTCTTTCATTTGAAGACAATGTAGAAATGTTTGTCATTTTAATTTTGTTAGAGATGCAATTAAGCGCTGGCTTAACTATAGATTGTTATACAGTAGAACCCCAATTTTACATCCCCTGATTTTAAGTTTTCCCTAATTTTTATAGTATGCATTATACATTTCCCTGATTTGACATTTTCCTGGATTTTACACCATTTTGGTCTGTTCCCCTGAAAAACATAAAATGGAGGTTCTACTGTAGTTGTTGGGAATCCAATCCCCCCTCCCCAGTCATTCTCCTACTGCAAGTGGATGGGTCTGCTGAAGATTTCTTTCTGGGGGCGCATATATAAGGCAGGTTGGGGTGCTAGAACAAAGTCTTGTGAAAAGAGGAGAATCGTTTTTTTAAATTAACTTTGTATGATTGGTATATATATAGCAACAAGTGACTCATGAGCAACGTGTTGCTCTCCACTCCCATTGATGTTGCTCCCAGTGACCTAATAGTAAGTACTCATTTTAAATTGTCTGTATTAAAGGAGAACTAAACCCTTCATTAAAAAAAACTCTAGCAGTCCACATGGGGCTATGGATTAGAATATCACAGCCTTTATTTGGCATTCCCAGTGAATTATTTTCTTGCTGGTGTGGCTCTAGAACAGTTTTTACATTTGAGTGTAGTTCACGTGTAGAAAAGGTTAGGGACCCCTGGCATAAAGTGCCAGAAAAAAATGTAAAGTGAAGGCACCAAATTCAAATTAACTGTGTGCCTATCGGCCCAGGTTCAATTCCTGATTGCAGTTCCTAAGTGGCCATACACAGAGAGAGTGTGCCGTTCACAATCTCATTGGATTTTTAGCCCTGCCTGATGATATCTGCCCAACTTTTGGCCAGATATCAATAGGGGAAGCCCCTCGGAGGGCCCCATACATGTGCCAATAAGCTGCCTCGGTCTGCGTATGGCCACCTTTAGTCAGTTAAACTCCTGGTGGTTCCTAGTAGTCCTGTATTTGCTGATTTACCTGTTTATGGCTATCCTGTTTGCCCTGACCTATGCCTGAATATTGACTTCAAACCGGTTTAACCCTATGGATAGCTCCATATTGGCCTGTTCAGTTTGTTCCTCAGTGTCAAACTTCCTTTGTGTCCCTATTATTCTGGTCCTGATGTTGGTTCAGCCCTAATACCTGCAAATGCCTTAGTAAATTACATCACTAATTCTGATTTACTTTTTTGACAAATCTATTTATTTCCTGATACAAATTGGACTTTTTTTTCTCTATCCGTGTGATTAGCCTCATATTTAAGTACAAGTTGAGATAATGAGCTCAGAACAAGAAGAATAAAAAGAGGTAAATTATATCGTAGTACTTTCTATTATCTATCCAAGCTGCTTGCTGTAAAACAATATAAAGTAAATTAGATAAGGACATTAAGGACAGCCAAGCATTCTGTGACTTGAAGGAAGTAGGAAGTAGTTCTTTTCAGAAGATAATTCAGTTAATAAACTGAGAATAAATGTTCAGAAAAAACTTGCTTGAAAATATTAACCATGCAATAACCGTATGACTGACTATTATAACAGATACAGTGTCTTGCATGTGCCACAGAATAGAGATTGGGGTTTCAGAGTAGATGTTGCCATTGCATAAAACTTTTCCTGCATCTCTGGCTCCCTGTCCAACCTGCATTAAATGGGTTGTTCACCTTTGAGATTACTTTTTAGTATGTGAATAGTGATATTCTGAGACAATTTGCAATTGGTTTTCATTTTCTTTTATTATTTGTGGTTTTTTTTAGTTATTTAGCTTTTTATTCCACAGCTCTCCAGTTTGCAATTTCAATTCCAAAATTCCAAATTCCAAAATTACCCTAGCAACCATGCATTGATTTAAATAAGAGCAAACAGAATTTTTAATATTACATTTTGAAATCTAACATGGGGCTAGACATATTGTCAGTTTCCCAGCTGCCCCAGTCAAGTGACTTGTGCTGTTATAAACTTCACTCTTTACTGCTGTACTGCAAGTTGGAGTGATACCCACCCCCACCTGACAATATGGCTAGTCCCATGTCAGATTTCAAAACTGAATATAAAAAAAATCTGTTTGTTCTTTTGAGAAATAGATTTCAGTGCAGAAGTCTGCTGAAGCAGCACTATTGACTAATTCCCATGACAGTATCACAAGTCCTTCCAGCCAGCAGTTAAAAACCTTTATTTGTTTCCAAAGGAGCATATAAAATGGCAACATCTGGGATTACCTGAGCCAAAGTCTGCAGCATTCTGATGGTGCTAAATATAGAGAGACAAGGAAAAGAGACCTTTCTTTCTGTTTTTAAAGTTAGTGCATCCATATCATCATCATCATCACTAAACACCCCGAGTGCCTGGCATCCCAACATGCATATGCATATCTCAAGTTCTGATTATGATATACAGTATATTAAGATGTGCCTCAGACATAGCTGACCCTAATATATATATAGGTACAGTGTGTATGTATGTACAAGCAGGGGACCTGTTATCCAGAATGTTCAGGACCTAGCGTTTTTTAAATAATGAATCATTCCATAATTTGATCTTCATACATTAAATCTACTAGACTATAACGTAAATATTAAATAAACCCAATAGGCTAGTTTTGCATTCAATAAGGATTAATTTTATCTTAGTTTGGATCAAGTACAAGCTACTGTTTTATTATTATAGAGGCAAAAAAATTATTTATTTTAAGAAAAGTCTATGGATCACAGATCCCATCTCTCTCTCTCTCTCTCTCTCTCTTCTCTCTCTCTCTCTCTCTCTCTCTCTCTCTCTCTCTCTAAATATAAATATATACATTTATTATAATACACAAGTTTCAGTGAGTCATGTGACAGAAATTACATCAGAATTCAAAACCAAAGATATATTTTCCCCCTAAGATCAAATTCTAATTGCACATTTAGGGCAACATCTTTTGAATATGGTAATGCTACTAATGGACTATATAATTACTTTGAATTATGAATTCTATACAAATGAACTTGGACTAGCAAAAGTGACTTTGGGGATGATTGGGCAACTGGGAAAGTCTCCTCCTGTGATCTCTCTAGATTTAGCTTCAAAAGACTTGGCTTTACGAAGGTTCCGTTTTATAGATTCCTTTGCAGCCAATACAGTTTTTTCATCATCTTCTGTGTGCTGCTCTACAAGCAATCATTGTTACCTGCCACCAGCTTAAACCAAAGCCCCAGCCTTTGTGTGATCTTTCCCATGGTTGAAGGGGAACTGTAATTTCTGTAAACTGATTAATGAGTGTTTTTATTACTTTATTCTTCTAGTCTTGTGATATAAATGGTTTATATGTGTGCTACCTAAACAATACAGTCATGATGTTTGGCAGCTGGCCATTCACACATGTTGACATGAGTTTATTAGACAAGGGAAATCAAAATGGCCCTGTGCAGGCCGTGCAGCCTGCCCCAACCCCACCCTCCTCCAACCTGCTGCAGGGGGCGAGATCTGCCGGGGGGGGGGCCTGCAGGGGGTGCGGGGCCCTAGCCCAATTGCACCCCCTGCTCCCCCGGTAGTTACGCCACTGACAGCAGCCACTCTGGTATTTTCCAGAATCTACACATACACGAATAACAAGTATCAGTATTGAATGTGAAATGTGAGATGTAAATGATTGCAAGCAATTGTGAAATATAGGAGCCTCAAGTCTCTCTGTTGTCATTGTTTATTGCTGTTGTGCTTTTGTGTCATCATGTTGCAGGGCTGTCTCACTTTAAACTCTACATTTTTTAGTAACCTGAACAGGCAGATCCTAGGGTTGCCACCTGGCAGGTATTTTTGATCCCAATGTTATTAAAGGAATAGTTCGGTGTAAAAATGAAAACTGGATAAATAGATAGGCTGTGCAAAATAAAAAAAAATTTCCAATATAGTTAGTCAGGGAAACATGCAATCTATAAAGGCTGGAGTGACTGGATATCTAATACAATAGCCAAAATCCAACTTCCTGCTTTTCAGCTCTCTAACTCTGAGTTTGTCAGCGACTTGAAGGAGGGCCACATGGGACATAAGTGAATCTGCAATTGATCCTCAGCATTCAGCTCAGATTCAAAAGCAACAGTTATGTCCAGTGTGGCCCTCCCTCAAGTCACTGATAGGTTACAGCCTGGTCACCAGGGTAACCAGTCCAAGAGAGCTGAAAAAGCAGGTAGTTGCATTCTGACTATTATATTAGACATCCAGCAACTCTAGCCTTAATAAATTACATTTTTGGCTAACTAACTATATTAGAAACATTTTTTATTTTACCCAGTTTTTATTTTTATACTGAATAATTCCTTTAATAGGAAAAAAAGATAAATATATAGCTGATCCTCATGGACTTAAATTTAAATACTTGATACCTGAGTGCTAGTGATCAGTGATGGGCAAATTTGTCCTGTTTTGCTTTGCCGAATATTTAACAAATTTCCCATGAGATTCAAAAAACTGAAAATTTAGCGAAACAGGACTTCTGATGCTGGCAACAATTTACCGCAAAAACGGTCGCAAACTTTTTTGTCACCAGCGTCCAAAATTTTTTGACATGGGCAAATATTTGCAGCCGTTTCGTGAATGTATTCACTGGCCAAGAAATATGGAAATTCGCAGCAAATTCGCGGTAGGTGAATAAATTTGTCCATAATACTAGTGATAGTCTGGCAGAGTGTACTTGATAGACAGGGTTGGTGAGTCCTAGGCTCAACTAGTGGATCCTTTTTACCAAAATATGTCAACACCTAATAACCTTGATAAGCCTCCAGTCTGCCTTCGCCCAGCTTTTATTCCTGCAGGGAGGATCCATCCATAATTTTTGTGCTCTCCTCTCCAATAGGAGGCATCCCTGACAATGTCACCACCCATATACAGGGGCCCTTAAAGGGATCCTGTCATGGGAAACCATCTTTTTTTCAAAATGCATAAGTTAATAGTGCTTCTTCAGCAGACGTTTGCACTGAAATCCATTTCTCAAAAGAGCAAACAGATTTTTTATATTCAGTTTTGAAATCTGACATGGGGCTGGACATTTTGTCAATTTCCCAGCTGCCCAAGTCATGTGACTTGTGCCAGCACTTTAGGAGGGAACTGCTTTCTGGCAGGCTGTTGTTTTCCCTTCTCAATGTAACTGAATAGTACGCAGTGGGACATGGGTTTTTACTATTGAGTGCTGTTCTTAGATCTACCAGCTGTTATCTTGTGTTAGGGAGCTGTTGCCTGGTTACTTTCTCATTGTTCTGTTGTGAGGCTGCTGGGTGGGGGAAAGGGAGGGGGTGATATCACTCCAACTTGCAGTACAGCAGTAAAGAGTGACTGAAGTTTATCAGAGCACAAGTCACATGACTTGGGGCATCTGGGAAATTGACAATATGTCTAGACTCATGTCAGATTTCAAAATTAAATATGAAAAAATCTGTTTGTGCTTTTGAGAAAATGATTTCAATGCAGAATTCTACAGCACTAACTGATGCATTTTGAAAAAACTTTTTTCCCCATGACTGGATCCCTTTAAGGTAAGGTTCTCTGTTAGAGGACCTTACCTCATTTGGGACTTGGGTAATGTAAGGAATCTTTTTGTCATTTGGATCTCCATATTTATTAAGGGTCGAATTTTCTAAACATTTTTGTGGTCAAAACTGTCAGATTCGACTAGGGAATTATCCAAACTTGATTCAAGTTTTTAAAAAATTTAAATTTTTCATACTCTGGTCCTTTAATAATTCGAATTTGACTTTCATACTCTGGCCCTTTAATAATTCGAATTTGACTTTCATACCCTGGCCCTTTAATAATTCGAATTTGACTATTCGCCACCTAAAACCTGCTAAACTACTTTAGAAGTCAATGGGAGAGGTTCAGTATCCAATTTGGAGATGTTTGTAGCCTTCCTGACATCATTTTCAAGAATCTGAATTATTTAATTAAAAGAGAGTGTATGGGAGATGGCTTTCCCATATTTCAAAGCTACCGTAAAAATGTTTTCTTATTAATGTGCTGCTTGCTATTTACAAGATTGTATCGTGTTCCTGGTGTACAATCATTAATGCAGGTTTGGGGCGGGGGGGTTCTATGTCTAACTAGATTGTCTGCATTCCATTGAGTGGCCACCACCACACTGAGCTGTTTTACACAATATTTTTGGCAGAATGAAGCTGAACACAATGTTGATTGTACACAAAATGCCGTAGGTGTTTGGCAAACAAATCTATAAACACTGCACGTTTCCCTCCATGGGATTGGTGGCCTCTGTAGTTATACAGACGTTTTGCCCTGCTAATAAACCGGTTCTGTGCTACAACAAATCATTTTATAGAAAAGGAGTTGCTTCATGTGAATCATTTCTCTTCTGTTGCCTCTTTGAAGAGAACACCCAAAGTCATTTGGCAAGTTTTGTTGCTGTGAAAAACAGAAGTATTAGTCCACTTTAAGCAACTCATATTATTTTATTTTCCATTTTCATAGTAATAAAACAGTACCTTATACTTAATGGGAACTAAGCAGAAGTACATCTAGGGAGCAACAGTGGACTGGCACTAGGACTCTAGGCAGATCTAGTGGGCCATGGGCATCCAGTGTGATGTTGTTAATACTGCCCACATTTTGCATGCTGCAGACTGAAATTATTTATGTTCAGCCATGCAACATGCATCTACATTGATTGCTAACTAGCCATGCAGGATGTTGATTCAATATGTGGTTGGTTGAGGGGTGAGGTGGCAACCCTAGGGGTAGTAGGTAAGCGGGTGAGGTGGTGAGCGTTTGCCAGGGACGGACTTGCCCACCGGCATACCAGGAAAACTCCCGGTGGACACAGGTGTCAGTGGGCCCTCTTGCTTCTAATATTACGCCTATTTCATGGATTACCTATTTCTTTATGGGAAAATTAGAGGTTTGATAATGGAGGAACACAGAATAGTAAGTAGATATAAAAGACTAAAAGAATAAAAAGTTTAAGTGAGAAGAGGAGGAATAATAGTTTGTAAAGTGGGCCCACGGTCTAAGGTTTTCTGGTGGGCCCTTGGCATCCCAGTCCAACACTGGGTTTGCCAGGAGCACACAGCTTTTTCCCTGCTCTGCCTCCACAACAAGGGTTGCCACCTGGATGGTCTGGCCTTGCCGGTAAATATAGTGGTTGATCCCAATGTTATTAATAGGGAAAAATACAAATATATAGGAAGGCCGGTATTCTTTTTCAAGAAAAGGTGGCAACACTATCCACAACTCGCATTGAGTTGAATGGGAAATGCTAAGAAGCAAGGTTAGAAAGTTTCTCATATTGAAAATGATTGGCGGAGGGGAGGAATTCACAAAAGGAATAAACTGAAATTGAAGTAAGATATATTATTGGGTTTCATGGACGTGAAATTAACAAAAGCCTTAATTAACTAGGGAAATGTGGAATTTTTGAACTGAAATTTTCATGCCAGTACCAAATTTCCCCATACAAATCTGGGGTACCACTTACCCCAAGTTGAAATTGATATCAGTTTTTTAGGGTTATTAACTTAATTGTGCGGGAGGTAAAAATGTCAAATTTGAAAAGCTGGAAATGATTGCTTTTTCTATGCTTGACAAAAAGTATTATTGACTACCCCAAATATTGCCCTAACCGGGAGTGCAAACTCCCTAATCACAGCCAGAATGCAGCAATCACGTTCCATGTTAAAGACCTGATGTTGATGTATACTGGACATTTGCTATTGAGATTCAAGTAGCTAGAATTGTCCAAGATCTCAGGCACATTTGTATCAGCAGAAAATATGGTCAATTCATTGAATTTTGAATGTTGACACAAAACTAATCTACAAAACAATTTGAGAAAAATTCCTAGTATTGCTTCTGTAAAAAGAAAGCACTGAAATGCTACATGTTCAGCTGTCCTAATGCACCATAAAAATCCCATTCAGTATTTATAAGCACTGGCTAGCCCTGTAACTGGAAGATGTACCCAGAGGTGCTGCTGCTGTTTTCTTAACTCGCCTCAAGCAGCAGCAGCCCACAAATTACCAGAGGCTGCAAAAAGACACTCCTGGTAACTTTAAGAGCTGGATTTCCAGTTATTAAAGCTGAAATTTGGCTCTTTTAGTGCAAAAACTGCCATTGTGCTCTCAGCATTAGTGATGCAAACACCCTCACAGTGTCGGACTTGTAATCCAGGGTTGCTGTCTCAAGGGCCCCCCACACGACCCCAGCTGCAAACCTCCTCCGCCAGCCCCCCCCCGTACCTATTTTTTTTCTTTTTACGGTTGCAATCAGAGCTATTGGGGGAGTCAGCAGAACCTAGGGTCTCCATTGTGGAGCAGGTCTGGGTTGGCTGGACCCACCATGTTTTTCCTGGTATCTGGCAAGCCCAGTCCAGCCCTGCCCCCTGGACTCATAGTAACATAGTAACTTAGGCTGAAAAAATACTCACGTCCATCAAGTTCAAACTTTATAACTTTTTTTTTAAATTTTAACTGCCTAACTGCTAGTTGATCCAGAGGAAGGCAAAAAAACCATCTGAAGCCTCTCCAATTTGCCTCAGAGGCAAAATTCCTTCCTGACTCCAAAAACGCAATAGGACTATCCCCCGGGTCAACTTGTATAATGAGCTATCTTCCATAACCCTGTATTCCCTCACTTGCTAAAAAAGCCATCCAACCCTTTCTTAAAGCTATCTAATCTATCAGCCATCTAATGTATCAGACTCACTCTGGCGCAGGAAAGATAAGCACTAAGAAGTGAGGGGGTATTGTTGCAAGAGCTGGATCAGGAAACAAAAGCCCATGTACAGGGTCAGACTGGGCTGGTGGGACACGGGGAAAATCCAGGTCTGTTTCATCTTCTGTGGCATTTGTGGCGCCCCCTTCCTCACATACTCGCAATCGCGCCAGGAAAGTTTTAAGCAGCCAGGACATGAAGTGCAAGGGGGGCTGTGGTGTCACTTTCTGGGGGGGGGGGTTGGTGGCACTTGTGGATGGAGTGGGGGCTCCCCTGGTGGAAGCCCCCGATGGGCCCTGGACACCCCATTCCGAGACTGCTGTTGGAAGTATCCAGGTGATATTTTAGGCTGGGGACAGACAGGGAGATTCGGGGAGATTCTGTCGCCTGGCGTTTAATAGCAGGCGACAATTTCCCCGAACTTCCTTCTCGCGCCGGCTCTGTGCACACGCGGTGCGGCGATTTCCGGAATCGCCTGAAGTTTCCTCACGAAGTAACTTCGGGCGACCCCCCAACTGATAACAACCCCTACCCCCTAACCTAAATAGTCCCCCTCCCTGCTCCCCCCCCTGCACCGGTGTTAACACCTGTAAAAGCCCCTAATCCATTAATTACCCTTTGTTGCAGGGTCAGCGCAGTAGAGCTCATGTTCGCCATCTTCGGCTCTTCAGGCCTTCTTCACAAAGTAATATAGACACAAGCGCAGTTGGAGCAGTATTCCACTTTGTGATAACTGTGCATGCACAAAAAAAAATTGCTGGAAGATGTCACCCGTGAGCCCTGCTGTGCTGACTCTGAAACTAGGGGTAATTAAAGGATATGGGGCATTTACAGGTGTTAACTGCTGTGTGAGGGGGAGCATGGAGGGGGGGGCTATTTAGGGTAGGGGGGTAGGGGTTTTATTAGTTGGGGGGTTGAATTCTCCTTTAAGGCAAAAGCTAATCAATGGGGAAGTTCAGTCTGGAATTGTTTTTGTTATGTCTTATTATAGGTGTAATTTAAAGCTATTATTTTCTTTTTCCCTATATGCAGCTTAACTAATCTGTGGCTTTTCACTGGTGTTTGGAAAATCCTCTGTGATTTCTCCTGCCCCATAGGCTGCCCAGCTTCCCCTACCTGCTTTCCTGCCTGGCACTTGTCCTGTGTGTAAAACTGATCTTGCCTGTTCACTGTGAATACGGCAGATATAATACAATAGCATTCTTTGTTATCCCATCAGTCCAACACATTTCAGAACAATGTAATATTTATTTCATTTAACTACAAGTAGAGCTGTGATGAGTGATAACATATTTTCAAGGTTACATAGCAATTCCATTTTTTTTTACACTTATCACTGTTAGCTATTGTATATGATGGATCTGGAGAAATGAGAGCTTTCATAGATGGTGGCCTACCATGGGCCCTAAAAGGTGTCAATACAGTGTCCGACTTGTACATCCCAATTAAGTTCCATTGTGTATTGCAAAGTAAGAAAATTCAGCACAAAGGGTAAAAATTCACATTAAATGCTTGTTCAGACAGCTTACAGCTATTGTTTAAAGGGATTCTGTCATGGGAAAAAAATTTTTTTTTCAAAATGCCTCAGTCAATAGTGCTGCTCCAGCAGAATTCTGCTTTGAAATCAATTTCTCAAAAGAGAAAACAGACTTTTTTATATTTCATTTTGAAATTTGACATGGGGCTAGACATTTTGACAATTTCCCAGCTGCCCCAAGTCATATGACCTCAGTCATATGGCTCCAATAAACATCAATAACTCTTTACTGCTGTACTGCAAGTTGGAGTGATATCACCCCTCCCTCCCCCCCCCAGCAGCCTAACAAAAGAACAATGAGAAGGTAACCAGATAACAGCTCCCTAACACAAGATAACAGCTGCCTGGTAGATCTAAGAACAGCACTCAATAGCAAAAACCCATGTCCCACTGCGTACTATTCAGTTACATTGAGAAGGAAAAACAACAGCCTGCCAGAAAGCAGTTCCCTCCTAAAGTGCTGGCACAAGTCACATGACCAGGGGCATCTGGGAAATTGACAAAATGCCTAGCCCCATGTCAGATTTCAAAACTGAATATAAAAAAATCTGTTTGCTCTTTTGAGAAATGGATTTCAGTGCAGAAGTCTAATGGAGCAGCACTATTAACTGATGCTTTCTGAAAAAAACATGTTTTCCCATGACAGTATCCCTTTAAATGAAGCTATTAGGCCAATTAAAGTCCAACAAAAACAACATAGAAAAGCACAAAGGCTTCTTCACACAAAATGATGCCTTTATTCCTATTTGCCATCTTCTTTTGACTCTTTCCAGATTTAAACTGGGGGTCACTGTCCTCACCTAAAAAAAACAAATGCTCTTTAAAGCTACAAATTTATTGTTATCCCTACTTTTTTTACTCATCTTTCTGCTCAGGCTCTCTCCTATTCATATTCCAGTCTCTTATTCAAATCGGTGCAAATTTCTGAAATTGTAAACCGCAGAGTTGCTGAATGAAAAGCTAAATCACAAATAATAAAAAAAACAAATGGCAAATTATCTCAGAATATCAATCCCTGCATCATAATTAAAGTGAACTCAATAGTGAGCAACCCCTTTAATATAATCTTTTAGAATAATAGCTCATGCATCTTGAAAGCTCCTTATGACAGTTACCCATGAAATAGTGTTCAGATATCTTGTTAAAAAAATAAATAAAAAACAACCTAATTTCACAACTGTTCACTTGCAAGTGGAGTAAGATGGCCTTTAACCTAAATGTGTAAAATATATCTGTGTATCTTGGAAAAACCTCAGTCCCATAATGTCTGCATTGTGCCTCTCTAGGTACCTCTATAGTAACTGACTTTCTGAGCAGATTTGTGAATTCCTTAGCCTGGCGCCTATAATACTAGTGTCAAGTCACAACAGATGTAGTAATTTTTACCTTTCTAAACTTCCTAAACTCATCATACCTTTGTGCTTCTTTGATTTGAGCCTGTGCAGCAATACCCTAATTCCATGCATGTGCATACATAAATTGGTTTCTATGCAAATAATAGCAGTAGTTTCTATTTTACCTCTGTGATATGTGCCTTACACCAAGGGCTGGGCTGGGCCAGCAGGAAAAAACCCGGTGGGCCCCACCAGCCCAGACTCTGCCGATGCTTCAGACCTCCCTACCTGGCACACAGGGGGATGCAGAAGGGGGTTGCGGCTTGGGTAAGGGGGTTGGAAGGGGCTTTGCAGCTTTGCTTGTTGAGCCCGAGGATTTCTATGTGACTGGGGCAGGACTGGACTGAGAATTAAAATAGGCCCTGGCATTTCAGGTACACAAGAGGCCCATCAGCCCACATAGAGGCCCAAACAGCCCCCACCAGCCCACTAAACACTGACTTTCTATGGGACCTTATAGCAGCCCCTCTGGCATTTGCCCTAACCCACAAATGGCCAGTCCGGGCCTGTGACTGGGTGCTGATGTTCAGGGGTTAATAGGCTAGGCTCTACTAGGCCATGAAGTGCTAAAAAAAATGAAGGTGAATTGCCCTTTAAACTGTTAGTCTAAGTTCTCCCAAGAGATTTGCTTATCTTAGATTGTTACAAAAGTATCTAACTATGGGCTCTGGGCTCTCTGCCAAGTTAGAAACTTAGAATCTTTTTCTAGCTGTTCAGTGCAGAGATCAAATAGAAAGTTGGGGCATTACAGCAGCAAACCAGGGACTGCAGGGATAGCTGTTAAAATTGGGACTGTCCTGCGAAAAAATGCAACAGTTGGGATGTATGAATACAGAATGATGAAGATTGTCCCATGGATTGTGAAGGTACAGTTTACAGCAAGGAGTATACCAGGAGCTTCATTGGGGCCATGTCCTCTCCCACCCTGACCTGTTCTTTCATTGGGGCACCATACCATAAATGCAGGCCTGTAAAAGCTGCCACAGTGTGTATTGGGGGGCCATATATGGGTGGGATTGGCAGGGAGAACTGGAGGCTGGTGCAAATTGTGGGAGTGATAGTTTGGAAACATGAGGGCATGTTCTAGGCATATTTTTGGCTTGACCTTTGCACAGTGGCATAACTATAGAGGAAGCAGGGGGTGCCCAGACTGTGGGTTTTGCTGTCTCTACAACTTTAAGAAGTCCCCCTCCCAGGCTGCTCTCTCACCTACTTTGTGCACATGGCCAGGCCCCTCTGTAGATTTGGTGGGCAGGACTCCTCGCCAAGGGCCCAGGTGAATGATGGGCTAAAGTTTGTGCCCCCCTCATATTGCATTGTTTTAAAGGAACAGTAACACCAAAAATGGAATGACAATGTAATATACAGTTCAGCTGCACTAGTAAAACTTTGGAGTGCCATAACACAGGGCTTTCCTCCTAGCGGCTCAGTTGACTGTTGTGCTACAGTACATACCCACCATCCTCAATACGCCCTTCTGGAGAAGCTGCACCCTCTTAGTATATCATCACTGTCCCATGGGTAAGGGCTAGGCTACAGGGCATATTTTGATCATATTTTGTGGGTCAGTTTATTTCGAATCCTAAAAAATCTGATCTCCATAACTGTAAAGGTGGCCATACACAGAGATCCGCTCGTTGGGCAAAGTCACCAAATGAGTGGATCTCTCCTCAATATGCCCACCTTCATAACATTGGTAAATGGGCGGTCAGATCGCAGGACCACATCAATGAACAGATGCAGCTGTGATCTGACGGGATTTTTAATCCTGCTCGATTGACATCTGCCCAACTTTCGGCTGGATATCGATCGGGGCAACCCGTTGGAGGGCCCCATACACTGACATTAAAGGAAAAGTCCAATCCACATAGGGTGCCAAATGGTAGGGCACCCCCAAGGATTGTAATGATTTGTAAGAAACTGCTCCTCTTTCTAGTATTACAAAAAAAGAGAAGACTAAATGCTAGACTTTACCAGAAAATCTGGTCTTTTCACACTACTGCGCATGCATCAGTTACTGGATTTTGCAGAACGGAGGAATAAGATTGTTTGCTTGCATGTACCCCTTGCTAGTGCAGTTTGCTGCTAACAGGAGCACCAGCACAGGGTACCAGGTCATTACAATCCTAACATTTTGGCACCCCCCCCCCCCCCCAATAGATTAATCAGTCAATTCAAATTTTAGTTCAATGCTTCCTCCTGTGTCCAGTGCTCACTCTCCATGTAGGCCACACCAGCAGACCTTCGTGTATAGATTCAAATTGTAGTAGGATGGAGCACGCACTTGAAAAAGGATCCATGCTGGTCCGAAACATGTTGTGACACAATAAAAAGTTTGTTGCATTATAAGTCTGCTAATTGCGTGCTCCATCCTACTACAATTTGAATCTATAACCCCCAATAGATTAGACCAGTGATCCCCAACCAGTAGCTTGCGAGCAACATGTTGCTCCCCAAACCCTTGGATGTTGCTCCCAGTAGCCTCAAAGCAGGTGCTTATTTTTTAATTCCAGGCTTGGAGGCAAGTTTTGGTTGTATAAAAACCAGGTGTAGTCAAATAATGTCTCCTGTAGGCAGCCAGTCCACATAGGGGTCGCCAAATAGCCAATTGCAGCCCTTATTTGGCACCCCATGAAGTTTCTGCATTCCTGTGTTGCTCCCCAATTCTTTATTTCTGAATGTGGCTCACGAGTAAAAAAGCTTGGGTACCCCTGGATTAGACAGTTCCTGCTCCTTTAATAAGCAGTCAGCCATTACTAAGCCTAGTAAATCACAAGAAGTTTTTTTCCCCCTCTACAGTTCATTATCCAGTCATTTTCTGCAACAGACAACAGTCCTTTGTCTGTCCTGCACTAAATGAATGGTTCTTTATTTCTCCCCAACAGTACATTACTTCTGTTTGGCCTTTGACTACTCCACCTGTTTTTTGTCTGGCTGTCATCGATTGTATCTGCATCTGGTTATGCCCAGCACTGGCCTAGAATATGGATTTTAGAGCCACCCAAAAGCTAAATATATGTATTCCTCATAACTTACACCTGTGCGATTAGAATTTTGCCTCATTTTAATAAAGCCGTTTTGTTGTGACCTTTGTGCTCACTCATTATTGGATCCGTCTCACAATGTAGCAGTTCTATTAGCTGGTTTCTCCTAATTGTTACAAGAGTCAGAGCAGCCAGATAAATTCTGCTTTCAATAAGAAAGGTGGTTATTGTCAGAGCCCTATGTGCTAGTAATAAATGACTTGTGCGGTGGCGCTACCATTGTGTACTTGTTAGTCTATTACATTTCTTAGTTCTTTAGCAGTGCAATTTTAAAGGTCCTACCACTTTAATAGGGTGAAATGCCAAGGATATAACCAGATTATAATCAAGCCTCTGACATTTCTAATCTGTCCCCCCACCCATAAATCACAAGTCACGAGATACAACACCAATTCAAGCAAGTCATCCGTTTCATATTTATTTTAGAAAACAGGTTACTTAGAATAGAATCAATCATGGCAAATGCATACAAAAATACAAGAGGTTTAAAACAAAATAAAAACATACTTGGCTCGTCTGCTAAAAACATAAGATCATACTACGCTATGCGAGGTAAAGACAAAGGATTACCAGGAGAACAAGCAAAGGAAAGGCTGTACATTGGGGATGGGTGATAGAGTCTTGACACACCCATAGGGTTAAATGGTGCAATTATCCAAATAAAAGGGTAGGCGCAGGTGTGTTCAGTTGCACAAATGCTGCGGAGCAGGTTTATTGTTTAGACAATGACCTGGAAGGAAAATGAGGGAACACACAAACTAAAAGTTTAAACAGAATAAGACATACTTGCTCAAATATAGGAATTTTCCTAGAGCAAGGCTGTTTACTTGGTGTCCAGCAGGCCCTGAAAGCTGTTGTTCAATAGCTGGAAGGCCCCAGGCTCTGCAGTTAAAGTGATGGTGGATAATTAACTGGGGTATGTTCCAAATTCATACTATTGGCATGCACATTCCTATGCCTGCCCAGTTAATGAAAGCAGTTTAAAACACAAGTTTAAAAAAAAAAAAATCCCAGACATTCACATTTTAACCTTTCCTTAGCCCAAACTTTAGTCATTCTTGAACAGTGTTTTTTTTTGTTGTTGTACCCAGTACTTAAGCAGGGAACTCCTTTAGTCCATAAAAAGATTACAGATATAGGAGAAGAGCCATTTTTGTACAAGAATATCTAGAGAGTAAACATGTTTTTACTTCAAACCCCCCTGAATGACCTTCAAGACGTACCTAGGGGGATAAATAAATGATTTAATGACTTAAGTGTTGCAAGCTTTTCTGGAAAACAATACCGGCCTTCCTATATATTTAACTTCCCCCTAATTAATAACATTGGGATAAACCATCATTTTCACCAGCAAGGTGGCAACCCTATGTGGACTGTATCTGGCATACACACCATTTCAATGGGATAAGAACCTGCAGTTGAAGGTCAAAGGTTTCAATTAGGCTGGCTGTATTTGGATCAGTACACTTTCAGAAATAGAATGGGGGAAGCCTGTACTTTGTACTGAACCCCCAATAGCCTAAGTTCTGTGGAAACCAAACATTAAGTAGATACTGACCAGTGAATGGAGTCCAACCCAAAAACCTAAGATATGCGACCCCTCCCCATAGATCAACTGCTTTTCATAAAGTTCAACTTTAGCCCCCAGCAAGTCTGTGCTCACTGTCAAGTTTTAGGGGACTCCGCTAACTGTCAGTTGATTCTGCCCTTGTCCTCCATGGTGGGGCAACATCTGCAGAAAGGAAATAACTGGCAGAAAGCGATGAAATGTCTTTCATTGTGTCCATACATTTCTTGTGAGGAGACTCTGCGGCAGATGGCAAAGTGTCTATTGAATGTCTGTTCAAAATGATGTCTATAAAGCCAAGTCCCAGGTTGGACAGATGCTCAGACGTAGTTGCTGGTTGCGCCGGAGCGGGCGGCGGTGTACTTGGCGGAGTAGGGTTTCTGATCCTTTGGTGGGCAGTTGCAGCAGAGCATTGCGCCTCCGAGCAGCAGGAGCGCAGCGGCCGCCCAGCCTATGTACAAGGATGCGCCCAATTCTCTCTTCTGCGCCTCCACCACCAGCGGGTTGTAGAAGTCTCGGATGATGTTGTTGGCCGACCAGGACACTGGGATGAGGGTGAGCACGCCGGACACGATGAACACGATGCCGGACACGATAATGACTTTGGCTTTGGAAGATTCATCCTCCACGCAGTTCGTGCATTTGCCCCCAATGATCGCCATGAGGAGCCCCAGCAAAGCCACAATGACAGAGATGACGGTCAGGGCTCGGGCTGCCTGTAGATCCTGAGGAAGGGCCAGCAGAGAGTCGTATACTTTGCACTGCATTTGCCCCGTGCTCTGCACCACGCAGTTCATCCACAATCCTTCCCAGATGATCTGCGCTACAACGATGTTGTTGCCAATGAAAGCGGTGACCCTCCACATGGGAAGCACGCAGCAGACCAGAGTCCCCAGCCAGCCGATAACGGACAGGGCGATGCCCAACACTTGAAGCCCCATGGAAGCCATTGCGCTGCTACTCAGTGTCTCGGCGCTAATGTGCGGTATGAATGAGGCTCAGGTGTAGCGGGAGGCAGATATACACCTGCGCAGCCCTGGGCGGGGCCTCCTCATTCCACTGAAACTCACCGAGAGCGATGAAACCTGTCTGGCTGGATTCCCTGTTATGGGACAACACAAATGGTTTCATCCGCCCTGCACTCCCCGCTGCTGTTTTGCCACAAGGTGCGATTTGTGCGAGTCACAAAGTGATCCCCCCCCCTAGACTTTATGCTCTCAGCTGACACTTGCACCCAATAAAGCCTCTCACTAATATTTCTCTTAATGATTCTGTCACAGCCAGGAGGAGCATCCACCAGCGAGTCCCTAATGGAAACCAGTGTGAAACTATTGCTCATCTCTCTCTGACAAATTCTGACAAGACAAGATATTAATAGTTGGCTCCAAATGACCCAATGTCACTGGTATTTCCCTTTACTAGTTTCACTTTAACATAATCATGTGCCCCAGTTATCCAACAACAAACCTGGTGTTTCCAATGGAGACTGGACCTGTCTTACATTCCCATTGTTATTCTTGGCTTTTATTACTTTATAGATGTTATTCATCCCCATCAGTCCCTGGCCTAGTGAAGCTTACAATCTATGTCTGGCCATAGGCACAAATACGATTCATGGTATGATCGGACGTCCCCATCTCCCGACCTGCCACTAACCTTCAGATCAAATAAAGTAGCAAAAACACAGATCAGCCGATGTTCTGCCCCTACAGGGATCAGACGAAAGTTGTGTCCGACAAAACCTAGTGACAGTCTCCCACTGAAAATCATACGGCAATACACAAAGAGATATTATCGTCAGCCAACAGAAATGTTCTAACCTGTCTGAATGATCAAACGACTGATCAGCATGGCACGTCAAATGTCAGACACTCCATACACAATCCGAAAATTGTACAAATCCTGGATTCGATGATCGGATTGTTGCGTTTATTGCCAGCTTAAGGCCCGTGACAGATAAATACGCTATGTAGGTACAGCAGGTGTTTATAAAGGGGTCGCTATATCGTTGAAGCAGGGGCGGGGCGGGGGCAGGGCTCCGGGTCGGACTAGTTCGGAAAAAACCCAGTGGGCTAGGCCCGCTCTCCCAAAGACAGTGCACAATAAAAAACAAAATTCTCTGTGCGGCACAGTTGGCTCATGCGTGCTGAATGGCACTTTCATGTGGCGCGCCACAGTAGGGGGGAAGGGCCCTGGACAGCAGTCCCAGTGGGCACCAGGTCACTCAATCCAACCCTGCCGGGGCCCACCGGGGCTGCTTCCACAGGAGCCCCCACCCCTGCCGCAATTGTGCGTATGCATGGGAGTGTACTCAAGCGCACTGTGTTTTTGCCGTGACTACCCTGTCATAGAAGAAGAGCTGCAAGGTGCAGATCTGGGCCAGCAGGACCCACAAGAGACAGGAGCCTCTCAGGTTTTTCCCCGGCCCAGTCTGAACCTGCGGCGAAGAATGTCAAATGCAATACCACTAACAGCAGGGTCCCCAACCGCCAGGTCACGGTCATACTTGAACTGGGCCAGCAAGCCAAGTTAAAATTTGACACAGCGCATCCAAAATTTTAGTGCCCCATGCAACTGCTGCCCCACCCCCCCAATTCTTAATAAAGAGTGCAATTTTAGAGTTAAAAATGTCTTTGTGGTTTTATTTATGTACAAACACATTTTTTTTTATTTTCTTGATGTTACTGGTCCTTTAATTCTGATCTTGCCCACTCCTTTAACCTGTGTCTTCTTCCCTGCCCTTTGGATTGTAAGTCCTTTTGCTCAGGGCCTTCCTCACCTTTTGTACCTGTATTGGTTGTGATGTATGTCAGTTATTATGTTCTACATATGTAATTCATGGGATTTAGCTGTATACACACATTTACTTTACAGCGCTCTATAAATACATGCTGATAAAAATGTCCTGGGGTCACATACAGAGTACACAGCAAAAAGATAGGGCTATTTGGCACTCAAAGGAGTCCACAGGGCCAAAACTAGAAGTTTGAAAAAATAAGTCTTTATTAAAGGGGAAAATGAAAATTAAATATAAGCTTCCTCATACTGATAAGAAACTTTCTAAATATAATCAATTACATATTCTGTACTGTTTCTGAACTCATCAAATTTATGTTCACTATTCCTGTCTCAGTACCTGTTTCTCTTCGTTCTGTCTTTGCTCAGGAGTTGGGTGTCAGATGAATGATCCAATATATCTTATAGGGGGCTTCCTTTCCTAGCAGATGAATTAGAGCTCACTCAAATAACTGATTCCAGTACAAACAAAATCTAACAAAATAACTGCCTTTTGCACAAATTCTGCATGTAGAGAGACAGGATGTCTGGCGATATTAATAGAGTGAGCTCTAATGCATCTTCTAGGGAAAATGAGCCCCCCCTATAAGATATATTGGATCTAACTGTCAATGAATATCTGACACCCAACTGCTGCATGGAGACAGAATGAGGAGAAACAGATGCTGAGAGAGAGATAGTGAATTTCAGAAATGATGCAGAATGTCTAACTGATTGTATTTAGAAAGTTTCTTATTTCATTACACTTTAATTTTCACTATAGTTCCCCTTTAATCATAGTTAAAAGTATAAGTGCATCTCCATAGGCCCTACGCGTTTCGTACCTGCAAGGTACTTTATAATGGGCTAAGGTCCCAGAGACAGACTTTTACACAGAAAACAACCAATCAAAAAAATTTAGAAGAAAAAAAATTAAAAAAAAGAAACTTCTTAAAGAGACCGTATCCAATAAAAAAATACACAAAGTTCAAAGTATTTAACGAAATTAGTAAAGATATTCCAATATTCCATAAAAAATGTTCCATCAAAACAATCATATATGATTATAATGAGAAAATGCACATAATACAAGGAATTTCAGACATATATTGTATCTCTCAATAACAACATGAAACATTGAAATCTGAATTCATGCCCACACATCAGTTAGTAGTGCTGCTCCAGTAGACTTCTGCACTGAAATCCATTTCTCAAAAGAGCAAACAGATTTTTTTATATTCAGTTTTGAAATCTGACATGGGGCTAGACATTTTGTCAATTTCCCAGCTGCCCCTGGTCATGTGACTTGTGCCAGCACTTTAGGAGGGAACTGCTTTCTGTCAGGCTGTTGTTTTTCCTTCTCAATGTAACTGAATGGAACACAGTGGGACATGGGTTTTACTATTGAGTGCTGTTCTTAGATCTACCAGGCAGCTGTTATCTTGTGTTAGGGAGTTGTTATCTGGTTACCTTCCCATTGTTCTATTGTTAGGCTGCTAGGTGGGGGAAAGGGAGGGGGTGATATCACTCCAACTTGCAGTACAGCAGTAAAGAGTGATAGAAGTTTATCAGAGCACAATTCACATGACTTGAGGCAGCTGGGAAATTGACAATATGTCTAACCCCATGTCAGATTTCAAAATTAAATATTAAAAAATCTGTTTGCTCTTTTGAGAAATTGATTTCAATGCAGAATTCTTCTGGAACAGCACTATTAACTGATGCATTTTGAAAAAAAAAATTTTTCCCATGACAGGATCCCTTTAAATTTGGGGTCACATTGACCCAAGAAAAAACATTTCAATCCCTGTGCAATACCCCAGTCAAGGTGCTTCTGAGATATCAGCACTGGTTATTAAGCTGCATAGTACAAGGAGTGTGCTTGAATGTCTGTTGTGTAAACCCCAACCCCAGGCACATTTCAGTCTGTGTGCAATTAAGTACCCATAGCCAAAAAATCAAGTGCCTGGATATAAAATGGTAAACCAGACTCAGGATGACACTGTATACATAGAGATATTTTCAGAACACAAAATATAGACTATTTATAATCTAAGCCGCTTAGATCAGGGAGTTAGATAAAATCATATTAAAGGGCAAACCTACAGTATCTTATAAAATATATTAACAGTCTTATCTGATTTCTGTGCAGTCTGGTTACATAAATTTAATTAAGTCACTTAATTTGTACATAATGATCTGTGGCAACTCCCAGAGCCCTTTAACACACCTATCAAAATAAACCCAAAGGCTATTCCTATAATGACGTGCACTGGGTTGCAGTGGCATAACTACAGGTATGGGACCTGGTGTGTTCTGGATAATAGATCTTTCCGTAATTTGGATCTCCATACCTGACGTCTACTAGAAGATGATTTAAACATTAAAATAAAACAATATTCTGGTTTTGCTTCCAATAAGGATTCATTTTATCTTAGTTTGGGCCAAGTACAAGGTACTGGTTTATTATTACAGAAAAAAAGAAATAATTTTTCAGATTTTGTTTATTTTGATAAAATGAAGTCTATGGGAGACAGCCTTCCCGTAATTCAGAGCTTTCTGGATAACAGGTTTCCGGATAACGGATCCCATACCTGTATAAGTTGCTGCGCCCAACAGAGAAACTCTCACACAACGGCTGGGGAAAAATGGTCATTTGATGAGCAAATTCCCGCGATTCGCCGCCGGGGAATAAATTTGCGAAACGCCAGTGAAAATTCGCCTGCCAAAAATTGGGTCAAAAACGACGTCATGAAAATGGCGTGACTCATTTTGTGAATTTTTCGCCAATTCGCTAATTTCGTTGGAAATTCGCGAATTTTTCGGCAAAACGGGATAGATTCGCCCATCACTAATGGCACTTGGTGATGATGCAGTTAATAGCACATTCTTTATACACTGACTCCTTCCATGGAGGTCAAGGATAAGGGCTTCTTTTGCATGAAACTGGCAGAACAATCAGATTAACAGTCAGATCTGCTACAACCAACTACAATTTCTAGGCTGAGCAAAGCCAAAGGTTACAGACAGTGGCTTAAAGGCAAACATATCCCTCTTTTTTTTGTTTTCAACTATTTATTGTTTTTTATTTGAAGTCCATCGTATCCATATCCCTCTTTTTGACATGAGATCATCAGTTGGAAGTAAATAAAAATATATTTTTTTACTCATATATCTAATTTCACAGATGAAAATGAAACCATAATATTAGTAAGCCCACCGTTTGATGCAACCCCCTCCCTCACCTTGTTCCATTGTGAAGCGATGGGTTAGTTTCTCACTGACTCCAGCAGCCAAAAAAAACGACTGCGCTTTGAGGCCAAAATTATTATTTTTTTTATTAAAGAAACTTATTCAATTTTCTTTTTTTTTTTTTGTTTCAACCACTGCCTGGTTGCTAGAGTAATTTATATCCTAGCAACCAGATAGCTGCTAAAATTGCAACTGGAAAGTTGCTGCACAAAAAAGCAAAATAATAAAAAAAAAACACAAAGAAAAAACAATTGCAAATTGTCTTAAAACAACATACAAAAAGTTAATTTAAGGCTGGGGACAGACAGGGAGATTCGGGGAGATTCTGTCGCCTGGCGTTTTTAGCAGGTGACAATCTCCCCTAATTACCTTCTCCCTGTCTGCCGCTAGTATAAGTGACAAAGCGCCAGCGCCTGTGCACACGCTGCGCGGCGATTTCCGGAATCGCCCGAAGATACTTTGTGAGGAAACTTCGGGTGATTCCGGAAATCGCCGCACAGCGTGTGCACAGGCGCTGGCGCTTTATCACTTATACTAGCGGCAGACAGGGAGAAGGAAATTCGGGGAGATTGTCGCCTGCTAAAAACGCCAGGCGACAGAATCTCCCCAAATCTCCCTGTCTGTCCCTACCCTAAAGGTTAAGAATCCCTTTAATCTTTTTTTTTTCCCTTTGGTTATTTTTCATTTCTGTACTATTCATCTTTTATACAAACTGATCGCTGTGTTGCTAGGGTAATTAATCCTCAGCCACCAGATAACCTTTTAAATTCCTAGCTGGAGAGTAGCAGAACAAAAACATGCAAATAACTTCATTCAAAGACCACAAAAAATAAAAGACAGTTGCCACAGACTTTTGAATTGTTTTTAGGTAAACAAAAACTTTATTGCCACTACAAGGGGATCCCATGTAGCCCAACTGTTACATGTCTGGTCAGTTTAATTCTTAAGGCAAAATTACAAAGCTCTGTAAAAGAAATAACAAATGGTGTTAGAATATGGCAAATCCAAAACCACAGTATACCTCCAAAAGCTGCATAAAAACCAGAGATCAGCTCCATATAGTGTTGCCATGTTTTCTGGAAATAAATATTGGCCTTCCTATATTCTTGCCTTTTTTCCTATTAATTACATTGGCTTCAAGTACAGTATCATTTTTGCCGGCCAGTTGCCAAGTGGCAACCCTAGCTCCATAGTATTTGTTTGAATAGATGAAGACAGGTCTATAAACGCTATAAAATAATGGCCTAATTATGGTTTATCTGATACAGAATAATGCATATCTTTATAAATAATGCTCTTTATGAATATGTTCTTTATTGTGTACAAGTTGTACCCATATTTGGGGGAAGATCATTTTACACAGCATCATAGACTTGCCTTAAAGTATGTGCCATTTAGCCATCCCTTCTAAGGGCTCTTACTCATGGGCGTTTTTACCTGCGCTCCCCTACGTTCCGTTTTGCTGCGTTAAGCCGCAGGGGAGCGCAGGTATAGACGCACTCAATTATTTTCAATGGGGCTATACTCACACGAACGCATGTAGGCGCCAAACGCAGGAAAAATGCAGCGCTTACACGCGTCTTGTGGTACAACCTCATTGAAAAAAATGAGGTGCGTCTAGACCTGCGCTCCCCTGCAGCTGAACGCAGCCAAACGCAACGCCGCAGGGGAGCGCAGGTCCAAAACGCCCGTGTGTAAGGGCCCTTAACGGCTTAGGGCTTCAATTTTCCCCATAATGTTGCTGTGATTTCACAAGGGTTTCCCCAACATCAAGTAAGTTAATTGCATGGGTGTAGCCATTCAGGTTAATAACGGTTGAGCTCATTAGTGCAATCCTTGTCTTGTAACGGTATCACTTGTATGTATATATCATTTTATTGGCGCTTTATTTGCAATAATGAAAGTAAATATCTGATTATCTGCCTTGTGTTACTGGCCTGGTACAGAATCACTTATGTTAGTACACAGCCCTCTAATTTGTGCTAGTAAAACAGTATACCCCAGATTGGCAAATTGCATCTCTATAGCTTTGACTCTTCCCAGTTACCTGTATCTTCTCCCCCCTCACTGAGCCCCATTGTACAATGAGCAGTGGCAGAACTCTGCTGTTGTTACTGTGTGAGGGCCTGAGCTTTCCCACTGTTCCCCTGACTCTCTTATTCTCTCTTGTAACTAGATCAGCGGTCCCCGAACTTTTTTTACCCGTGAGCCCCATTCAAATATATGGTAGCCCTTATGTAGACTGACAGTCTGCAGGAGGCTGTACTTGGCACTAAACTTAATTTTTATGCAATTAAAACCTGCTTCCAAGCCTGGAATTCAAAAAATAAGCAACATCCAAGGGGTTGAAGAGCAACATGTTGGTTGGGGATCACTGAACTAGATGATTCTGGGCCCCACAACAAATTAATTTTAAGACCCCCAACATATCCAAAGGTTGACCTGTTTTACCAAGATATATTGAAATTGCTCATTAATTAGGGCTCTGCTGGGTCTGCTTCCTCTGCAGTTATACTTTTGACTCTTGTCCCATATATCTATGGAATGTATTGAGTGCCCTAAAACAGGGGTCCCCAAACTTTTTTGCTTCGGGGACCGGTGTTGAGGCAAAACATTTTTCAAGGACTGGGGGGAAGGGGGCTCTAGGGGGGTCGGCAGGGTCAGGAGGGGCGTCTATTTTGTCACACCTTGTAAAGGCTCCACGGCCCACTTCAGGACTGGCAGAGGCCCGGTTCTGGGCCGTGGCCTGGTGGTTGGAGTCCCCTGCCCTGAAACATTTACAGGAGAGAAAGAATGAGTGAGAATTCCAAACTGACTGTCTGCCTTTCCCTATTTCTTTGCCTCCACCCTCTGCCTGCCCTCATTCAGTATCACCTAGCCAGTCAGTCTGGTCCAAACTGGCCCATACCAGAGGCGCTTCTTTCCTCATCTCACTCCCTTTCACTTTGTATAGAGCTGCCGTGTTACAGGGAAGCTATTTGTGTTGCTATTGCCAGGGCTGTAACCACAATATACGTATTTCCTTCTGCACAGAAGGCAGTTGTATCTGACAGGTGATGCTGCAACAATTGTATTTATATTTTAATTCTTCTGTCCTTTATATTTGGTTTCTATACAAAGCAGTAGTCAGCATGCATGCTGTAAGCATACCCAGGGCCACCATTAGAAATCACGGGGCCCCACACAACAAAATTGTCTGGGCCCCCTGGGCTCCGCCCATCCAGGCACCCAAGCCCCACCCCAATCCCCGCTGAATCCACAGCAAAGTTAAAAAGACCACACAGACATCAGCACTAAAAAATTAACGCCCCAGAGCTCCCTTATAAGTTAAAAAAAATTTGTGCCAGCCCCCCCCCATAAAAGTTTTTTTAAAAAACATTGGTGCCAGAGCCCCTCATACAAGTTAAAAAAATATTTTTTTAAAAAAAACATTGGCACCAGGGCCCCCCTTACAAGTTAAAAAAAATTGGGGCCCCAAAAATATTTTTTTTAATAAAACATTGGCGACAGGGCCCCCCTTACAAGTTAAAAAAAATTGGGGCCCAAAAATTTTTTTTTAAAAAAACATTGGTGGCAGGGGCCTATGGAGTATTAAAAGAAAACATTTGAGGCCAGGGGATTAAAAAAAAAAACGCACAGACTGGTAAGGGGGGCCCGCTTCTTGGGAAAATGCAGCACTGCCGTGCCCCCCTTCAGCCCTGGGCCCGGGACACTTGTCCCCCCTGATGGCGGCCCTGAGCATACCTCCCGACATTTGCAAAATAGAAAGAGGGACAAAAAATTCTGCTGCTAGC
Organism: Xenopus borealis; assembly: GCA_024363595.1. NCBI lineage: Eukaryota > Metazoa > Chordata > Amphibia > Anura > Pipidae > Xenopus > Xenopus borealis. Next base: position 38,471,633 of record CM044433.1, read on the forward strand.
AGCATGGGTGAATAGTTTGACCACACCCATTTTATCGCCACACTCAATTTGGCAGGTTATGGAAAGTTTGAACACATTTCTGGGGGGTTTCAGAGTCAGGTTTTATATGTTATTAAAGTTTTTCTAATGAAGGGGAATTGCCCTTTAAGCTGCAAGTCACAGTTTCCCCAAGAGACCTCCTTATCTTAAATTGTTACAAATGTACAGTGCAGATGCTGAGTGTTCTGATCTCGCTGCCAAAAGCCTCTAATTTGATTACATTTCAGAAACATTGTATCTTTCAGGTTGTTCAGCGCAGGAGATCGAAGAGAAACTTGGGACATTTCAGTACCAATCCGGTACTGGGGGCTGAGCTGTCAAAATTGGGACTGTCCTGTGAAGAATAGGACAGCTGGGAGGTATCAGGTATGTTTAAGGAGTTCTGGCTGTAGGGCCACAATACATATCTTCTTTAAGGTGTGATCCATTTTTAAGTTGTCTTTCAGTATGTTATAAAATACCAACTTGTTTTCATTATTTAATTTTTGCCTTCCTTTTCTGCCTCTTCTCAGCTTTCAAATGGGGTTTCAAATCCATTGTTCTCTGAGGCTATCATTTTATTGTTATATTTAATTTTTATTACTTATCTTTTCATGCAGGCCCTCTCATAATCATATTCCCATCTCGTGTTCAAACCACTGCATGGTTGCTAGGGTAAACAAGACCCCAGCAACCCAATAGCTGCTGAAGTTCAAAACTGGAAAGCTTCTGAACAAAAAGACAAATAACTAAACAAAAACAATAACAAATAGAAAATGAAGACCTGTTGCTGATTGTCTAAGAATATCAATGTCTATGTCATACTAAAATATAATTTAAAGGTGAACTACTCCTTTAAAGATCCAGTGAGAGTTTAGGGAGATGGAGAGTGTTCATCAGAGGGAGGGGGGGTCAATTTTACAGGACCTGTGCTCCTCATTACTGAGAAAAGCACTGCGTGGGCTACTCTTCTAGTGAACTTTGTGCTGCCATCTTCCTGTCGAAGAGATTAATCCCTTTGTTCATCTTTAAAAGCAGTGGCATGTAATTTTGTGTCTTCATATTAGTAACAATTCCTATGGGTAGAATGGAGCTACCAAACTGCCATCAACAGAGGTATGCTGTAAAGGCTCTGAAACACAGGATACTATAATTGCTTAAACCTGCAGTAGTGTTTATACAAATGACCTGAAATACTATTCCTAAAAGCTCATCTATTGATGACATTGTCAAATGTCAACAAGCCAAACACAAGGCTTATACTGACAGAAAACGTGGTGCAAGTTCAGCCTGGATCTTTAGTCAGAATTAAGAAACCAGGAATACTGAAACAAGGACAATCTAAATTTACTACACCACTTGAAGTGAGACGCCAGCAAGGACCATACACATATGAACTGTCTGATGGACGCATATGGAATGCAAGTTGTCTTTCTCCTGCTAGAAATGACTTTGGAGAAGCTCCATTTGATGAAGGACATTTTCCTACTCCTGATGCCAACCACAATAGGCCTGAAGAAAGTGAACCTATAAGGCATACTGAGAGAATCAGAAAACTACCTGCATGGACCAAGCACTATATCATGTGAAGAATGTACATATTATTACATTTGCCCAAATGCTTTCCTACTTTAGGGGGAATATGTTGTGTTTATACAATATATTAATACCAATATATTAGTTATACTGTGCATACACTGTACTTTCTATACTGCTTAAGGTGCTAGAGTTCAGGTTACAGTTGTGTAAGGGCTGCATGAGCCTGCTAATAAAGCACTGTTATACTCTACTCATCCTCGGCTATCAAAACACAACAGCACTTACTGATTGCACCCCTTACCACTGATGTTAGTGGAAACCAGCCAGCGGCACATAATGGCTGATTCTCGACTAAATCTGCTCTGTGTGACTGCATCTGGCCGATGCAGTGGCTCCAGGGAACATGAGAAGGCTGAGTGTAGGGGCTGATTCTTGGCCTGTGTTTATCCGTAGGCCAAAAATCAGCCCTCTGTGGTACTGATGTGTGGGTTGACCCAAAACCCACGTTTACCCATTGGTTGACAATTTGTTGGGCAGGTTCAGGTTGAAATTTGGCCAACCATTGCGGGTAAGGGTTGGGTGAGGGTCAGACTGGAGCAGTACACTCTTACAATGCCAGGGTTGGACTGGCGCACAGGGACACCGGGGGTTTTCCCGGTGGGCCCCGGTCCTTGTGGGCCCCCCAGTCCTTTTGGGCCACATGAGTCCACACTTTATTTATTTTTTTGTGTCAGGGCTCTGGTTTTGCGCCCTATATTTGCGCTTCCAAACTAATGGGAATGGGACCCGCAGCGCTGCTGCTACTCCACCTGGGGTCCCGCTCCCTGATTCTGTCTGGCTGCTGCTGTGCCTTCTTGTTTGCTGTGGCCGTGCGCAAGTTTCTCCTGTGCAGTTGCGCACCTTGATGACGTCACGGTCACGTGGGGCGGGGGAAGAGACTCAGAGAGAGGTGCGCGCGCTGCCACCATGGGGGTCCCTGGGGCAGTTTCCCCGGTGGGCTTGGACCCCCCAGTCTGACGCTGTACAATGCTCCCAAAGATTCTGTGTGCTGCCTCAGAGATCACCTGACCAGAAATATTTCAACTCTAACTGTAACAGGAAGAAGTGCTGAAGCAAAAGGCAGAATTCTGTCTGTTTATTGGCTTGTGTGACCTAACTTTATAGTTTGTTTGGTATGTTTGTGTGCACCGTTGGATCCTAGGATCCCAGGAGGCTGTCCTTATTTTTTAAAATGGCTATTTTCTATTTATGATTACCCAATGGCACATGCTACTAAAAAAAGTGTATTATTATGAAAATGGTTTATTTACATGAAGCAGGGTTTTACATATGAGCTGTTTTATGCAATATCTGTTTATAGAGACCTACATTGTTCGGGGGGTATAGTTTTCCGGTTTAGGTCAGATGAAAAGTAATTTGAAAGCTAGAAAGAGTCAGTAGAAGAAGGCATATAATTAAAAAAAAAAAACTAAATAAATAATGGAGACCAACTGAAAAATTTCTTTGAAGCAGCCATTCTTTAACATTCGAAAAGTTAATTTAAAGATGAACCACCCCATTATTGTAGTAGGTGGCAGTGCTGTGCACTTTGTCTGTATAAATAGATAAGGAGGCTTTACTCATCCGCTCATCCTGGATGGGCAGGGGAAACCCAGGCAGCTACACCCATTTTCAGCAGTCTCAACTTGGAGCCCATTGACTCTTGACCTAATTATCTTGTCTCCAAATAATAACATACTAATAGTACAGGGCATTTAGGGACTTTTATTTCCTGTTTTTTCAATGCATATAATAAAGCAAGATATGTTTTATTTATTATAGATTATACATCACATAATCATGTATAAAAGGTATATTAATCTGCGGTCCTCCAGCAGTTCTTCAACTCCCAGCCCCCATGAGAGTCAAAGCTTACAGTGCAAAATAGAGTGGGGAAACTTACTACCTTACTTACTTATTAATCTACATTTATACCCATGTGAGAATAGCATTGTTGTGCTGAAGTTCCAATATGAAAAAATGTGCATGGGGCTAAAAAGATGAATATCTATCCCTATATACGTGTTATTAATAAACATAATAGTAATAATAACAATGATGTTATAGAATGGCTAATTCTAAGCAACTCTTCATTTCTTAGTTTTATAGTTTTTGAATGATTTGCCTTTTGTTCTAACTCCTTACAGTGTTTAAATGGGGGTCACTGATCCCATCTAAAAAACAAATGCTCTGTAAGGCTATAAATGTATTCTTATTGCTACTTTATATTACTCATGTTTCTATTCATGTCCTCTCCTATTCATATTCCAACCAGTTGCTCATATATTGCTCAGAATATCATTCTCTACATCATACTAAAAGATATTTTAAAGGTGAACAAGTCCTTTAATAGAATAAGAACAGAGGAAGCAGATCCCTTAGCTGCAGGGGGGGGGGGGGCAGGACCTGCAATATCCCCCTTCCCCAAAACCAGATTTATACCTGAGTTGTGATGGTATAGCAAGGTTCATGCTCAGCAGTGGAGGGCCCATATTTTTGCTCATATTGTCATATTGTGTATAGAAACCAGTTTCAACACTAAACAGACTTGTTGTCACTAAAGCAAAAATAAGTAATTAGTCACAATCATGTCCATGCAAAGGTGCGGCTCAGCGTGAACAAACTCTGAAACCAGGTAACTCAAGGCATTTTCTGTCAGATAATTGTGACGTCAAGCAACTCACTTGAATCCCTAGTGCCTTAGGCACTAAACAAGTTACAGTAAACTGTGTGGAGTCTGAGTGGTAAAGTACAGGTATGGAACCTGTTCATGCTCAGAACCTGGGGGTTTCCAGGGAAGGGATTTTTACGTAATTTGGACTTTAATTTTGGATTTTAATAACTCTATTAAAGAATAATTTAAACTTTAAATCATCTATTAAAGAATAATCCCAACAGTCTATTGGAATAATTCCGATTCCAATTATTTTAGTTGGTATTAAGTACTATTTTAATATAAAAGAGAAAAAGGAAATCATTTTGAAAAATATGAATTAGTGTTTAAAATGTCTGATTTTTCTGGATAACGGGTTTCCCATACCTGTATAATATAAGTATGTGTACAAAATGAGACTTAAGGTGGCCATACACGGGCAGATAAAGCTGCCGATATTGGTCCTTTAGACCAATTTGGCAACTTATCTGCCCGTGTATGGGGGCTTCTGACGGGTCTTCCTGATCGATATGTGGCCACAATATCAACCAGGAAGGTTTCATTTTACCGGCGACCGAGGCATTGGAGCCCATTGCTCCTCGTTGTAATTCGATCATTCTGCCCTAGTGCTGAATGTTCGGATTTCCAGCTATAGCCCTACCTTTGGTGGACATATTGGGGGAAAGATCCACTCGTTGCAAAAGACGAGAATAAAATACGTTTTTTCCCTTGTTTTTTACTTATCAGTGACAGTTACACTTGGATTGGATTAGGTTTTCTCATATATCAAAATATCTTTTTACGTTCAATGACTGATTTGGAGCATTGTACGTGTACCTTTAATGAACTGGAATAAGGAAATGTGTGGGCTTGGTGATGTACCTATCTGTGCATATACTATGGGTTGCTGATTCTCAGTTGAGCCAAAAGATAAGTGTTAGAATTCTAAAAGTTAAAATTCCTGCATGGTATCAGTTATCCGGAAACTCGTTATCCAGACAGCTCCAAATTATGGAAAGGCCATCTCCCATAGGGGCAAATTCACTAAAGCGCGAAGAGTCTAACGCTAGTGCTAGTTCACCAGTGACGTCATTTTGCAACTTCACAGATTTGCTAACAGTGTCCCTGGTTGAAAATGCACCAGCAAAGCAAATAAACTAGCGCAATTCACTAAGATGACCATTTTACTGAACATTACCTCTTGCGCTAGACTTTACTTCTCCAGGTCAGACCTGGAGAAGTTCAATACAATAGACAGGAGTTTGAAATAAAAACTTGAGTCCCAAACAAAAGCTCACGTCGGGTGATAGTCTGAAAAATAGAGTAATTTATTGGGGGGGTTACCCTCCTTCCCCCCTACATTTCCTAACATAATGGCAACACAACTATACAGGGGGCACATGTTTAGGGCAATAGGACAACTTTATTATATTTATTAAAGGTTTCCTGGGCTTGTGAAGTGTAATGTAGTGGCTGTAACATACACTTCTATTACACGCTTAAGTTTGCACCGTATGCAAATTAGGCATCGCTAGTGTAAATGTCCTTTGCCTGGCGAAGTAACGGTAATGCGGGTCATATACCTGTATCTCAGAAACCACAAAAATAGAACTAAAAATTGTTATGTACTAGAATGTATTAGAAGTACTCTGTACATTCATTCCTTTTTTTGGGGTTTAGTTCTCCTTTAACGTCTGTTTTTTTTCTTCTTCATTTTCACACACTGCTCTCAGTTCCTGTTATCTGATCTCTGGAAAAACTGTCATGCATGGAAGTCCGATTTAGTTTCACATTACTGCTGCACTATTGTATGCATTACCAGAAGAACAAATGAGAGGGACACAAGTTCTGCGGGGGGTGCCTACCATTGCACGTGTCTTTTTCTATATTCTCCATTTACTTAATTATTGGGCTGCCTCATCAGGGGCCCACACCCCATTGGGCCTTGACCCCCCCCCCACATAACACTCACGAGCCTCTGACCCTCCCCCAAACAGCCACCCACATGGGCCTCCAATCCTCGGTCACACACACAGGCCTCTAACCCCCCCACCTCCACCTGCACGGGCCTCCGACTTACCACCACCTGCATGAGCCTCTGACCCCGCCTCAACCCGTACAGGCCTGCAACCCCCACCATCAGCTGCACCCCCAACTTTTTCAATGCACGTTATTTTTTCAAGAAGTGGGGGGAGGTTAGGAAGGAACAAGGCCCTGCCAGCAGCGAGTGGGTCTGGGCTGGCGGGGCCCACAAGGGCTGGGGGCCCACCAGGTTTTTTCGCCAACCTAGTCCGACACTGAGCATTGCTATTAAATTCTAAGTACTATAATGAGTAAAATCTCAATTCTACATCCCTCATTTTACACCATATTTTTTTTATATTTCAATGAGGCTCACAAGTAAAGAATGTTGTGGACCACTGATCTAGAGCAATTAACCAGCCTATATGTGTATGTTGCAAAATCAATATGACAGCAGCAAGTTCAACAGTCATACTCCATTAAAAAAATGCCATTGCATATTATAACCATCTCCCACTTTTATAATGTGAGCCTTGCTGGTTGAACTCTAGCAGCAGCTGGCATCACATGGTTTGTCAGTTGAAGAGCGCTGCCGTTTTTACTACATGCTCTAAGGCGAGAGCCAAGAGGCACATCCGTGTTTCTTGCCCAGACCGGTCCAACATTTGTTCAGGCACACCTCTCATTGCTGGAAGCAGCCGGCTGGTTTAAACTGGAAGAATACAAAGCAATACCTAAAAAGCATCTGTTCTATGGAAACAGCCAATCAGGAAGGCAGATTTGTTTATGAATGGACCAAACAGAAGGCTGGCTATATGTTGTAGTTTAAAAATAAATCACCACCCTTTACAGGTATGCTGCCTTGTCACTCACTAGACATATAATAATGTGACCAGCCAAGTGTGAATTGCATTGCTAGCTCTTCTTACGTCCTTCCTTCACCACCCACCAAACATCTATTTTGCTGTGTTATTAAGGCAGACAAATTGTGCAGCGTAATGCAACGTGTGTAAAAAAAAAGTGTGCTATGTTCTATTCATTTTTTATTTTAACAAGTTTTCTGCATCTAAGAAGACTCTTGAGTATTTGCATTTTATTGTCTATAACAGTCCAACTGCTTGGGTAGAAATTTGGACGCAAGTTCTTGCAGGGGCACAGAGCGCTTATATATATCTAAATATATATATATTATAACAAACAAGGGAAAGTTGTGCTTATCACTATCTTTTAAAAACATTAGGAGGGGGTGCAATGAGGCTGTGACACAAAATGTCTCAATGTCTTAAATATATTGATAATGGGTTGAGTGCAGAGGACCTTTTGTCTATTTTTATTTTGTTGTCACAGCCTCATTGCACCCCCACCTAATGGTTTTAAAAATTAGTGGTGAGCACAACTTTCCCTTGTTTGTTATAGTTCATATTGGAGTAGTGACCAGCTCACTGTTGTAGCCCCCACCCTTCCCAGCTATAGTCAGGTGATCCCACTGGTGTCTAATAAAAGGGCACCATGTTTAGGAGTTTTACTTTGAAAGCAGCAAGTAAGTTGCAGGTAAAACTTAGTCCCTTTATAAAATGTATAATGAAGCAATAGAATTCTTAATGAATCAGATTCAATTTGAGAGTAGGACTGGCCAGATATGGGATGACTTTGACGTAGTTGGCTAGCTTAAATATATTGCAATATATGGACAAACAATCCCTGTTTTGTTTAAATGGTAAGGCATTTTTAGTAGCTGTAGGCACAGAATGTCTCAGTGTCTTAAATATATTGATAATGGGTTGAGTGCAGAGGACCTCTTGTATTTGTGAACTCTTAGACACTAATGGTCGAATTTCGAATGAAAAAAAAATTTGAAATTCGACCATGGGAATAGTGGGGAAGTAAAATCCTTTGAATTCGACTATCGAATTCAAAGGATTTTGTCGCAACGATTGTAATCGTTTTTTGTTTTAATCGGTTTTTATTCGATCTCAGCTAAGGATTGCGAATTCGGTAGCTTGATCCTGGCGAAGTAGGTGGTCGACTAAAATTTAAAAGGGGAAGTATTCGACCATCGAATATTCGAATATTCAAATAAATTTTTATTCGAATATTCAAATCATTCAAATTCGAATATTCGATGGTCGAATTTGCCAAATTTGCATATTCGAAGATTCAAATTCAAATATATATTAAATTCGATCGAACTTCGAATTTTTACGTGAATTTTGTAAATCTGCCCCATTGATTAAGTGAACTCCACTAGCATGTTCATCATTCAGGATTCTCAATCTGGTGCAAGCATCATGTATGTGGGGTTCAAAGAGCCAGTGTCAGACTGGGGATCCAGGGCCTACGAGTTGCCCACTTCCAGGCCCAGGTATGAATGCAATTGGGGTCAGTGTTGGAGGTCAAGGAGCAGTGCCCAGTGCCTCAAGCAGGGAGCAGTTATGGGTCAGTGAGCCCACAAGAGCTAAGCCCCCCCCCCCCGAAATTTCATTGTGCCACCAGTCAAGTCTGACCCTGCAAAGAGCTGCATTTTCCTACCCTTAGGGCTCCTTTGCTTGCACCTAGCTTCTGATACATGAACCTGAAAATGCAGTCGTGTGTAAGGTAAGAGAATTTTGAAAAGTGCTTAAGTTTACTGTTATAATACGAATATGGATAAATCTGTTTCATGGTACTCCTGACTAACAGAAGCCATGCCTTTTCTTATGGCAGAGATTTTAAACAAACACTCAGGAGCAGAGTCAGTGTCCTAAAAGGTGAAGGATCAATCAACTAAATGACTAACACTGTTCCTGTCGCTGAGATAAAAAAGATAAGGAAGCTTTGATAAGGCAAAGTTAAAGGATCCATTGAACTAAGAAACTGTATTAATACAGGTACTGTATTTTGATATGTGGACCCCTAATGTGACAGAGAATAATAGAATTTATATAGTATTAAAGGAGAAGGAAAGCTACTGAAGCAGATTATTGCCAATAGATTAGCCACAATATTCATTACCTGAGTAAACAGCTCTAGAAGCTCTATCTGTTTGTTTAGGACAGCAGCTGCCATATTAGTTTGGTGTGACATCACTTCCTACCTGAGTCTTTCCCGTCTCACTCATAGCTCGGGGCTCAGATTACAGCAGGGATCGGAGGAGGAGGGAGAGAGGAGCAAACTGAGCATGCTCAAGCCCTAGCCCTGGAGGTTTAAGCTGAAAACAGGAAGTCTGATACAGAAGCCCATGTGTACACAATAGAAGGAAAGAAACGCTGTGTTTCTTTTGACTCTGAACAGTATTACTTTGAGGGTTTACTGGTGTATTTATATAGATCTTTCTGATAAAGCTGACTTAATTTAAGTCTGTCCTTCTCCTTTAAAATAAAAAGAATAAATTGTATTGAGACAAAACCCCTAGCATAAATATGCCTTCCTCTCTTTGGAAACCTGTCTACAAATACTCTTTCAGTTTAGTGTGCCAATGCACAATGCTAGCTTTTCCTTGCATTCATTTTCTTGGTGTTCCATTCCTCCATTTTAACAAAGGCCAGATCTGGAAATAGAATCTCTTTTGCTGTTCGCCTTTTGTGTCTTCGGTACCATGCGCTATATTGTAGCTTGGAATATCTATATCATAGTGCATATAAAGACACCAGCAAAAATGAAAATCACGTATTCCAAACAGTGAGCTTGCTACAACACTGTATCAAATATAAATTTATTTTCAAAAATCTAATATTTGTGAAAGGTTAAACCACTAGCAACGATTACAGGATTGAGATAGGGAGAGGCAGATAGCTAGATAGAGAGAGATATAAAGATAGATAGGTGGTAGAAATTACAACCTTGTTACGCAGACATAAAAAGTAGCAGCGTAAGGGAAAAGGCATCTTTGGTGAAAAACTGTTCAGCTGATTTCCTGGTTTTCATGGCCATATTATTTTGTAACTTCGAATGTTCTTTGATTTCCCAGCATTCATTTAGTGTGGGCAATACAGTTTATTAATAGGGAAATTTTTGTTTAATTTAGGGGCAGATTTACTTAGGGTCGAATTGTCGAGGGCTATTAGCCCTCGAATTCGACTGGCGAATATGTGGCGAAAATCGAATGGAATATGCGCCAGTTTTGAGCGTATATTCGACTATTCGCCAGAATTGTACGATCGAATAGTCGCAGGAAAAAACGCTCGAATATTCGCCAAAATCTTACGAATCGAATGTTCGAAGTGTTCGATGGTACGATTGAAATTCGGCAAAAGAAAAAAAAGCCTATGGGGGCTTCCCATATTCGCGCGAATATTCGAATCCTTCACACAAATTTAGTAAATCTGCCCCTTAGTGCCGTGAAGTCATGCAGTATAGTCCAGTAATACCATTTGGATCTAGAGTGGCAAATTAATTCACATTTTTAAAAAGTATTCTCTGTAGTAATAAAACAGTGCAATGTATTTGATCCCAAGAAACATATAATTAATGGGGTTGCTCAGGGTTAGACTGGGTGGTTTGGGCCCACCGGGGCTACTGTTCTAGGGCCCCCCTCCGGGCCCCATGCAGCAACTTTAGTTCCCCCAACCTTCCCCTCCCCCGCAGCACTTTGCCGCACGTGCACTCTGTGTTTTTTTGCCGTGACCATCCTGGAGAAGGGAGATCTGCTGCTGAGTGCAGGGAACAGGTCTGGCCCGGTGGGGCCCACGAGAACTGGGGCACATCAGGTTTTTTACTGGTGTCCCGACCAAATCCAACCCTGAGGTTGTCCACTTTGAGTTAACTTTTAGTATGCTGTAGAGAGTGATATTCTGAGACAATTTGCAGTTGGTTTTCCTGTTTAATTATTTGTAGTTTTTGAGTGATTTAGCTTTTTATTCAGCAGCTCTCCAGTCTGTAGTTTCAGCAATCTGGTTGCCAAGGTCCAAATTGCCCTAACATGATTGCTTGAATAAAAGACTGGAATATGAATAGGAGAGGACCTGAATAGCAAGAGGAGTAATACAATGTAGCAATTACAACTCATTTGTAGCCTTACAGAGCCTTTGCTTTTTAGACTGAGTCAGCAACACCCTTTTGAAAGCAAATAGTTCTAAAACTATAAAAAAAAATGGAAAAAAAAAGCGCACTATGTGCATGTGACGTCACAAGCATGCGCATAGTGAAAAAACAGCCACTGTTTGGGGCCACTTTTCTTAATGCGCATGCGTGTCCACTGTCATGGCGGCTCCCGGTGTGAGTTTGCCTGTGCTGGTGGGGGGCATTTTATTTACTGGTACCCCCAACCGGAATGCGGGCTCTATCAGCCCGCACCTTTGGTTGGGGGTAACTTTTTTTTAGTGAAAGGTGAACCACCATTTTAATCCTTATTAAAGACAAAACAATCTAATGTTAAAATAATTTCTAGCAGACTTAAGTTAGGGAGATCCAAATTTTAGAAATGCCCCCTTATCCAGAAAACCCCTTATCTGGAAAGTCCCAAGCATTCTGGATAACAGATTCTATACCTGTATAACACTATTAAAAACATCTAGTTTAACATTGTGTTGAAATCTGTTCTGATTTATATTGCAAAAAAGAGGGCAATGTGTCAGGGACATCCAGCTTGTAAAACAAGTGGTAGTTAACACCTCCAACATACTGAAAGTAGCTGGTAATATGCTGGAAAACATCACGCCCGCTTTACTTCTCTATGACACTAACAAGGCAGTAAAAAGCGTTTAATGTTTAATCTTTATTGCACTCATAACCAGTTTTCTTTTCTTCTGAGTCAACCCGGGGTCCTTGGTTACACACATACACGTTGTGGTATGGAAAATTACATGCCTGGGAAATGAGTATATTTAAATGAAGGGTAAAGTTTCTGCCAGACCCCTCTCATTATAATATATATTATATATATATATATATATATATATATATATATATATATATAGAAATTGTATTAAGAACCTGCTCAACTGTAACTTTATGCAAGCAGGATAATAATGAGACGGTCCTGTAGGTTTAAAGGTTCCACGGCGCAAACTGGTAGAATGCTTTAATTGGATCATTATCTCTTTGATGACAGGGAGTTAGCTGCTATTTCTGTTGGTTATCTGTGTTTTTCAGATATTTTTCTCCCCCATATCTAGATGTTTGTCTAGATGTTTGCCATAGGTCATCTCTCCGCAGTGAAGTAACTACATATTACTGGGTCCCACAGAAAATTATATTTCAGGCCTCCGAAATGTGGAGAAGTTGACCTGTCTTGCTAATAGTTATTGAAATTGTGTATAAATTAGGGCATTGTGGGAACCTATACCTCTTGCCCCCCCCCTACAACTACAGGGTCTGCTTCCTCTGTAGTTTCACCCCTGTCTCTCCTCGGCCTGTCCCTTTTCAGATCATCTCTAATCAAACAGAAAGACTGACACACCCAGTTCTTTAGTCCTTCCCACTTTCCAGGTGTTGTTTCTTTCTTCCATCGCCCCAGGGATATGTCACACGTCCCACAATTGTGACATTATTGTTTGCACTCTTCCTCCCCGCCCTGACCAGTTTCACTCATATAACTGCTAGTAACTGCAGCACTCTCTCCATATTTGGCCATTTGGTGGTTAGACCTCTCTCCGGATGTGTGACGAAGCAAACAACACTTATATATTTTAATTTATCGAGACAAAAGGTTAATGCCACAGTTGATTTGAAACTGCATTTTTATTGTTATCAGATGCAGTTGGTATATTCTATAACGGTAGTCCTCAACCTTTTATGCACCACGGACCAGTTGCAAGCCAGACAATTTTATACAAGGGCTGGGGGGATTTTAACCATTCGATCGAAAATAAACATTTAAAGGGGAAGTCATTCGACTGTCGAATAGTTGAATATTCAAATAGATTTTTAATTGAACTATTCGAATTTTCAAAATTCACTGGTCGAAGTGGTCTTCAAAAACAGTTGAAATTCGAACTTCGCATCCTTCATGTGACTTTGATAAATCTGCCCCTAAGTAAGCCCAATAAGATGATTTTGCTTCCAATAGGGATTAATTATATCAGGTATAAGGTACAATTTTATTATTACAGAGAAAAGGGAAATATTTTTTATAAATTTGGACTATTTGGAGAAAACACAGTCTGTGGGGTAAATTTATCAAAGAGTGAAGTGCCGCCACTAGAGGGAAATTCCGCCACTCTCCATTCATTTCTATGAGATTTTGAAAGGCCTATTTATCAATGGGTGAAGTGAAAGTTAACCCTTTGATAAATACGCCTTTAAAAATCCCATAGAAATAAATGGAGAGTGACGGAATTTCCCTCTAGTGGCAGAACTTCACTCTTAGATAAATATACCAGTACGGATTAATTATATTTTAGTTATATCTTAGTTGGTTAAGTACAAGGTACTGTTCCAAAATGGAAATAATTAATAGAAAATAGAATTATGTTATTAAAAGAAGTTAATTTGGTCTTCCCGTGATTCAGAGCTTTTAGGATAACAGTTTCAGGATAAAGGATCCCTTACCTGTGCTATTTATATATAGCCACAGATTTTCATCAAAGCAATGAAGGAATTCTTAGATTTATAGTTCAGAATCCCAGTTGAGGATTTGCATGATAGCATTCCAAGGAATGGAATGTTCCTCATAAGGTTAAATGGTAGGTGTTTCCCTTATTTTTTGTATCTTCTGTATAGAGGTAGGAGGGAGAGAGTACGTTTGTGAAGAAACAGTCAGCAGTCGGTAGAAATAGGAATTTCATAAGGGATAACTATTGTTATCATAACATAACCAGTGTCGGACTGGGGGAGGTGGGGCCCACGAGAAAACCTGAACTAAAGGTGGCCATACAGGTGGCAGATAAAAGCTGTGACAGACATCTTATTGGCTCCTTGTATGGAGCCCTCTGTCAGCCTTTCCTGATCAATATCTGGTCAAAAGGCCCACGATCAGATCGGCCCAATATCGCCCAACTCAAGGTGGGCATATAGGGAAGAGATCCTCTTGTTTGGCAACATTGCCAAGATCTCTCTGTGTATGGCCACCTTTAGGCCCACTGCCCTGCTTCCCTAGCTACGGACCAGGCCCGGACTGGCAATCTGTGGGTTAGGGCAAATGCCAGATGGGCTGCTATAAGGTCCCATAGAAAGTCAGTATTTAGTGGGCTGGTGGGGACTGTTTGGGCCTCTATGAGGGCTGATTGGGCCTCTGTGTACCTGAAATGCCAGGGCCTATTTTGATTCTCAGTCCGGTCCTGCTACGGACCCACCCCCCAGATAAGGGCCCACCACTCCAGCACAAGCCCCCCACAAGTGCCAACGATTATCACCGCCGATGATTACTGCCATATTCCCATGCTCCACCTCTTGTCCACCTCCCCTGGCTCTTAGGGCCAAACAAGACTGGGGCCCACCAGGTTTTTTCCTAGTGACCCAGCAGGTCAGTCCGACCCTGGACAGAGCAATCGTTTATTGCCTGCTGGGACTCTCATTTGAAACCTGCAAATATGCAAAACGGAGGCAAATCATTCAAAAAACTATAAAAAAAATAATAATGAAGGCCAACTGAAAAGTTGCTAAGAATATACCATTCTTTAACATACTAAATGTTGAACCGCCCCTTTAATATCTGGTTTCACTCAGAGATATATTTTCAGCTCAGGCAGCAATTTCATCACAGCATTCCTCCAATTGGAGAACTGGGCCAATCACAGGATTTATAACCATCTGCTTTACTGAAGAGAGATGTTCTGCCAATAACAATCTTTCCTGAGACACTGGTAAGTATTGAAATGAGCAGTCTTTCAAGGGTGATGGCTCATATTGTTAATGTTGCCTTTTTCCTGCTTATAAAGGAATGTGCGAAATTCAGTGGCAATTGTCAGTAATGGCGCATGTCTGTCATATTGCAGCTTTTTGATTGGCACAGTTTCCCCCAAGTGCAGCAATTAAATGAATGTCACCTTTACGATAGGGAAGTGAACACTCCTGGCTACATATATACATGAGATATGGATACACACTAAGAATAAACACCCTTTGTGCCTGAGCAGCCCAGCATGATGGTCAGCTAGCAGCAAGCAGATAACAATGTGTGCAGAAACGATTGGATTGTTTAACGGCTGGATGAACTTTAATCGTTTCACAATGATTCAACAATAGACGAGGATTATAGAATGCATTCTAAACACACATCACGTATTTTAATATATCATTTTTGGGTGAGGCACACATTTCCTATAACCTTTGTTATCTAGAATAAACCAGTTGTTTAAAAACTAAAATGCGGTGTAATCTGGTTTTGTGTAGTGACTCAAAGGTTATCTGTTAGCTCTTTTAATATTTCGGCTTGTGGTTTCCCCATATCTTTGCTTATCTTAAATTTATAAAGAATTATGGACGATTTGCAGAAAGTGTTTTCCTTACAGATCATATAGATCAAAGCAGTCTCTTATCCAAAACCCGGTCACCTCTAATAATTTTAGCCAGTCACATATGGATCCATGCAGGGCCGGCTTTACATAGTGAACGCTCCTAGGCCCGCTGTTGTTTGTCACCCCTGTCCCCTCCCTTTTATTTGCTCAAATATTCATCATCAGGACAGAGCAATGGGAATTGGCACACAGAAAATTTAAATTTCTGAACCAATGTGGGTGTGGTTGGGCAGCATGCCGCCCCCTAAAATCCTGCCGCCCTAGGCCCGGGCCTAGGCGGCCTCTCCACAAATCCAGGCCTGGATCCATGTGCACAGAATTGGACTTGGGGATCCAGGGCCCACATCAGAGGCCTGCCCCCCACCCCAGCCGCAACACCCTACAGCACCCCCCTGTGCTTGTGTCGTGTATTCTTTTCCTTGCGTCCATGATCGGGGTCAGGGGTGGGATTTCAGGACGCAGGCAGGTCTCATCTGGTAGGGGCTGGTTTGGCAGGGCCCATTGGGTTTTTTGCAAATGTTCCCCTGGCCCAGTCTGACCCTGAGTGTGCATTTTATTTCAAAATCATACAAATCTGCATGAATTTTAAGGGGCAGTATATAACTAAGGGCTGTTGGAAAATGTGCAGTTGTATAGAAACCAGTCGTTAAAGATACTTACCATAAAAGCTACTTCTTGCACTACTACATAGTTGTTCTCTGCTTCCCTGTACTAGGGTTGCCACCTGGCCACCTGATCCCAATGTTATTAATAGGAAAAAAAGATAAATATATAGGAAGGCTAGTATTTTTTTCAAGAAAACGTGGCAACCCTACCCTGTACCCATCCTTGAACCCTTGTGTCACCCTCCAAAGTTGTGGTAGCTACAGGGTTCAGCAGTGAAACAATCCAGACACAAGCAAATTTCAACCCCACTGAACTGGATTCATAAATTCCATGAATTGCACATACAATTGAGCATGTTTAGGTTATGGGAGGTAATGAGTCTCAAGTCATTTTCTCTGGAATCCCCACATCTGACCGCCATGTAATGCTCAAACTCAGAAGATAAGGTTTGTTGAAGAGGCACCCCCCACTGCAGATTAGCAATACAGCAATCAACAGGTCCGGACAAAGGTTCTCCCTTTCACATGATGACATATATTTTTATACGCTGATCAAAACATCGATAACATTTTTAATTATGTACCATACTACAAATCAATTTCATAGATTAGTTCATTGATGCATTTTATTGGTTTTAACACACAAGGGCAGATTTATCATTATTCACCAATTCGTGGGCTAAAAGCCCTCGAATTAGCCAAAAATACGATTTTTGACGGTAAATTCGATAAAATTGTATGAAATATTCACTAGTTTTGAGCACTATTCAATTTCTCGATTTTTTCGAACGATCGAACGAAATTTCGCAAATTTTCATGAAATCGTTCGACTTCATGAAAAATGGCAAATTTCATTCGAAAAAATCATACGATTCGAACAATCGAAGTGTTTGATCGTAGGATTTCTATTTGAATAGAAAAAAAAGCCTATGGGTAGCTTTAATCTGGCTAACTAGGCAGTCGAATTTAAATTTAGAGTGCAAGCTCTACGACCATAAAATGATCGAATAGAATTTTATTCAATCTATTCGATCGAATATGCAAAATTCGATGGTCGAAGAGACCTAATTTGCATATTCGAAATTCGAATCGAATTTCGAATCCTTCACACGAATTTCGTAAATCGGCCCCACAGCGTCATTTGTTCCAAAGCAGTTGTCTAGATACTTGTCCAGTTAAGCAACGTCTCCTTTCTAATATATGATTAAATGTCTGGCTTATTAAAGATTTTCTATCTTTGCAAGCAGTTTCATTTCCTACTATTTTATACACTTGCAAGCAACTCATTCTACTTTTGCAACAACAAGTTCTAAACGTAACCTCTTAGCAGCCAGTATGGTGAACTTGACCTGACTTTGAGGCCTGTTGTTATTTTTCTGATCTGAGAGGGTTGAATTGTGAGTTAAAACAAAGATGAATTGTGTCCACAATTGCACTTTGCATACTGCATAAATAACCCTTCTAATATTACCAGCAGAATTGCACTCAGAACAAGGGATAACATATTCTAACGATATACAAACTAGAAGGGTGTTCATTGTGATACTAACCCTGTAGTATTTCAGTCACCAGTGACATACTATCTACATTCTATCTAGACTATAGGACGGCTCCGCTTTACTTCCTGCAGTCTTGTTTTGTAGGCTTTCAGCTTGAATGAAAGGAACACAAGGAAGGTGGCCATATTTTATATGGGCATTCATACAGCAACCATCTATTTGGCCAACAGCCCTACCTTAAATCTGCTTTTGAAAGCACCCCTTCCAGTTAGCACAATCCTCAAATACAGCCCCAGAAGCAGACATTGGAATCAGAAACTGACCACAGGAGCTCTGCTGCTTTGCAGGCTGGATTAATTAAATGTGCAGCTGCACAGGGGGTCTTTGGTGAAGCTATCAGTTTTAGGGTAGGGACAGACAGGGAGATTCGGGGAGATTCTGTCGCCTGGCGTTTTTAGCAGGCGACAATCTCCCCGAATTTCCTTCTCCCTGTCTGCCGCTAGTATAAGTGACAAAGTGCCAGCGCCTGTGCACACGCTGCGCGGCGATTTCCGGAATCGCCCGAAGATACTTCGTGAGGAAACTTCGGGCGATTCCGGAAATCGCCGCGCAGCGTGTGCACAGGCGCTGGGTCACTTATACTAGCGGCAGACAGGGAGAAGGAAATTCGGGGAGATTGTCGCCTGCTAAAAACGCCAGGCGACAGAATCTCCCCGAATCTCCCTGTCTGTCCCTACCCTTAAAGGGAACCCAAACACTACTCCAGGAGAGGGATCCTGTGATGTATATGAACACCACTAGTTGATTATCCTCTAGCAATGCTAATTAGAAGAAAATTTGACTTATGCAATTTACAGAATATGCACGATTTAAAAATTTCCGCAATTCTGCCATTCTGGTTTTATGACCCTTCCACAACCTTGGTGAGTTCAACATAGTTAATTATAAAATCATTTGTCTGCTTTCATAAGCATAAGTAGAATTTTCAAACAGTTTAATGTTTCAGCCCAACTGTTAAAGAGCAAAGGAGATATCACTTTGAGTGTGTGTCTGGCCTCCTTTTTATAATGCATTGAGCACAAGGCATGATTTGTATTGTCACTGGTATCCCAATAATATAGATGCACAAGAAAAGTGTTAAGATTGAGGAGACCCACTCCTCATTTGTATGCAAAACAGAATGAATTTTGGAAAGAAAAATTTGGCGGTTATTTACTAAACCATCATTTTTCTGGTCTTGGTTTTTCTGGGCAATAACTTGAATTTTTTCATTGACATTTGAGATTTATTATACCCTGAAGCTACAAAAATTACAAATCCGAAAATCCTTTATCTTAAACCTGTTGAGGTCATGTGTAAGTCACTGGGAGATGCCCCTTTTACAATTTGAAGATATTGTGGTCTGCACTGCGTTTGGTGCAATAATCTGAAAAAACAGGGTTTTTTGGGCAATAACCTGAAAAATGTAGTGATTTAGGCATCAAATCTGAATAGTTTTGCTCGATTTTATTCCCTTTTAACTAACCTAACAAATTATTTCATTAATAAATAAGATAAAATTGTGGATGGGAGTTTGGTTGATCTTGGTTTAATAAAAATATTAAAGATCAATTCAGTTGTATCCCACTACAGACTGGGATATTGGGTTTTATCAGTGGAATACAGGGTTTTCTCATCACCATACAGAGGCAGTTTGTAAACAGGCACTGGATTACTATGTGGGTGCCCCTAGGCCAAGCGAATGCTCCTCACAACTAGGGTTGCCAACTGGCCAGTTATTTTACCGGCCTGACTGGTAAAAATGTTGCTTGATGCCAATGTTATTGATAGGGAAAAAGCATAAAAAGATAGGAAGGCCAGTATTTTTTTTATAGAAAAGGTGGCAGCCCTACTCAAACCTTTGTGACCTTCCCCCAAATCCATGCCTGTATGTATCTAATGGCCCTGATTATGTATCCAAGGGCCCAGACTAAGGGTTGAATTTATTTGCCTGGCACACCCCAACCCAGGTATGTGTCTCTTCTGCCTACCACATAGTTCTGGCACTGCTTGTGGAACAACAACCTCATCAATATACCGATGCAGTCCTTTCAAACTTGCCCAATAGATATGTAGCCAATCTAGAGATATATAGTTCAGAATGACCCTCCCAGTGCCTGATTTACATAGCGGGCGCCCCTAGGCCTGCTGCCTTTCATTGCCCCTGTTTGTGCAAATTTTCATCATCAGGACTGGAGCAATGTAACATAGTAACAAAGTAAGTTAGGTTGAAAAAAGACACACATCCATCAACTTCAACCTTTTAACTACTTTAACCTGCCCAACTGCTAGTTGATCCAGAGGAAGGCAAAAACCCAAAAATCTGAAGCCTCTCCAATTTGCCTGAGGTGGAAAAATTCCTTCCTGACTCCAGACTGCCCATCAGACTAGTCCCTGGATCAACTTGTACTATGAGCTGCAGGGCCGGTTTTAAGCACATTGGACCAATATGGCCCAATTGGGCCCCGCACTTATGGGGGCCCCGCTCCAGTGCGAGCTCTGATTCCTATTCCCTTAATTCCCCAGTTGCCCAGCCTACCCCAATCCCCAACTGGAAGCCATCACTTGGACAGAGGGTAAAGCAGGCACTATTTGCCCATCCAGCTCTGTGACCCTTCGACAGACAGCAAAGTTCCTTCTAGGGGGCCCCACCAAAATGGTTCCAATTGGGCCCCGCACTTGGTACGGCCGGCCCTGATGAGCTGTCTTCCATAACCCTGTATTCACTCACTTGCTTAACACCATCCAACCCCTGCTTAAAGGAGATTTCAACCCCTCCTGCACTAACCCCCAGCCCGCCCACAGCCCCTCCTCCCCCCAGCCTACCTCTTCCCCCAGCCTACCTTTCCCCCAGGGCGCATGCCCCTAAATCGCTACTTACCCCTCTGTGCAGGTGCAGGTCCCCTCCAGCCAGGTTCCCGGGCGCCATCTTCTCCAGCGATGTCTTCTTCCTTCTTTCGTCTGCGCTCTGCGGCACATGTGCAGTAGGACGCAGTTGCCAGTTTGTACTACTGCGCATGCACCGAAACTTCACGAAGTTCAATCAGCGAACTCCGTGAACTTTCGTGAAAATTATCTCCTGCGCATCCCCAGTGTTTCTGAACCAATGTGGGTGTGGCTGGCAGGGCCAGAACTAGGGGTAGGCAGAGTAGGCACGTTCCTAGGGCGCAAAGCTGGGGGAGGGGCACCCGGCACATACCTTCTCTGTCACCTGCCCCATTTCCAGTCCCCTCTCTATAAGACTGCGTTCTTTCTCCCCCCCTTTTTTTTTTGCGCATATGTTCAACTAGACGGTGCCATGACCTAGGCAACCTGGATGGCCTAGCCCAGCTCTTGTGGTTGGGCAGCATGCCGCTCCCTAAAATCCTGCTGCCCTAGGCCTTGGTGGCCTTTCCACAAATCCAGGCCTCAGGGCCCCATACATTGGTCAATCATCTGCCAACAGTCTAGAGGTTAAGATATTTTTCTCAACCCATGTATCGTCACCTTTACAATCCCAGAGAATTTATTGCTCTTGTGTAATCAAGTTCTGCACACAGAATGCATTCAAGGGGTGCAAGAGCATTCCCTATTGTGCTCATCTCTGAAGCACTTCCTATGCCAGAGCCTTGTCCTTACAATCTGCCATAAGACATGACAAGGTCCCATTGCAGCCTGTGTCTCCTACAGTACATAGAAGTCAGGGGGCAAGAGGAGAATTCCTACTTGCCACCTCCATCTACCATTCTTGGAAAGAGTACTGCCTAACGCAGACAGTGCTGTATTCAAGGGTAGTGTCTGTGTCCTGAAGTGGGTAGTGAGTGTTGAAGCCTATGGCAATTCTGCAAAAGCAAAAGGCAGTTTGCAAAGTTTAATAAAATGGCCAGTTGCAGTCTTCTGTATCATAAATGACCCCATAAAGACAAACGTAATAAAAGTAGTGGTATAATCTTGCGCTTTTTTCCTAATGATCAGTGTTAGGTCAGTTTTTTTGGTATGCAAATAACTATTTTGTGCTATTGTTTCTCAAAGCCACAAAAACTGAGACTAAGGGTGGATGTCTTAAATATCGGTAAAAGATATCATTCCATTGTTCATGCCAAGGACAGAAATTCAAGCAATTTCAGCGTTCTTTAAGTAACTGTCATTTTCCATAAGTATTGTTTGCCAACAAGTCAAAACATTAAATACTGCATAGTCTAGATTTTCCATTGGCATCTCTGGTGCCTAGTAATCAAGTACTGCAACCATTTTATCATGCCTTTTGCAAACTGATTTTTGGCTCATGTGATATAATGTTCAATGGTACATCTAATCTGTTCTGAGTTTTTACCACATCAATATTTATAGCTAACACAACTACACTGTCAGTTTATATAAAGGCCATAAGGCACCCACGGGGCCGTGTATAAAAACCTGGCTTATAGGAATAGAAACTGCTACACTAAGTAAACTTGCATAAAATAAGTACTGAAGGGGGGCCCAGCTGTGCTGCACTTTTCGAAATAACTATGCCCCCCTTGACAGGCCGAAGCCATGCCGCATCTCCAAAGCCTCTGCTGAAGTTCCGAACAGCCGAACATGAAAGGTCCTGGAAGCGGCGAGAAGACCCAAAGTCACAAAAACCACTAAAATTGAAGTCCTGAAGTCATGAATTCAATTCTACTTAACACCAACGTGGGTTTTTTTTGTTTGTTTGTTTGTTTTTTTTTTTAAATCCCCAGGATTAAATGTATTATTTTAAATGTATAGGCCCCTGCCACCAATGTTTTTTAAAAAAAATATTCTCTGGGGCCCTAATTTTTATACCTTGTAAGGGGGGGCCTGGCACCAATGTTTCTTTAAAAAAATATTTTCTGGTGTCCCATTTTGTTTAACTTATAGGGGGGCCCTGATCACCAATTTTTTTTAACTTGTAGGGGGGCTCTGACCACCAATTAAAAAAAAAAAAAAAATTTATGGGGGGGCCCTGGTGCCACAGTTTTTCTTTAACTTATAAGGGTGCCTTGACCATCAATAGATTTTTATAACTTGTGTGTGGGGGGGGGGGGTTGCCTATTTTAGTGCTGATCTCTCTGTGGTCTTTTAACTGTGGTGTGGAGTGGGTGGGATCTAGTAGGGCTTGGGGGCTGGGTTGGTTGGAACCAGGGGGCCCCAAAAAGTTTGTTGAATGGGGTCCTGTGATTTTTATGGTGGCCCTGCCCCATAACTGGACTTTGCCAAGTCCATTAAAGTGTATGATTTTGTCTTACTAGTGTAAATCTAGTGGACTATTTTATTCATAGAGAAATGGGAAGCTGGGTATTAGTTAAGCTCACTTCTATAACAATGGTCCTTGGAGTGCCATATTTAAGGATGCACTGAATACAGGATCCCGTTTGTGATTCAGCCGTTGTTTAGCAGGATTTGGATTAAGCCAGATCCAAGTACCTGACCAAAGTGAATCCAAATTAAAATAATCACGTGATTTTTTAGCACACAAACAGAAAGTGCATTTCCCTTTCCTCCTCATTTCCAAATGTATATTGGGGTTCGGATTTAGTTCAGCCAAATCTTTCACAAAGGATTCGGTGCATCCCTGGTTGTTTTAAACACATTGAAGTCAATTGGAACAATTCAGGCAGCTATAAAAATTAGGTTACAAAAAATCAACAATCACCATTTTTTACACAACATCTTCAAGCGGGTGCTAATTTTTATTTGGAAAATATCTCTGCAAATGCATACAAATAAATATGCTATTTTTATACATCAGTGTCTGTAGATCAAATGGTGAGGCTGTGGTGTATGCAATTGCTATTTTCTTTTACATAGTTCGATATAAAGGCCCCCTAGAGGGAGACAACTATGTGGAACACTGAAATTTGAATACTGAAACAGGCAGACATATGATAGATAGATTAGATAGATAGATAGATAGATAGATAGATAGATAGATAGATAGATAGAACCTTGATAATAGATAGATAGACAGACAGACAGATAATAGCTAGATAGAAAGATAGAGTGATAGATGATAGACAATCAATACACAGATAGGTAGATAAATAGATCAATAGCAGAGGATCGTTAGATAGATAGACAGATAAACAGATACTGCAAGATAGATAGCTAGCTAGGTAGATAGATAGATTATAGATAAATGATAGATACATGCATAGATAGATGATAGATGGATGATGATAGATAGATAGATAGATAGATAGATGATAGATAGATAGATAGACAGACAAACAGATAATAGATAGATAGATAATAGCTAGACAGACAGACAGATATACGGATAATAGCTAGAGAGATAGCTAGATAGACAGACAGATGGTAACTAGATAAATGGATAGATAGATGGTAGATAAACAGATAGATAGGTGATTGATCGATCAATCAATAAACAGATAATAGCTAGATAGATAGCTGGGTGTGTACATAGACAGAGGATAGAGTATCAACAACATTAATAATCACATGACTTGTCACTGTCATTAAGACTGTTGTCAGTAACAAGTTAAGTGTTAATAATAAGCCCAGATACAGCCCAAGAGCTTGCAGCACGGCAGGAAAAGTATTCAAGTTAAATGAATTGCACAGGCTACTTTTCCACAATGTGCATGTGCCAGGTTGATTGCTCAATCCCCTAATAAAAAACAAGTTTGTCTTTATCCACATTCTTGAAAACCATCTATAATTTTATGTCCAAAAACGTTTCAAAATTCCTTTCGCTTATAATCACAGAGAATTGCTGAAAGGTGACAAGATAAACTTTCACGTCCAATAACCGCCTTCATGTGGGAAATCTGTAACAAGAATGTACCAACGCAGAGATAAACACAAATTATTGCAATATTTATGTATATTTTTTTCTCCTGTTACGATGTGGAATGTACCAGTCTTGTTGGGTGTGCTTGAAAATAGTCTGTAATTGTTTTTACTGTTACCAAGCAGTTTCATTTCAATATAAAAGTTATAAGTGAAATTTTAATATTGCTCAGAAAATGGGTGCCAAAGAGACACAGCTAGATATTATATATACGTTGGAACTTAAATAGGAATAAGTAAGCAAAGAGGATTCAGGAAATGAAAGTAATAAGCTGGGTACTACAGCACATCTAATTTTATGACTCTATATACATAGAAACATTTGGAAGTAATAAAGGGCCACTGTACATTTCCATTTTGCTTACTGCACGACAAAACAAAGACTGTGGTACCGTGTTAATTATATTATCTCTACAATTAATATCTATCTATCTGTAACTTCCTAATTTATTATATAGCAAAGATGTGTTCCTATATATTATAAGGTGAATTATCTATCGGTGCACACAACGTGAATCTGACCCCAGTCAGAAAAAACAATTATAATATATGAACAAAAGAATACCACGTTGCTGTCAACCCCCAATTATGCTGAATTACTGATTTGACCACACTTAAGTGATAATTATTATTAAAAGGATGTTGACTTAAAAATTAACTTTTTTAAGTAGAAAGATAGTTCATTAGACAAAATTCATACACGTGCAATTTTTCAGTAATTCATGGGTAATCCCCTTAATTAAAAAATTTAAAAAAAAGGATAATTCAGCCTGCTGTTCAGCACAGAAGAATAGAAGGAGAAATTGGAAAGATAAGAGAGGTGGAGTCGTCCCCGGAGCTGACTACCTATTATTTTTCTGAGGCTGGGACACCACAAAGTTGGAGTAGGCAGGAACACTAATGAACTATCTTTCTACTTAAATTATAAGCACTATACATCACCTTTTTAGTACCTATATTAATGAACTCTTGTAAAGATTGAATTAAGGGAATCCTTCCGGAAATAATAAGTGGAATTGATAATATTTTCTCTTAAAAAGCACTTCAGCACTTTATTGAATTTTAGCGCTCTCATTAATTGATTTATGGGAGGCTGTTTCGGATGGAATAATTACACAAGTTAATTTTTAAGTCAACATCCTTTTAATAATAATTATCACTTAAGTGTGGTCAAATCAGTAATTCAGCATAATTGGGGGTTGACAGCAATGTGGTATTCTTTTGTTCATATATTATATTCCTAATTTATTACCCATCAATACCTTTCACTGATCTAATAGTAAATATGCTGTGCCCGTTTAGCTCTCATTTGAATTTTCGCCTGACGAAGGGGTCTTGGTGCTCCGAAAGCTTGCAATGTATTTTTATTGTTAGCCAATATACAGTACGTTTTTTTTATTGCTTACTACAGGCCTAATACAAGTTGAAATATATCACGTTGTACCAGTTATGGTACAACTGTGTATTTATAGCCATTTGCCCAGTATATTAGAAGTGAGACTGTTAGGCCAAGTTCCCTTCTGGCTTCTTTAGGGCCCTTACACACGGGCGTTTTTACCTGCGCTCCCCTGCGTTGCGTTTGGCTGCGCTCAGCCGTAGGGGAGCGCAGGTATAGACGCACTCAATTATTTTCAATGGGGCTGTACTCACACAAACGCATGTAGGCGCCAAACGCAGGAAAAATGCAGCATGTTGCGTCTGAACCTGCGTTCGGCGCTTACACGCGTCTCGTGAGTACAGGCCCATTGAAAAGAATGAGGTGCGTCTATACCTGCGCTCCCCTGCGGCTGAACGCAGCCAAACGCAACGCAGGGGAGCGCAGGTCCAAAACGCCCGTGTGTAAGGGCCCTTAATGTGATTGTAACCATACCTCCCAACTGAACTGTTTTTCGTGGGAAAGTGCCGATTTTGACAGCTCAGCCCGTAGTTCTGGATTGTTACTGAAATATCCCAGCTTTGTCTTTGATCTCCTGCACTGACAGCCAGAAAAAGATACAATGTTTCTAAAACAGAATTGGCTTTTGGCAGATAGATCGGAATACATGGTAGGTTGCACTTTTGTTACTATTTAAGATGAGCAAAGAAGTAATTGTAACAATTTAAGATAAGCAGGTCTCGTGGGGAAACTGTGACTTGCAGCTTAAAGGGCAACTCACCTTCATTAGTAATAACACATAAAAATAACAGAAATGTGTTCAGGCTTTCATAACCTGTCAAATTTTGTAAAATTAACGTGGTAATTAGAGGGTGTGGCCACAAAAATGGTTGTGGTCAGAATTTTTACTGCACTCCATGTGATGAATCTTTTTGTCCCTCTTTCTATTTCCAAAGTTGGGAGGTATGTTATAACTCAATAGGTTACATATAAGAGTTGATAAGGAAACTTGTATTTAACATGCCGCAGAGACTTCTGTCTGATCCAGTAACATAGTAAGTTAGGTTGAAAAGACACACATCCATCAAGTTCAAACTTTTAACCTAACTGCTACTTGACCCAGAGGAAGACAAAAAAAACCTTCTGCAGCCTCTCCAATTTGCCTCAGACCAGTCTGTGGATCAACTTGTACTATAAGCTATCTTCCATAACCCTGTATTCTCTCACTTGCTGAAAAACCATCCATCCCCTACTTAAAGGAGAATTCAACCCCCCTTGAAGTTAAGTCCCCATCTGCCCCCTCTGTTCTTCCCCCCCCCCACCCCCGCACAGTCTTACCCCTGAATCCTTCTCCCTCCAGAAATGGCAACCAGAAAAGCAGAGTGAGCGCAGCAGAGCTACCAGCCGTCATCTTCGCGTCTTCTCTCTCCTCTTCGACACTTCATCTCTTTTGGTGCATGCGCAGTTGTCAAAACCCAGAAATTTGTCAAAACACTGCTCCATTCACAAAGTTTTACGAAGATAAGAAGATGGCAGCTTTTCTGGTCGCTATTTCTGTATTCAGGGGTAAGACTGTGCAGGGTAGAGGCAGTGAGGTGGGCGAACAGAGAGGGGCATATGGGGACTTAACTTCAAAGGGCGTTGAATTCTCCTTTAAAGGACAAGAAAACTAAAGAAATGTTGTACATTATGTTTTGTGCTACTCTACCAGCCCAAGGCAACCACAGCCCTTTATCTGTGTCTCCAAAGATGCCCCAGTAGTTCCCCATCTTCTTTTTTTCTGATTCACTGATTCACATGCTCTGTGCTGCTGTCACTTACTGAGCTTAGGGACCCACTCACAATATACAGTACACATAGAATAGAAATGTCACAATATAAGGCTGCTTAGTCATTATTATGGATAATTACTACATGACAGTACAGAAACCAGTGCAACTAGCATCAGAATTTGATATTCTACCCCATAGCATCAGCTTTTATTACAGACTAACCTCATTTTCTTCTGGATAATTTGCAACAACCCCTAAGCTTAGCTTCTCAACAGCTGCTCAGAGCCCACTGAGCATGTGAGTGTCACAGACACTTTCCAAGATGGTGACCCCCTTCACTATTCATTGCCTGCTAGCTGCTACTCTTTCTCTGCCCATACTAAAACTACTCCTGGCCCCTGGTCTTTTCTTCCATAATGGAAGATAAGAGCAATACTGTTAGGTATGTTATATTTTCCATCCATGGGGTTCCCCTTATGTTTTTAAAAGGCAGTTTTTGGCTGTAAACCTCCATATAAAACTTACTAACGTTCTATCCTCTGTCCCTCTCCTCAAGTTTAGTAATGCTTAGTTTTACTTACTTTGTTTTCCTTACTTCTACACTTCTTCTACACTCCTTACCTATTCTTCATAAACTCCATCACCCAGGCCTGACCCTTTACCTGTTTTATTACACCCCAGAACTTTATTAGCTACTATATATAACTTCCTTAATTGTATTCCATTTTTGTACTCCACTCCCTTCTGGCCATACTCTACCACATTTTTATTACCAGGGTGTTTCTTCATCCTTTTTTTAAGCTTTTAGCTATCGCTATCACATTTACCTGTAATCTTTCTCTAAAGTCAGCATACATGATTAATCATTGCTTAGAAATGCTTATCATTTACTCTTATGATAAAATGGTTTAAGACTCAATCTGTACCTCTTCAGCTATCCACCATGTAGTACATATGAAGCTGAACTGTACTTTCTAATTCTGCACCAAAGGCATGTACTTAGGGCAAAAGCTTCAGCGGATTGTCCAAGGTTGGACTGGACTGGTGGGACACCAGGAGAAAACCCAGTGGTGCTCAACATCCTTTTCAAATACAAGGTGCTGATCTGTTTCATTTAGAGTGACTCCATCAAGCTAGCAACAACTGATTTTCCTACTAATTCCTTTACTGCCCACTGAAAAAGTAATCCGTACAGGCATGAGATCTGTTATCTGGAAACCCAGTCTCCCAAAAGCTTCAAATATTGAGAAGGCCATCTCCCATAAACTCTATTTAGTCAAATTGATTTCCTTTTTCTCTATAATAATAAATCAGTACCTTGTACTTGATCCCAACAAAGATATGATTATTCCTTATTAGAAGCAAAACAATTCTATTATGTACTGGTGAAATTCATTTTAAGTAGACTTAATTTATGGAGATCCAAAAAAAAAAAACAGGTCCCAAGCATTCTGGATAACAGGTTCAATACCTGTATTACTTCATTATCAGGGGGAAAATTTTACCTGTATTTTAACTTCCTATCTTGTCATTCAAGGGGTTGTTCACAATCCAATGCTTTTTCAGTTCTGTTGGATTCAGAGAGTTCACCAGAAATAAAGACTTTCTCCAATTTCTTTCTATTTTAAATGTGTGACAATTTTTCTAATATTGAAGTGTAAGTCTAAACTTTCACTTTTCTAAAGCAGCTGTGAGAGGGGGTCGCTGACCCTGTAAACTGTTCAAAACTGGTACATTTCTTATGTTTGTCCCTGCTGAGCAGAATCCCTGAGTTTCATTACAGGCAGCTGTTAGAATTGATACAATAGTTGCCAATACTCCAGAGATGCTGCTGTGTAATATATAAATTAAATGTTGCAAAATTGTATCAGTTCGCAATCTGAATTACTGAGCTGCCAAACTGAAACACTTGAAGCAGGAACATTCTACTTTAAATTTTGTAAAAACGGTAACAAAAAAAAAAATTAAGAATGGAAAGGAATTGGAAAACGTCTTTATTTCCGGAGAACAATCTGAAAACAACTGAACTGAAAAAGTGTTTGGAAAGTGACCAACCCCTTTAAATTCCCCCATGCTCCTTGATATTGTCCCTTGCAATGCAGCACAATTCCTATTCTAGCTACAGTAGAACCCCCATTTTACGGTTTTCAGGGGACCAGAAAAAAATGATGTAAAATCAGGGAAAAATGTAAAATCAGGGAAATGTGTTAAAAGTAACTTTTTCTTCAAGTACTGAAAGGATAAAAGCACAGGAGTCTGTTTTGCTTTGAGAAACAATATTTACTGTGTTAATAACAAGGGTTAAGCATTGCAGTGTTAATGTTACACTATGGGGGGGGGGGCGTGTGCAAGACTCTCTGTCAGTCACATACACAGCCAAAAGCAATAAGTGATTGTTGCAGGACTGTATAAGGGCCCTTACACACGAGCGTTTTTACCTGCGCTCCCCTGCTTTCCGTTTTTCTGCGTTCAGCCGTAGGGGAGCGCAGGTATAGACGCACTCAATTATTTTCAATGGGGCTGTACTCACACAAAAGCATGTAGGCGCCAAACGCAGGAAAAATGCAGCATGTTGCATCTGAACTTGCGTTCGGCGCTTACAAGTGCATCGTGGTTACAACCTCATTGAAAAGAGTGAGGTGCGTCTAGACCTGCGCTCCCCTGTGGCTGAACGCAGCCAAACGCAACGCAGGGGAGCGCAGGTCCAAAACGCCCATGTGTAAGGGCCCTAAGGGGCAGACTCATTGAAATTGACCATTTACAGGTAGAACAGGCAGAATCTGGTTAGTATTTTAAACCTCTTTATTTCACAAATATAACATTCATATAGAAAAAAAACAGTTTTTGGGAACATCAGGACAAAATTTTGGTGTAAAATCAGTGAAAACATGACTTAAAATCAGGGAAATGCAGTCATTGACATGCATTATAAATTGGTGGGACCAAAAATAAAAAATGTAAAATGCGGGGAAACTTAAAATCAGGGTTTCACTGTATTCAGTCTAGGAACGACATCCAAAAATCAGATATTTGTGTGACCATTAAAGCTACCCGTGGATTGGCTGCTGCGGGTTTTTAGCAGTAAGGTTTATACAAATTTCCAAATATATCCCCTGTAAATTTATAATGCCAGCCCCTGGCCTTTGATGATGTTTTACTGGCCAGTTGACAACACTATGTTTCATTCTTGCCCTAAATTTGCTGGTTCAAACTTTATTCCAAGTATAAGAATCATTAGCAGCTGTTAAAGCATTGTCAAACAGGGTTGTTTCGATTGCTTTACCCAGGGGCAGCAGTGAATTGAGGTCGCTAATTCACTCACTCACTGACTTATTCAGTGACACAACTAGGAAACAGATCCCGCAGTCATGGGGTGCCTGGGAAAAAGGGGGCCTGGACCACGGGGTCTGTTTCATCTGTAGTGTTCAAATCCCCAACACGACACTTTCTTCTTGTTTTAATTGACTAAGTAAGCACATGGGGGGGAGTTGGTTGCTGACAGGCGCAAGCAGGAGCACCCATGTGAGCCAGACCCTCTGGCAGGGGGCCCAGCACACACTTGTTACACCCCTGCACTTATACACTCACTTATTCATTCACTTATGCACTCAGAGGTTTGTGCTAATATTCGTTTTTGCTGTGTAGACATATAATGGTCTGCTAACTACATCACCATACAGCCCATATCTAAAATAAATAGCCTAAATGTTTTTCATAAACTCTTCTGCTGCAATCTCTTATCTGATTCCCTGTGGTGTAAAATGAAAATTATATGAAATGTGCTTTAAGCTGGCGACCCTGTTGGCAAAGGGTTTCCAATGAAATAGGAAGACTATTTGTCTGTACATAATGTCCCTATCCAGTGATTAAGCAATGACATCCATCAGTTGGGGTGAGTCACCTTTAAATAAACTTTTTGTGATATTGATACTCTAAGGGCCCTTACATATGAGCGTTTTGAGCTGCACCCCCTGCGTTTCTGGTTTCATGCATTCAGCTGCAGGAGGACGCAGGAGTAGACGCATGCCATTACTGTGAAGGGGGCTGTACTCACACAGACGCATGTAAGCGACGAATGCATGTAATATGCAACATGCAGCATGCCAACCTGCATTTGGCGCTTACATGCGTCTATGTGAGTACAGCCAATAATTCAGTGCGGCTGAACGTGCAAAATCAGAATGCAGGGGAGAGCAGCTCAAAACGCCTTTGTGTAAGGGCCCTAAGGCTATTTGCAATTGGTTTGCTTGAGGTAGCTCACCAGTGTGGAAG
Source organism: Xenopus borealis (assembly GCA_024363595.1). Classification (NCBI taxonomy): domain Eukaryota; kingdom Metazoa; phylum Chordata; class Amphibia; order Anura; family Pipidae; genus Xenopus; species Xenopus borealis. Next base: position 38,503,635 of record CM044433.1, read on the forward strand.
TTCAGCAGATATCGAGTTGCTAGCGTCCAGTTCACCCTAGCAAACAGGCTGTAGTTTCAGAGAGTGATGAGAATGATCAGGAGGGAAACTGAATAGAAAGAGGAGTATTAAAAGGTAACAATAACTGTAGCCTCACATAGCAATAGTGTTAAGATGCTGTTCAGTGACCTCTACTGAAGGAGGCTGGAAGGAGTTACTAGAAGGCAAATTATTAACAACTATTGTCTAAAAAATGAAAACAAATGGACAGTTGCTAAGGACATTCTGTAACATAAAAACTTACATTTTAAAGTGTAAAGTAACCTTTCTACAGTGACTGGATATGTGGATTCAATGCATTCTGGGAGCTATGCTACATTCTCTCTCGAAAGTTTTCTGCCCAACCTATACACTGTACAGTAAAGCAGATAAGATAGATGACAAACACAGTCCTAGATGACTGCTGCAAACTGCAAAATGTTCTCCACCATTCTTGCACTACAACCAGGGCTGGATTTACCTAGCAGACTCCCCTAGGCCCGCTGCCGTTTGTCGCCCCTGTCCCCTCCCTTTTATTTGCTCAAATTTTCATCATCAGGACAGAGCTATGGAAATTGTCACACAGGAAATTTAAATTTCTGACCCAATGGGTGTGGTTGGGCAGCATGACACCCCCCTAAAATCCTGCCACCCTAGGCCCGGTGGCCTCTCCACAAATCCAGACCTGACTACAACTACCAGCAGTCACTGAGATCCCTGTTGCATTTATAGGTGCAGCAGACTTACACCCTATGAATCTCATACAAATATCATTATAATCAGCCTCGGTTATTCCATATGGGAATCACTTATCAGAGGGCTGAGGCACCAGTGCTCAATTGGAGACAATTACCCTTATAAATAGCCTTCTGTATACACTTTCCACTTCTGAAGATGAGAAGCAGGCCTTAGATAAAGCCTGTTAATCAGTTTTCACATTTCCCTGGACTGAGGACATTGTAACCCTTATCTTTATTTAACATCATTGATCTGATTGCTTAGCGTTACGAAACTGGTCAAAGTGTAAAGACATATGGAATTTCTCACAGTGTGTTCTATCTTCTCTCTGTTTCACATAAATGTGTTGATTTCGGAGAGGGTGGAGGAGGGGACACATCACTAGCTTGCTGCACTAGAATCTCCATTTTACAAAATGGAAATTCGGCTCTTAAAGTTACCAGAGGCAGGTATTTGCCGCCCCTGGTAACTGGCCGCTTTGTGCCGCCTGAGACAAGATTCTCACCTTGCCTCATGGCCGGAGCAGCCCTGTACTTAATGCACATCTTCAATTCTTCTCTAGCTTCTGGAACCTTCCCTTCTCCTTTCAAACAGGCCCGGGTAAAGCCTGTTTTTAAAAAGGCCACACTTACCCCATCCTGTCTGTTAAATTACAACCCTGTCTCCCTTCTACCACTTGCCTCTAAACACTTAGAGTGTATTGTTTTCTCCAGTATTACTAACTTCCTACACACCCTTGATCTGTTGGACCCTCTGCAATCTGGTTTCCGGCCTGGTCACTCTTCTGAGACTGCTTTGTGCAGAGTTACAAGTGATCTTCAGGGTGCCAAAGGTCACTTCTCCATCCTTATCCTCCTTGACCGATCATCTGCATTTTATATAGTTGACCACTCTCTCCTGAAGCAGATTCTGTATTCGCTTGGCATCTGTAACCAGGCTACATCTTGGCTCTCTTCTTACCTTTCTAACGATCATTCACTGTCTCCTATGGTAACAAAACCTCATCTCCAGTTCCACATAATGTGGGGGTGCCGTAAAGCTCTGTACTTGGTCCGTTGTTGTTCTCCCTGTAAATTCTGTCTTTGGGAGATCTCATGTGATCATATGGCTTTAATTATCATCTGTATACTGATGATACCCAAATATATTTATCCACCCCTTCATTAGCAGCTGAAACAGAGGCCTCCTAGCTATCTCAAATTGGATGAACCAGCACCACCTCAAACTCAACCTAACATAAACTGAACTAATCATATTTCCACCTAAACCTGGTCCTACTCCCCTATTTATTATTTCTATTGATGGCATGCTCATTAACCCTGTCAATTCAGCATGCTGTCTGGGGGTAAATTTTGACTCCTCTCTCTCCTTCTCCGATCATATTAACACCAGTGTCAAAACCTGTCACTTTTTCTTACGCAATATTGCCAAAACCCGTCCTTTCCTTTCACCTGCTACAGTCAAGCCACTCATGCATGCTCTCATCCTATCCCGACTAGATTACTGTAACCTTCTACTAACTGGCCTCCCTAACTCCCATCTCTCCCCTCTACAGTCTGTATTAAACACTGCTGCCAGAATTATCCTCCTCTCATCCAAAAGGGTACAGGCCCCTCTGCTGCTGAAGTCCTTAGCATGGCTTCCTATAAAACAAAGAAACTTATAAACTCCTCCTCATAACCTTCAAAGTCCTTCATTCCTCTGCACCTAACTACATGTTATCTCTTGTTTCTCTATATGTTCCTGGCCGAAACCTCCGCTCCTCTCAGAGTAACCACTTGGTTGTACCCCCAACTACTACTGCTGTTTCCCGCATCAAAGCCTTCTCTTGTGCCACTCCTTATATTTGGAATGCCATACCTGAATCTCTGCGGAGAGAATCCTCCTTCAGTGTTTTTAAAGCGAAACTCAAAGAGTACCTCTGGGAGCACCTGGATATCACCTGAGCTGGGAACTGGTACTTGTAAAACAGTATAACAAACTGTAACCTACAGCACCTTAAACCCCTCTGAATTGTGTGTTACCCTCCCATTTAAACTGTAAGCCCTACAGGCTAGGGTCTTGATCTGTAGTGTAATTATATTTTATATTTATGCAAAGCGCTACGCAATATGTTGGCGCTATAGAAATACATGTTAATAATAATAATATGTGAATTGTATTTCTAATAATGCACTTATTTTCACTTTTTATTTAAAAAAATACTACTACTAATTTATTGTTTTGCTATACAGTGCTTTGCCCTCAGGGAGCGCTATACAAATAAAAATATACATACATTATTTAGCTTTTTATGAAGCAGGTTTCCAGTTTGCAATGTAAGGAACCATGCTATGAATAGGAGAGGGGCTAAATAAAAAGTTGAATAAAAAGTAGCAATAACAATAAATCTACCTGAACCACTTCCCCTGTCTTGCGCCAGCCATGCGGCATGACACACGGTTCATTTTCCAAAGTCGCTCGAAGTAGGAAACTTTGAGTGACTTCAGAAAATGAATTTCCATGTGTGTCATGTCGCAGGCGACTTTTCAATATGGCTGGTGCAAGACAGGGGGAAGTGACCCCATCTAAAAACAAAAGCTTTGTAAGACTACACATGTATTGTCATTGCAATTTTGTATTACTCATCTTTCTATTCAGGCCTCTCCCCTAATTATATTCCAGTCTCTTATTCAAATGAATGCATAGTTGCTAGGGTAATTTGGATCCTACCAATCAGATGGTTGAAATCGCAAACGGGAAAACCGATGAATAAAAAGCTAAATAACTCAAAAACCACAAATAATATACAAAGAAAACCAGTTGCAAATTGACTAAGAATATCACTGTTTACATTATACTAAAAGTTACTTAAAATATGAACAACCCCTTTGATATTTAGCCAAACCAAATCTTGTGACTTAAACCACTGGAAAACTCATGTATATTTTTTATTCACAGAGCATGCAGTCTGGGGTATTGCAATCGAATTTGAATATGCAAAAGTGGATCCATTTATTCAGTAGAATATTTTATGTAGGTATGTAGTAAATCTACAATTTTAAAGTTTTGGCAAAATACTAAATCCACAAATAACTGAACCTAATGCTGGCCATCAATGTGCAGATTTTATTCTCATATTTGTACTGACATATTACTAACCATTCGGATTAAATAAAGTAGGAAAAAGAACACAACAGATGATGGTCTGGCCATGAATTGACAGACAACAACTTTACGAAAGTTATGGCTGACAAATAGTAATCACCCATTGATACCGTCAGATAGGCAATACATGCAGAGATATCATTATCCAATATAATTCTTCTAACCTGTCCGATCAACTAAACGATCGTTCGCCATGGTACGAACAATCGGGACAATCCACGCATGGTGTGAAAATCAAACGACTTTATCTTTGAGTCTGGAAATGATCAAAGCATGGAAAAAACAGCACAAAAATCCCCAACATCAATTTAAATTCACATGATAATCTAAAAAGTCACATGATAGCGTTAAGATTCAGTACTCAGGTATTCAGATTTGGCTGAATCTGAAAAGGAACAGATTTTGCCAGTTTTTTTTATATAAAAGGCATGGATTTTGGTTAAATCTGGGATTCATTGCATTCCCTACAATTAGGCATTCAGCTAAATCCATATAGGATCTATTATCAGGAATGCTTGGGACTGGATACATGGATCTTTCTGTAATGTGACCACAATTGTTAAGTCTGCTAAAAATCATTTAAACATTAAAGGAAAACTCTACCCCCAAAATTAATACTTGAGCAACAGTTTATATCAAATTAAGTGGCATATTAAAGAATCTTACCAAACTGGTATATATATTTAAGTAAATATCGCCCTTTTACATCTCTTGCCTTGAACCAGCATTTCGTGATGGTCTGTGTGCTGCCTCAGAAATCACCTGACCAGAAATATTTCAACTCTAACTGTTACAGGAAGAAGTGTGGAAGCAAGTTGTTAATAAGATATTACTTACCGATTTCTCCTCCCTGCCTTCTATAGGAGATAGGCAGGGAGGAGAAATCGAGTGTTGCACGTTGGATCGTTGCCATTAAAAAAAAAACATTGGTGGCAGGGGCCTATAGAATATTAAAATAATTCATTGGTGGCCAGGGGATTCAAAAAATAACACAAATTGGTGTTCAGTAGAACAGAACTCGTGGCTTCAGGACTTCCACTTCGGCTCCTTTTGTGACTTTTTGGGTCGTTTTGCTGCTTCGGGATTTTGGAAGAGGTGGCACGGCTTTGGTGCAGTCATGGGGGGCCTGGCTATTTCAAAAAGTGCAGCATAGCCGAGCCCCCATTAAAGGTGAATTCAACCCTAATGTTAAAAAAACCCTACCCCCCATCCAGGGACGGACTGGGAGTTTAAAGCAGCCTGGGCAAAAAAAAAAGCAGCCCACAGGCTGAGTTTTTCACCCCCTCCGTGCATATGCACACTGACAGGACGCGTCACCTCTCACATAAGTGTTCATGCGTGCAAACCAGAGCAGCGGTTCAAGTCTTAATGCAGGCAGCTGTTTGTGTAAATGCTAGCTGATAAAGACCATTCAACAGCTCACTTTGCTATCCATATGTCTCACAAGCCTGGCTGCTCCATCCTGCTCCTCTCCCACCCTGCTTATGTGCTACCCTGTGCAACCTGTCCCCTCTGCGCTCTGCTTTAGTACCATGGAGGAACATGGAAACTTTTTCAGAGGGCAAGAGTGGATAGTGCTGTATGCGGCTGGGAGTGCGACTGTGCATCACTTCCTTTACGTACCTTCCCTTGAATCCCTTCACGTGCAAATGCTTGTTATGGGCAGGGTCGGACTGGGGGGCCCTGGGCCCACCGGGACTACTGACCAGGGCCCCCTTCCGTCCACCTTGTGCATACAAAAGTGGCTTCCCATTGGCGCGCATGTACACACGACGCCCCTTCGGAATGCATGCTCTCTGCCAGGCCCCCCTGATGACAGCCCTGCCTTTATACATAGCCTGTCATCCACTAGCAAGACAGCAGCAAACATTCTGAATCACCCATGTTGAACATTTCTATTAAAGGGCAAAGTGTCAATTGCTTTTCTATGCAAATTTTCTTTTTAGCCACAAAATTTCAGCCACCAGAGAAAGCAGAAAGCTCAAAGTACAGAAGATAAAAAAATACACGGGCAGAATGATCTAGTCCATGAGGCACAAATTGTGAAAAAACTCCAGGAAATCAAATTCCAATGTGCTTGTTAGACATCCTTGGGCACGCTTCTTTACTAAAATAAAATATATAGGGACTTGCTTAAAGAAAATTCAAAATTAAATATAAAAAAATCTGTTTGCTCTTTTGAGAAATGTATTTCAGTGCAGAAGTCTGCTGGAGCAGCACTAGTAACATGTATTTTGAAAAAACATGTTTTCCCATGACAGCATCCTTTTAACTTTATAGTTGATGTTTTCTTATTCAAGTGCAACATGTTTTTACTGAATGGGCAAGGCACGGGCAGGAGAGTGGCTCAGTAGGTAGAACTTGGAGTCCCGAGTTTCATTCCAGCTTGTATGTTCTCCCTGTGTCTGTGTGGGTTTCCTCCCACTCCCCAAAAACATACAGGAAGATTATTGGCTCCAGATAAAATGACCCTACTGTGTGTGAATATGATGGGGAAATAAGACTGTATCCTCTAATGGTGCAGGAACTGATATAAACAGTGATGTCTTTTTTTTTTTGTAATAGGACTACTACATGAGAGGCAGTGGTGAAACTACTGGGGGTGTGATTGCATGTGGGCTCACAATCCCTTGATCCACCAGACCGTTGCCAAATCCCGAACAAATACTGTGTTTGAAGGGTAACAGGGGGCCTGTCTGCCTAACCTGCACCCGGCCCCCACCAGCAGTAGTTACATCACTGAAAAGGGGTTGATGGGTGTTGATGTATTGCCTAAGAACCCATTGGCAGTTGTGCTTGTAGAATAGAGAAATTATGAAGACATGTCAGCTTTCACGGGTTATCATGATTTGGAGTGCTTACGTAGGTGTTAGTGGAGTCTTTTAGCTCAAATCTGTTATCGTTAATTCTAGAATGTGTTTTTACCAAAAGTTCCAAACGTTATTTATTCTCTGAGGCCGGCAGTTGTGATGACTAGAGGTCAGTGTTGAATAAGAAACCGTGCGCTTCAGTCTGCTAGACCGAAACATACTGAATCTACACAAACCTGTATTGTACAGAAGGTCTTTGCTAATCTTAACAGCATACTCTGTATCTCTGGCTATTATTTGATAACAATAATTACTGTTTGATTAGCAGCTTAAAGGATTTGCTGTACAGTTCAAGGTGCGGTTTTACTCCCCATGGTATATTTTTCCATTGGTATCTTGGTTTTCTCAATAGTATATCAATGACTGCCTATTATTCCTGCATCAACACCTTTTAGAGATTTCACTGCCCTGAGTCCATAAAACTTATCAATGTCATTGATGACTGATTCCGTTTTTATAAGGGCCATACCATTATCACAAAATTTAATGTTTCTATACATTATTGAGGGGGGGTGCCTAAATTTGATGTTGTGTGCTTAGTGGACGCCCTCCCCCAGTCCTTGGAAACAATTCTGCCTTTACGCCGGTTCCTGGGGCAAAAAAAGGTTGGGGACCACTGGTCTATACTATTAACACTTAAATCTGCTATGGTCTCTGTCCATGTTTCAGATGAAGGGTGGATGTGTCCTAATGGTCGCTTCCAGAAGCAAAGTTTGAGAGGAGTAGCCAATCACAGAGCTGCAGTCACAAAAGCAAAGACAGACTTTAGTTCCCCTATTAGCTACACCTACAAGCTGATCGGTTCCTATTTTTCAGTGCCGTGTGCTGAGTGGCGCCAGCTCCCCTGCACATCCAGAGAATTCAGCAGAAGAAGAAGTAGAAGCTAGCCAAAACACAGAGGCTACAGCTATAAATAAATATACCTATTTGGCAGCGTTTCTGCATGAGGCACTTCCTGGACTAGTAATTTGTTATGTGAAGTCGAAATTCTAGCAGGAATATAATGCCTACCACAATGATATAACCCACCCTTTACACGGGATACTAATACTGTCCAACTTTCTACCAGCTTAGGCCAAGTCCATGTCTGACGGTGACCTACTGGAATTCTTAGATGTACCTATGATGCAGTGAAAAAGTCTCTGCATTTACACACACAGGTGACAAGCATCTTACACTAAACAATCAGAAATGGATTATAAAGAATTACTTGATGAAGATTTTGAATGGGAGGGTCCGACTTGCTACCTTGTATTCCACCTCTGTAAAGTGATACTTGGTGTCAGGTTTTAATACTACTACACTGTTCTACAACCTCTTCCTATCCAGTCCTGCCTGCATAAGTCTTTATAAGCATAGCCTTCATAATGATTTCAGTACAATCATAATCAATGTATTCTCCTTGCCATCAGGTCATTAACAGCTTCTACTGGTATGCTGCTTTCCATGGCCTTTGCTAACATATAAAATATCATTTTGAGTTCTATTTTGAATCATGCAGTCAGTAATGAGTGATTGCTCTTGTTATGGAAGGGCCAGTGCACACTTTTTTTTCAAGCATGTAATGATCTGTAAGTACTTTCTGTGTTTCTGGCTTTAGAATGGGTGAGTGGTTTGTCTTTCAACTAACTGACATTTGGTTTGTTTATAGGGGAGCTCTCTGTTACAGTTCCATGGATACCGTAGACTAACTACATTCAAACATGAGAAAATCTACTTAACAATAGAAAGATTTGTACGTAGTATTGCTTTGTTGTGTGTGTACTTCTACTCTTTAGCTAACAGTCCAAAATCCAAGTGGGTTCAAAAGTTTTTTGTCCAATAAAGTCAAATAGGTTATACACAGTGATCACATCCCAGAGTACCCCCAGTACAAGGGTTGTACATCATTGAGTAGGGTACATCAAAAACAAAAATCGGGAGAGACTTATATATATATAAAAAAAAATTTATTAGGACATGCCCAAGGGTGGGCACGTACTCATAGGCTTTGAGTAAGTGCACACCCTTGGCATGAAACACATTAGGCTAAAGAATGTCCTGATAAAGATTTTACATTTATATATATATATATCTATATATAAACAATTAGCAAGATCCGCACTCCTGATGGGTTAAACATATACGAACGCCCGGGTGCTGCTCCAGGGGAATCCAACACAAATCAGTTATTATGACAGCGCACTCCTGGGACTTCTTCTAAAATTAAACTTTTATTTCATATGGTGTGAAAAATCGACATCATATGAAATAAAAGTTTAATTTTAGAAGAAGTCCCAGGAGTGCGCTGTCATGATAACTGATTTATATATATATATATATATATATATATATATATATGTATATATAAATATATTACTTGGGCTCCATTTTCACTAAACAGTAAGTCTCTCCCTATTTTTTATTTGAAATGGAAAGGTTTGCACTACTCTAAACAGACTGCAATTTACTGCACCGTCGGGGCAGGGTGTGCTTCCCCTTCCCCAAACATGCAGTCAGGCTAATATTCTACCAAAGGATAAGTAATACTAAAATTCTCATGGGACTTTTACAAACACTTGCTCCCCTTAGCCCTTTCCAGGCGTGATCTCTTCACATTCAGGATGCACTGTTCGGTCTTGCATCAGGTAGAGGGTTGGCCTGGATGGATGCATGGAGAGAGGGAGGTTATTTTTGGCCTTGTTATCATAAAAATTATGGGGAAAACACCAATTTTGTTTAGTTGCCCTTTCTCCTCACTGTCAATTTATGGGTGAGTGCCCCCTCTGTATTCCACAGTTAAGAGCATGGTTTACCAAAGCAATTGCAATGTTTCTTACAAAAATACTATCACGAATGGAATCCTAAATCCAGAACCCAATCTAAGTTCCCTGGTCTCGGCTCTCACTTCTGCCTATAACCACCGCAAAACCAGAGCAAAGCTAAAAGGTTCTGGACAAGCAAAGGGGCACAGTCATCTCACCAAGGATACTGGATTGAAGAACACCACCAGACGCCACAGAGTGGTATAGGCAGGCTGGGCCAGCACAAGCAGAGCAGAATCGTCACACAGGCCGGGATCAGAATTGGAGAGAGCAGAATAGCCACAGACAGGCAAAGGTCGGGATTTGAGAGAGTCAGACTAATCAAGCAGGCAGGCAAGGGTCAGGATTTGAGATAACAGAGTAGTCAGGCAAAGCAAGGGTAAATACACAGTAGATCAGGCAGGAATCACAAGGATTAAACACCCAGGAACTTTCAAATAGAACCCAAAAACAGGCAAAGTGCAGAAGACTGATTTCCCCTTTTATACTGTTTGAATTTCACACGAAGCATGATGACATCATCACACCGGCGCATAAGCCCGGAAGTGCGCTGGCACTCGCACCATAGGGGACCCAGGCACGGAAAACAAAGTAGTGGGCGTCCACGCCGCTGGAGTGGCGGTGGACCCCGCTGCCCGCTAGACCACCAGGGTGAGTCCTTACATCACCCCCCCTCCAGGAGGGACAAAACTGCAGGAACTAGGTTTTTTTAGGCAAATTGGGGAGAAGAAATCTCTCTACCCAAATGGAGCTTCCCTTCTCCACTTGAGGACTTCCAGGCCTCTTGGTACAGTTTTTAAGGAAATGCCCCTTATCCCCACAATATATGCATAGACCCAGGGATTGCCTTCAGGCCCTTTCCTCAGGGGACAAGCATGTAGCCCCCAACTGCATAGGTTCCCCCTGAGGGTTTAGAAAATGAGGGAGTTGGTGATATGTCATTACATATAATAGGGAAATCTGGTTATTAACAAGGCTGTCTTTGATAGAGCTAGAAAGCCCCGACCAGAATTGACTACAAAGAGCTGTATCATTCCACCCAATATCAACAGACCAGCGGCGGAATTCTGTACAATACTCCTCAATTACACTTTTCCTATAAACTCGGAAGTGCACTGGCACATGTGCCATAGAGGAGCCGGACACGGAAGAGAAAGGAGCAGCATAGCAGGCGTCCACTCCACTGGAGCGGCGGTGGATCCCACTTACATAATGTTTGTTCATAATTCCAGCATTATAATGGGACCCTACAAAATATCATCTGTACCATAACGAAAAAACAAATATGAAAAATAAAGACTTACCAAAATAAATATATCATGTACAACACTTTCACCTGGTTTGGTAAATTGCAAGAAAGTGCATCAGTGTGTACAAATTGTGTCACTTCCAGCTTGTGGTTCTGAAAACAGTGCTAGCAAGTGATTCTCTATATAGGCACAACACAAGGAAGGTTTGATTGTAACACGCCCTTAGGACAGGTGATGATTCCAGGGTGGCCCTTATTCAGCAAAGCACCATGCATGGGGCTCATTTATCAACACTGGGCAAATTTGCCCATGGGCAGTTACCTATAGCAACCAATCAGTGATTAGCTTTTTAAAGCCAGCTGCAAGTAGATCAATGAAAGCAGCAATTTCATTGGTGGCTACTGGTTACTGCCCATGGGCAAATTTGCCCAGTGTTGATAAATGACCCTGAACTGCAGTGCACACAGTATAGGGGTGCATGTACTGATGCAAGAAGGTTTGGCAGTAATAGTTTAGATACTGTAAGTCCTCTTACTGATGAATTTATTCTCAAAGGCTCTCGTATCGACAGAGGGTGGTTGAGTGTTCGGTTTCACTATAGCAGTTAATGAGTTTTTCTCTGGAGTTTATGGGTGGATGCTCACTGTCTCATGGATGGATAATTAGCTTTTCTCTGAGCATTTTCCCAGGGGTAGTTAATGGGGCTGCACTCTCTGTCCCTACAAAACTTAAGGTTTGATTTATTTATTATGAAGATAATGATGATTATTAAGGCAGTTGACCTTGTTCAATGAATTTAAAAATACATCCAACTGACAATGGTAGTAGACTCCCAGTACAGTTGTTATACCAGTAAATGTGTCTTTATTAAAGTGGTAGAAGAAACAATGAAAATTTAAAAAAAACAATTACCCGCAGCAATGGTGTATGCACGGAGAAAACCAACCAGGGTTCAAACTGGCATGGTGCCAAAACTGCTTAAGAAATATATGCAAGTGTTGTACCACTTTTGGGTTCATTTATTAAACCTCAAATTTATCTGGTCCAGGTTTTAAAGGAGAACTAAACCCCAAAAATGAATGTGGCTAAAAATGCTATATTTTATATACTGAACTAATTGCACTAAGTTTCAGCTTGTCAATAGCAGCAATGATCCAGAACACAGGGGGGCCACCGTCTTGGAAAGTGTCTGTGACACTCACATGCTCAGTGGGCTCTGAGCAGCTGTTGAGAAGCTAAGCTTAGGGGTCATCACAAATTTTCAAGCAAAAAATGAGGTTGTCCTAACATAAGCGGTTGCCACTGTGCTGATTATTAAATTCTGAAGCTAGTAGCACTGGATTCTGTGCTGCCATGTAGTAATTATTTGTATTAAATACTAATCAGCCTTATACTGTTACATTTCTATTTTATGGGGCCGATTTACGACATTCACGTGAAATGATCGAAGTTCGATCGATCGGATATGCAAATTTGGCCTCTTCGATCATCGAATAGATTGAATGATCGGATATTCGATCATTCGATGATCAAAGGATTCAACATTTTAAAGTTATTCGACTGCCTACTTCGCCAGATTGAACCTACCGAATTGTAATAGAAGCCTATGGGAAGATCCCCATAGGCTTCTGAGGCTAAGTCCTGCTCGAATACCATTCGTACAATCGGAGTGTTCGATTGTTCAATCGTACAAATTTTTCAGACGCTCAAAGGAAATTTCATGATTTTCGTGAAATCGAACAATCGGTATCCTTTGTACAAATTCATCGAGAAATCCTATTGCGAGCAAAATGATAGCCTAAAACAATTTGATGGTCGAATGCGAATTGCGTCGAGTTAATTTCCGGGAATAATAGTAAATTTGCCCCTTAGTGTTCTGTATATTGTGAGTGGGTCCCTAAGCTCAGTAAGTGACAGCAGCACAGAGCATGTGAATCAGTGAATCAGCAGAAAAGAAGATGGGTTGCTACTGGGGCATCTACTGGGGAGACACAGATCTTTACTGCTAAAGGGCTGTGGTTGCCTTGGGCTGGTACAGAAGCACAAAACATAGTGCACAACATTTCTAGCTACTTCTTTAGTTAAGCTTTAGTTCTCTTTTAAAGGGGAAAACTTGAATATTTTATTGGAAAAATAAAACTAAAATTTTTAGAGATTTATCATACCCCAAACCTGTCAAGATCTTAAGGAAGTCAATGGCAGATGTCCCTGAGGTTGTTTCTTGACATCTTGATCTCTTGCTGTCTCTGATAAAGTCTGGGTTTTCATCCTATTACCCGAAAAAGTCAAGTTTTCGCAACGATAATTCGATAAAGTTCAGTTTTCAGAGGGTCAGTCGTATGATTGATTGATGCTCCGTTTTGTTGCAACATTTTTTCGCTCTGATTTTTTTCGAGAAAAGGTATTGATGAATGAGTTCTATTTGTGGAAGGGAGTTTGGTCGACTTTGTTTAATAAAATACTGTGAATAATTTGAATTTCAGTAAATAACCCCCTTTGTATACAAACATGATTGTTATTGTATTATACTTGATCATTGTAAATGTTTCTATACATATAAATACACAGAAACCGCTTTAACTGTGTATGCAAGTGACTTTACACACTGCTTTTATTTCTTCCCATTTCTTTCAACAGGCTTTGTATGCATGCTTTTCATTTTAAGCCACATTTCAGCCCATTTCTGTGACGTAAAATGTCATTTGCATGTTCACAAATATGACTCACGGCTGCAGCTTCGTTGCCATAAGTAACTGGACCAGGGGAAACTTTGCCCATACCTTACCCCAGGTGTTACTAACAAGTGATTTGAGTCTCTCCTTTCTTTTTCAATAGTTAATTTTTTTTATTCCCATAGTCCCTCCTCATGCAAACAGTGCTTAAGCAACAATTGTCAGTGTGCAGTGGTGTGATGTTACCGGAGCTCAGTCTGAAACAGGAGCTCACCAGGGCCCTTTCAACAGTCATGTAACCAGAGTGATTTCTTTTGTCTTCATTGTGCAAGGAATAGCCTCCCATTAGAGGAAATGCTGGATGAGACTGGTAGTTTCACATAAATTAAACTCTCATGGGATTCAAACACACAAATGATGATACATGGCTTGAGGCTTTATGCTGGATAGAAAGAAACCAAGTGAGTGACTATATAAATTGCATAGAAAAGAAATGCTGACAATATATATATATATATATATATTCCAGAGATTTAGGGTGCACACCGTATACTGTGGTACTGACCACAGTATTTTTTTTTTTTTTTTCGTTTGCACTCTCCTGACGAAGATCCCTGTGGGGAATCGAAACGTTGAGGCTGAATAAAGATTTCTTCAACTTTTGCAAAATCCTGTGAGTGCCGCTACTCTGTCCTGCTATATATATATATATATATATATATATATATATATATATATATATATATATATATATATAATGTAGCAGAGCTACAAGTCCCAGAATCCTCATTGCAGATAAGGATAGTTTTAACTGCACTGGGATCATTAACTGTTTAAGAACCATCCACTGATAATCTCTGGAAATACATGATCTATTCTGAAGCAGATGTCACACCTGGGCATACAGGTATGGGATCCGTTATCCAGAAGCCTGTTTCCCAAAAAGCTCAGAATTATGGGAAAACCATCTCCCATAGACTTCATTTAAATTAAGTAATTCTGTTTTTTTTTCTTCTTTGTAATAAAGAAGCAGAAACCTTTTCCAAACTTAGATATAATGAATCCTTATTAGAGGCAAAACAATCATGTTGGATTTATTTAATGTTTAAATTCATATCAAGCAGACTTGATGTATGGAGATCCAAATTACAGAAAAACCCACTTATCTGGAAAGCCCCAGGTCTCAAGAATTCGGTATAATAGTCCCCATACCTGTACAAAGTGCTAAGCTCCAAAAAAAAAAAAGAATTCTAGAAATATAATTATACATTGATTTTAAAAATGCATCTAAATAGGAAGTTATTTATCTGGCATTTGTGTTAGATGCAAACATCTGCAAATCTTGTTGAAAATAATTTTTTTTTTTATTAATTATGTATGTATCTTTGTGGGTTTTTTTTAAATTGTGTGGATTACGAATGGAACCCTCTGTTCAATCCCACATATTTTTTCTGCCTTTGCTTCATGTATGTGAGCAATTAATGTTAGTGTTCCTTTAAGGATTTCCTCCTCCCCTCTAATGTGTCGACATCAGCTGCACCTGATGCAGATATATAGCACAGGTATCAGGATCCGTTACACACCTGCCAACCCTCGCACAGTCTTTCATTAGACAAGAGGAACCCGTCTGCCTATTTACCTGAAGGACACTCTCTACTGGGCAGCCTGGGCTCTCATCCAAGCAGAGCAGTCAGCCAGATACAGGGCTGAACAAGTCAGTTCACCAGTACAGAAGAAACAAGGGGAAAAAGCCTCAGACATAGAATCACCAGCAACCCTGAAGCTGGAGACTTCCCTACAAAGGGTACCTTCCAGACAGGCTCAACAGATTGCTAAAGACCAATCAAAGACTTAAAGCCATTTCTAAAGGAGACTGTTATCTACCAGCTGTTTCTATAAGGATCTTACACTGGTCAACCTCCCCACCGTCTTGACATCTCTTGCTTGTCAACATGTCTATGGGACTAGAGATTGTAGGTGTGGCGCTATCTATCGTCGGTTGGATCGGCTCTGTGGTATGCTGCGCTTTACCTATGTGGAGAGTAACTGCCTTCATTGGAAACAACATTGTGGTGGCCCAAACCATTTGGGAAGGACTGTGGATGAACTGTGTGGTGCAGAGCACGGGGCAAATGCAGTGCAAAATGTATGACTCCCTATTAGCTCTTCCTCAAGATCTCCAGGCAGCTCGCGCCCTGATTGTGATCTCCATTGTGATTGCTGTGCTGGGAGTTCTCATTTCCATCATTGGTGCTAAGTGCACAAATTGTGTTCAGGACGAGTCAGCCAAAGCCAAAATTATGATTGTGTCTGGAGTTATCTTTATCCTTTCTGGGCTGATGACACTTATCCCTGTGTCCTGGTCTGCAAACACTATAATCCGTGATTTCTACAATCCTTTGGTAGTGGATGCACAAAAGAGAGAGCTTGGCTCCTCAATGTACCTTGGATGGGCAGCCTCTGCTCTTCTTATGCTTGGAGGAGCGATGCTCTGCTGTTCTTGCCCCCCAAAAGAGAAGTACCCTGCTTCAAGAGTGGCTTATACAGCTGCCAGGTCAACAAATCCTGGTTACGACAAGAAAGACTACGTCTGAAATGGACATTATGAAGGACTGCAGGACTGCCTTGTAACAGCCATAAGGGAGCAAAAAGAAGACGTTACCCCCTCCATAGACTAACATTTACAATTATTCCTCTAGGAACTGTATTTGTCGATACTTGTTATATATGTGCTATATATTATATAAATTGTATTGCCCCTTTTGACTGCAGTTGGCATTTGTTGGGTTAAGTGTTTGAATGTGCACAGATACGTATATTGATGTTTTCCATTGCCGTGGCATTTGTAGAATAATCCAGAACAGGGAGGGGCATTTGGTGGCAGAGATGAGGTGGTTGAACTACTTTAACCATTTCCATAACTCTTCTGTCTATCTACAAAGTACAGATATTAAACTGCTCTGTCCCAATGGATACTGGCTTTACACTTCCCTAACCACACAATATTGTTGATGAATTTAATGAATTATATATCTGGTACACCTCATACTCTGGCTGAATTCTCCATTTGAACCAGTTTTGTTTCTAGGAGAGTTTGATGATCTATATTTTATTCTCTTTTTCAACAATAGAGATAAAGCAACCTTTTACAGTAAAATAACAGTGTGTCTTCTGTTTCATGTTTGCTTGTTCATTCTTTGTACTCTGCTCTTACTCCTCCTCCTCCTATTCCCTTTCTCATTGTAGGTTACATGTCAGGCTGGAATTTGACCCATTTCCTCTCTATTGGCCCCTAGTTTTTAGCTGCTGATTGTATAGTGAGGCAATGTTACCTTCTCATTATCTCGGATTTGAAACACAACCCATCCCTTGTCAAGCTTTGTGTATATATTCCTGCAGAGTAGGGTCAAACTACCTGTTTTTTTTAGGAGTTACTTTGAGCTTGAAAGTGGCATATTAACAGTTTTCTTGTTAATGTATAACAGCCCAGATATAGCACTTCTCTCTCCTTCCATGTTAGATATGGCACTGGAATTTTAACTCTGACCCCACCACGGCCACCGCACAGCATCGTGGGTTCTCAGTTTAAATAAACTAACCAAAAATAAGTTCTTAAACTTCCCTAACTACCCTAATTTGTAATGTCCATTTTTAAATTCCCATGTTCATGGATATAATTTCAGTAACTCAGTCAATGATGTATTTCTAATGAGGATCAAGTAGTCAAAGCTCTAATTAAGTTAAACAGTCACTGGAACATTATATTTGACACAAGTGGGAAGGTCAGGAGGCTATTGCAGGCTCCCTACCCCAGAGATACAATTTTTGTATTTTATCAATGGAGGCACATTAACTGTACAGAAATATGCATATGAATATATATATATAGATGGATATATGTTTATAAATATACATATATACTAAACACACACATGTATAAATGTATAGGTCTATACGTTTTATTATCTGTTTTTATTTTCAGTTTATATTTTCATCAACTAATCAACAATCACAAACGTTTTGCAGTTTGGATGATACTTTGAACAGCATTTCTAACGCTAAACCATAATTGGTGCGATTTGTATTCCTTTCATTAATACCACTGTTATATATGAACCAATTTTTTTATCAGTTACTGAACAGGTAAATATTAAAATGTACAAGTTTTATGTCTCAGTATCTAGCAGTTCATTGTATTCATGCTAGTGATGGTGTATGAAGAAATGCATTGCGTTACTAAAGAATGACACTTGGGTTTGTGCACTAAGTAATGAAGAAGCATATCATTATTGTCAACTGTATATATTAAGATACCGTTGGACTGGAACTATATTAAAAACTTCCTATAAATCAGTAGCATGTTTGCTGTGCCTTGCTGTATTAGTTCTAATGTTCTAGACAATCCCTGGGCCTAAAAACAAGAGAAGTAAGTAGTGCAAGTATATATTGATAACACTTGTCACTGCAAAAATGGAGTGCTGCTGAAAGTTATTTTTTGGACGATCATCTTTACTCTCTATTATTTTAGAGCTCCAATGGGAATCAGGAAATAACTTGAAACAATGGTGAAAGTCAATGGAGCCTAAAACTTTAATTCTCAGGATTACTTTAAAGGGGTGCATGTGAGGACTCTTCTTATTCCTTTAAAGGTGGACACTTACTGCAGAGAATCACAAAAGAAAACACAGCACTCAAAAACATATGGACATATTGGTCCAGATTAAAGGGCTTAAAGGAAAAGTAACATCGAACAATTTAAGTGTTTTATAGGAATGACAATATAATGAAGAGTGGCCTAGCACTGGTAAAAGTTGTGTGTTTGCATCAGGAATAATACAATAGTTTATATAAGCTGCCATATAGCCATGGGTTCAGCCTCATAAGCACAGGATACACAGTATAGATAACAGATATGTTCTTAAGAATCGCTTTGTACACTGCAAAACTTATCTGTTATCTGCTGTGTAACCTCCTTTATCAGCTTGTATGGCTGCCAACATGGCTGCACAGCAACTTGTTTATATAAACTATAGCAGAGTTTCTAAACCAAACACACTAGTACCAGTGCAGTCAGTATATTTTTATTACTTTAATACACTTTCATTTTTTGTACCTTTAAGACAAACCTCTGATTCAAAAGCTAAACCATTCTATGATTTTACACTATAGGATCAATAGGGTGAAGGAAGAGAGACATGAGGAGGAGGAGGGAGACATTAACCTTTATACCCTCTCTACCAGTCTGCCTGAGACTGCTATTAGCAGTCCCAATTCACCCGACACTGCATTGTTTTCCTTTCCTATATAAACACTTGTAGATCCTTTGGGGACTTCCACTTCGACTGAGTCACAGGTCAAAATACATTTAAGGAAATATAGTTAGTCATTGAGGAAGTTATAAAAACATAATTGAAAAACAACGAGGTTATCAGTGTGATTTATATTTCAGCTCATCATTCCCTTGGAATCTATAACTACCCAGTCCCTGGATTTAAAAAGGCAACAGGTTTTTGCACCAACACGTATGGACAACAGGCTCTAAAATGGATATACATTAAAGGGATAAATGTATGCAAAATAAAATAATAACCTGATAGTTTAAGTATAAGGTAATATATTTTATGAATTATATAATGCATACAAATTATACATAAAAGTATAATTTAATTTATATTCTCAATGGATAGCCAAGATAGCAGCTACTACTTTAACCACATCGTTCTTCTGAAGGGCTGCCTGTACACATATAATGGAAATTTAGTTATTTCTGATGGCCCCACAAAATGAATTTCCACATATAGTAGCTGATTAAGCACTTAATGCCCCTTGCATATTGTTTGGCTATTCAGATTCAAGTCAGTTGAACCAAACTCGAACCTTGCTATACTACAACACACACAAAGTAATGTTTCAGTGTCAGGTTAGGGTGCGTGTTTTAGCATAATGTGGCTTGAATATGAGCTATAATGTATAATGGCCACTTTTAGATTTACAGTAGATACTGGTTTCATTCCATGACAGCCAGTCAGCTATAGGAAATATACAACTACTTAGTGAAAAAACATTCAGAATGCAGAGGAAGTAACTGGTCTATCTAGCAATTGTAGCCATGGTATATTCCTGTGATCTCCAGTGTAGGTGAATATGATTCTTAAGCTGGCCATACACTATAACAGTGATCCCCAACCAGTAGCACGCAAGCAACATGTTGCTCTCCAACCCCTTGGATGTTGCTCCCAGTGGCCTCAAAGCAGGTGCTTATTTTTGAATTACTGGCTTAGAGGCAAGTTTTGGTTGCATAAAAAACAGATGTCCTGCCAAACATTCTCTCCTGTAGGCTGCCAGTCCATATAGGGGTTACCAAAAAGGCAATCAGAGCTCTTATTTGACATTCACATTTTCATGCTTGTGTTGCTCTCCAACTCTTTTTTAAATTTAAATGTGGCTCACGAGCAAAAAAGGTTGGGGACCCCTGCACTATAAGATATTGCGATATCGACAAAGGAGCGGATCTTTCCCTGATATGTCCACTACTGGCCGAGCTATATTGGGTAATCCGGGGTTTACAACAAGGAGCAATGGGCTCCAACAGGTCGGTCTGCAGAAAAATTAAACTTTGCCAATCGATATCGTGGCCTATCGATCGGGAAGACCTGTCGGAAACCCCAGGCAGATAAGCTGCCAAATTGGTCTAAAGGATCGATATAGTCAGCTTTATCTGGCCGTGTATGGCCACCTTAATACCAATCACTTTTTTTAACTAAACAAATTAGCTATTTAAGTCACATCTGGTTAACCCATCAACAGACCCATTCAAGATACAGCTATGGGACCTGTTATCACAATTGTTTGGGAGCAGGGATTTTCCAGGTAATGGATCCTTCCATAATTTGAATCTTCATATCCCAAAGTGATACTGATACATTCCTATAAAAATCATAGGAACATGTCAGTATGAAGTAAATGCTGCACAAGAAATATTTCCCCTAAAAGCACCCCGCAAACCCCCCAGCCCCGCAATCCCCAACTTACCCGACCCTCCTAAAAGATTTCCTCATCCGTTTCATACATCTTCCGGGTTGCTTCACTGATTCACTGACGCAGAGCTGAGGGTGGCGCGATCCTTCCATAAGCTGATTACGAATCAAAACAGGACTTCAGCCTATGGAAGGATCACTCTGCCCCCAGCACTGCAACAGTGAAGTACCGTGAGTGAATCGGCTCCGAATGGTGCGCAGGGCTGGAGGAGGCTTTGCGGAAGGGCTTTTGAGGGGGGGGGCTTTGCGGGGGAAATATTCCATGCAGCATTTTTATAGGAACATGTCAAAAAAAAAAAAAAACATTAAATAGGAACAATAAAATTAAACATTAAGGGGCATATTTATCAAAGTGAAAGTTCAAAAGTAATTTTTGGGTATTTCGACTATCAAAAAACCTGAAGAATTGCTGTTTTAGCCTATGAGGGACCTCCTAAAACCTTTATGGAGGTATTTTCACTTCGAAAATTCGACCCTTGATAAATCTGCCCCTAAATAAACCAAATATGCTGGGGTCCTGGAATGCTCAGGACCTGGGATTTTCCGGGTAATGGATCCTTCTGTAATGTGAATCTTCAGATTTTAAGTCTACTAAATAATCATTAAACGAAAATAAACCCAATAGGCTGGTTTTGGCTTCTATAAGGATTCCATTTTTCTTAGTTTGGATCACAAGGAACTGTTTTATTATTAGAGAGAAAAGGGAAATCATTTTTAAAAAATCTGAATTATTTGGGCAAAATTGAGTCTTTGAGAGATGGCCTTCCTCTAATTTGTAGCTTTCTGAATAACTGATTTCCAGAAAATGGGTCCCATACAGGCCCGGACTGGCAATCTTTGGGTTCTGGCAAATACCAGAGAGGCTGCTAAAAGGTGCCATAAAAAATCAGTATTTAGTGGGCTGGTGGGGGCTGTTTCGGCCTCTATGTGGGCTGATTGGGCCTCTGTGTACCTGAAATGCCAGGGCCTATCTTAATTCTCAGTCCGGACCTGGTCCTATACCTGTATTTAACAGGACAGATTTATTGGAGGTAAGCACCAGTGCATTAATACTAAGTACAAAATAATTGCTCCCTATAAAACAAGGGGACACGTTTCCAAGAACCCTTTTCCTATTGCTTAGGGCAGAGCCACCCATTCAAACGCCATTCCCATTTCACGATATATGTGTCTGTCCTATCTCACAGTCTCAGCACAAGCTCCAATCGGACTCTATCTAAAAGGGTGTGACTGTGATGTGTGTGTCATTTTCTGAGCCCAGTATTTACATAGTGACAAGAGACAATAACAGTATTGCAAGAACACTGAGATCCTAGCACACATCTTCTACTGGGACATCCACAAATCCCAGACCACAAAAGGCATGGGGCTTACCAGAAAGTGGGAAGGGATTTGTGTGAATCTGGAATGTATGTGTGTCTCCCTACATTATTGTGTTGTTGCCAAGAACTCACTCTACCTCATCATCATTATGACCAAAAATGGTCAGGTGAGCATTTTACTAGCAAACAGCTAGTGTTGGATTCACTAGCATCTTAGATGACATTAGCATTAGGTGGGTAATAAGAAAGTCTACCATCCATCATCTACCTAGCTGAATCTTCCCATTTTGCTTTCCACAGTCAATGTAATGGGTAAATTATGGGTAATAATGGGTATTTATGTTTAATTAATATATATATATATATGTATATATATATATATATATATATATATATATACTCAACTCTCAATTCATCACACATTTTTCATGTCTTTTTACTTGTTTCACTTCTAAGCTAAGTGCTATAACAGCAATTAAATGGCTACTTTATTCATTCTCAGGTGTGTCGTTTGGCAATGCCTGTGCAAATTTACTCACAGTATTTGCCTTAGCCCTGCTCCTACACAGTATAAACAGCTCTGTCTCAGTAGTTCAGCAAGAAACAAGACAGCGAGGAGGCATGCAAGTGATAAGCACTGTAACATATAAATAAAGCTTTCACTCGCTGTAAATGACTGTGTTTTATATTATTGTACATCATATTGTAAGAGTCAGAGTAGATTTGTGCTTTTTGTTTAGTACGTATACTTTAAAAAGACATATTTAATCTTCATTATAATATATTTTTCCTGTTGTTGGGGTGATTAAAGAGTAAATGGCATTCAAAAGGGACATGTAATAAAAGTTCTCTGTATTATACATAAAGGGGATTATTTATTAAAGTCCAAATGCTAAAAACCCGGTAAATTCGAGGTTTTTTTTAAACTATGAAATCCAAATTTTTCGTTGAAAAAAAACTTTTTCGAGATTTCTTATACCCCAGGGATGCAAAAAGTCTGAAAATGCACCATGTCAGACTTGCCGAGGTTGTATATTAATCAATGAGAGAGGTCTCCCACTATTTTGGGCCTTTCGGTCAAAAATCCCCCAAAAAAATTGTACAATTTGGGTTTTCAGCCGATTTTATCGAGTTTTTCCAATCTGATTTTTTTTTTAATAATAAAGAAGGTCAAACAATGTATTTTAGTTTGGTCGTACTTGTTTTTAAATAAAATATCAGAAGAATTGGGATTTTGATAAATAACCCCCATAGTAAACGATGAGCACACACAATCCCTCCCTCACCTTTTGTAAGATGTACGGCTATTAGAATTCACTTATGGCGTTATAAAGGCGCACTTTCTAATAATATTATATATATAGGAGCCATGAATATCACAAAAATATATCCTATAATTGTTGTTTAGTGATATCAATGCTTGGTCATGTCACTTGTATAACACAATTACTGAAAACTGTGTACTATATACCCGGTGTTGTAAACAAGGAAGATATTACAAATAACCTTAAAGATCCATAGTTTATACACATGCCTGTACATATCATCATGGAAGTCCTTGTTATTGACTTCAGATATACTGATATAGTGGGGTATGTATGTTTGTTCCCTATAACAGTTACAATAATTAGCTATACGGTATATTTTACAGGCTATATCTCTTGTGTATGATAGATACACACACATACATATATTATAGACAAATACCTCTGCACTCAACCCATTATCAATATATTTAAGACCTTGAGACATTCTGTGCATACAGCTACTAAAAAATGCCTTACCCTTTAAACAACAGGGATTGTTTGTCCATATATTGCAATATATTTAAGCTGGCCAACTACGTCAAAGTCATCCCATATCTGGCCAGTCCTACGCTCAATTTTCATCTGATTCATTAAGAATTCTATTGCTTCATTATACATTTTACAAAGGGACTAAGTTTTACCTGCAACTTACTTGCTCTCTCACAAACACAAAAAAATGAAAATTTATTTGCATTTTTTTTTTATTACTTACTGTTTCCGCTTAAGTTCTTTTACAGGATATTGGCTATGCACTGCCTGCTGTCTCTGGTTTGAGGCAGAGGAATTCTGGCAATTCAACAGGTTGGATGTTATTACAGGTATGGGACCTATTATCCAGAATGCTCAGGACCCCAATAGGCTGGTTTTGCTTCCAATAAGGATTAATTATATCTTAGTTTGGATCAAGTACAAGCTAATGTTTTCTTATTTCAGAGAAAAAGGAAATCATTTTAAAAAATTGGAATTATTTGATTATAATGGAGTCTGTGGTAGACGGCCTTTCCGTAGTTTGGAACTTTCTGCATAACGGGTTTCCTGATAATGGATCCCATACCTGTATGTCATTAGAGAACTGGAAATGATTTAACTTAACAAATTAGAAATGTTTAATCGAATATTAGAAGGATCTTGTCACAGAGTAGGCATTTCCAGAATGAAATGATACAAATAAATGTAAAATAGAACACCAGGCCCCTGTTTGTTCAGGCAAGAGGCCAATTTAGCAAAGTCTGAATTTATCTCATTTTCTGAAAAATACTCTGGCCAATTCCACACTGTTTTTTTCCTCTCATACATAAATACATTTTCCTGAAAATGTTTCTCTGAATGAGAAAAAACAGTGAAAAAAAAAAAAGAAGTTTTGTCTGATTTTTGCCAGAAAACCACAAAATCTTCTGATTATTGCACGAAACCCAGCACAGATCAAGATATCTTCGGGACTTCTCCCACTGACTTATATGCAACCGAGGCAGCTCTGAGATGACTGACTTTTGGATTATGACTTTTTTTCCATCCTTGGAGTATAACGAATTCCAAAAAAAATCACGTTTTTGATGAAGTATGGGGAGAATCCACATATAGGAAACTGTTTCAGTGTAATTTCATATTTTGGTAGAATTGTTTTTAGGGGATGAAGACAAGATTGATTGCCCTGGGAAAGAAGTAGAAGAAAAAGGAAGAATGGGCAAGACCATTCTCATCACTTATATTATTATTGTCAACATTTCATTTGTGGTAAATTGCAGTTCCCTTCAACAATTAACTTCAACTAATGGTCCCCATAGACACAAATATTTTTCTTTGCCGAACGACCAATTTTCAGCGAAATCAGACCAATCCGTCAAATTATCGTGCGGTTGTACTGGGCCAAGCAAGCAGCTACCCTTCAGTTTTGCTGGCAATATCACCTGAAATGGTCTTTTTAGTTGATGGACACATCGTACATTTAAACAATCGTTTCAAGATAATCGTGGTCTCACGATAATGATTGGATCTTTTAAAGATCTTTACATCTATGGCCATCTTAAGTTATAACTCGTCAAAAGCTAAAGACAGGGCAGTTCTGCTTTATATAAATAAGTGCAGAGCCCCAAAACCAATAAAAGCCAGCTCTGCCCATTAACTGTGAAGTGGTGCCGGCCAAAACTGCCCACTTGTAGGTTCATTCATGCATCACTAATGGGAAAGTGAATTCTGCATGAGCAGATAGCTAAGGAAGTACTGACCCATATAACTCATTTGACTGAGCCAGGTATAGAGTTAATTACCACTCATGTTCTCAGCACCAGCCTGGGAAATCCATGTAATTCATTCTATTTTGAAAAGTGGATATTTATTTTTTTGGTATTTCCCTTTCTTTCCCAACTACTTTCTGTTGCATATTTATGTAGTCTTCTTAGGGCTAGGCCACACGGGAAGATTCGCCTGGCGACTAATCGACTCGTCTTTGAGGTGACTAATCTCCCTGAATGGCTTGCCACCCGCCAGCGCTAAAGACGCCTGCACCTATTCACACGCAGTGATGCGGTTTTCAAAGTCGTTCGAAATTGCCTCACCAGGCGACTAATCTCCCTGAAATCTTCCCGTGTGGCCCAAGCCTTAAGATGGCTCATAATTGTTATGTGTTGCTAGTAACTGGTGCTCCTACTACGGCACTTAAAGGAGAAGGAAAGTAAAAAATTGATTCCTACCTCATTTTGTTCCCCACCAGCCACCCTCCTGAAACGCTGTAGTAAAAACTGCCATATGACTGCTGGAGCTGTGCAGTAACATTTCGAAGTTATGGCGCTTGTGATTGTTTGGCGCCGCCATTTTCAAATAGGCATGTCGATTCCGGTCAGAGCTCAGTTGTTAGTGCGCATGCGCCTCCTCCGAGGATCTCAAAGGATTCTTCTGCACATGCACAGGGCACTGCTTTAACCTACTGCGCATGCGTATGCCGTATTGAAGTCGTTTTCTGGACAGGAGACAGGGTATGACTTTCTGTATATGTTCATGCTAATTTTAAAATCGATTGCAGCAAAAATACCAAAGGAAAAAGTAATGAGCAAATGATTGCTGTCACAGATAAGTACATTTCATTGGCAATAGTTAGAGCTTAATTTAATTTTTGACTTTCCTTCTCCTTTAATGAGGCAATCATGGGGGGGGGGGGTCATCTGAGCTTGCACTTTAGTGTTGTTTGTGAAGGGATACTGGTCCTCAGACCAGGAGAAGTGACAGACAAATGTGTTGTTCTAGTGCACAGTTAAACTCATATAGAAATGACATCAAATACTTTTGTTTATTAACTGGCAAAAACAGTGCTGGTTAAATTATGTCATCACTGATTATGGGAAAATGCTTCAACAATTTTGTAGGCTCTGTACACTTCCTAATGAAAAGTTTTACAATCTACATATAAGGCTTGAGACACCTTTGAATTGATGAACTAGTAAACAATGCAGGTTCCATTGCTATAATAAGCAAAATTAATCAAAATCAAATCAAAATTTGATCAAGATTAGTGTAGTTTTAGAATTTCTTCAACAATTGATTTGACATAAAACATGAATGTCTAATTATTTTAATAAAAGTATGAATGAATAAAAACACAGAACGAATGATTAACGCAGGGTATCCCAAACTCAAAACTAACTCCAAGGACCAGTCTCGGCTCTTCTGCGTATAGCATCCGCCTTGGTGTGAGAGACCAAGGAGAGTTTTGAGCAGGCTAGGGAACGGAGCATGTAGTAGTAGAACTAGAGACAAGAATCGTAGTCAATGGCCAGGCCGGGTCAGAAACAGTCAGACAATGCTGGATCAAATACACCAATATCGTAAGGTGAAGAACGGATAACACACACTTGAAATCACACATAGGAACTACAAAAATAAACCTTACGTTGGGCAGTGAGTATTTGCCCAAGGCCTCTTAAATATTAAAATTTCAATAACATCACGCATAGAGGCGTGTAAACCCACACGCAGCAGGACATGACCACTCTAACCCACACCCCTGGGGGTAAATTCACTAAAGTGCTGAAATTCACTAGTGACGCCTTCATCGCAATTTGCTAGGCGAATTTTCTCCAATCCACTGTTAATTCACTAAAATGTAAATTTGCGCTCAGGTGAAAAGTAGCGAAGTTGTGCTACCATTACTTCATTGGGCAAAGCGGATTTACGTTACCTATGACTAATTTGCATACGACGCAAAGTTAAAAGTATAATAGAAATACAAGTTGAGCCACTACATTACACTACACAAGCCCAGAAAACCTTTAATAAATAAAATAAAGTTGTCCTATTGCCCTAAACATGTGCCCACTGTATAGTTGAGTTGCCATATGTTAGGAAATGTAGGGGGGAAGAAGGGTAACCCCCCCAAAAAATGATGCTATTTTTCAGACTATCAAACTAAAAAAAGTAAAAGATGCCAGCGTATTTTTGGGACTTTACCTGACCTGGCGAAGTAACGTCTAGCGCGAGAGGTAATGTTCAGTAAAATGGGCATCATAGTGAATTAGCGTAGTTACGTCCCTTCGTCAGTGTGCAACTTCGCCTGGGTAAGGGTGCGAAGTTGCGCTAATCTATCTACTTCGCTAGCGAATTTTCGCCAGGGACATGGTTAAGGTGGCCATACACAGGCCGATAAAAGCTGCCGACAGCTTATTGGCCTGTGTATGGGGCCCTCCGATGGGCTTTATCGATCAATATCTGGCAGAAAGTCTGCCAGATGTCGATCGGGCGGGACTAAAAATCCTGTTGGATCGCGGCCGCATCTGTTCGCTGATGCGGTCCCGCGATCCGACCGCCATGTATCTTCTCTATTGTGATCCGATCGTTGGGCCCTAGTTGGGCATATCGGGGACAGATCCGCTCGTTTGGCGACATGGCCAAACGAGCGGATCTGTCCGTGTATGGCCACCTTTAGTAAATCAGCAAAGTTGTGAAATGACGTCACACTGGTGAATTAGTGCTAGATGCTTCGCACTTTAGTGAATTTGCCCTTGGTGTGGATCAAGACAATGTAAATCCTAAACCATCCGTGGCCATCTCTTTCACCCCAACATTCCACTTTGGGCCAGTTCACTCCTACCCCATCTACATGACCTGCTACACTTTGTCTACTGGCCATGGCGGTGGGGTCCAGAAAATCTCTTATCTGATGTAAACCCACCAATTTCCTACACTCCTAGAACTGCAGGACAGAATCCAGGGCCAGCATGTGCAAGTCTACAGATAGACTTGCAGGCCATTCTGGGGCTCGACCATGAGCAATGGAAGGAAGCCACAGACAATGCCTATAATTTCATCTCAATTAAAGATCAATCAAATTCCTCCACCAAACCTACATAACCCCTCTCAAGCTGAAGACATTTGGTAGGAGACAAGATGACATCTGCCCACGATGTAATGCTCTTGGGGCCAACTTAATTCACATGACCTGGTTAGGGTTGCCACCTTTTCTGGAAAAAAAATACCAGCCTTCCTATATATTTAGCTTTTTTCCCCTATTAATAACATTGGGATCAACCATAATTTTTTATGTCCAGCTGGCAACATTAGGCCTGGTTCTGTCCTCCCATAAAAGAATTCTGGTCAGAAATAATGGAGACCCTATTGAATGAACTGGGCTGCTGGGCACACCATGGTAAACCCAGCAATCTGTTTGCTGGTGTAATAGATGATGTACTACCCACCAACATGGCTAGAATCCGATTACGTGCTATCACCCTTATGCCAAAAAGCAGTAAATATTCACTGATGGGAGGTATCCCCCCTTCCCTATCCTTTTGGAGACAACTGGTGGATGGAGACCTTCCCTCATCAAAATGACCTATGAAATGAGGTGGGCCCATGATAAATTTAACAAGATTTGGGAGACTGGTGTGGCCAGCACCTGCTAGACTTGTAACCTATCCCTTAAATCTGGTGTAATTTGTTCCATACCATTGATCTCATTGATCTATGTATGCTATCACTTGTACCTGTAATAAATGGAACCCTCATACTTGTACATATCTGTAAGTAATTTAAGAACACAATTTTAGCACTAAAAAGTAGAATTTAGGAAACTTTGATGCTCCAGAATGATAAACTACTGTTGAACCGGCTATTTTAGTGAAAACAGCCATATTGATATACCAAAGTGCCAGTGTAAGACGCCCTATGAGTAAAGATGAGGCGTAAATGACATATGACTCTGGTTTTGCTCAGTGGCCAAATCACACTCTATAATTATTGATGTGCTTCAGTATTAAAGGATAACTATATAATCCTATGAATGTGCTGTGTTGCCAGAAAATCCTTTTTAAACACACTATTAATACATCATTGGGATTCCCATTATTCTGAAAATACTAAAAAGGCGGTTTGATTTTTCCAATATGTACATGATTTATGCTGGATTAACACAAAATGTAGCCCTTGGGCCCTCCATCATTTAATATGATTCCTTTCTTATTGTGCTGACTATAGGGGTCATTTATTATAAGAAATGCTTAATGCAAAGTGCAGTAAACAGGAACAGTGAACCCTTGCATGCTGCTATACTTTGAAGTAGAACTGCTGCAGGTAGGTGCCCCGTGGTCACTGCTATAAGTAGTGGTTGTCATAACATTGTATATGCCAGTGTGTTTCATTTGGGTGTGATTTTAAATGCTCCCATGTATGAAATAAGACTCAGGTGTTAGGGCCCTTACACACGGGCGTTTTTACCTGCGCTCCCCTGCGTTCTGTTTTGCTGCGTTCAGCCGCAGGGGAGCGCAGGTATAGACGCATTCAATTATTTGCAATGGGGCTGTACTCACGCGAACACATGTAGGCGCCAAACGCAGGAAAAATGCAGCATGTTGCGTCTGAACCTGCGTTCGGCGCTTACACGCATCTCGTGGATACAACCTCATTGAAAAGAATGAGGTGCGTCTAGACCTGCGCTTCCCTGCGGCTGAACGCAACGCAGGGGAGCGCAGGTCCAAAACACCCATGTGTAAGGGCCCTTACAGTGTGAATCAGAAAGCTGTAGTGCTTGCTCAGGCTATAACTGTGATGGGGGAGGGTGGCCTATTGAGGAAGCAGTTTTTTAAAAATAATTTAAAGGTCAGAATATCTCCAGCACAATGTGTAGGGAGGCTTTCATGAAATGAGATAGCGATTCCGGGAGAGCCAGTGCCTGTCTATGATGCACACAGTTGTGACGTTTTACATATAAAAAAAATACTTTCCCTTTATCCTTAAATGACTTCAGGGCTGTAAACCTTGTGTTTGCTGAAAAGTAACTGCACTTAGTTTCAGGAATGAAAGAAATCTGTTCTAGTCTATGTCTGTATTTGTAAAATAGAAAATCCACTGTTTTAAATGTTATATATTTACAAAGTGCAAAATGAGCTGTATTTATTGCCTGCAGGCTTTAGGGTCAGTCCACACAAGGAGATTTGGGGAGATTAGTCGCCCCAGCGACAAATCACCTGTTCTTTGGGGCAACCAAACCCCTCCCCCCTGTCTTGCGCCGGCTAAAATTAGAGGCACCTGCGGCGATTCACACGCGGTGCTTCGTTTTACGAAACCGCCTGGTTTCCTTGTGAGGCAACTTCGGGCTATTTTGGAAAACGAAGCCCCGTGTGTGAATTGCTGCAGGCAATGCTTGTTTTAACCGGGCGAAAGACAGGGGGAAGCGGTTCGGGTAGATTAGTCGCACCAAAGAAGAGGGTGCACAGAAAATGTCTTCTCAGTATATTTGAATTTATACAAAAGTGTGGAATCTGCCATGGTGCTTGTCGCAATGCTACCATAGCCTCCACTTAGGGCTGGGAATCAGAAGGCCTCCTAGACACAAAGAGACAAATAAATCATGATTAATCGAAAATATTGGTCACATAAAGGAGTTAGTACATAACCACACATGCTAGGTCTGAGGGGTAAGATTGTTGGGAATAGGAAACTGGTGGTGGTTAGGGAAATTCATCAGTTGCAGGTAACAATGAGGCAACATGGGCCAAAGTCATACTAGGCTTCCAGCATTTGTTTATCTAATGATTAAGTGTGTTGTTTATCTAATGATTACCTTTGTCACCAGGAAGCATGTAGAGAGTGAGCCCTGGGAGAGAACACAGACATTGAATATTGATACCGGCTCCTCTGTGCCAAGAGATTCCAATATAAAATTAGGGCTAGTCCACATGGGAAAATTCAGGGAGATTAGTCGCCAGGCTTTGATTTATAGCAGTGGTTCTCAACCTGGGGGTCGGGACCCCTTTGGCGGTCGAACGACCCTTTCACAGGGATCCCTTAAGGGGGTCCAGGAGAAGGTTCATCTCTCTCTCCCCACCAGCTTTTTTTTTTTTTTTTTGCACTACTCTCTGAAAACAAACCTTTATGCAGCCACGCTGTCTCCTGTACTTTCCTAACAATCCGCTCTGGGCTGGCAACGAAAATATTTTAATATTTTATGGTTGGGGGGTCACCACAACATGAGGAACTGTATTAAAGGGTTGCAGCATTAGGAAGGCTGAGAACCACCGATATATAGGATAGGCAGTGTAATTATTGAGGAAGCAGACCCCGCCTACTTTGTGCACGCAGCTGGGTGTGGGGGGCATGGGTGGGTGGAAAATACAAGCTGACCTAATCCAGGCAGATTTATCAAAATGTGAATTTTTGCACATTTTCCCCATGAGTCTACCAACCTTTATAGGCTATCCATGGCTCCCTGTTTGTTTTAAAACAGAGCTGCAGATGATGATCGTCATACTACTCATACCCATAGGCCAGGCTAATTAAGAGTGTGTAATGTATTGTTTGCATGTTACACTCCCATAGGCCAGTGATTCTTTCTATACTGTGCTGTTAAACTGAGAAATCCACATCCTACTACTAATCTATTGGCTGAACCTGGCAAATATTTTTCAAAATGCCTGAGGCTCTCCCACTTTTTGAGCTGTCGTCTGTTGGCTCTTTAATTTATAAACAGCTACTAATTTCTCTGTTTTAGTTTTTGCATTTTGCCGCAGGATAAAAGTACTTGGAAATTATTAAACAATGACTCACGAATAGAGAGATGTGCAAGTGATTCGTTTGTTTCTTGCCCCTAATACACAAGTGTACATATCCTATCCCCAGGCATTTAGCTATAAATAAGACACTTGTTGGTTTCTTTCCCTACTCATATAATTGCACTTTAGCTGTTTGTCCTTACACACGGGCGTTTTAACCTGCGCTCCGTTTTCTTGCGTTCAGCAGCAGGAATAGACACACTCAATTCTTTTCAATGGGCCTATACTCACACAACTGCATGTAGGCACCGAACAGAGGAAAAATGCAGCATGTTGCGTCTGAACCTACGTTCGTCGTCTACATGCAGTTGTGTGAGTATAGGCCCATTGAAAAGAATCGAGTGTGTCTATTCCTGTGCTCCCCTGAGGCTGAACACAGCAAAACGGAATGCAGGGGAGTGCAGGTTAAAACACCCATGTGTAAGGGCCCTAAACCCCCCCTTACTCCTGCACAGCCTCCGCATGGATTATATCTGATCTCCATAGCTAGGTGAAACCATCAGGTCACATGACCGATACTGTGAAAGGTGCAGAAGGGGCGGGATTTAAACACTGCGGAATTAACCTCTTCTTACAATCAACAGAGAGAACTCCCTTATTCCTCTTGTTCACATGCCATAAAGAAGGAATTAGTCATTGTTACAATAGGTTTCATATCTGGGGAATTTAGCACTCCAGTGCTGTATGTTACATCATTGTAATTAGATTACAACATTTTAATAAGGGTGCGTATGCAGGGTAAAACAAAATAAGTTGAGAGTGAATGTATAAAGCATTGCTACTGTTCATTTACTCTGTGCTATCAGCATGTTGTTCTCATACACATAATAAGGAGCATGCAGCCAGCCTGGCTGTACCAAGACCAATTCCTTCCTGCTCCTGGCACAATATGTTCCTAAGGAGGGCGAGCCAACATGGCAGGAACTGGCACCTCGTAAACAAACACAGAGGCAACCAATCAAATGGTCTCCATTCATTGATCCTCAAGACAATGCCCTTTGAGCATAACAATGTATTGCACATGATATATTAACCATGAAGCCTCCACTCAGTTTCTATTAAAAATATTTTTAATTTTAACAAAATACACCAGCATTTTAAAGCAGAATTTAAATTCCTATACATTAGCTGTTCTGTGGAACAAAAATGGAATTATATTGCGAGCCATAAATTTATATTTTCCCTTAAAATAAGCTTCCTAATCGAATTGCTCTGCTTTATAACTATTATACATTGAGGAATAAATGCAGCGTAATGTGTAATGGATGCAGGCTGGAAACATGACAATGGGAAGGGGTTAGGGTAATTATTATGACTGGGTTATCAGTTCATTTAAGCTAATTAACCCCTACTAACTAGCCTCCTAAGGGCCCTTGCACACGGGTGGTTACCTGCGCTCTAGTGAGGGCTACTATGTAGCTAATACTGTAACTATTATTGGATTAATGTGAATATATACATTGTATCACTGCTTGTAATATGAGATGTGCACACTAGATGGCACTATATGTATGTGTATATAAGCATTGCTGGGATCTATGGTGGGTTGTCACTTGAGGAAGGGCAGTTGTTGTCCCGAAACGTCTGAACATGACTCACGTGTCTGGAGCACTACAATAAACCTGGGAGCACCCCATTTTTGATTAAGGTATTGGTCTTTTTTCTTTTTTCTCATATATATACTGGCGGTGGGAGAGGCCAGTACCAATACCTTTCCCCAACTCACATAAATTTTTGGTTACCTGCGCTCCCCTGCATTCCGTTTTAAAAAAATTATTTTCCAAGATGCGTGTAAGCGCAGAACCCAGGTTGTTGTGTCTGAACCTGCGTTCGGCGCTTACACGCGTCTCATGGGTGCAACGTCATTGGAAAGAATGGAGTGCGTCTAGACCTGCACTCCCCTACAGCTGAACGCAGCCAAACGGAACGCAGGGGAGCGCAGGTAACAAACGTCCATATGTAAGGGCCCTAAGGGTAGAGGTACACAATGAAAGATTAGTCGCCTGGAGAAAAATCGACTTTTCCTCAAGCAACTAATCTCCCTGAACTGCCTCCCCGCCTGCTAGACTCAAACTCAGCGCGCTTCGTTTTCCAAATTCGCCCAAGGTTCCTCGTGAGGTCATTTCGGAAAACAAAGTGCTCTGAGTGCCATCCTGCCGGCGGTTTAGATTCTAGCCCGTTGGGAGGCAGTTCGGGGAGATTAGTCGCTTGAGGAAGAGGCGATTTGTCACCAGGTGACTAATCTCCCCCAAACAGCATCATGTACCTCTACCCTAAAGAGTCTGCATTCATTTCCCTGTTATTTGAAAGGTCAGCTGCACTTTAACTGTTTAACTTTTTTCAAGATTTCTTATACCCCGAAGCTGGAAATAGCTTGTATCCAAAAATACACAACTTCTTGAGGTCCTGTAGAAGTCAGTGCCAGAGGTCCCTTTAACTATCCGAAGATGCTTATACCTTCATGATGTTCGAATTTTTTTTTTCGGTGGGTTTCTATCAAATAGCATGTACTATATTTACTGGTAAGAACTTATCTGCCCTAATCAGCTGTGCTTTCACTGATACCTTCCTGTTTCAGGGAAACTACTGATCCATTGCAGGAGAGCGTTTCGTTTGTGACTCACCCTATGTTGATTAGCGCATCTCCTACTTTCAGTCATCTGTACTGCTTTTGCTAGATGAATAAGGGCTGAAAGATGCATTATATATATTTATCCCCTGTTTACTTGTTTTACCTATCCCTCTACCCTGCCATCTATTTGTAGGAACAGTCATTTACTAGAGTACTTTCAGTGCAAGCAGCAATTTACATTCCACAAGGCCAATCATTCTCTATCTTTTCCTGTAGAACATATGGCTGTTAATGTGAGCTCCTGCACAAAAAGCTGCCCCCAGGCTTGTGTGCTGGAGACCTTTTGGCACTCAATGAGTTAATGTCACTCTGCCCCAAGACTTTCATGATAGTCAGGAGTAAAATTGGCTTACTCTGGTTATTATGTTAAACATACAA
Organism: Xenopus borealis; assembly: GCA_024363595.1. Taxonomy (NCBI): domain Eukaryota; kingdom Metazoa; phylum Chordata; class Amphibia; order Anura; family Pipidae; genus Xenopus; species Xenopus borealis. The sequence goes on from CM044433.1 coordinate 38,538,845, forward strand.
TGCTATTGAAAAGGCACATTATTTAAAAGAATGTGTTTGTTTCTGCATATTTCCACCAACTGTACTTGTACATTTTATGGAAAAAATTACATGTAAATCTATACCACGCAATATGCTCATGTTCTTTTATTCATTTCATTTTTTTAAAATTACTTCTCCCCAAATCACCTTTCATGAATGAACATGGATCATCCAAACAGATGGGTTTCACATGCTTGTTCACATGCTCCAAACAACTGAAGACTGGAAAGAAATTGCAAATAAAGTGTTACTGACGCCATCTTGTGTTATTGAGTACAAGTATCTCACAACTGTTATACTTTCTGAAGAAAGAAATTAATCTTTAGGGCACAAAGGATTTGCTTTTCCAAGCACAGTAGACAGCTGTTGCTCTGCAATGCCCCACAGTGGAGGCCCTAGGGGCAGTTTCCATTGAATGAGCTTTGCAAAGAGGCTGGATGGATTTCTACAATTCGTATCATTCTTTTTAATGTATACCCCCCTTTTTCAACATGCAACGAACAGGGCTTGTGATGAACATACTTTCTGCCTATTGTTTCAATCATGAAAAATTCGTTTTTTGCTATCTCTTGAGCTAAACAGGGAAATGGGGAACCTAAAGCTACTCCATGTTTAGTCCTTGCTAGGTAGAGAATTAGATTAACAGTGTACAGATAGTCCCCTGCATAATGGTCTCCAGCTAACAGTCACAACAAAGGGTGAAGGGAAGCGATGGCAGACACTATGTTAGTGGTGTAGGTTGAAAGTGATTTTTTGGAGTCAACATTCTGGTCTTTATGACAAATTACCTGTTGGGTATGCTCCCAACTAATTATGCCACTGCACCATTTAACACGTTTACACGTCTCTTGCTATTTTCTTTTAAGGGGATTATAATACAGGTATGGGATCCATTATCCAGAAACCTATCATCCAGAAAGCTCCGAATTACAGAAAGGCTGTCTCCCATAGACTCCATTTGATCCAAATAATCCAGCTTTTAAAAAGTGATTTCCCTTTTCTCTGTAATAATAAAACAGCACCTTGTACTATATCCAAACTAAGATATAATTAATCCTTATTGGGAGCAAAACCAGCCTATTGGTTTCATTTAATGTTTACATTATTTTCTAGTAGACTTAAGGCACGAAGATCTAAATTACCTACAGCACCTTAAACCCCTCTGAATTGTGTCTATGTTACCCTCCATTTAGACTGTAAGCCCTCCAGGCTAGGGTCCTCCAGCCTTTTGTCTCCTTGACACTTAGCACTTGATCTGTAGTGTAATTATATTTTCTATTTATGTGGATTGTATTTCTAATAATGCACTTAGTTACTTATTATTTCAATGACCCCTTGTTTGTTACTACTAATTTATTGTTTTGCTGTACAGTTCTTTGCCCTCAAGGAGCGCTATACAAATAAAAATATACATAAATACAATTATGGAAATAGCCATTAACCGTAAAATCCCATGTCCCGAGCATTCTGGATAACAGGTCCCATACCTGTACTATGGAGTATTAACACATCTGTGTGCCCAGAGATTACAAATATTATAATCATACTTATTTTTTCGACCCCCAAAAAATTTAGAAATCCTAAATGGCAATTGGAGGCTCATCAGGGTGACTTCATCTAATATGGCATAGGGCACTGATCGAGGGAAACAGCATATTACATAACAGGAATTCACTTTTCATTGCACAAGGCTTAAGTTCTCCTTTATAATGCTCTAAATTACAAAGCAATGTCTAAAAGATCTATAAAGGAAGAAAGAAAAAGAACAAGGCTACACTCATTGTGTCAGTATCATATGTAGTAAATGGACATAAAAAAATGTGTGCCTTCAAAATGATTTCTGTATAATACACACCCATGAATATGTTTGTCCGTTATAAAAAGCACTTGGCTTCAGCCTCTTGCCTTTATATGGTCATGTAACTGCTCTCTGGAACTCCTCAGTAACTTCTAATATCCTTCTGTTTTGGACAAGGGGAAATATCATCTATATATATAAATCATTTTTAGAAGGCACCAGTTTATGATAGCATGTTTCTTTTGGTATAGAATGCTTGGGACCTGGGATTTTCTGGATAAGGGGTCTTTTTGCAATTTGGATCTCCATACTTTAAGTCTACCAAAAAATAATTTAAATATTGAATAAACCCAATAGGCTTGTTTTGTCTCCGATAAGGATTAATTATATATTTTGGTATCAAGAAAAAAGAAATAATTTCTAAAAATGTGAATTATTTTATTGAAAATTGACCCTGTATGAGATAGCCTCCCTGTAATTTGGAGCTTTCTGGATAACAGGTTTCCAGATAAGGATCCCATACATGTACTAGTAAACAGTGTAGCATCTAGCCAACACTGCCCATGATTACATGATTTACCCCTTGCCTTTTCCTTAATGGCCACAACACCCTTGCTCTCCAGATTTATTTTCAAAAAGAACCCAACAGGCTCACAGGTTACTCCACATAGACGGTAGAAATTGTCTGGGCTACAACACTGAAATGAAAAGCTAATGAAAAGCACTCAAGCTGCTGAAGGCTTCATTTCAAACACATAGGTGACATAAGAGCACCTTCTTGTGGCGGTCTATTAGTATAGCATGTATATTTTTACTCGAAAAACATAATCGGGGTTAGGGCCCTTACACGTGGGCGTTTTCGACCTGCGATCCCCCGCGTTGCGTTTGGCTGTTTTCAGCCGCAGAGGAGAGCAGGTCTAGACGCACTCCATTAGTTTCAATGGCGTTGTACCCACAAGATGCGTGTAATTGCTGAATGCAGGTTCAGACAGCATGTTGCGTCTGAATCTGCGTTCGTCGCTTACACAAGGGTCCTAGAGTAAAGAATGGTGAAAATTAATTGGCATTGTTAAATAAAAGGGACTAATGGCAAAAAAACAATCATTTCCCCAGCCTTTTTCCCCATAATCAGATAGTTGCCACAAAGCACAAGCCATGCTAGTATACATCATGTACAGTATACAGCAATTTTACAACAATCATTTGCCACAATAAAACAGCTCTGTATGACGTTTTAATCAATGCCTTTGGCACCTAGTGCTTTGCTTCCCTATGCCTATTTTATCTGCTTCCATAGGAATGTCATCTCACATTGCTTCTTCCTTTTAAAGTGAAATAGTTACATCTTGTTCTTTTGCTTTGGCATATCAGTAATTCTGATCAGCACTACTGAGTAAGAGCAAATACATCACCCTGGATCATCATGAGTCACTTCCTACTGCAGTAGCACCTCTTAACCCAAGTCTTTGTGTTGTTTGGCAACATGTCACAAAATATGATTGTTTTTTTTTTTTGCTTAGTGCCAACATATTCCACAGGGCTGTACAGATATTGATCATCATTCACATCAGTCCCTGCCCCAGGGAGCTTACAGTCTAAGGCAGTGATCCCCAACCAGTAAACCTTCAAACCAGGTGCCCTGCCAAACAGAGCCTCAAAGTAGGTTGACAATCCACATAGGGGCTATTCAATGGCCAATCACAGCACTTATTTGCACCCCAAGAACATTTTTCAACCTAGTGTTGCTCCCCAACTCCTTTTACCTCTGAATGTTGCTCTCGGGTTCAAAAGGTTGGGGATCTCTGGTCTAAGGTCTCTATCATATTCAACTCACCAGAGGCTGCTTCTGATAACTGGATTCTGACTGCTGCCTAAAGCAAGGTTCTCATTCACACATAATGATGAATTTCATCAAAAGCCTATTGGGGTCTTCAACTCAGGACATATCTACCTAATGTGGACCCAGTTACCATAAACTGTTGCTGCTAAACCAGTCTACTGGGGATATTTAAAGTTTACATGATTTTCTAGTAGACAAAGGAGAACTCATCCCAAAAGTTAAAAAAAAAAAACATGGAGAAAATATAAAATATTATTTATTATTATAAATGAATGCCTTCTGAAAATAATTTATATAAGGATGATATTTAGATAATTTTAGTAGACAAGTTAAGGTATGAAGATCCAAATTACAAAAAGATCCATTATTCTGAAAACACCAGGTCCCATACCTGCATTGAAGAGCTAATAGATATGGGAGGGGGGCAGGACTGAGTACCTCATCGTGTCTGCCTGAACAGTAAGTTAGGATTTAATGAGCTGTTCTCAAAAAAAGAAACATTGGTCAGGAGGGGTAGAGTAAACAGAACAGATACTGCATCGTGTTATTGAAGATGTCTGGGGCAGTGTGTGACAGGCTTAGCTGGGAACAAAATTTATTGTGCAGAGTGAGAAATAAAAGAAAACAATCATTTTGTATATAGAAAGATGGTGGCTAAATAGGATAAAGCTGCACAAATTGGCATGAAAACAAAGAAAATAATTTTGCAAATAATTAAATTATAATATAAAATCTATTAATGTGTTTATGCTGTCATAGGGATACTGCATATTGTGGCAATACAGCAGTCCTGTAACTGTAGAGACTTCTCCCCTCATTGTTATTCCTCAACTGCTATGTAACTGAACGGACTACCTCCATGATGACCTCTTGGCCACCATAACTAAGTGCTGAGCAGGCGACACACCAGCCCATGTCTGATAACACTTAGACCAGGCAGGCTCAACGTTGTGCTGGCAATGGTGTAAAGGTTTTACAACAACAAAAAGTGCAAATTGATTATGTCAAGGAAAAAGAGAGGATTATTTCCTGCATACATCTTAAGGTAGAGTCCTGCATGAGTCCATTTCTCGGAACCCGTACCCACAATCAGCAACTCAGACCCGTAACCCGCATTCTTACACACTACCTGACCCGCAAGTACCTTATCTGCAATCCGCGACCCACTGACCATCAAGAACCAGGAAGTGCTGTCATTGTAAATCCTCCACCCACAAACCTGGAGAACCGCCGACCTGTGCCTATACCCACTCCAGAAACCTCTACCAGCAACCCGTAGGGTACCGCTGGTTTTTGTACGTAATCCACGGGTACACGAATGCTGCAGGAATCTACCTTAAGGAAGCATTAAAATGTGCATTAAAATGTGCATTAGTGCTTCTGATTGCGTCCAGTGTTTACCTCTGCCATGGAGGCAAGGTTAGTTTTGGTTTTAAAAATTATTAAAACATTTTAAATCTAAAAAAAACAAGAATGTACCGGTGCATTTTACTCTTTTAGATACAGAAGGAATGTGCTTGAAAAAGTTGTTTCTGGTTACTTTATTGAAAATTTCTGCTGCCTCCTTTCCCAGGCTGTGCAGGGGAGCCGCGGCACTGTAGGATAGGAACCAATCAGTAGATGCTAACCTGATAAGGAACTGAAGCCCATCTTTGCTTGTGTGACTGCAGAGCTGTGACTGGCTGTCCTCCTCTTACTGTGCTTCTGGCAGGGACTGTTAGGACATGCCCACCTCCTCAATTGATACAGGGGCCAGTGGACATCTATAGGGAGCACAATAAAGGGGACATTTTTAAAGATAATTTTTAGCACAATGTGAACCCAACACCATATAGTATACATAATTGCCCACAAAAGTAAGGTATTTCATTTATCCTATATGTCTCCTTTAATAGTAAAGTGACAGCCCAATATAAAAAGACAAAAGGGGGCATGCCACACTGGGTGTTTTCTTCGCTGGTGTACCTCCCTGCATTGTAACATTTCTTAGGAAAAGTGTCTCCAGACTTAGACATTGGTCTCAGTCACAAGCGTGATCATCCCTCAACATTAGCTTTTAGAAGGAGAAAAAACTGCTATGACCAGAGCATTGGTTCCACAGGCTTAATACTCCCCCACTTGCAGCTTGTAAAGGAGAGAAACTGCCCAGATCAACACCCATTTTAAAAGGCAAAATTTTATGACCACCATTAAAAGTGTTTTGTATGCTTACCACAAGATCAACAAGAAAAAAATCTAATGCAATGGTAGCCAGCTGTAGCACTACCCTACTACCAGTACCAGGTGATGCCAGACACTTACCATTCTCTAACCACAGTACCTGACCTAATGGACATTAAATCAAAGTATGAAAGGTTACCTGCTTGGCAAATGGGGAAAGTAGTCTGTGTCTGCTTTGCAGATAGAGCTTAGTTGGTTAAAGGAGAACTAAAACCAAAAATGAATATGGCTAAAAATGCAATATTTTTTATAATGAAAGTATTGCACCAGCCTAAAGTTTCAGCTCCTCAACAGCAGCAATGATTCAGGACTTCAAACTTGTCACGGGGGGGGTCACCCTCTTGGAAAGTGTCTCACACGCTCTGTGGGCTCTGAGCAGCAGTAAACAAGCTAAGCTTAGGGGTAGTCACTAATTATCCAGCAGAAAATGAGGTTGGTCTGTAATATAAGCTGATGCTACAGGGCTGATTATTAAATTCTGATGCTAGTTGCACTGGTTTCTGTGCTGTCATGTAGTAATTATCTGTATTAATTACTATCAGCCTTATATTGTGACATTTCTATTCTATGTGTACTGTATATTTTGAGTGGGCCCCTAAGCTCAGTAAGGGACAGCAGCACAGAGCTTGTGAATCAGCAGAAAAGAAGATGGGGAGCTACTGGAGCATCTTTGGAGACACAGATCTTTACTGCTATAGAGCTGTTGCTGCCTTGGGTTGGTACAGAAACACAAAATACAATGTACAACATTTCTAGCTACTTCTTTAGTTAGGCTTTAGTTCTCCTTTAAAACTAAGTATGGGAAATACCATACCTACCCATCCACCATTATTTGACATTCCATATTTTCTTCTCTAATCCATTTATTTTCTACAGTTATGCCACATACATAAGGCACAGGGACAGTCTTACCGTGAAAACTCATGATGTGACATAGACCTAATGCTCCAGCAAAGACATGTGCTGCCCGTAAGAGGACTAGGAAGAATGAGGACATAGTGTGCACATGTAAGTCATACAGATAAATGGTTTTTGGAAGCTGTAGACGTCATTATAGTAACTGACTGCACCCATGTCCATCCTCAGAAACATCTGTACCAAACATGTCACTGCTTGCCCAGCACAAAGAAATAAAACTCACAGCAACCTCACCAGTTCCACGTCGGAGGGGAGGCTGGGAATTTTCACAACGGCTAGTTGTGTAATATTTCAATGGTGCTGAACCTGCTCCTTAGTTGAAGGCATAAAGACTGGAGTTGGGGTTAGGGTTGCCCCATTAAAAAATAAATATACTAGCCCAACAACCTGTGCAGGGTTGGTTGGTGAAGAACAGGGCAGGCAGCGGTGCAAAGGGGCAGGCAGCGGTGCAAAGGGGCAGGCAGCGGTGCAAAG
>CM044433.1:38553515-38567821 GCA_024363595.1 Xenopus borealis
CTCCCCAAATCTTTTTACATCTGAATGTTGCTCACCGGTGAAAAAGGTTGGGGACCCCTGAGCTAAACCTACTGTTAATTCTTTTTGATTATGTAAAAGCTTGTGTGTACTGTGTGGGACCATATCTAGTCTATAATACAGAAGGCATTTTGACTTTCACCGCACTTAGATGCAAAACACACCTACTCTCCTTCCCATAGACATGGTTATTTATATTTTTTGCTAATGATTAAAACTCCTGCATACATTTCAGGTGTCTTGCTGAAATTTGCTGTGTTGTATTTTCTTGGTCGCAGCAAAGTGTCTGGAGTAGTGTCTTTTTAAATGTTTGAGCAACCAAAGAAATGTTTTGTTTTTTCAATAAATGTTATTCGAGTAGAAGATTTCAAGTAACCGTTTATATCGTATTAAGTGACATATTAAATAATCTTACCAAACTGGTATATCTATTTAAGCAAATATTGGCCTTTTACATCTTTTTCCATGAACCACCATTTTGTGATAGTCTGTGGCACTAACCAAACTCTCCTTTTCATCCATAGAGTGGTGGACCTGTCTTATGATCTGTATGATGGAAGTGTTGTTGGTCCGCCTCTGGTGTTACTTCATGGGCTGTTTGGTAGCAAATCTAACTTTCAGACAATTGCTCGAGCTTTGGTGCGCAAGACAGGCAGAAAGGTACGGCTACACTCATATATTATACACTAAGCCAAATAGGATAATAAAAGTAGAAAATGCTCTGACTATAGATACTCTCATCCAGATTTTAAATTGTATATGTAATACACCTACAGCCTACCCACCAACCACTCATATACACATACACTACACATATATAGTTGCAATATATAATATATATCGCAAAAATAAAAATGTAATTATCCTTTTGCCTAGAATATATATTAGCGCTTACTCTTAAAATCACCAGAAATCTTGATTCCTTACATGCAGGCTTTATGCCAAAGTCCGTTATTTTGTTTGTAATGGAATCTGTTATTTGAGTGAGTTATAATATATTTGCTAGGAAAGGGAGCCCCCATTATTAGATATATTGGATCGAACTCTGACATCTGCTGAGAGAGGGATAGTGAAGATAAACTTTATTATTTTATAAATTCTACAGAATTTTTAACTTAAATCTTAATTTTCACGATAGTTCCCCTTTAACAAACCACAACATATACTCACAGTGTTGCAAAACAACTTGAAATAATAATACTCTCAGAAGTTGAAACTTCCATCTGCAGCAGTATTCCTTCTTTTGCCTTTACTTTCAGAGTTATAGAGTCCGTGTTGGGTATCTGGAGTCTGAGTCACCAAAAATGTACTGACTAATATTTATAAATACAAGCAGTGAAAATAATCAAATCAAATTTAGGTGCTTCTATGAAGGAGGAAATGGCAGAAGCAATTCAGTTTCTAAGAACAAGACTTTAGATAATTTTGGATTGTATTTAACAGCTATTCTACAGCTATATGACAGGTTCAGTTAATATATAAGTTGTTTTAGGTTTTCCAATTGTTTTTGGTTTATTTAGTTAATTTGTTTTAGAATTACCAAAGCATTTGGTTTATATTTTTGAGCTTTGGCAGTGATAAAATGCCTTGTATGTTGCACACTTAACTTATTTCAGTCAACATGGAAATTATATTAGTATATTAAACATGGAAATTATATTAGTATATTAAAGGATCAGAAACACCAAAAATTTTAAGCATTTTAAAGTAATTAACACATAATATCATGCATTGGTAAAAGATGTGTGTTTGCTTCAGAAAATTAACAAGCTGTTGTGTAGCCATGATTCAGATTGGGAAACAAGAAAAGTCACAGCTTGCATAGCACAAAACAGATAAGCCCTGTCCAATACACTGGTGTTTTATCCGTTTTCTGCTGTGTAACCTGTGCCTTTTCTATATTTTTCCAGCTTATATGGCTGCCCCCAAGGGTACACAGCAGAATCTTGTTATGGGTTCTCACTATGGTAGATGTGTGTCTGATGCCACATGTCCTAGAGCTTGGCTGTCTCCCTGGTGTATGATCAGCTACTTCTCTGTTTCCCAAATTTAGGTGGGGGCAGGGTAAGTAAAAGTGTTGATTGCAAAATTGTACACTACCCTGATTAACTAAAACATATGGAACACAGTGCTACAGCAACAATGCAAATACCAGCCATAGTTTATGTCCAAGTACTGCGTTCAGATTCTTTTCTTGCCTGCCGAGTAAAGGTCCAGGTGTTTGGTGAAGGTATGGTTGAGCTGTGATCACAAAAAAGAAATGAAGGAACAACAGAGGTTGTGTCATATGGGGAGAACAGAAAGGAGAGTGTCAATAAGTGAAAGAAAAAGGGTTGGTGAAAGTAGCTGTGAGCAGAAAAGATGATGGCGGATTTGTTAAAAAAAAAGTAGAGCACATGGAATGATGAGGAAGATAACATACCAAATACCATAAGAGCTGGCAGAAGAATGGGATGACAGCATGAATGCTGGCAAAATGTGCCAAAAGAAGGGTTGGTAGAAGCAGAAGAGTGTAGAAGAAAAGGAAGGGGTTATGGAACTGAAGAATTATTGAGCTGTAGGAAGAGAAAGCAATGTGCCTGGGAAAAGTGAGAAGGTATTTAAATTGCAAAGCTACATTTTTATTTAAGAAAGAGCCACACATACTCTCTAGATCATGGCTTCTGTTTGTGTTTGTTGGATTTGATAGGTGTTAACACTGGATGCTCGCAACCATGGCTGTAGTCCTCATGATGACATTATGACCTACCCTGCGATGAGTGCTGATGTCTGCCAGATTCTGCACCAGCTTCAGATCACTAACTGCGTTCTTATTGGGCATAGCATGGGAGGCAAGACTGCAATGACCGTGGCACTGCAGGAAGTAAGCAGAAAAACAGTGTTATAAATGAGTACAAGTATGTCTTTGCATATATAATCAGAAGTTCCAAAACAAGGTGCCTAGAAATGCTTAAAGGAATTGCTCAGTATAAAAATTAAAACTAGGTAAATACATGGACTGTGCAAAAATAAAAAAATATCTCTAATATAGCTAAAAAAAAAAAAGCCAAAAATATGTAATGTATAAAGGCAGGAGTTATAAATATAATAACCTGGTACTTGTTCCTCTATGGCTGCAATTTCAGGTATCGCTGCACCTTGCTTCCATCCAAAAGCCTTCAATAAGTACAAAAAATGGTAGGTGTCGATACAACTTGATAAAGAGCCTGTGTGCTCGAAACATGTCGTGTTAAATAAAGGCACTTTTTGCAGCAGAATCTCTGCGCTGTTTGTGTATCGACACCTACCATTTTTTGTACTTCTTAAAGGCAGGAGTTACTGGATGTGCTGGAGTGACTGGACGTTCTTACAGAACACTAGTTCCTGCTTTGCAGCTCTCTTGGTTGCTACTGATTGGTTACCAGGCAGTAACCAATCACTGACTTGAGGGGGGCCATAACTGTTGCATTTGAATCTGAGCTGAATGCTGAGGATCAATTGCAAACTCAGTGAACAGTTATGTCCCATGAGGCCCCCCTTTTCAAGTCACTGACTAACTCATAGCTATTCTGTTAGACATCCAGTCACTCCAGCCTTTATACATTACATTTTTGGCTAACTAAATATATTAAGAAACATTTTTTATTTTGCACAGCCTATCTATTTACCTAGTTATTATTTTTTCACTGAACTGTTCCTTTAACCAAGACCTGTTAGTTTGATGTCACTAGTTTTGACAAAGCCCATAAAAATCTTGAAATATTACATTTAATTTTGTGTATGCATTTTAAAGACAGAACCACAGGGTGTGGCATAATGTTGTTTAATTTTCAGATCATTTTAAAACGCAGTCAGTACATCAATACCAATACATCACTGGGGAAAAACAATGAAGCTTATTAACTAATAGGGTTCCAGTGTTTGTAAATTAGACACAGTTGAGTGAAGAGTAGGAAGAAAGCTAGAGTTCTGTAACTCGTACACTGCAGCCCTTGCCTTTCTGTTTTCCTATGGCCAACTATGCAGCAAGAATCAAAGCTGTCAGTTGATACTGTGGGAATGTGATCTTCTGCAAAATTATAAAATGTTTGAGATTATTAAAGTGATATTTCCGCAAAGGGCTGTTTTATTGAATAGAAAAATAATTGGTTGTTTGCACAGTAATTGCCAAATCTGTCAGTTAAAATAAGTTTCCTGCGTGGACCTAAAAGATTGTATTGCCGTTTGTACTAAAATCAATCAACCACCAGAGACCGGTTCCAAAATAAAACAGAAAACACATGGGTTGTTCTCTACTTGCAACCAGAAGCTATTTCACATAAACTGAAGAACATTCTCAGTTATAGCTAATTTAATATTAGTACAGTAGAACCCCCCATTTTACATTTTTCAGGGGACTGGACCAGTTATTATTTATTAGGGTGAAAGGGCCCCTTTAAGTAAAATATTATAAAATTCTGCCCACTGCACTACATCTTTTAAAAACTAAAGTCTCATTAAAATTAAATTTAGGTTGTATTTCTTGGAGCACTAGCATGGTATTGGGCCAAGTGTTGGCACCTATCAGCCAGTGCCACAGACATTGAGAAGGAGCTCTATGGGACACTGACATTCTTCTTCTTGTGTACCTACCTTGCAAACTTTTCAGCTACAGTATAACCCCCATTTTTCATTTTTTAAGAGACAAGAAAAAAATTATGTAAAATCCAGGAAAATGTAAAATCAGGGAAATGTATTATGCATGTTATATAGGTGGGACCACAACACAACTATGTAAAATCAGGGAAAATCAGGAGATGTAAAATTGAGGTTTCACTGTATTTCATTGTATCATTGTTATTACTAAAGGGTGTGGAATGAGTTGGGATATGAGATTTTGTTAGGGGTGCTTTTGTGGTCTCTTGTCCTTTGTGCAGGAATTCCCGATGATGGACCCCATAATAGATTCTTTATCAGTACTTTTTTTTAACTTCCAACTAACTTTTTATTTTGCAGCCTAAGCTTGTGGAGCGGTTGGTATCAGTGGACATCAGCCCTGCACCAACTGTTCCTCAGACTGGCTTCCCACATTACATAGCAGCCATGCAGAATATAAATTTTGAAGGGAAGATGCCTCGTTCCACAGCCAGAAGACTGGCAGATGAGCAGCTCAGTTCTACAGTAAAGGTATATTAACCGCAATTACCTTCATATCTGTTTATTTATACTGGTTCATACTTTTGCTAACATTTAGCACTCCTGTTTCATCTGGATATGTATATGTAATGTACACAGTTTTGGTTAACGCATAAAGGGCTCGTCCAGACAAGAAGATTCGGGGAGATTAGTCCTGCGGGTGCAAGATACTAGCAAGCCATTTGGGGAGATTAGTCGCCTCAAAGATGTGGCGTTTTGTCGCCAGGCGACTAATCTCCTCGAAGAATTAGTTGTATGCGATGACAGTGTGGTTGTATGTGATGACAGCCATCAATGGGATTTGGTGAAAATGTTGATTACACCAGTGTGCTGTGTATAAAATGCTTTACATGAGCCAATTTCCATTGATCCATATGTCAGGGTATTTTTCAGGTGCTTTGTTGCCTGCAGGAGAGATTTCCAGTGGGCTACAAAGCAGTCCATCTGTCATTGCCCTAAAGCTTTAAAGGGCAAGGAAAGTCTAAAATAGAATAAGGCTAGAAATGCTGTACTTTGTTTACTAAACATAAACATGAACTTACTGCACCACAAGCCTAATCAAACAAATGATTTATGCTTTCAAAGTTGGCCACAGGGGGCTGTCATCTTGTAACTTTGTTATACATCTCTGCAATACTAGACTACATACACATGCTCAGTGTGGTCTGGGCTTCTTAGGGATGGTCATAAATGATCAAAAAACAAAGCTGCTTGAGTTCTGCATGGCTGGTAAGTAAGGCAGGGGCTCCCCCTGCTGTTCATAAGTATGATTGTTTCCCTGCCAGAAGTTAGGGACCGTCTGACAATTCCTATCCACAGCACTAAATGAAGGGAGAATTTCACTGCAGTCAGGTTTCTTATAAAAACGGTACACATTTTTTAATTAACGTATATTGGAGATAGATTTCTTTTTCATTAAAGAAAGTAAAAATGGAATTTTATTTCTTTGCCTTTCCTTGCCCTTTAAGAGCTGTATCAGTGAATAATGAATACCTATAGATTGTATACATTTTTAAATATACAATTGACAGCTGGAAACTTTAAATGCATTTATAACAGGTATGGATGTTTTAATGAAAAGAGACATTTGGGTTTCATGTTTAATTTGAAACAGACTTTTATTATTTATTATACAGCTTTTTATGTCTAGGTGACAGGTCCACTTCAAATATATATTTAAAATCAGCCAACAAGACTGGACACTGTAAACAAATAATGTGCGCAGATTCAAATATTAACTCCGAACAAAATTTGTGTTTTAGTCTCAGGATCCTTCAGCTCAAAATATGGACAGTGAAATTCACCACAGATCTGACAATATCTCTTCACAAACAGATGTACTTTATTTACCTACAGGAAGCTTCAATTCGACAGTTCCTACTCACTAATTTGGTGCAAGAGAATGGAACATTCAAATGGAGGGTGAATCTGGAAGTCATATCTCGCCACTTGCATGATCTCTTAGATTTCCCAGAATTTCAGGAGCCTTATCCTGGACCTGCCCTGTTTCTGGGAGGAGCCAATTCTCCTTATATCAGGTGAGCTTCCCTGTCCTCTGTTCTTCTAGTCCCAACAATAGTTCTTTTATGCTTCTGAAAAGGAATTGAAGGGCTTAATCACATAGTTACATAGTTAAATTGGGTTGAAAAAAAGACACAGTCCATCAAGTTCAACCCCTCCAAATGAAAACCCAGCATCCATATACACACCCCACCATACCTTCCCATAACTTATACATGCACATATCTATACTGACTGTAAAGTTTAGTATCACAATAGCCTTTGATATTATATCATCCAAGCCCCTCTTAAAGGCATTAACAGAATGAGCCATCACAACCCGGCAGTGCATTCCACAACCTCACTGTCCTCACTGTGAAGAACCACCTACGCTGCTTCAAATGAAAGTCCTTTTCTTCTAGTCTGAAGGGGTGGCCTCTGGTGCGATGATCCTCTTTATGGGTAAAAAGGTCCCCTGATATGTCTATAATGTCCTCTAATGTATTTGTAAAGTGTAATCATGTCCCCTCACAAGTGACTTCCCCAACCTCTCCCCTCATAATTTTTCTTCCATTCCTCTAACGAGCTTAGTTGCACATCTCTGCACACTCTCCAGCTCATTTATATCCTTCTTAAGCACTGGAGTCCATAACTGCACTGCATATTCCAGATGAGGTCTTACTAGGAATCTATAGAGGCATAATTATGTTTTCATCCCTTGAGTTTATGCCCTTTTTTATGCAAGAATTAAATAGTTCTAGAACTGAAATTAAGGTTCTGTGTTAGTGTACCTTGTGTATCACTTACAGAAGTGCAGATGTTACATTTTCTTTAGCATCCTTACCTTTGTTACAAGTGTTAATATACTGATACATTATTCGGACACGCACAAACATATTTTGCTTCTCAATATTCATGTACTCCTGTAAATGCATACTTTTATCCCTACCTCCAAAACAGCAAAATTGTATTCCACTTTAAACACCATCAGTGGCAGAACTTACATGTGCCTACTTCTGTAGATTCACACACTACCCTAGCCATCTATAGTTTGTTAAAAACCTAAACCAGTGATCCTCAAACTTGGCCCTCCAGCTGTTAAGGAACTACAAGTACCACAATGCTGTGGCTGCTACAAGTCTGACTGTGGCTGTCAGACTTCTTCATTGCATTGTGGGGCTTGTAGTTCCTTAACAGCTGGAGGGCCAAGTTTGAGGATCACTGACCTAAACCCTACTACCCAAAGTGCATGCATCTTTAGACAACTTGTCTTTCATAATGGATGTTTAAGGTTATGCACACTGAGCTATTAAGTTGTGTTATGTCTTTTGTTTTTGACAGCTCAGAGAATTATCCTGAAATAGAGAGACTCTTCCCCTTTGCCAATGTTGAGTATATTTTTGGAGCAGGGCACTGGGTACATGCTGATAAAACCCATGATTTTCTGAATGCTATCTGTAACTTTGTGGAGTCAGCCTAAGCCACCTGGGAAAATGTGCCATCAAAACACCAGTGATACAGGGAACCGCTGCCATGTTTCTCTAGGAAAGCGCATCATGCAGTGGGAATGTTTGTCTGATGCTTCAACTGAGTGAATTGGAAGATGAACTGACAAACTGTATGAGAGAATAAAAAGCAAACCTTGCCTTGATGAAAGACCATTTAGCTACCTCAAACATATTTATGAAAACACTGGCGATTCTTGGCTGAGTTGGAAAAATTTTAAATGATTCTGTCTATACCACTGCTGTCCAGCTTCTGTGTTTCCGAAGGCTTTTCTGAAGTTCAAACCAAAAACAATGTGCATTTGGCCAGCTCCAATTATAAAAACAAGAAAGTATATATAGTGTAGTATTTTAACTCATTTTCCCACCAAAGTCCCAGAAGTGTGAATATAAAAATGGGCTCACAACACCAAGGGTTAACTTTAATATAACCCCACTCATCAATATTAGAGAAGTACACATGGGGGTAATAGACTCCCTTCTCTTCACCAGTTGGACAGCACTGTTCTAAACTAATGACTTTGAATTACTGATGTAAAATTTCCAGCTAGCTACCACTGGGGGGAGAACCAAGCTGAACAGTAATCTATAACATGTCTGACCTTTGTGCCCATTAAGTGTGAACAGCTGTGCTAGCCCTGTTCTTTATGGGTACAGTGGGGCCATCCTGCCCCAGCATATAGTGCAGTGGCATCTGCATTTTATATACTGCTACTATCTCTGTGTATGCATGTTATGCACTTAGCAATATTTAATGTATATAGAATGCACTGTACTGAACACTGGGAGAGCTGGTGAGATGGGTACTGTCCCCCTTTAAAGAACAGCAGCCAGGCTGCCACATGCCCATGATTTCAGGCTGTTTGTTACTTCAAGTTTTTGGACAGAGTAGAAGAAGAGAGATGGCTACTATATATTTGAGGAGGGGAGAGTGTTAGAAAAATGGGAAGGGGAAAAAAGTTGCAGTTTAAGTGAAAAGAACGGAAGAAAGAAAAGCAACAGCCTTAGAGGATAGCTAACAGAAGGTAACACCATAAGGGAGAGAAGTAAGCTGAATGGGAAAAGGAAACAAAATCTTTGGTTTTGTCCCTAGTTGTAACTTGCTGGAGTGGGTGGGGGACAGAAAATGACCATTTGTGTTTTGGAGAAACTGGATTGCAGAGAGATGTAAATATTTAGACTATACATAGTTGTTTATGGGTGAATGTGATTTTTATTTCTGCCGGACAGCACCAGAACACTCATCCACAGCAACTAATTGCACTTTAAAAAGGCTTTGTTTATACCAGAAATCCAATGCTATTGCTTGACTGATATTGCTTTAAAGGGGACCTGTCACTCTAAGAAATGATTCCAAATAGTTTTCTGTATTGTTTGTCAAACTAAAATAAACATTACTTTCATTTTCTCCCTATTTAAATCATGTTTTCTTGTCTTTGGAATTCACAGCGAGCAGACCGCCGCCGTTTTGTCAATGCTGTTATAAAGGCAAATTTTGCACCATGCCAAAATCTTGTTTATGTGCCAGAATGGGCAGGGGTGATCTTGGCCCCTTCCAGAATAATAGCACAAAATAGTTTTCGGTATGAAAACCAGAAATTCAGCTCTTAAAGTTACCAGGAGCAGCATTTTTGCTGCCCCTGGTAACTATTGGGGTGCTGCCGTATGAGGAATCCCTGAGAATGGGGATCTGATGCCCATCCCCATGCTACACAATTATAGGCAGTGATGAAGGAGGAGGACTGTGGGGGTTGAAGTGATAGATAAAGTGCAGAATAGAAATTAAAAGTAATTGTCCACCCCGCCTCTATCCCTAAGGCATAGATGAGGGGCAGGTAATATGTGATTGACAGCCAAGATTTTAAAAAACCTTTATAACAGCTATGGGTGTTTTAGTTAATAAAAAAAACAGTTTTGGGTGACCGGTCCCCTTTAAATGGAATATGTGCCTTTTTGTTCCCTGATAAGTAAACAAATAGCACTTTTTTTCCTCCTCCTCTTGTTCCTTTTGCTGCTGCCTTTTAGAAGGGCTTCCAGAAAGTAAAGAGATCACAAGTACAGGCTGCAAAATGCTTGGAATCACATATTTGCACTTTTATTTTCAATTGTTTAATTGATTCATGCTTGCATGGAAATGCCCAAAATTCTTCTTCAAGAATACATTCTAGATATGTCAATTGATTTTGTTAAATAACACACAGCTAAAGACTTGCTATAGACTTTATGTGCTTGACAGCCTTTTGAAGTAACTTGAATTGAAATCTTAGGGGTTTATTTATCTTGCTGTGTAAAAATTGGAGGGAAGCATCACCGGTGATATTGGCCATAGCAACCAATCAGCAATTGATTTCAACAGTCAACCTACGAGTTAAGCTGGCCATAGACGCAAAGATATGCTCGCCAAACAAGCGGATCTTTCCCCGATATGCCACTAACGGCATGGCTATATTGCTGGTAATGCGAACATTCGGCCTTATGGTTGAACGATCGGAATTATGATGACGGGTCGGTCAGAAGAAAATCAAACCTTCCCGATCGATATCTTGGCCAGTTATTAATCAAGAAGATCCGTCTGAAGTCCCCATACACAGGCAGATAAACTGTCACATTGGTCTAATCGACCGATATCGGCAGCTTTATCTGCCCGTGTATGGCCAGCTTTAGAAAACAAAAGCAAACATCTGATTGGTTGATATGGGCAACATCACCAGTGATGTTTTCCCTCCAATGGTTTACACTGCATGATAAATAGGCCCCTTAATCTTCTCCATGCATATTGCCTATAGAAACTGTACAGTCAAATGCGGGGGCTCCACCATAACTCACCCCTTGTTGTAGCGTCGGGTTCAAGCTGCTGTTCCTTCTGCAAGGGACCCACATATAACACCTTGAAGGTTTGAGAAAGGGCATTGGCGAGAAACATTGCCTAGTTTGTTGGCACAGTAAATCACTTTCCACAGGATTCGGAGTGCTGAAGCGTGTTTCTTGGCCTATAGAAACTTACCTTTAAGGGTCAATTGTCAAAGGTTTTTCACTTGAACACTTTGAGAGTTCACAGGTAGAAAACACTATGTCAAACCTGTGAGACCACATTATACCGAAGTAACAAGAATGATACAGATGTAACTATGTATGGTACTGCTTGCGTTTGTCCTTGTGGACAATGATGTTCATGCCCACACTGCAATGATCCACACACTATTATATTACAAAACATTGCTGCTTATTAACTGCAGCCACACATGGGGGCAGATTCACGTGCGAAGCGTCTAACACTAGCGCTAATTTGCCAGCGTGACGTCATTTCGCAACTTCGCAAATTCACTAACACAGAATTTGCGCTAGCGAAGTAGATAGACTTGGGCAACTTTGCACCCTTACACATGGCGAAGTTGCGCACTGACGAAGGATTGTAACTTCGCAAATTCACTAAGATGAACATTTTCCTCAACGTTAGCACTTACGCTAGATGTTACTTCGCCTGGTCAGACCAGGCAAAGTTCAATACAATAGATAGGAGGTTGGAAAAAAAAATTTACATTTTCTAATTTTCTACATTTTAAGTCCCAAAAAAACGCCGGCATATTTTAGCATAGGAGGGTGATAGTCTGAAAAAGATCGATAATTTTTTTGGGGGGGTTACCCTCCTTCCCCCCTTTATTTTATTTATTAAAGGTTTCCTGGGCTTGTGTAGTGGAATGTAGTGGCTGTAACATATACTTCTATTATACGTTAAAGTTCCCGCTGTATGCAAATTAGGCTTCGCTAGCTTAACAGCGCTCTGCCTAGCGAAGTAACACTAGCGCAACTACGCTACCGTTCGCTGACCTGAGCGTAAATTCGCACTTTAGTGGATTTGCATAGCGCTGGCGAATATTCGTCTGGCGAAGTGTAGCAAACGCTATCAAAGCCTACGCTGGTGAATTTTCAGAGCTTAGTGAATCTGCCCCATGGTATTTCACTGAAATGGTCTGGTCCTTCTCTCACAAGAACCAAATCATTCTTAACCCTCTTCTCAACCTACAGTCACTTGACATACATGTAAGTGGGAAATGCCTATGATGCTGCTATCGGTAACCATTTCCCAAGTGAGCCCAGACTCCATAGGAAGCACCTAAAAACAGGGAAGGGTATTTAGGCTTCTTTCAGAAGAGGAACTTGTGGTCAAAACAACCCAATTACCACTGTATGTATATGTCTATAATTCACAAAAGCCATGAATATATGGTAAATGTTATCTTTATAAATGGTGATGTCAACAGTGATGTCATCCGTTATAAACGGTGAGTAGTGATGTCATTTTTGTCAAATGACTCACTAAAATATAATAATAAAAATACACCATGCTCGAAAATATGAGGATATTAGCAGTGACCTTGGAGTTCCATGACCTGTATAAAAGTCATGGACCTCCTCAGTGACTTGTATTCTTATGTTTTACAATAGGGGTACTTTATTCACTATATAATACACAAGAGACGTGAATATCCTGTACATTATATCCTTATAAACAGTGATGTCATTAGTTATAATGGGAACTTAGTGGTGTCATTTCTGTCACATGACTCACTCATGGAACTCCTCTGTAACTTACAGTATAATATCTTTGTATTTCACAATAGGGGGGGTACTTTCACTATATAAACTATATTTGTGTCTGAACTGCCATGCATTAATTACCTGTGTTTGATCTTAGCTGGCTTGATAAAAAGCAGCAACACAAACATGGATCCTAATTTGTAATACAGTTACTTTTTTTCCCAACAGTAGAAACTAATGAAAGTGTGGTGTAGAACTGCCATATGCTGCATGTAATAAAATCTGTATTTAAAACGGATGTTCAATGCTTGCCCTACAAGTGCACAATAATAAGATGAAAAAGCAGGATGATCCCCAAACATTTCATGATGATGTTGTATGGACAGGTGAGTCAAAATTCCCATTCCCACAGTAAGACAAATCCCACAAATCATACAAGGCACTTGTAGTATGATGGTATTGAGATCTTTTCTTGCCCCAGGACTGGGACAATCTGCCATTATAAAAGGAGCAATGAAGTCTGCATTATAGCTGACCATATCTTGCTTCCTATCTATAAACAGAAGCTTGAGTGTAACTAGTTCATGCAAGTTAGGTTGAAAAAAAAGACGTCCATCAAGTTCAACCTTGTAACTATTTTAACCTGCCTAACTGCTAGGGGAGAAAAAAATTTACTTTTGCATTGCCTTGGTCAAAGATCTGACTAAAGCAAAAGAGAGGCCAGATAGATAAAAAAAATTCGATCGAATGGTTAAAATCATTTGATCGATCAAATTTTTACTATTCGACCGTTCGACCAATCGAATTGCGGTAAAATCCTTCTAATTAGATATTCGAAGGATTTTAATTCCCAGACTATTCCCATGGTCGAACGAACAAAAAAACTAACAAAAACCTACCAATGTGTCTGAATTGAAGTTGTGTGAAGACTGGAAAACTTCCTTCACAGTGATGAAAAACTGCTATGAAATGTATACAGTAGGAAGCATTTAGTTGCAATTATTGCTGTTAAAGGGGTTGTTCACCTTCAAACAACTAGTTGTTTTCCGATATATCATAGAAATAACGTGTTTTTCCAATTTGTGATTTTAAAAACCCTCAAATTGGACCATGGGAATAGTCTGGGAAGTAAAATCCATCGAATTTGAAGGATTTTACCGCAATTTGATCGATCGAATAGTAACAATTCGGTTGATCGAACGATTTTAACCATTCGATTGAATTTTTTTATCAAAAATAATGTAACCCAATTCAGTAGCATTGATCTGGCGAACTAGGCAGTCGAATAAAAATTTAAAGTGAAGTACTTCAACTGTCGAATAGTCGAATATTTGAATAGCTTTTTATCCGAATCATTTGATTCGATCGAATTTTCAAAATCCACTGATCGAAGTGGTCTTCAAAAACATTAGAAAATTTGAATCTTTTTGAAAATTTGATCGAACTTCGAATCCTTCATGTGCATTTAGTAAATCTGCCACTCAATGTTGCAAAATTGTCTGCATCTGAATCATGAGCTGCCAGACTGAAACACCAGAGACGCCAACATTCAACTTTAAACTTAGATTTTGGAAAAATAGTAAAAAAAAA
>CM044433.1:38567831-38582370 GCA_024363595.1 Xenopus borealis
AAAAATAATGGAAAGTAATTGAAAAAGGTATTTATTTCTGGGGAACAATCCGATAACAACTGAATTGAAAAAAAATTTTGGAAGCTGACCAACCCCTTTGGGTGTAAGCAAGAAGCAGTCACTTTTTCACATGGGTATTGGATGACTTTATTCCTTAAAGGACCAGTAACATCAAAAAATGTAATTGTTTTAAAGTAATAAAAATATAATGCAGTGTTGCCCTGCACTGGTAAAACTGCAGTGTTTGCTTCAGAAGCACTACTATTGTTTATATAAATAAGCTGTTGTGTAGCAATGGGGGCAGCCATTCAAAGGAGAAAAGGCTCAAGTTACACAGCAGATAAGCTCTGCAGATCAGTTTTAACAGCGCAGGGCAACACTACATAATATTTTCTTTACTTTAAAACACTTAAAATTTTTGGTGTTACTGTTCCAGTAATGATTTAATGGTGAATTATACATTTCATTACCCTGTTTTTGTTCTAATGTTGCTTTATGAAAGAAAACCCTCAGATAACGTTTCTCTTTCCTGGGCAGAGCAACATCAAAAGGTGTTTCTGACACGTTCTGTGGACTAAGGCTGGGGACAGACAGGGAGATTCGGGGAGATTCTGTCGCCTGGCGTTTTTAGCAGGCGACAATCTCCCCGAATTTCCTTCTCCCTGTCTGCCTTTAGTATAAGTGACAAAGCGCCTGTGCACACGCTGCGCGGCAATTTCCGGAATCGCCCGAAGATACCTTGTGAGGAAACTTCGGGCGATTCCGGGAATCGCCGCACAGCGTGTGCACAGGCGCTGGCGCTTTGTCACTTATACTAGCGGCAGACAGGGAGAAGGAAATTCGGGGAGATTGTCGCCTGCTAAAAACGCCAGGCGACAGAATCTCCCCGAATCTCCCTGTCTGTCCCCAGCCTAACTCACAGTCAGAAAACTGAACAGCTGGTGAAACTGTTGTTACAAAATTCCTTTATGCATTTCTTCAAAATCATTGTGTAAAAAAGCTTAAAGGAGTTGTTCACCTTCAAAAACATTTTCAGTTTGGTTAGTTTCAGATTGTTCACCAGAAATAAAGACTTTTTCCAAGTACTTTCTATTTGTGCCCATTTTTCCAATATTGAAGTCGAAGCCGCAAAGTCGAAGCGATTAGTCGTCAAGCGACTCAATCCCCCCAAATCGCCCATGTGTCACCAGCCTAAAGGCAGCTGTTAGAACTGATAAAATAGTTGCTAATACTCCAGAGATGCTGCTGAGAAATGTATCAACTAAATGTAGCAAATTGCAACAGTTCAGACTCTGCACCTGGATCGCTGAGCTGCCAGACAAACACCAGAGACACAAACATTGAAATTTAAATTTAGATTTTGAAAAAACAGTAAAAAATAAAAGGAAAGCAATTGTAACAATTTAAGATAAGCAGGTATCTTGGGGAAACTGTGACTTGCACCTTAAAGGACAATTCATTAACAAAACTCTTATAACATAAAAACCACAGAAATGGGTTCAAACATTCATAGCCTGACACATTTTGCAAAATGAACATGGTAATTAGGGGGGGTGTACACAAAAATGCTGCTGCGCTCCTTGCACCAAATCTTTTTTTATTTCCAAAATGTTGGGAGGTATGGGCCTACTTAGCCTTCCAATTATTGGCAGTGATCGCGGATTCTTTTTTGCTTGTGTATTTATTTTATGAATTCATCTACAAATTGCTCAATGGTCAAACACTGCACTCACTAGTCCGGCATCAATATAACAGCCGTACTATGAAATAACATGGCAAATTTAATCTGGTTGTGTTTAAACAGTCATGTTTTAAAATATATATTTTTGTTTAATATTTCTCATTATTTTAAGGCACAGTTAAAAAAAACCTTTTAGATGCTACCGTCATGTTGAAAGGATTTAAGAGGCACACTGAAAAGAGAACTAAAGCCTAAAAAATGGATATTGCTAAAAATGCCATATTTTATACACTGCACCAGCCTAAAGTTACTGCTTGTCAATAGCAAATCCAGGACTTCAAACTTCAGTGGGGTTACTCTCTTGGAAAGTGTCTGCAACAATCACATACTCAGTGGGCTCTGTTGAGAAGCTGTGCTAAGGGATTGTCACAAATTATCAATTAAAACATGAGGTTGGCCTGTAATATAAACTGATGCTACAGGGCTGATTATTAAATTACGCTGCTAGTTGCACTGGTTTCTATGCTGCCATGTAGTAATTGTCTGTATGAAATTCTAATCAGCCTTATATTGTGACTATATTTCTATTCTATGTGTACTGTATATTGTGAGTGGGTCCCTAAGCTCAGTAAGTGACAGCAGCACAGAGCATGTGAATCAGTGAATCAGCAGAAAAGAAGATGGGGAGCTACTGGGGCATCTACTGGGGAGACACAGATCTTTACTGCTAAAGGGCTGTGGTAGATTTGGGCTGATACAGAAGTACAAAACATAATGTACAACATTTCTACCTATTTCTTTAGTTAAGCTTTAGTTCTCCTTTAACCCATTTTACTGCAGAGGGGAAAAAAACAAATTAAAAAGCTCTTGATGTTCTTGATTGCATTCATTAATTCCTAACGTTAGTAGCCTGGGAAAAGGTAAAATTTCTTTGTCAGTGTACATCTTTCTTGTGTGGGCATCTGTGAGCATCGGTTTGGGCATTTATCCTTAAACGAGGACTGTACCTATATGGTGGTAGAAGAGAAGAATGTTTGTAAGTTTGCATCATATTAAGAATATAATAAAATACAAAAAGACCGTAAACTACACTGCAGCCTCCAAAACACTGAGTCTTTCAAAGGGAACAAAACTTAATTTCCCTTACGTTTCATTATTGGAAGAGCTACAGCCCACTGTCTGCTTTGGTAGAAGAACAGAATAGTTATAAGTTTTCCTCATATTAAGAATATAGTACAATTCAAAAAGACTGTAAAATACACTGCAGCCTCCAAAACACTGATTTGATCAAAGGAAACAAAACGTAACCCCCCCCCTTAAAGGAATTGTTCAATATAAAAATAAAAACTGGGTAAATAGATAGGCTGTGCAAAATAAAACATGTTTATAATATAGTTAGTTAGGCAAAAATGTATAAAGACTGGGGTGACCAGAACACTTCTTCCTGCTTTTCAGCTCTCTTGTTCTCCACTGACTGGTTACCCTGGTGACCAGGCAGTAACCAATCAGTGACTTGAGGGGGGGGGGCACACAGGTCATAACTGTTGCTTTTGAATCTGAGCTGAATGCTGAGGATCAATGGCAAACTCACTGAACAGTTGTGTCCCATGTGGCCCCCCTTCAAGTCGCTGACTAACTCAGATTTAGGGAGCTGAAACAGGAAGCTGTGTTGTGTTCTATGTTAGACATCCAGTCATTCCAGCCTTTATACATTACATTTTTGGCTAACTAACTATATTAGAAAAAATTTTTATTTTGCACAGCCTATCTATTTACCCAGTTTTTATTTTTACCCTGAACTGTTCCTTTAAGTTTCATTATTGGAAGAGCTACAGCCCATATCTATGGCAGTGCTTTTCAGTTTCTTTTTTTTTTTCCATACTTTTTCAGCCTCACCAAGTTGCACATCCCACCAAAACTGCAACTGACTGGCACTCTAATGCCATTCTGGCACCGTGCACACCAGCTCTGATGTAAGTCACACACTCACATTGTATAGAAGTATAAGATACTTACTTCACGAAAGATATCCCCCAGTGGCTGGCAATGAGAGAGTTCATTCATTTTCTCAATCAGACGTGTGATAAACACGGAACCCTTTATTGAATCTCTCCAAGAAACAGTATCTGTTGAAAGTGGACATAATGCTCTGAGTATTAATGAGCTCCCACAATATGGGAAGTAGAGAATGGCAATTAAATGTGAATAACATGTAAACTATGGAAGCGTTTGTGTCAAAGAGGGAGGCTATGGGATGTATGTGTAATGCCACTTGCCTATCTACTTATATTGGAGCAAAGCTGAAGAGCAATGTGAACCCAGGCATTGCCACATAGGGCTTGTGCTAGGGTGAAACTATGTTACAGCTACAAATACATTTATTCAAAGGACAAGGAAAGTGTAAAATAGAATAAGGCTAGAAATGCTGTATTTTGTATATTATTATTATTATTAACATGTATTTCTATAGCGCCAACTTGTTGCGTAGCGCTGTAAAGTGAATGTGATTATACAACCAAATCACATGAATTACATATATAGAACATAAAGAGTTACATACATCACAATAAAAATGGAGTTACTGTGCATGCATCACAATAAATACTGGTACAGGAGGTGAGGAAGGCCCTGTACAGAAAAAGCTAACGGGAAGGGAGTGATACACAAGGTGTGGGAGAGGGCAAGATCAGAGTAAAGTGGGTGAGAGATGTAGTAATGTAAGCGGTATTGCATTGAGTGGTTAACAGTGAGGGTACGCTTCTCTAAAAAAGTGGGTTTTTAGAGATTTCTTGAAAGCTGAAAGATTGGGAGAAAGTCGGACAGACCGTGGGAGAGAATTCCAGAGGAGGGGTGCAGCTCTTGCAAAGTCTTGAATGCGAGCATGTGAGGAGGTAATGAGAGAAGAGTTGAGTAGCAGGTCAGTAGAGGAGCGTAGTAGGCGGTTGGGTGAGTAAATGGAGATTAGTTCAGAGATGTAGGGAGGGGCAGAGTTATGAAGTGCTTTGAATGTCAGGGTCAGTAATTTGAATTTAATTCTGAAGGGGAGTGGAAGCCAGTGCAGGGATTGGCAGAGGAGGAGCGGTTGCTGAGGTGTATAAGCCTAGCAGCAGTGTTCATTATGGACTGGAGAGGTGAGAGTTTCTGGAGGGGAAGGCCAATTAAGAGAGAGTTACAATAGTCTAGACGCGATATGATAAGAGAGTGAATAAGAATTTTGGCACTAACCATAAACATGAACTTACTGCACCACAAGCCTAATCAAACAAATGATTTATGCTTTCAAAGTTGGCCACAGGGGGCTGTCATCTTGTAACTTTGTTATACATCTTTGCAAGACCAAGACTGTGCACATGCTCAGTGTGGCCTAGGCTGCTTAGGGATCGTCATAAATGATCAAAAGTCAAATAATATCTGCCAGAAGCCGATACAGCAAGACTGATTAATAATCAGAATATACAGACTGCACTGGGTCCTGAGTTGTCATGTAATCTAATGTGGATTTTACAGTTTTTGTATTGTTTAATATAAACTTTCTCCAACTCTGCAGAACCAGTGGCTGCAGCAAAATAATTCTCCAAATAGAATCCCAGTTTATCTGATTAAATCTGGCTCCTGCAGCTGGAGTTGGAAACATTAAAGGGGATGTAAAGGCAAAAATAAAATCTCTCTACAGCAAAACAAACAAAGCTGCTGGAGTTCTGTACAGCTGCGAGGTAAGGCGGGGGCTCCTCCTGCTGTTCATAAATATGATTATTTCCCTGCAAAGCAGTTAGGGGCCATCTGACAATTCCTATCCACAGCAGTAAATGAAGGGGAAATTTCTCTGCATACAATCATGCTTATTATAAAAACGGTAGACATTTGTTAATTAAACTATATTGGAGATAGGTTTGTTTTTCATTGAAGTAAAAATTGTATCTAATTTTTTTGCCTTTACATGCCCTTTAAGCGATTATTGCCAAACGTGGCCCAAAAAATTGTGGGAAAATTCTGCTAATAGACAATATGGCCAATCAGTCTGCAGCTCAGTTGGTGAGATATTCCCAAAACCGTGTGTGTCTAGCATGAACCTTTCAAACCCATATAGTTTAGAGACAATTCCTAGGGGCATATTTTTATGTGGTATAAAAAGCAGTGGAATAATACACCAGGCATCGCCATATAAAATTTTTTTACACACTTTTTCTTTGAGCAACTTCTGTCGGACCTTACTTAAACAAGCCTGAAGCAGTGTAAAATAATGGAGGCAAATCTGGCATTTGCATGGTGTAAATAAAATACACCTGTTTATTTTACACATAGCTGGTTACGCCATTTTTTTCTGCAAATTTCATTTTACACAGCATTATAAATATGCCCCCTAATGTTTTTCTGCTGGAACTTGTCTCTGGACACAGCCAAAAAGCTTAAACTCACAGCAGGAAAGTGGGCCCAAATGATAGTTTATACTGTAAAGTATTATATGAGATAGTTAGATTTAGAAGTTGTGTAATGACACAGTGTCAGGGTGTTAATGTAAAAGCACCATCCCCAGGTTGTCCCCTGGCTGACTAGGGTAGGGAATCAAAAAGGTTATAGCGGCTACATAATCATTAAAACGGATATTAAAGGGATCATGTCATGGGAAAAAAATTTTTTTCAAAATGCATCAGTTAATAGTGCTGTTCCAGAAGAATTCTGCACTGAAATCCATTTCTCAAAAGAGCAAACAGATTTCTTTTATATTTCGTGTTGAAATCTGCCATGGGGCTAGACATTTTGTCAATTTACCGGCTGCCCCAAGTCATGTGACTTGTGCTCTAATAAACTTAAATCAGTCTTTACTGCTGTACTGCAAGTTTCCCCCACCCAGCAGCCTAACAAAAGAACAATGAGAAGGTAACCAGATAACAGCTCCCTAACACAAGATAACAGCTGCCTGGTAGATCTAAGAACAGCACTCAATAGTAAATCCCCATGTCCCACTGCGTACTATTCAGTTACATTGAGAAGGAAAAACAACAGCTTGCCAGAAAGCAGTTCCCTCCTAAAGTGCTGGCACAAGTCACATGACCAGGGGCAGCTGGGAAATTGACAAAATGTCTAGTCCCATGTCAGATTTCAAAACTGAATATAAAAAAAAATCTGCTCTTTTTAGAAATGAATTTCCGTACAGAAGTC
Organism: Xenopus borealis; assembly: GCA_024363595.1. NCBI lineage: Eukaryota > Metazoa > Chordata > Amphibia > Anura > Pipidae > Xenopus > Xenopus borealis. The sequence goes on from CM044433.1 coordinate 38,574,673, forward strand.
TACTGGAGCAGCACTATTAACTGAAGTGTTTTTTTTTTTTTAAAGAAAAAAACATGTTTTCCCATGACAGTTTCACTTTAATATGTGTTTTTAAATGATTTAATAGCAATTATTTGTTGGACTTTAATGATTAGAGCAAGTGCCTTCTTACAGTACATATGGTCTCATTTATAGTTTATAAATAGGCCTATCACAAACACCCAAGTGATATTTCCATCCAACATATAACATATTTGACACAGGGAAATGCCTGAAATTCTATAATCCCAGCCCCAAAGACAAAACGGAGATTTTAGCCACATTGCTTCATGTACCTGGTGTTGAAGAACAGAAGCATATAAAGTCTGCCTCTCTCTGTACATAATAGAGCCCATCATCTTCCAGAGGGGGTGAAGCCACATCATCACGCACTAATAATCCGCCTTTATTTTCTGTATGGACATGAACCATAAAGTCTTTTAAGCATATCAACCCCTTAAGACATTTTACATGTTCTTGTGTTTGACATTAGAATACAATATATCCTACACAAGCATAAGGGCAATAGCACAAGGGGTGCTTTTGCATATTTTAATATATATATATATCTTTGCTTTTTTTTAAATTAAGTTTTATTAAAGGAAAACTATACCCTCCCAACAATGTAGGTCTCTATAAAAAGATATTACATAAAACAACTCATATGTAAAACCCTGCGTCATGTAAATAAATCATTTTCATAATAATATACTTGTTTAGTAGCATGTGCCATTGGGTAATCATAAATAGAAAATTGCCATTTTAAAAAATAAGGACAGCCTCCTGGGATTGTAGGATTCAACAGTGCACACAAACATCCCAAACAAACTATAAAGTTAGGTCACACGTGTCTTTTGCTTCCACACTTCTTCCTGTTACAGTTAGGGGCAAATTTACAAAATTCACGTGAAATGATCGAAGTTCGAACGAATTAGATCGAACAACGATCGAACGAATTTTTCGTGAAATCGTAAAGTAAAATTTGGCCTCTTCAATCATCGAATATCGAATAGATGGAATAGATCGAATGATCGGATATTCGATAATTCGATCATTCAATGATCGAAGAATTTAAAATTTTAAAGTTATTCGACTCCTTACTTTGCCAGATTGAACCTACCGAATTGTAATAGAAGCCTATGGGAAGTCCTGCTCGAATACCATTCGTACGATCGGAGTGTTTAAATTGTACAAATTTTTCGTATGCTCAAATAAAATTTCACGATTTTTTTGTGAAATCGAACGATCGGTATCTGATCGAACGAATTCATCGAGAAATCGGATATCGAGCAAAATGATAGCATAAAACAATTCGATAAGCAATCCATGGTCGAATACTTATCGAATTGTGAATTTGGTCGAATTTATTTTGGGGAATAATAGTAAATTTGCCCCTATGAGTTGAAATATTTCTGGTCAGGTGATCTCTGAGGCAGCACACAGACCATGAAAAAATGGTGGTTCAAGTCAAGAGACGTAAAAGGTCAATATTTACTTAAATATATATTCCAGATTAATAAGATTCTTTAATATGTCACTTAATTTAATATAAACTATCTGTTGCTCAAGTATTCATTTTGGGGGGTATAGTTTTCATTTAAGGTCCTAACGAGGACCAAAACGTTGGGACAGCAATGGTATGTGAATAAACATTTTTTACTTTGCCAGATTGGACTGGTTGTACCTGCAAAATTATATACAAATATATACTGTCTATAAATAAATATATACATATATATTTACACACGCATAATTTGTTGCCCTTTAATATGATGCTTTTATGCACTTACCCCCACGGCAGGCCTGAATAATGATGACTTTCGGTTTGTGCCGCAATTTAGAGCAATTGACATTGTTGAATGTAGAAAAGATTTCATCGACCTCCAATAGGTTAGTCACCTCATACTGTCCTTTTTCTTTTTCTGTCTTCTTGCTGTCTGTCCCACAGACTCCCGGCTTATCTCCATGAGACATCAGAACTATGAAGGTGCTGTCTGAATCTGTATGCTCCTCCTGGGCAGCAAACTCCTTCATCACCTTCACCATTTCCTAAAAAAGAATAAAAACAATATTTATTTATATATATATATATATATATATATATATATATAGTCCAAAAGTGAAAGCGCAGGTTGAAACACGTCGATGGAATAAAGAGTTTTCTACTATTTTACTATTGATGGAGTGAGCTGTGAGTGCTGTCACTTTTGGACTGTGTTATTTGATGGTTAGCACCCAGTGCTGGATTTAAATGTAGATGAAGTATGGGAATCATACACATTCGCAGAATTCCTGCAGTTTTAGCTGTTTATTTGTCACCACACGACATGTTTCGGACCCATGGTCCTTTTTCAAGTGTGTGCTTGAATTTACATAGCAGGTGCCCCTAGGCCCACTACCGTTTGTTGCCCCCATACTCTGCCCTTTATTCACAAATTTTCATCACCAGGACTGGAGCAATGGGGATTGGCACATGGGGAATATAAAAAAAACTATTGTGTTGCCTGTGTATCCCCAGTGTTTCTGCACCAATGTGGGTGTGACTGGGCAGCATGTCGCCCCCTAAAATCCTGTCACCCTAGGCCCGGGCCTAGGTGGCCTTTCCACAAATCCAGGCCTGTTAGCACCCAGCCGTGATATGTTTGAATGGAGAGTGCCGTTGCTGTTCTAATAGAACACAGAGTGCCATTGATGTTCTATATATAGAATATCCGTACTCATAGGTCTTTTCATAGTGAAAAAAATATATTGTTTATTCACATACGGTTTATATTCGAATAAACCATATATTTTTTTCACTATGAAAAGACCTATGAGTGCGGACTTCTTTTTGCGGCACACTTGTTATTCTCCGCCCCTTTTTCGTCAAGGAATGCCCCCTTTTGTTCCCACCACCCCACCAGCTGGTAAAACGTTTTGCAAAGGTGGCAACCCTATTCACAATGCCCCATGAAGTGTGTAAAGTGCAAAAAAGGCTGCAACAGGCATCGTTAACATCTGGTATTTTGTATTCTACACCTCAACCCCATCTGTAGATATGTGCATTAAATGGTGTTTTGTGCACACTTTCCCTCAATCTCTCAACATCTGCTCTAGCTCCTCTTACATATGTTATGTCCCATAACCCCAAAGATAAAGTGAATGGCTTACCGCTTTTGTCAAGTTTGTATGTGGATGGACTTGGTATCCTAATTCATTTAGTAATTTGGTCATCCCATCCAGATCAGCCTTGGCCCCTGAGCGCTCATTCAGAGTCTCAAATTTTTCATTGCAGATTATAAGAGCCAGGCGTTTCCGTCCTTCTCGCTTCCGCACTTCATAAATCTACCAATCAATATTTTATACTAGAGTTAATCAGAATATTTTCAGAAATCACAAAATATCTTTATAAACAAATCATCCTTTGCTTTAGCATTAAGCCCGTTCTGTTTGGCATATTACACTAATATAATAGCAGTGAGGCTTATGGGCCAAATGAACAGGTGCAAAGACTTGCTATTTACAGGCCATTTTCTGTACGACTAATGTGACTTTAAGAGATATCAGCAGACTGTCCGTTCTTTCCCTCAAAACCAACATAGGATTGCTAGGTAGTCTGCTGAAATTCCCTTTAAAGGGGCATTTTGGACAAACAGGTCAAGCTGTCCAAAATGATCACTCTGTTTAAGGCAGAAAGTAATTTAACTTTATATGATATAGTGATATTCTATGACAATTTGCAATTGGTCTTTTTTATTCAAAGTGGTCGATGTTATCAGGAGTCTTTCATTTTTTTATCATTTGTGGGTTTTATTTGGGTTTTTACTCAGTAGCTTTCCAGTTTGCATTTACAGCCATCTGTCCGATTTGACAGGTTATCTGTACATGTAGGGAGCGTTGTGACAGGTCTCCCCAATAGATATCTAACCAAGATATTGATCAGGCAGGCTTTTTTTTAAATTTGTGATTGGCTAGTTAGGTTGGGGACCCCTAGCAACCATGCACTGATTTAAATGAAAGACTGGAATATGAATAGGAGCTGGATAGAATGATGAGTAATAAAAAGTAGCAATGACAATAAATTTGTAGCCTTACACAGCATTTGTTTTTAGATGGTGGTCAGTGACCCCTCCATTTAAAAGCTAGAAAGAGTAAGAAGACCAAGGGAAATAATTGAAAAACTAAAAAAAAGAAAAATTAAGGCCATTTGAAAAGTTGCTTAGCATATTTACTAAGGGTCGAAGTGAAAATTCTAATTAAAAAAAAAAATTTGAATTTCAAAGTAATTTTTGGCTACTTCGACTATCGAATATCCCAAAATTCGATCTAAATTGAAAACATTTGAAAATGTGAATTTTCGAAGTACTTCGCCACCTGAAAGCTGAATTTAGCCTATGGGGGAACTCCTGGAACCTTTAAGGAGTGTTTTTGAAATTTTTTGAAATTCGAAGGATTTTTTTACCAAAACGATGCATTCGAAAATTCGCCCTTTAGTGAATTTACCCCTTTGTGTTGAAATGCCTGCATTCAGCTTGACTGTGTTTTCAATAATGATTAGTGGCATATACCTTTATAAAACATATTCTCTAACCTGATCTCTGTGAGTGTCATGAATTTTCTTGAATTCTTCAGCAGAACAACGAATTACACCTTTGATGAAAAGTGAATAAATAATGTTTATTAAACAACCAGGTGCCTTATCTCTCTATTCACCTTTTAATAGATGTAAACTGCATTGCCGCACCATATTCATGACGGTCATTTTTAAGCAATATTTGAATAGGATGAGAGATGGACAACCTTCATATGAAAAGATAATCCATGATACCTAGGGGCAGATTTACTAAAAAACTCTTGAATTCGACCAGGGGAAAAGTCGAATTCGAAGGATTTTTACCGCAATTCGATTGGTCGAATGATCGAATATAAAAATTCGAACGAACGACTTTAACCATTCAATTGAATTTTTTTATTCGATAAGAATTTTTTAAATCCAATTTGGTAGGTAGAAACTGACGAACTAGGCAGTCAAATAAAAATTTAAAGGGGAAGTACTTTGACTATCGAATAGTCGAATATTCAAATCTATTTTTATTTGAATCATTCGATTAGATCGAATTTTCAAAATTCACTGGTTGAAGTGGTCTTCAAAAACAATCGAAAATTGGAATGCAAAACTTTTTGAAAATTCAATCGAACTTCATGTGAATTTAGTAAATCTGCCCCCTAGTCACTGATCTCAATGAGAAAAAAAATGATATCCCTGTAGCAAAAAATGCTCAAGGAAGCATTAAATATGATGCAGAAGCATCTGCTAAGTGAGTACTACCGTTTTAATTATTACTGTGCTTCTGCCCATGTCATCAATGAAGTGAATATAGTATCTATACCAGGGGTGTCCAACCTGTGGCCCAAGAGCCGCATGCAGCCCAGGATGGATATGAATGCTGCCCAGCTTGAAACCCTTGGTTCCTTAGGAAACTTCATGTTGCAAAGGATATAGGAGTAGGCAGGACGGGGGACTCTGCCCAGTGCCCAGTTAGTAGTAATAATATAATAATAATAATAAGTATATTTAATATCCAGGTGTCCCATATTCCATATTCAAAAGTGTGTATTTCATGTGTGGCCCCAGACAATTTTTTTTTCCAATGTGGCCAGGGGAAACCGAAAAGTTGGACAGCCCTGATCTATACTAATCTGTTGCGACATTCTGTAGTGACGTTTTAGCAATAAAGCAGTTACACATTATTTTAAGAACCACTGGAAAGACTTCATTCAATATTACAGCGAGAGCCCATCTGAGAACGAGAAAGTTTTCTGGGTGTTGAACAGAGTAGCAATAATGTGTTGAGAAAGATGCAAATACTCTAAGTAGTACAATTACCCAATTTTCTAAATAGCATTATTTCTGTATAGTACCTTTATGGTCAATTGTATCTTCATTATGTTCTTGAATGGGCGGGGTTGGCAAAGGAGGTTCTGACATAAAAAAAAAGCCAATATATCATTGTATTACTGCACTTCTATTTATAAAACTGATCACATTAAAATATATTTTTATTAATATGCAATTAATATACCATTGCTTTATTATTTACCATGGAACAACATCAAACATATTAGTTAGTGATTTGGCTTACTTGCAGGAAAATGCGAGAGTTAGGTTTGCCACCTTTTGCTGGCCCATGATCTGGATAGGGAGACAGGCTAGTGACATCATAGGGCAGATCCAGTGATGTCGCGTGCAGGTCCGGTGACATCATGGGGTAGGGCTATGACATGGCAATTGGCCAATGGCTAAGTCAATCGAAGAGAATCCTGCATTTGTTTCCAAATTAGAAAAATTAGGGTTTAGACCTGGGCAGCCATTCTGGAAACTGGACTCTCTGAGTCAAAACTGGACAGGTGGCAACCCTAGCGAGTGCAAGCATTTTCTTTATTCGCATTGATTCAGCTTGGGGCCCTGACATACACTATGAGATTAGGGGATGTTCCCAGTGTAGCCTACTACACATAGTTTGTCCTTCTATAACTCTGCAGGGGCAGACAGACAGACAGGGACATTTCTCATAAGGCTGATCCACCATAACATTTGGGTCTAGTTCCTAGATGGGTCTTACTCCTGCTAGAACAGAACTTCATATGCACTTTGGTCATATGTACCAGCACCTCATTCCCAGGTATCAATTCTGAAACCAGGAAGACCCCAAGACGTAGAGGTACCATTACATGCAAGTTTGGGAATCAGTAGGGAGTGGGTGGAAGTACACCAAAGCACTGTATTCACAGGGCAAGAATAGAGACCTGTGTATGTTTTCCCTTGTGCAGGGCAGAGCATGAAATGCAAAAAACATGATGGATTGCACATTTTTTGCATTTTGCGTCCTGACCTGCACATAGTTAATGAGCTCAATAATCAACCTTCCTCAGGAACAGTTCTTTTGCTCAGTGAACGAGGATAAACCAGGTTAACGAGATATATGGATTAAATATCATTTGGAGTATAAGAAAATGTGTGAACATGGTGGGATGCATTATATAATGTATTTTAACCACTACGGTAGGGTATGTTAATCAAAATATGAATATAATTAAACCAAAGCTGATACATTACACTTTGGCAAACAAATTAACCTCTCTTGACCCTTCAATTTACATATTTTAACTATGTCCATACCATGGAGCCCCAGGCGTTTGGCCAGTGTTTTGTGATTCTTCACCAAGCTCTCAAGTAGAATGTTGCTGGAGTAGTCTCCTTTTTTCTTTACACTGTCAATCATGGCCCGGCATCTGTCCCTGTTTGTGTTACTGCTCTCATTGATGTGTTCCACTTCGGAGTCCATAAGTACATTTTTATCTCGCAAATCATCTAATAAATCACTAATCATTGCAGGGTTACATCCATCTATAATGTCTCTACGCACTTTATGCAGTTGAGCTGGAAGACACAGATAAACATTTCTAATTATAATACAGGGGAAATCATGTTGGTGTGTGTTCGTGGAGCAATATTAATTATACATGTTGGTAAAAGACTACTGTTATGAGCAAGGCCTGTTAAAAGACAATATTAAACTATTATATGCAGTGCTTGAATTGGGTTGTAAAAGGTGGAGGGATGGTAAATGTGCTGCGCGGAGCGCGGCAAAAATTTTTCTAAGCCACGCCCACAATTATTGGCCACGCCCCTTTTAATAC
>CM044433.1:38587522-38650800 GCA_024363595.1 Xenopus borealis
TAATTTTAAAAAAGTAGCGGGATGCCATCCCGCCCCATCCCGCCCCAATTCAAGCACTGATTATATGGAATAAATGGATCTGTTCTAAGCAACATTGCAACAAAGCTGCACTGACCCTGACAACTACAAACAAGAGATCAACTGTGAAGGTCCAGTTTTACTGTGGATCCTATTTTTAATTGGTTTATTTTCTAGCCCCTATTCTATTAATCCACTGTGACTTCCATATTGGCATCTGGTTGCTGGGACAATTAAACCCTAGCAACTAGAAAGCAAATACCATAACAAAAAAATGTAAAAAGGCCTAAACCTTACCTGTATTTATCATTTGCAGTTGAGCCTGTATGTGAATGCCTTAGAAGACAAATTGTGACGCAATAAACGTACCAGGGGCTTGACCCCGGTTTGCACTTACCTTGTGTGCTAGCTTAATATTTTGTCTCTACGAAATCCTGGGAGGGCCGTCTCCCTAAAGCGCTGAAGCACCAAGAGTTACCGCCAAGAAAGGGCCTGAGTGTGCACGTGAGTTTTCTTGCAACGTTAGAGGACAAATTCTCCATTCTCTCCGAATAATCAAGCTGCACTATGGTTCTCCATTTACCCTTCTAACTGATCCTTATTTGTTCTTTAGGTTAACAGAAACATGTTTCCAGTTAACTAGTGCCCAATGGCTCAACCGGGAGACCCCATACATTCCTTCGGATTGTCATATTATTTGTATGTGGGTAATATCCTCCTCTGTGCTAGATAAACCTTTCCCATCTCAGTTTGCACGACACAAAAAACCAAGAGCAAATCTTTTTTTTTTTTTTCACTTAAAGTGGATCCGTCACCCCAAAAAAATATTCAAAATCCTGTTTTATCACCTAAGTCAAGCAAAATGAACATTAATTACACTATATAAATTATTTTAATCTTGTTTTCTACAGTTTGAGAATTCATTATTATAGTAAGCGGGCAGGAGCCATTTTGTGGACACTGTTATTAAGACAAGCCTTGTCATCTCAGAATCTTGTTTGTGCACCAGAATGGGGGACCCGATGTCTATCCTCATGTCCTGGCTACACAATTAAATGGTTAAGAGAACTGGGGGAATGCGTGGGGAGAGCAGTGACATCTAGGAAGTGCTGAATGGAAAGTGAAAGTAATTATCTGCCCCGCCTCTATGCCTAAGGCATAGAGGAGTGGCAGACAAAATTTGATCGACAGCTGAGATTTTTAAATAAGCTTAAAACCGCTATGAATGCTTTAATAAAAATGTGAAATTGGATTTCATGTTTAATTTGAAAAGGACTTTTATTATACAGATTTTTGTGTCTGGGTGACGGGTCCACTTTAAACAGTTTCTCCCTCACTCTAGCAATACCATAATCAAAACCTGTTATTTTTCCTTACCAACATTGTCATCCCTCCTCCCCCAAATAAATAATATTCTAAAGCACTCAAGTATACCCTCATCCAATCCTGCCTAAACTACTGCAACCGTCATATAGCTGGCATCTTAAGATCGCCATAGAATGCACAGATATTATTTATGAAATTAAGCTTTGTATGACATTCGGTGCATGTATAGCGGGAGGAGCCAACAATATTGGCAAAAGACTTGGCTATTGGTTGACTTGCCGATCGGCCAGGTCTGAAAATTTTGATTGGCACCCAAACATTGGCCACTGTTTCCTGCTGAATCATCAGATACAGGTAGAATTCTATTGTTTCTACAGGTATATCTCACGACTGTGGGGTGCGAAAAATTTTAATTAAAATTTCCACATGTTATCACTGAGAATATTTTTCCGCCAGAATATTTGCAGCAACTAAGTTTACTAAACAGCGATGCTTTCAGAAGTCATTGCGATCACTACGTTAGAGAACCAGCTTACGTTAGCGTTAATTTTAGCGAGTTGCGAATTTTCTGGCAACAAATTATGTTTGCAAATATTTATTCAAGAAAATAGTCTTGTTTTATGGCTTTAATAATTACGTTAATTATGGCAATTTTTACTGTGACATTTATGGCCAGAAATGCATCTTCAAAACTCATAAAACTAATAATAATTTGTACGTAGCGTTATTTTCAGCGAATGCAATAACTGGCGAAAAAATATTCTTGTCCAAGAATATTCGCAAATTTATATTTACTGCAGGTTAATAAACTCGCGAAAACATATTCTGCGTGAAATTTGTCTATATTTTGTGCGAACATTTTTACCGCACTTTAGTAAATGGACCCCTAAATGCCTGTATTGAAAAGAAATTATGTTTCTTTTGACCAATTGTTGCAGGAAAGATCATATTTGTTATGTCTATGGTCACCTTTAGACTTTTCCTGAATCAGGGAATAGCAAACTCCATTTGACTTAAGAGAGGGCTGTCTCCATCTACACCCAGTGGCTATAACTATAAAGGGTGCAGACCCCACAAACAGGGGTCCTAGGCGAACATGCTCAATGAAAAAGAGGGAAGGGGGTCAGGGCCGGATTTACATAGCAGGAGGTGCCCCTAGGCCCGCTGTCTTTTGTCGCCCCAGTCCCCTCCCTTTTATTTGCTCGCATTTTCATCATCGGGACAGAGCAATGGGAATTGTCACATGGACAGCATGCTGCCCCCTAGGGTTGCCACCTCACCCCTTTAAAACCGAACACATATGGAATACACAGCCTGCATGGCTAATTAGCAATACATTTAGATGCATGCTGCAGACTGAACTGATTTATGTGCAGCCATGCATCATGCATCTAAATGTATTGCTAATTAGCCATGCAGGCTGTGTATTCCATATGTGTTCGGTTTTAAAGGGGTGAGGTGGCAACCCTACTGCCCCCTAAAATCCTGCCTCCCTAGGCCCGGGCCTAGGTGGACTCTCCACAAATCCGGGCCTGAAGGGGGTTCCTGCAGTGTTCACAATATCGTGGGGAGCGATGATATTGTGGTCATCATGTTTCATCTGCTATGTCATACTGGTGAGTAGCCTGGAAAATTATTTCTGGGGAACCCTGAAGTTATGCCCCTGCCTGCCTCATGGGCACAACACATGAACTGTGTACCCTGCAATGCATAGAGCAAATGTTGCTTAAAATGTATAGATGAACTGTTCTGTTACTATGTATAGAATTTCAAAACCAAGCTAATTGTGTTGTAAAGATAAGGCTGAAATGAACAGGCAAATGTAATATGTTACTAAACAGGACCTGGCGAGAGCAAGGACAAAGGAAGAAAGACTTCAGGAACCAGCTCTGGGAAAGTGTAGCACACAAACAAGCAGTAGAAATGAAACTGAAAATACAGAACCCATAGAGAAAGAAGCAGGAAGCACTGTGTGGAGAGGCAGAAAAGAACTATTTTATTTCTTGAATGTAAAAGAAGCTTGTTGCTTGCTTTACAAAGTCATTGCACAGGCACTTACCTGTCATATCTGGCGAGCAGCAATGCAGCTATGATGTACACAGGATAAATAACCTGAGCTCGGCTCCGGCACTACTTACACACAGTAGGACGGAAATAAAACATTTAAAAAAAGTATCTGTTTGTCCTGTGCTGATTGGCCAAGAAAAAAACAACTGGGGAACATTAGCCCTGCCTATTAAAGGGAAATCCACCAAAATATTTTAAAAAATACATTTTTGTATACATTTTTAAATATGAATAAAAAAAGGTACGTCATTTTACAGTTACTGTATTTCTTCATTTAACTGCTACTGAAAGCCAAGGAAAACTCATGCCTATGAATTAGCACAAACAATCTGTTCCTGCAGACGGGCTTTTATCCACCAGGGGACACTAAAGGACTTGGAAAACATCAAGTTGCGAAAATGGCACACAATGATCTGCATGAACAAAATTGTATAAAGTTGCTGCACAAGTTTATATGAGCTATAAAGATATTCAATTGTTATCTATCAACATGAAATTTAAGAGAAAATGTTACTTAAAGGAGTGGTTCACCTTTATGTTAACTTCTAGTATGTTATAGATTTTCCTATTCCTAGCAACTTTGGTCCTCTTTTTTTTAATAGTTTTTTTAATTATTTGCCTTCCCCTTTACAATGGGGATATTGCTCTATGAGGCTACAATTGTATTATTGTTATTAATTTTCTATTCGGCCCCTCTACTGTTTATATTCCATGGTTTCCAGCATCTCATTTCAGCCATTGCCATGTTGATAAGGTAAGGTAATGTAACTCCAGACAAGGTAGCATGAGCATAATACATCACTTTGGGGGGCATAACTGGGTCATTGCCTAAACTGCCTCAGTTTTTAACATTTAAATATTGGAAGGTATGTTTTCAGCCCCTTGTGAGCATGCACTGTGACTTTAAGCTTTGACAGCATCTTATGTATTAGGAAATAGTGGCCAGGTTTACCAAATTGCTATTGAGAAACACCAAAAAGAATTGTAAGCTCTGTTGAGCAGGGCCCTCCAACACCTTTTTCTATCAATTGCTTTATTCTAATCTGTATGTGCCATGTATACATCCACCTATTGTACAGTACTGCAGAATATGCTGGAGCTTTATTAATATGTATGAATATTAATAATAAAGCCAAGATTTGAGGTGTAGTATTATGCAAAGGTGATCTGCTCCAGATATTTTTCTTCTACCCAATCTATAAACACGTGACTTCAATTAAATTTGACTTTTTTGAGAGGAAAGAGGTATAATCACATGATATACAATGAATGTTTCTGGATAGAAATGACAAAACCAAAGAATTCTGCTTACACTGAATGTGTACGTGTGGACTTAGTGCTGCTGAAAGCAAAGGTCAAGAGGTGTCACATTTGTCCTGCTCTCTGCTTTACCAAGCGACACACTGATATGCACACAATCCCCGCGGCTGTTGTTATGTTTTGTTTTTTTTTAAAGGTCAACATCATGAGTAGATAATGGAAAACAGAACAGTCTGTACGGAGGACCAGACCTCTGGCAGAATTATGATTATTAATACTGTGTACTTATAAAGCACCAACATATTACACAGTATTGGGAATAAAAAATAGGTGTATATACAGATTAAAAACAAAAACTATGAGGCCCAAGGACGAGCCTGTGGCTGGCCAACAAATAAACAAAAAAATAGTCCACAATCCCCAGGATGAGGAGTTCATGTTGACTCCATGTTGATACAGTTCTTGTCTGACAGGCACAATGATCATATCAGTTTGATTTGGCTTTGCGTGTGGGTGACCTTATTGGGCCCAGATTCGTTCATTTGGTAACCTTAACAGGCCCAGCCTGTGCAACAACCCTTGTTCCTGCGCTTAGGGTTGCCACCTGACCGTTTTTTTACCGGCCTGACCGGTATTTTTGAGGGCTGATTCCAATGTTATAAATAGGAAAAAAAGTGAAGTACATAGGAATGCCGTTTTTTTTTTTTAGAAAAGGTGGCAACCCTACCTGCGCTACATAATCGGATCACCAGATGTGGCCCAGCCTCTGTTTATTTGGTCACCTCCTGAAATGATTCCTATCAAATTTATTCGCCAGGGGCGAATTCGTGGCAAATTCCCGCGATTTGCCACTGGCGGATAAATTAGCGAAACGCCAGCGAAAATTCGCTAAAAAAATCAAGTTGTGCGTCGTTTTTGACGCGATGCGACGAAAACGACGCAATGCACGCCAAAAACATGCCGCGACCAGTTTCGCGAATTTTTTCACCAATTTTTCCGCGAAGAGAAACTGGGTAGATTCACCCATCACTATTTAAAACAACATTACTAGAGATTTCAATACAGCACAAAAAAAATCCACAGTAAATTTTATTTCATCTATATTCCTTACGATTAGGTATGTCTCAGTTTCATATCACAACGCCAACTACTTTCTCCAAAATGCATCATAGAGCACCTAAAGAGGCTTGTTGTACTGCATTGCCTGGTCCCAGGGCCGGAACTAGGGGTGCGCAGAAGAGGCAAGTGCTAGAGTGCAACGCTTCGGGGCACCAGGCACGTACCACATAAGCAGGTTTTCCAGGTCTAATTTTCTAAACCAGCCAAAGTCAGCTACAAAACCAGCCAAGAGGAACTTCAAATGTAGCCCAAAACTAGCACATGTGCAATGTAAAAAAAAAACATAAAAATAAATAGATGTGAAAATACACCTTTTCAATTTTCACTGATTTGCAAGTTTCCATTAAGCAAAATCAGAAAGATCCACCCCGGCCCTTCACCAGGGGCGTAACTACAGAGGGAGGCTCAGGAAGTATCGGGCCCGTGAGGCCCTAATACATATAACATTTCAATAAATGAACAGCTCAACCTCTAGACATTTTGGTGGCCAGCAGATTTTTGCCCCCAAATTGTCTGAAATTAAGGAAAGCCTCTGGAAAATGGGATCAGAGACTGGGGTACAGAGAGTCAGTCCCACTGCACCAGTGGCGTAACTACCAGGGGTGCAATTGCACCAGGGCCCCCACCCCCTTGGGGCCCATCAGAGCCACGATAATGGTTATGGCAGGCAGTTATCTAGGGGGAAATTTTACAACACACATGCAATCAACACTCCAGCATGGGATTTATAGAGGTAAGGGCCCGACAGGAGGGCCCAGGTGCCTATCCTGTACCGGGGCCCGCCAGAGAATAGTTACGCCACTGCACTGCACACTGGGTATTGTAGTCTTACACATACCTCCCAACATTTTGGAAGTAAAAAGAGGGACAAAAATTTATTTTGCCCACAGCACGGCAAAATTTTTGTGGCCACACCCCCTAATTATCATGTTTATTTTACTATATTTGACAGGTTATGAAAGTTTGAAAATATTTCTGCTTATCTAAACTGTTACAATTACTTATTTTCTTATCTCAAAAGTGTTACAAAGTATCTTATTTGCACCTGTTAGCTGTTCTGGGCTCTCTGCCAAAAGCCAATTAAGTTAAAATCTTTGTTTCTTTTGCTGGTTGTTCAGTGCAGAGAAAAGAGGGACTTTCCAGTACAAATGAGGGACAGAGGGTTGAGCTCTCAAAAGAGGGACTGTCCCTCCAAAAAAGGGACAGTTGGGAGGTATGCTTACATTAAACTTAGAAGTCGGCAAATTGTTAAACAAAAACAACATTACCCAACATGAACCAGAGACACCGGCTTGGCACATTAGGGCAAGATAAAAAAACTTTTGCTGGTTTCCAAAGTAAAAACCAGCCAAAGGCCCAAAAAAGTACCCTGGCTGGTTTGGAGTTTCAAAACCTGCCACGTGTAATCCTTTGCGCAAGGTTGCGCACGCGCGTAACCCTTTGCGCACGGGCGTAACCCTTTGCGCAAGTGTGCGCACGCGCGTAACCCTTTGCGCAAGGGTGCGCACGCGCGTAACCCTTTGCGCACGCGCGTAACGCTTTGCGCACGCGCGTAATTCTTTGCGCACAGTTGCGCACGCGCGTAATTCTTTGCGCACGGCACCCAGCCGCCATTGCGTGGTCTTGTAGCCAGTGGCAATAGAGGCAGCTCCAAAGATTCAGCTTTTGTCTACAAATGACGCAATCTAAAGAGCATTCACCTTAAGCTTTGCCTTTGATCTGCACCTCAGGCTGGGAAGCATAATACACCTACATTTGCACATATAAGCACAAAGTTAAAGCACTCCAGTACCAATGCCCCCCTTCTGTTTTTCGTATTTTAGCCCAGTCCGAGACCCCTTGCCGACCCAACGCGACTCTAGTGACAGGCTGGCAGCCCCTATACCGCACACCCCCTAGGACTTCCTACTCAGCAGCATTAGCTGCTATTGTGGGCGGAGTCTAACACACACACAATGGGGTGGCACGCCCACCTACGTGTGGAGCTCTTCGAGTGGCGGAGAAGTGGGCGTCACGTGACGAGGCTGACCTCACTACAGCGCGACCCTGTACCAGGAAGAAATGAGAGAGAGGGAAGTATGTCGAGGAGTATTGTAGGCAAAGTGACAGGGATACAAGCTTCAACCGCGTTCCCCAGCTTCTCTCAGGCTTTCTTCGGTTTAAGGTAGGGGCCGGCTCTTCACAGCAACACCTATTTCATTCAGAAATGCTAATTGCAGAGCAGGGGCTGTGAGGTACGACATGCATTGTAGTAATGGCTGTTGGATCGATGTCTCCGGTCATGTGTTAAGAGCTGTCTCTATCAGTCCCAGCGCCGCCCAGTGATCACAATGTGGCAGCTGAGAGTCTCCACCTAACAACAACCCTGAGCTTTCATAAGGGTTTCCACTAACAGAATGGCAGATGTATGGCACCATCTGGAAAATAGCATTCTCTTATGACATTTCCGAAAGTTTAATATTTAATAGGCACAAGACACACATACTTGCACTTTTATGTCAATTAAATCCGTCCATCGAAGGGTAAGTATATCCATTTCTTTTACAACATGAGATCCATGAATCAAGCCTGCACTGAATATACTTATTTTCATGAAAGAGGTTGTTTACCTTTAAATTAACTTCTAGTATGCTGCAGAGACTAGGAGAGGGCCTGGATAGAAAGATGAGTGATAAAAAGTAACAATAACTGTAAATGTGTAGCCTTACAGGGCCTTTGTTTTTTTAGATCTGAAAGCTGGAAAGAGTCAGAAGAAGAAGGCAAATAATTAAAAAACTATAAAAAAAAATGAAAGCCAGTTGAAACGTTTTTTATAAGTAGCCATTCTATAATATACTAAAAGTTAACTCCAAGGTGAACCACCCCTTTATGATAACTGTCACTGAATTGGATACTGAATCCAAAGATATAAATGTTGTGAACATGGCGAGACAGGGGCATCCCTCCTCCAGTGTATCTTAAAGGAACAGTAACATCAAAAAAATACAATGCAGTGTTGCCCTGCACTGGTAAAACTGCTGTGTTTGCTTCAGAAACACTACTATTGTTTATATAAAATAAGCTGCTGTGTAGCAATGGGGGCAGCCAATCAAAGGAGGAAAGGCTCAGGCTACACAGCAGATAAGCTTCGTAGAACATAATGGTGTTATCTGTTATCCACTATTTAACCTGTGCCATATAGCCTTTTTTCAGTTTCCTCCATTGCTACACAGCAGTCGTGTTTCTGAAGCAAACAGATCAGTTTTACCAGTGCAGGGCAAAATTACATGATATTTTCATTACTTTTAAAACACTTTTATTTTTTTGTGTTACTGTTCCTTTAACACATTCCACTTTGGCTAATGTCACACCAGAACAGAAATAGATCTCAAATGTGCACTTTTGGGGTCTACAGGAGGTGGTACTTTGTGTACTTAAAAGTATGGTAAATTGTAGAATTAAGTTAATGTATAGTAAATTGTACTGCACTGCATATACAAGTACAATATATATATATATATATATATATATATATATATATACAGTCCCAAAGGTGCACACCATTTACAGGATAGAGTACCTGGGTGCCCAAGCCAGCAGGGTAAATGTATAGGTGAAGAATGGCGGCACTCACAGGCTTTTCAGGCAAAATAAAGAAAAACTTTTTATTTAACTCGACGTTTCGATCCCTCACAGTGATCTTTCTCAAGAGTATACAAACATGCCTGTTTGTATACTCTTGAGAAAGATCCCTGTGAGGGATCGAAACGTCGAGTTAAATAAAAAGTTTTTCTTTATTTTGCCTGAAAAGCCTGTGAGTGCCGCCATTCTTCACACACACACATATATATATATATATATATATATGTGTGTGTGTGTATATACGTATATACACAAACACACACTACATACATGCATACTTCTACTTCTTAATATTTTCCTTTTGTCTTAACTAGGGACGGCTGTGATTAAGAAGAGGTACATTATGGTGAGTACACCATATTCTTATTTAACTGCTTCCATAATTGAATCACTTTTGCCATTTAGCCTTCTTAGTTTATTCAATGCATTACATTTTACATTAGATCAAACCAGATTCATTTGGTTTCTTCCATAGTATATGTAAGAGAAAATATTTCCTTGTCCCTGCCCATTTCATATTTCAGTCTGACCAAGTTTAATCCCTGGCAGTTCTCCGTAGCATACTGAAATTAGAAACTTTTAATATATTGATATATGATCCCCTCATTAGGAAAGATTTCAAAAACCATATTACTTCTTTGATTATTGTGTGTTTTACATTAAATGTGTTACTTCCCAAACCTTAAAGGAGAAGGAAAGTCAAAAATAACATTAAACTCCAAGTATTGCCAATGAAGAGTATGTATCTTTAACACCAAGCATTCACTCTTTAGTGTTATCTCAAATATTTGTGCTGCAATCAAATTTTAAATAAGTTACAACATGTATAAAGAATCATTACCTGCCTGCAGTCAAGAAACCCCTGTAAATACGGCACACACATGCGCAATAGTTAGCAGCAGTGCCCTGCGCATGCTCAGTAGAATCCTGTGTGTTCCGTGGTTGGTGCTGACCTTGCGGTCACATGATTAATCCTTTCGTCATTGCTGACCTTTCTGCTCCCGCTCCAATAATTCACTTTCCAATTGCGATCCAGACAACTAAGGGAAGCATTGAAGCTCCTGCAAGCAAGCAGCACAGTAACTAAGGAGGGGGTTTTGCAATAAATTAAGCTTGCCAGCGATCGGGTCTGTAGTGAAAGCTTAAAGGAAAACTGTATGTTTATTACATGTTGCCTCAAATGCAGTTGTTACAAAATAATCTTTTAGTAACAATCTTTTTGTAAGGAGGCGCATGCTCACTAAGGATTGAGCACAGGGCGGAAGTGATGCACTAATTTGAAAATGGCGGCGCCAAACTGATACAAGCGCAGTAACTACTGAATGTCAGAGCACAGATGCAGCATGCGAGTTTCTACTATGGCGTTTCAGGAGGGGGCCTGGTGGGGAACACAATGAAGTAAGATTCAATTTTTGACTTTCCTTCTCCTTTAATGTCCAAAGGTTGGTATATAAATGCACTAAGCAAGTAGCTAATCTGGTCTGGTTGTAACCATACCCTGAAGCCTGTGCTCCAATCACATTAGCACAGAAATATTGCTGAAACTACAACAATATATATTCACGAAAGTAGTGTACTTGTCTCGGTGCCTAAACCCAAGATCTGTCATTGAGTATATCCCTTTATCACCCTTTCCAATACAGCTAAATATTCAGAGACTCACCTGACTGGATACAGTTTCACTTTTTTTCAAGAATTTTCAAAGCTAAACATTGAGATTTCATCTAAATCTTGTTACAGATACTGGATTTGGTACATCCCTGTTTTTTATGTCCATTGATTTGCCACATGCTGCTTCTCTGGAACACGAGAATAGTTTTTGGACACAAGATATTTTATAAAAAGTGTTTTTGTTATCATGTACAAATGCCATACAGTAGAGTCCTGCAGCGGGTCGGGTACCCGCGGGTTACCCGCAAAATCCCGCGGTACCCTGCGGGTTGCTCGTAGAATTTCTGGGTGCGGGTATAGAAGCGGGCCGGTGGTCCTGCAGGTTGGCGGGTTGAGGGTTGGATCGCGGATCCTCGCTATAGGGATTTTTACTCCTTTTTCTGAGCATTTCCACTACTGATGATGTCACCTCCGGTTTACAATGACAGCACTTCCTGTTTTACTCCTTTTTTTTCTGATCCTGGCTACTTCCGATGATGTCACTTCCTGTTTATGATGACAGCACTTCCTGATTCTTGATGGTCAGCGGGTCGCGGGTCCGGGTTGCGGATCACGGGTTGCGGGTACGGTTCGGGTCGCGGGTCCAAGCGGGTAAAAATGCGGGTCGCGGGTTCGGGTTGCAGGGTTGCGGGTACAGGTCGGGTTCGGGTCCCAAAAAATGGACCCGCACAGGACTCTACCATACAGGTACTAATATTCATTGTATGCTACCTGCTATGATGGCATTATTAAAACACAAAGGAAGAATGTACTAGTTGGACTATAATAAGTTAACTAAAAGACAGTGGCAGACCGTTTCTAAATATTTACAGCATTTGTAAATGTAGCATTTCAGAAACCAGGTACCCTTATTAAAAACTTTTCAGCACAAAACATGGGGAATTTTTGTAGAGTAACTCGCCACAATGGACCAGTGGCCCATGTACTCCTGCCCCAGGCCCTCAGCTCAAGGGAGCGGACAATCCGTATGGAAACAAACTGTATAGGTGTAAGGCACACTGGTAAGCCACGTATAGATCAGACCAAAATCAATGGATAACCTTTATTTATACAAACATCTCTTGGCTGACACATTTCATGTCAGTGGGACACTTAAGGTGGCCATAGACGCACAGATAATATCGTACGAAACGAATTTTCATACGATATTCGGTACGTGTATGGTGGGAAATGAGCCGACCGACATCGTCAGAGGATTAAGATATCGGTCGGCTGGTTGATTGGACTGGACGGAAAATTTTGATCGGATGCCTTTGAAAGCTCCCTGAACATCGGCCATTGTTAGTGCTGAATCGTCAGATACAGGTAGAATTCTATTGTTTTATACCTGTATATCTGACGATTCAACTCTACACGTGTGTGTTGAAACGAACGATCTTTCTTGGAAAGATCTTTTCCGAGAAAGATCGTAATTGTTACGTCTATGGCCAGCTTTAGTCATAGTCATGGGATCCCTTATCCTGAATGTCGCTATCCAGAAACTTCCAAATTATGGTAAGGCCATCTATGATAGAGTTTGATAGAGAACCAATCATGATGATAACTAAGGTGCACAAATCCATATTGTTGGCAGAATAATTTTATTGGCTTTATTTAATGTTTAAATAATTTTTAGCAGTATTATAACACTAGGTCCCAGGCATTCTGGATAATATATCCTATACCTGTATTGGCAAATCACACCTTACAAAAAATATGAATAGGTTCAAGAATTCTACCCGCTACCAACCACTGGGCCGCGGGCAGTCCTGGAGTGGCCCACGGAGCCTAGCCCACAATTGAGCCCCCATTTTTAACTTTCCCTTGTTAATTGTTTGGGCTGAAATCACATTTTTTTTTCTGTAAAGGTAAAAAGTTTCCTTTTTTTGGTCACCTTAGATGTTTTACAATTACATATATTTGTTAGAAACTATGTTGTAGCCAGTGGCTAGACATGACAGTCATCATCATGGGAGCTTTTCAAGGTTTTGTAACCAGATAAGCCTTTCATTCTACAAGGCAAGCATCCAAAGCATACAGATACAGTAAAGTAAAATATTAATTCTTTTTCTACAGCCTTGATTTGCCAGTCATTGACCTGCAGCCTTGGTTCCCCTTTCATCTCTCAGCGTATCTCACGTGAATAGAAAAACAACACAGTCATTTATTTATATTGGCAGGTTTATTCAGGCAGTATTAACAAATTAAAACGCACTTGCTAGTTTAATCAATAATCCAATCCCATAGATTTCAAAATAGCGAAATGCTGGGTAAAGTCCAGTATGGCAGACTGAATGCAATTTGTTTTTTATTGAATTACAGAAAATACAGTACTAAAATATGACTATTATTTCATAGAAAGTGCTGTTTGTATGTGTGTGTATAATCTCTCTTCCCTCCCCCTTTGACTTGAATGTGGAAATAAAAGTGACTCGACATTGCTAGGTTTGTCAGTGCTGGACATTTCCCATTAATTGGGAGATAATGGGGACAATTGTAGGTGCTTTCCAGCTGGCTAAAAAACACATTGTCTATTTTATGCCTAAATATCTTTATTCAGGGAAACTCCTGGCATTGTTTTGTTATCGTATCCATTACTATGTTGGTATGCGGCAATCCAATAATCTGAATACCCAAGCCTTCACAAATGATTCCGCTTGTTTGATGACCTTGACAAAGGAGCAGATTGGGCCTGATAATCCCACCAAAGGCAGGGCAATATGGGGTTAATCTGATCGTTCAGCCCTGGGGCTAAATGGTCGAATTACAATGCTGAGAATAGGCACCAAAGGGACGAGGACTATATCAACTAGCCAATCGCAAAGAAAAAAAAAAAGCCTGCCTGATCGATATCTTGATTAGATACCTATTGGGGAGACCTGTCACAACGCTCCCTACGCATACAGATAACCTGTCAAATCAGTCTAAAGGATTAATGTCTGCAGCTTTAATCTGCCAGTGTATAGACCCCCATAGAGGGGCCGATAAAAGCTGCCAACAGATTAGTCGGCATCTTATTGGCCAGTGTGTGGGGCCATCCAATGGGCTTCCCTGATTAAAAAAATCCCGCTGCATCTGTGCATTGATGCAGTCCCATGATCCGACCGCCCGTATCTGATGCATTGGGATCCAATCGTTGGGCCCTATATTGCCTACCTCAGTGTGGGCACATTGGGGAGAGATCCACTTGTTTGGTGACATTGCCAGATGAGCGGATCTCTATGCCTATGGCCACCATAAGGGTACCAATACAAGGGATAGTTTGTTGGCTGTGGTAAATCTGCACTACAATGGGCAACATAGTTTCCAAACTTTTCTTCCCACCAGTATTTGTTTTTTCAAGTTGTATTATCTGTATAAAATGTTTTTGCCTTCAGTTGTACCATATTTTGGGGGTAATGTCATACTACACGGACAAGGCAAATTCATGCAAAATTTTTGTTAGTTGTATGGAGCACTCAGTGGATAGATTCTTAATCTTCATTTATTGTGTATAGTTAAAATCATAATAGCTTGTGACGTATACCCCACACTTGATGTGTTTTGTTGCTTCTGAGGAAATGGCGGGACGCCACGAAACGCGTCAAGTGTGGGGTATATGTCACGCTATTATAATGTATGATTTTAACTATACCCAATAAATGAAGATTTTAAGAATCTATTCACTGATTGCTCCATACAACTAACAAAAAAAAGGTTTCAGATAGTTCACCAGAAATAAAGAATTTTTCCCATTGTTTTCTATTTGTGACCTTTTTTTTATTTTTTCTATATGGAAGTGTAAAGTTTTGTTTCTCACCTTGTAAAGCAGCTCTGGGAAGGGGGGTTGCAGACTCTTTAACTGTTGTAAATGGATACATTTAGTTGATACAATTGTTATATTTATCCCTGCTGAGCAGAATCCCAGAGTTTCATTACATGCAGTTGTTAGAATTGATACAATAGTTGCTAATATTCCATAGATGGCTGAGAAATGTATCAACTAATTGTACCAATTATATGTAGCAAATTGTAACCGTTCAGATATTCCTGGATCTGTAAGCTGCCAGACTGAAACCCCAGAGGCAAAAACTTTAGGACCAGGGGTGTCCAAACTGCGGCCCGAGGGCCAAATGTGGCCCAAGATGGATATGAATGCAGCCCAGCGTGAAATGCTCAGTTCCTGAGGAAGCATCATGTTGCAAAGAATATAGGAGGAGGGGGACTCTGCCCATTGCCCAGTTATTAGCAATAATAATATTTAATATCCTGGTGTCCCTTATTCCAGTGTATAGCTCTGTCTCTTTATCCAACTGGTATTGTAGTTGTGTATTTTTTTTACTTTTACAAATTAAAAGTCTTTGTGTATTCCATGTGTGGCCCCCAGAATTTTTCTTCTTCCAATGTGGCCCTCGAAGCCAAAAGTTTGGACACCCCTGCTTTAGACTTACATTTTGGGAAAACCGAAATAAAAAACATGGGAAGCGATTGAAAAAAGTCTCTATGGTGAACAATCTGAAAACAATTGAACTGGAAAAAAGTCTTTGGAAGGTGAACAACCCCTTTAGCAATCTATTATATATAATTATAGAGCAGTTCTTAAATACACTTGCTTTATTTTTTTTTATTTCTAGGTGTTCACTGTTTCTGTGAACAGCTGTAATTGTTGACAGTTTAGATGACCCTCAGTCTGTAAGTTTGGCATCACTGGTGTTGAGCCTTTCCGAGAAACCAAATTGCTATCATTAGGAGACTGGCCATACACGGGCAGATAAAGCTGTCTATATCGGTCCTTAAGACCGTTTATCTGTCCGTGTATGGGGGATCTTTGCATCTATGGCCAACTTAACAATTTTTGTTTTTAAAGTTTGCCTTTGTGCATGAGTGCAACACTGCTTATATCTTCTGATACATTTAACCTGACGCATGATATTGTGCAAAACAGACTGGTCGCTGCTGTATAGTGTGGATCAACATGGCAAAATTTCCTTGCTCCCACATAGAAATGCATAACAGGACAATTGTATGTTTAGAATGGGCCTATGGCTTCATGCCATGATGTTGTACTCTGTTTTAAAGAGAATTAATGGAAGATCAGCCCTACTTCTATTTTCTGGCACATGCTTTCGCTTACTCCAGTAGAAGGAATTTCCCTTTCTCCCATAAGAGGAAATTGTTTTACTTCTTCTTCAGATATGATTCAGATAATTTTCAGTTCCCCATTTCCTCATCCTCTTTTGATTAGATTGACAGATGCATTGAATTTGATACCATCTCTTCTCATAGAAGATTTTGTAAAATACAGGCAGTCCTTGGGTTACCTGGGTTACATACGTACAAGTGACTGTAGGTTTGTTCATAAATTGAAATTGTATGTAATTTGAAATGTAGATTTACTTATTAAATGCAACTTAAAGGGGCCATACACTGGCAGATAAAGCTGCTGATATTGGTAGTTTAGACCAATTTGACCGCTTATCTGCCCGTGTATGGGGGCTTCCAATTGGTCTTACAGATCGATATCTGGCCACGATAAGGACAGGAAGGTTTGATTTTCTCCCGACGGGCTCAAAGCCCATTGCTCTTGTTGTAATCCGCTATGTAGCCAAACAAGTGGATCTTAAAGTCTATGGCCAGTTTAAAGTCAGCAAAACTGAAGGATCACTGCCTGCTTGACTCTGCAAACATAGGTAGATTGCATAGGGACCGATAAAGATTTTCTAACCTGGCCGATCAATCATCAGACCGATGTCGGACGAAAAATCGTAAGATGAACGATCGTTGGTATCCCACTAACCGCACGATAATTTGACAGATTGGTCAGACCCTAAAGGTGGCCATACACGGGCAGATAAAAGCTGCTGACAGACTGTGTCGGCAGCTTATCTGCCCGTGTGGGGGGCCCTCTGACGGGCTTTCCCGATCGATATCTGGCCGAAAGTCGGCCAGATGTCGATCGGGCAGGATTAAAATTCCCGTCGGATCGCTGTCTGTTCATTGATGCGATCCGACCGCCCTAAGGCCCACGATCGGATCAGCCCGATATCGCCCACCTCAAGGTGGGCATATCGGGGAGAGATCCGCTCGTTTGGCAACATCGCCAAACGAGCGGATCTCTACGTGTATGGCCACCTTAAGATCGGTCGTTCGGCAGGGAAAGATCGTTGCGTCTATGGGGAGCTTAAGACTGATGTTTGTCTTAACACAGGATTTATTTTTACCTTTTTGTGCTCTGCAGTATACCGCATATGCCGGAGGGGGGGTTAGGGCAGGTGGTTTACTCAAGCCAAATGCTAATAAAAGTCAAGCAAACCACATTACATTACTGTATGTAAGTGTGAGATGTATGTAAGTCAGTTGTATGTAGGTTGGGTGAATGTAATTCAAGGACTCCCTGTAGTTTGTTCCATCAAAACCGTATATTATATTTTATTTTCAGTGAGAAGTTACTTGAAAAATATTGCCAGATTCTTCTGGTCATCTTAGTGCAGGGATGTCCAGCCTTTTGGCTTCCCTGGGACACATTGGGAAAAGAAAAATTGTCTGGGGCCACACATGAAATACAAACACACTTTTTTGATTTGTAACAGTTAAGAAAATACACAGAAAACAACTACAGTACCAGTTGGATAACCAGCTATACAGTGTAATATGGGACACCTGGATATTAAATATTATTATTATTATTATTACTTACTGGGCAATGGGCAGAGTCCCCCCTCCTGCCTACTCCTATATCCTTTGCAACATGACATTTCCTCAGGAACCAAGTTTTTCAAGCTGGGCAGCATTCTTATCCATCCTGGGCCGCATGTTGCTCTCAGGCTGCAGGTTGGACACCCCTTTCTTAGGGGCAGATTTATTAGAATCCAGAAGTGTTCCCAGCAGCTTGCTATTTTATTGATTTTTTATCACTTTACACTGGAAAGTGTTAATTAATATCGGGGGGGGGGGGCAATATGTTAGGCAACCCCCCTAGCTTTTTATCCTGTTTAGGAAAATGAAAGTCCAACAGGCTAATTCATTGTTTCCATATAGGAGCACAGGCATGGAGGAACAAGATAAGGATTTAATACACTAGGTGGGCTCCTATTATATTGCCACCTCCAGTGTATAAGCATTTGTTTGTCCTTTATTAATGAACTACCCATGTGTAGTGGAATTTATACCCGTGTCCATTTGGCAGAATAACTTTGACTGCTTTGACAATTCTTTCATTCCAGGTCGGGAAATAAATGATTAAATATGAAAGCATTATAAGAAATAACAGTGGGTGATAAACCAGCCCCGAAGTCCACTAGTCTTATGTCACTGTCTTCCAGGAATCATTTATGTTCACTTTATAGTGGCTAAATTGTTTACCACGTGTGGGAACAGATAAACCTCATTATTCTTGCTTATGTATTTTTTTGACTGCAGTGGTTCGAATTGGATTCAAAGGGAACTTGCTCCCTTTTCTCTAAATTGTTATTCATATACTATCTACCACTTAGTATGAGCACTTCATGATGTCCTCTCCAAAATCTTTTCATCTGTTTAGGTGTCTCCTTAAAGGGATTCTGGTAAAGGATTTGTATGGTGTAGTTTATATTTCTAAATTTCATGGTTTACACTCAAAATAATTCACTCTACAATGTAAAATTTAATTCCTAACCCAACAAGTGTATGTTTTAGTTGTAATATTGGTGTGTAGGCAGCCATCTCAGGTCATTTTGCCTGGTCATGTGCTTTCAAAAAGAGCCAGAGCTGCAATAAGGAACTGCTTTCTGACAAGCTATTGTTTTTCCTACTCAATGGATCTGAATGTGTCACAATAGGACCTGGGTTTTACTATTAAAGATGGCAATACGCAGGCCGATAAAAGCTGCCAACAGACCAAGTCAGCTTATCGGACCGTGTATGGGGCCCTCTGACGGGCTTCACCGATCGATATCTGGCCGAAAGTCGGCCAGATGTCGATTGGTAGAAACTAAAAAATCCTGTCGAATCGCGGCTGCATCAGTTTGCATCGCATCTAATGGATCTCCATTATGATCTAATCGTTGGGCCGTAGGGTGGGCATATCGGGGAGAGATCCGCTCATTCTACGTGTATGGCAACCTTAAGGGTAAGGCCACACGGGAAGATTTCGGGGAGATTTGTCGCCTGGCAACTAATCGCCGCCACTAATCTCCCCGAATGGCTTGCTAGTATCTTGCACTAAAGTCGCCTGCACCTATTCACACGCGGCGTCGCAATTTTCAAAGTCGCTCAAAATTGCCTCACGAGGCAATTTCGAGCGACTTTAACTTTAACTTCGGGCGATTCTGGAAATCGCCGCACTGCGTGTGCACAGCGCTGGCGCTTTGTCATTTCAACTAGCGACGGACAGGGAGAAGGACGTTCGGGGAGATTGTCGCCTGCTATTAAACGCCAGGCGACAGAATCTCCCCGAATCTCCCTGTCTGTCCCCAGCCTTAGGGTAGGGACAGACAGGGAGATTCGGGGAGATTTTGTCGCCTGGCGTTTTTAGCAGGCGACAATCTCCCCGAATTTCCTTCTCCCTGTCTGCCGATCGTAAAGGCACAAAGCGCCAGCTCCTGTGCAGACGCGGCGCGGCGATTTCCGGAATCGCCCGAAGATACCTCGTGAGGAAACTTCGGGCGATTCCTGAAATTGCCGCGCCGCGTCTGCACAGGCGCTGGCGCTTTATGCCTTTACGATCGGCAGACAGGGAGAAGGAAATTCGGGGAGATTGTCGCCTGCTAAAAACGCCAGGCGACAGAATCTCCCCGACTCTCCCTGTCTGTCCCTACCCTTAATCTACAAGGGAGCTGTTTTATGCAACTGTTATGTTGTGTTGGGGAGCTGTTTATCTACCTTCCCATTGTTCTGCTGGGGGGGGGAGGGTGATATCACTCCGACATGCAGTATAGCAGTAATGACTGTGGGAACCTGTGAAACTGACATGTCATGTTTCAAAATGAAATATAACAAAATCAGTTTGCTCATTTGAAAAACAGATTTCAGTGCAGAAGTCTGCTGGAACAGCACTGTTAACTGATGCCTTTTGGGAAAAAAAAAATTTTTCCCATCACGGTATCCCTTTAATTTAGTTATTCTAGTACTCCAGCTTTTGCCAGACTGTACCCAGTGCTGTATTTAGGGCTGATGCTGCCTCTAGGCACTGAACCTCAGTCCTTCCCTGCCCAGATGCTCAAGTGGTCCTGCTGTGCCGATCGCAGAGGAACAAGTAGAACCCCCCAGCTTCCATTCAGTTCTGATACTGGATTTATCTGCAAATTTTCTGTGACTGGCTGCTGTTTTTACTTTTTAGTTACCATATAGGCACCTGAGGCCCCCCCCCCCCCTTATTACTTGTGCCCTTTGCTCCCTCCTGTGGTTTGAAGGTGATGGTAAGTTGGGAACTTAAATGCAGTGATTGCAATTCACTCTAAAGCTTGCAGTACCCTATATGATCCATGTGGTCACCAAATGAGTGGACCTCTGGCCCACTGAGTTACCCACCCACAAATAAATTGATGGATTGTTGGACCAGGCAGCCAGTGATTGAATTATACATTGATTCATCTGATACAATTTTGAAACCCACCTATAATATATCTGAATGATTTTTGTCCCTCGTCCTTTTATATGGCTGATAATTTGCTCAGTCTAGAGGGGTCCAAGTGAGCCTTGTTTAACTCTACCTGGCAACTTTCACCTTTGCTGGCCTTACTTCTGTATATTCTTTAGCATTTTTTTTAACCTACTGGTGATTGTGGTCAGACTACTGCTACTCAACCCCAAATGCATTCCATTGACTTTGGTTTTGATTGCTGCTATGTGCAGTTTGATTCATTTCAACAAGGAGCATCAATTAAAATGACGCATGCCTTAGCCCTTGATATCCTGTATTCGGTGCATTCCTACTGTATATCAGAAGACAGGTTAATCTAAAGATGAACTACCTCTTTAAGATTCATTGTTATTATGTTGTAAATTATGTTGCATCAGACTTGTGGTGCTCCTGCAGCTCCTAGAATAAACAGCCAATCAGCTGCTGGCATGTAGTAGTATGTTATTCTGGGGCTTAACATCAGTGACTGATGAAATATTTTTCAGTGAAGAATGGCCTGTCTGCTTATTTAGTCAGCAGATTATACATCACTGTCATTTATGACTTTGCTTTTCTTTACAATGATTTAACATCTTGACTGTTAGCATTTCCATTGGAGAGTGCAAAGCTGCAGGGTTACCGAGAAAGCACTGACAATGCCGTACTGATGCTTTCTTCCATTGGCAGTAAGTCAAACTGGTTCTGGCACGAGGAACTGCAATGGGTTTGCTAATAACTATATTGATCTCGATGTCCGTTGTTTTTTTACACTGTGAGTTATGATACATTAGCCAACCACATCTTTATACATATCTGAAAGGGAACATTTTCTCTGCATTCATTTAACCATTTGCCTGCAATTTATGGGATAGTGATGCCATAGGACCCTGGAATGATCCCCATTGCCCTGGTTGATTGGCCCAGGGGTCCAGAAAACAGCAGATGCATAGAAAAAAGGCTTTTATTGCTATTGTATCTAGCTTGAGTGCTAATGAAGGGTGTATTTACCATATAGGGACTAGCGGGCCCCCTGTAGGGGGGTAGCCCCTCGATTTTTCTGCTTAAAAATGGGCTGCTCTCCCACAACCACCAATGAAGTCTGCTCTCCCACAACCACCAGATACTTCTTCATTAATTCCTTTGGCGGAGGAGGCGGGTGGGGGGTAGTGAGTACCTGGCAGGCATTGAACTAAAAGAAGTGACATAATGCCCAATGTTGGGCGGCCGGACACCTACCTCTTCATCCTGCCTTCCCCTAGTGTTGGCCCCTCTGTAAGTCCAGGGGTCAGTTTGCAGTACAGGGTATATTTACCAATTTTGGAATCATCAGAATGTGTATTTTGCAAAAATATATGGTGCCTCGGGGGCAGTTGCTTGCTGTATTGGAATTTTTGAATGTGATGCCCAAATGATGTTTATTTCTGGAGTGTTATTTTTTTAAAACTCAGCAGTGGTCAAGTTGTTGTTGTTTTGACCTATAAGTCAGGAATCTCCCTAAAACTATATATATTTGATATTGGTATCTTTGGTAGACATGGGGCTTTCCAATTCACTTGGATTTTTTTGTTCTGAAAATAAATTTACAATAATATTTCTCTGTTATGAAAAACAGTCGATTAAAAAAAAAAAGCTTATGTTTAGCAAGCAATGCAGCAGCATCAAGGGCAAATAAGGTCTTGAGCTGTATTAAAAGGGGCTTAGAGTCACGGGACTAGGGGGTCATTCTTCCACTTTATAGAGCACTTGTAAGGCCACATCTAGAATATGCCGTACAGTTTTGCTCTCCATTACTCAAACAGGACATTTTTGTATTAGAGAGGGTACAGAGAAGGGCAACTAAGCTGGTGAAAGGTATGGAAAATCTTAGCCATGAGGAAAGACTGGCCAAATTGGGGATGTTCTTAAGGGGTGATATGATAACTATGTATAAATATATAAGGGGATCATATAATAATCTCTCTAATGTTTTATTCACCAGTAGGTCTTTCCAGAGGGTCACCCATTCCAATTAGAAGAAATGAGGTTCTGCCTAAGTATTCGGAAGGGTTTTTTTTCTACAGTGAGAGCAGTGAAGATGTGGAATTCTCTCCCTGAATCCGTGGTACAGGCTGATACATTAGATAGCTTTAAGAAGGGGATGGATGGTTTTTCAGCTAGTGAGGGAATACAGGGTTATGGAAGATAGCTCATAGTACAAGTTAATCCAGGGACAAGTCAGGAAGGATTTTTTTCCCCTTCTGAGGCAAATTGGAGAGGCTTCAGATGGGGGTTTTTTTTGTCTTTTTCTGGAACAACTAGCAGTTAGGCAGGTTAAAAAAAACAGTCAAAAGGTTGAACTTGAACTTTTTTCAACCTAACTCACTAGGTTACTATGTTTTTTCTTGGGGAAAAAACTAAATATAGTTTTCCCTTTTCCCCTTACTTTTGTGCAGGAAACAAATGGTTGTGTTTAGTGGTAATGGTAATTCGGGTAAAATGTAAAGATACAAGAGTTCCATATAAAACAAGGCTGGTTGAGAAAGCCACTAGATCAATGACCTCTTACTCCACACAGCTGGTGTCTGTTATGAAGTTGTAGTTTAGGAATGCCTGCCTTACAAATGTATAATAGTAACAAGCAGTGAAAGACTAGTGTATGTTCTTTATCAGTGGCACTTGTGTCATATTGGTATGTGTAGTTTGTGTGTGACGTATGTAATAAAGTCAGTGCTTTATTGTATTGTCATTGCTATGATCTGTTTGTGTGTACAGTGTTTGCTGACAGAACATACGGTGTCCGTGTTAGGACATTCTTCCAGTTTTTGTCACGGCGCGGTTTGGAGGTGGACTAGGCCAGGTGACCTTGCTGTTTAGACGTGCAGTAGAGCTTTCCTATGGGAGCAGCAGCAGTCTGTGCGTGGTGTTTGGCTGCCGTTGCTTAGCCGGCAGATGGGAGGGGGCGTGTGCCGGGGAGGAGGGATCACAGGCAGCTGGAACACCTGCCC
This sequence comes from Xenopus borealis, assembly GCA_024363595.1. Classification (NCBI taxonomy): domain Eukaryota; kingdom Metazoa; phylum Chordata; class Amphibia; order Anura; family Pipidae; genus Xenopus; species Xenopus borealis. The sequence continues at coordinate 38,611,145 of CM044433.1, forward strand.
CTCCCTTGTTCCTGGCCGATTTAGCGGCCGCAGTGACTGGCTCGGGCTGCACAAGGCGAAGAAGGCGACGCGATGGTGACCCCGGCCCAGCCCTTGCGTGCGAGCTGCGGCGCCTACCAGCATGAGTGAGCCCGTGTCAGCATGAGTCGTTCCTCGCCGCGCCGCCCTCACTGCTCGGTGCTCAGCTGCTTCGTGAGTCCATACCATCCGTGCATAGGGCGGGGGGGTGGCTGCTTTTGCCTGTGGTACCCAGTGTTTCTTTTCCCCAGCTCTTGTAGGACTACAAGTCCCGACTTCCTTCACGCCTTATTATGCAGGGAGTTGTGCGTATATATCTGCTGGGCAAAAAGCATAAGGGGTTACATTTATCATTTACAAACTATCAGGGAATGACGTGCATTGAATTTGTAGCTTGAAGCACTGAGAAGTTTCTGCTTCCAAATTCCGGCTCATTGGATAAATATTCCTGCCTATTGTTCTTTCCCTCAGTTCCAGAGAAGTGTTGTGCAGGGAGCATATGCTATTAGTCCTGGGTATCACTTGTCAGGGCTATTCTCTTACAGTGGCCCCTGTGCTACCGCTGTTTGTTGGCACCTACCAAGCATGGGGGGGGGGGGGGAATCTTTCACTTATTGCATACATGTCCGCCAGCTCAGGTGCAAGTTCCTAGGATCACATGGAAGTGTTGTTTTTAACCAAACAAAGAGCCATTTTTTGGTAATGCAATGTACTTATTACCGGCTCAACACATACTCAAGACACAACCTGTGTTGTGGGCATCCCTGAACTACACCTCCCAGATTCCACCGGGAACCAAATGTGGATGTATGGATATATGTGTGCTATACTGGCTGCTTGTTTATTCTTCAAGAATGGGAGGGCATTGTGCCATGGTAATTCCCTGTAAGCCACTCCCTTGCTGGGGAAACCCTGCTTGGAGATGATATTGTGGTCTATTTCTACCTGCTGGGCCATCAGCAAGCACAGCATGGGGACACATCTTTAGTTAGACGGAGCAGAATAAAAACAGTGCAATACTTGCTCAATGTATTCTTCTCAATGTAATGGCTTATCCCACCGCTCTGCTACATGCGCTTTCTTTTGTTATGTCAGGAGACACTGCTACACCCCTGCCATTCTCTTGCATGCTCCCTTTCTACCAGACAACTGCTGGCCTCTCCCTTTGGCTCCTGATATGGAATTACATACTCATTATATTCATATGTATCTTTAGCGGAGATATTGAAAAGGCATTTCAGCAGTTTGAAACAATCTCATGGAAAGTCTGCTTGCCCAATGGTATACTGTGGAGTGCCTGTAATGCTTAATCATTCTTTTAATTGTAGTATACATTTTCAGCAACTTTGGATATGTTGTTTGTATGTATATATATATATATATATATATATATATATATATATATATATGATGTATGAGTTTGTGTAGCACTGTGTACAACCCAGAGCTGTGGGCTGTGACTCAGCTATAAGTACCTAATCACTCTTAGCCTAAGTGCTCTCCCTAGATTAAATGCACTGCTGCCTTTCACTTCTGATACAATTTATGTTTATATGTCAAGGCCTTTTGCACAATATTGTAAATCTGACCCCTTTTTTTTTAAAGTTACAAACAGCCTAGTTTTTGATGATTGTTCACCTTTGAGACAATTTTTAGTACGATGTAGAGAGTGATATTCTGAGACACTTTTCAGTTAGCTTTCATTTTTTTATGATTTGTGTTTTTTGTTATTTAGCTTTTTATTCAGCTCTCCTGTTTGCAATTTGAGAAATCTGGTTGCTAGGGTCCAAGTTTCCCCCAGCAACCATGCAGTGATTTGAATAAAAGACTGGAATATTAATAGGAGAGGAATACATATAAAGATAACTAGCAAAATGTGGCAATAACCATACATTTGTAGAGTATTTGGCTTTTTTTTAGATGGAGTCAGTCAGTGACCCCACTTTAAAATTTGGAAACAGAAAATTTTGGCAAATAATTCAAAAACTATATATATAGTTTGCCGTTCTATAACCTACTAAAAGTCAACTTAAAGGTGAACCACCCTTTTAACATATTCTTTATATATTGCAATCCAACTGAACATCTAGGCATTCACAGATTTGCCTGCTATAGTAATTTGCTACTTCTGTCTTTAGACAGTCAGTTTTTTTTAATGCTTAGGGTAGGTGGTATGGGAATGGTGGTTATGCACCAAAATAGAGCATTTGTTGATGGCATGGAGGCTAGGGCCAGATGCAGAACTGTATGGGGAAGCCAGGCTGAAGCTACACAAACATCATGATTTCTGCAGGAAACATTTATCATTTCATGCAAACTTGTTGATAGGGAAAGTTCAATCGCCGGTATTCATTGATAGTAATAGTTTGGTAGTCAGCATTGGCACGGCAATCGGGCAGTTGAGCCATTACTATCGCAAGCCTTGGACTTGCTCATATTCCTGGAAATGACTTGGGTAAAACTCCATGGGCAAATTCGGCACGATCCGACGTGGAGTCCCGGATGTGAAGGAAATAAGGCAAGTAATAGTCGGATGGTGTTGCAGCTTTGCTCCGACGTGACACGACTGTCTGATGCACACGCTGCATCTGCATCCAACAGTCATGTCAGATCAGCGCTGCAACTTCATCCCACATTTCCATGTCTTACCTCATTTCCATCTCTTACCTTATTTCCATAGCATCCAACATGGCACCTCTGTTTTTGCGCAGCACGCCAATATCACCTGTGGAGTTTTACCCTAATCAAGTGAATAAAGTGCCATGCACTAAGCATGGAGGCAGTTAAAGGAAAAGTAACACCCAAAAAAATTATTAAAATATAATGTAGTGTTAACATATATATTACAAAACGACCGGGCAGCATATGATAAAATATGGCTACCATGGTTGGCCTACGAAAACGACCCTCTGCTCTTCGCAGCACTACATGTATGAGGCTTATCCCAACTATCCTGACCAACGCTCAACCCCAGTATCAATAAATATGCTGGTATGCTCAAGAATGACCCCCCAGCCGCCCATGACTAGTTTCATTTATTTTGTTTTCCCCCGTTTTCCTTCTAGTTGTTAACCCCCCCCCCACTTTATGCTAATTATGTAACATTTTATTGAAATGAAGCTGAGTGATGTCCACTCTCATGCTTTTTATTATACAGCATGCATGTTTGATATATGTGTAAACCCAATAAAACATTTCAGTTTAAAAAATATATAATGTAGTGTTGTCCTGCACTGGTAAAACTGGTGTTTGCTTCAAAAACACTACTACTGTTTATATAATCAAGCCGCTGTGTGGCAATGGGGACAGCCATTAAGGGCAAGGCCAGACGGGGAGATTCGGGGGAGATCTGTCGCCTGGCGACTTATCGCCGCGAAGAATCTCCCCGAATAGCTAGTCGGCGCTGCGCACAAAATTGCCTGGCGAGCTGACTAGCTATTCGGGGGAGATTCGTCGCAGCGAGAAGTCGCCATGCGACAGATCTCCCCTGAATGTCCCCGTCTGGCCTTGCCCTTAAAGGAGAAAGGGCTCAGGTTACACAGCAGATAAGAACAATGATGTTATCTGTTATCCACTATTTAACCTGTGCTATATAGCATTTTTTCAGTTTCCACCATTACTACACAGCAGCTTGTTATATTAACTATAGTGGTGTTTTTGAAGCAAACAGATCAGTTTTCCCAGTGCAGGGCAACCATACATGATATTTTCATTACTTTAAAAGACTTTTTTTGGCGTTACTGTTCCTTTAACAAACATCCCACCTCCATCCACCCTTTTCTCAAAACTAGGTCACTCGTTTAAACTTTTTAATTTTTTCAGCGTATGCAGTGCAGTATGTGACTTTCAGTTTATATTATAAACTGTTTATGTGAGTGTTCGATTATATTAAAATGAAGTTCTGAGCTAATGGGTTTATATTTATTTGGCCTCTAGTCATTTAGCCAACGATCAAGCACTCTGCTGAGGAATCTGTTAAAGGGGATGTTCCTCTTTGGGCCAAGTCCTGAAAGTGAACTGCCCAAGCAATTAAAAAATATTTCTCTAATTATATTTTTTTTATTTAATTGGATACCAAAATATCTAGCTCTGCTGATCTTCATTGTCGATCCTGAAGAAATATCTGTTTCCAGGGGAGCCGCTGCTCTTGTTGAAGGAGTTGTTCACCTTCAAACAAATAGTTGTTTTCAGATCGATCACTAGAAATAATGGCTTTTCCAATTACTTTATATTTTCTATGTGTGGCTGTTTTTCTAATATTGAAGTGTACATTGTCATGTTTCACCTTCTAAAGCAGTTCTGGGAGGGGGTTGCAGTTCCTGTAAACTGTTCTAAATGGATACATTTAAAGGAAAACTATACCCCCCGAACAGTGTAGGTCTCTATAAACAGATATTGCATAAAACAACTCATATGTAAAACCCTGCTTCATGTAAATAAACCATTTTCATAATAATATACTTTTTTATTAGTATGTGCCATTGGGTAATCATAAATAGAAAATTGCCATTTTAAAAAATAAGGACAGCCTCCTGGGATCCTAGGATCCAACGGTGCACACAAACATGACAAAAAAACTATAAAGTTAGATCACATGAGCCAATTAACAGACAGAGTTGTGTCTTCTGCTTCAACACTTCTTCCCTTTACAGTTAGAGTTGAAATATTTCTGGTCAGGTGATCTCTGAGGCAGCACACAGACCATCATGAAATGGTGGTTCAAGGCAAGAGATGTAAAAGGGCAATATTTACTTAATATATATACCAGCTAGGTAAGATTCTTTAATATGTCACTTGATTTGATATAAACTATCTGTTGCTCAAAACTTCATTTTCGGGGTATAGTTTTCCTTTAATGTATACATCTTTGTCCCTTCTGAGCAGATTCCCTGGATTTCATTACAAGCAGCTGTTGATAATATATTTGCTAATACTCCAGAGATGCTGCAAAATTGTAACCGTTTAGAATCTGCACCTGAATTACTGCCAGACTCAAACACCAGAGACACAAACATTCAACTTTGAACTTAGATTTTGGAAAAACAGTACAAAATAAATAATGGAAAGTAATTGAAAAAAAGTCTTTATTTCTGGGGAACAATCTGAAAACAACTGAACTGAAAAAAGTGTTTGGAAGGTGAACAACCCCTTTAAAGGAGAATTCAACTTGTGAGTAGTGATGGGCGAATCTCCCGCAAATCGCTTCGTCAAAAGATTTGCGAATTTCTAGATTCGCGAAACGAGTCGCGGGACGCTTTTGACGCACGTCGCGTCGTTTATGACGCGTTGCGTCGTTTCCGATGCGCGTCAGGTCGTTTTCGTCGCGTCAAAAACGACGGGCGACTCGTTTTTTTTGACCAAATTCCGCTTGGCGAAATTTCGCTGGTGATTCGCAAATTTATTCGTCAGCGGCGAATCGCGGGAATTCGCCGCGAATTCGGCCCTGGCGAATAAATTTGCCCATCACTACTTGTGAGGATATTGTAGGTTTGTGCCTAGCTACATGTCTTGGTAATGCTACTTTTTAAAGGGATACTGTCATGGAAAAATTTGGTTTTTTTCAAAACGCATCAGTTAATAGTGCTACTCCAGTAGACTTCTGTACTGAAATCCATTTCTCAAAAGAGCAAACAGATTTTTTTATATTCAGTTTTGAAATCTGACATGGGGCTAGACATTTTGTCAATTTCCCAGCTGCCCCTGGTCATGTGACTTGTGCCAGCACTTTAGGAGGGAACTGCTTTCCCTGTTTTTCCTTCTCAATGTGGAACTCAGTGGGACATGGGTTTTACTATTGAGTGTTGTTCTTAGATCTACCAGGCAGCTGTTATCTTGTGTTAGGAAGCCGTTATCTGGTTACCTTTCCATTTTCTGTTTTTAGGCTGCTGGGGGTGATATCACTCCAACTTACAGTACAGCAGTAAAGAGTGTTTGAGGTTTATCAGAGCACAAGTCACATGACTTGGGGCAGCTGGGAAACTGACAATATGTCTAGCTCCATGTCCGATTTCAAAATAAATTATAAAAAAAATCTGTTTGCTCTTTTGAGAAATGGATTTCAATGCAGAATTCTGCTGGAGCAGCACTATTAACTGATGCTTTTTTTGGAAAACTAAATAAGAAATAGTTGTTTTTTAAATATAGTAATTTAAATTCTCTTATAAAATAATATAATTAAAGCAATACCGTCCAACACTGCTAATTGATCTTTGATTTTTCCCATGACAGTATCCCTTTAAAGACAACCATAAGTTTAGAAAAATGTTTTTGATTTCATCTGCTGTTCACTTTCAGACTTTTCTCTAAAGCTGGACATCCCCTTTAACATGGCTCCAAAAGGCCAGATATCTGTATATATACCCCATATTCAACATCTATACCTTGTATTCAACAGTAGTTAGGATGGATTGTGCTGTACATAATTTTAAAATGGAAGGAGCATAGCTCTATAAGGATTTATAAAATGCTGGTTGTAAGAGCTTGATTGTTGAATGTTTACTGAAGTTCCATAAGCTCTTAAATGTCACTTGCATTTCAAAACATCAATATCCATAATTGTATGTGGAGCCTTTGGATTGCATTGATGTCTGCTTTGTTTTCCTTCAGGGTGATGAGCCCCCTAGTCTAGAATACATTCAGGCCAAGGATCTCTTTCCACCAAGGGAACTTGTAAAGGAAGAGGAAAAACTGCAGGTAAGCATTGTGTTTGGAGAGTAAAACTATTGGCCATATATTTAAAAGAGCTCATTAGTTTTCAAGCAATTTGTTTTACTCAACAAAATTTATTCTAGGCTTTTGATTAAAATACTAAAAATTGTGCATCTCGACTGACAGGTTCTCTAAAGCCGGCCATAAATACACTGATTTTCTCCATGCTGTCCGATCCTTTTTGCATGTATGGAAAGTTGGGGGTTGGTTTAGAGCAGGGGTGCCCAAAAGGTAGATCGGGATCTGCCAGTAGACCTTTAGTTGGTGATCAAACAGCTTGTCTAAATCACCCTCCTAATTTATTCTTTTCATTCATATATTTATTATGTTAAAGGGATTCTGTCATGATTTTTATGATGTATTTTTTATTTCTAAATTACACTGTTTGCACTGCAAATAATTCACTCTACAATCACATTTCATTCCTGAACCACCAAGTGTATTTTTTTTTAAAGTTGTAATCTCGGTGTGTAGGTCATTTTGCCTGGCCATGAGCTTTCAGAAAGAGCCAGCACTTAGGATGGAACTGCTTTCTGGCAGGCTGTTGTTTCTCCTACTCAATGTAACCGAATGTGTGGCAGTGGTACCTGGATTTTACTATTGAGTGTTGTTCTTAGATCTACCAGGGAGCAGTTATCTTGTGTTAGGGAGGTATAATCTGGTTACCTTCCCATTGTTCTGTTGTTAGGCTGCTGGGGGGAATGGGAGGGGGTGATATCACTCCAACTTGCAGTACAGCAGTAAAGAGTGACTGAAATGTATCAGAGCACAAGTCACATGACTTGGGGGCAGCTGGGAAACTGGCAAAATGTGTAGCACCATGTCAGATTTCAAAATTAAATATTTAGAAAATCAGTTTGCTCTTTTGAGATTTCCGTGCAGAATTCTGTTGGAGCAGCACTATTAACTGATGCTTTTTTGTAAAAAAAAAAAACATTTTATTCATGACAGTATCCCTTTAAAGCTACATAAGAAATAGTTGTTTTTTAAGTATTGTAATTTGAATTCTATAAATTATGACCCCCAGCTCAGTGTGACTGAAACAACCGCAGAAGTCTGACAGTATTGCTTTAAATATTTTATATTAATTTATAAGATAATTTATATTGCTATATTCTAAAAAAAAACAACTATTTAGCAGTGTCGGAGCTGGTAGCGGCTTTGGATTTAAATATTTATTGTGCATAGGGATGCACCGAATCCAGGATTGCATATGCAAATTATGGGTGGGAAGGGGAAAACATTTTTTACGTCCTTGTTTTGTGCCAAAAAGTCACGTGATTTAGCTCCCTGGCCCTAATTTGCATATGCAAATTCGGATTCGGTTCGGCCAGGCAGAAGGATTCGGCCGAATCCGAATCCTGCTGAAAAAAGCCGAATCCTGGCCGAATCCTGAACCGAATCCTGGATTCGGTGCATCCCTAATTTTTATTTCAGCCATTTGATGCATTCGGAGCAGATTTATTTGTATATTCTATGCTGTATTGTCTCTAGGCAGCACCATGATTAGAATGCAGGCTTTTGTTGTTTGGGTGTAAGAGCCCTTTGCCGCTGGCGACACCAACAGAGCAGCTTATGAAGAAACGGTCACAAAATACCTGACAATAGGATTTTTAAAGTGTCTGTTAACACTTTTTTTCCACTGCTTTGGTCTTTCGTCATTTTTAAAAAAGCTGCAGGTTTTAATACACACGTGGAAGGTAGGCACACTGTCTCCCATTAAAAAACTGAAGCCTGATTCTGTGATTCATTTGATCTCTGCGGATGGAAGATGAAAAGACTGCTCTGGTTAGCAATGTAATTGTACACGGTGTTCCTTGGTTCTCTCCCAGTGTCCTATGATTGATTACTGGCGTTCTGAAAGCATGTAGAATTATTATCTGGTATTCGGGGAAACTCAAAGCTTCAGCATCTGACACCTTAGACAAATAGCTATATAGATAGGTATATAGATGTTACAAGAGCAAATGCATCCAATTTTCTATCTGCCTGCCTATCTATCTACTTATTTGTCTGTCTGTCTGTCTATCTATTGAACATAGAGGAGCACTCATAAAACAAAAAAACAGGCTCAGTTATGGTGGCCATACACGGGCCGATAAAAGCCGCCGAGTCTGCAGCTTATTTGCCCGTGTATGGGCAGATGTTGATTGGGCAGGACTTAAAATCCCGTGGGGTCACGGGCGCATCTGTTCGTTGATGCGGTCCCGCGATCCTACCGCCCATATGGCCTCCATTATGATCCAATCGTTGGGCCCTAGGGCCCACAATCAGATCAGCCCTATATCGCCCATCGTCAAACGAGCAGATCTCTACGTATATGGCCACCTTTAGAGTAACTGATTGTAATAAACTAACAAAATAAATGTCAACATTTCGAAATAACATCATAACGATCTTCCGCAGGTTTTTTTTTTTCCCCCTCAGGAAGATCACTATGATCTGATTGAAATGTTGACATTTATTTTGCTTGTTAAAATCCGTTAAGTTGTGCGGCTTGGAAAAAGTTGCAGTGAAGAAAAAAAAACGCCCTTTGTTATGTGAATTTTTGCCGTTTTTTTCTGTGAAGCGCGATCGATTGGCCCATCGCTAGTTACCACTTCTAGACAAAGTTTTTTGCTTTAGTTTGTGTGCGATTTGGATTTAGCATCCTCTTAACATTATTGTTGTATGTATGGCAAACTGAATAAAAACCCCAAAATAGGTTTTAATATCCACGTTTGCAACTTACTGTCTGGTTTTGCCCCATGACTAAAGATGTGACACTACTTAGCAAAGCAAATGAATGGTTCCCCTGGCATGGCCTTTCTTCATATGACTGATAACCTTCTACTTGCTGATGGGAAGAAATGATTCTGCTGGACAGACCAATTGTAATCTTAGAAAAAACCATAGTCAGACGATATAGCATTTTGTTTAGTGTCCACCAATTTTTACGTTAATAGCACTTGTGTATGACCTGATTAAAGGAACAGTAACACCAAAAAGTTAATATTTGAAAGTAATGAAAATATCATGTAGTGTTGCCCTGCTCTGGTACAACTGGTGTGTTTGCTTCAGAAACACTACTATAGTTCATGTAAACAAGCTGCTGTGTAGCAATGGTGGAAATCGAAAAAAGTCTATATGGCACAGGTTAAATAGTGGATAACAGATAACACCATTGCGTTCTACAGAACTTATCTGCTGTGTAACCTAAAGGTGGCCACAGACAGGGAGATCCGCTCGTTTGGCGATATTGTGAAACGAGCGAATCTCTCCCCGATATTGAGGCGGGCGATATCGGACTGATCCAATCATGGGCCCTAGGGCCCAACGATCGGCTCATAATGGAGGCGATACGAGTGGTCTGTCGGCAGCTTTTATCGGCCCGTGTATGGGGGGCTTTAGCCTTCTCTCCTTCTTCTCTCTCAATGGTTGCCCCCATTGCTATACATCAGATTATTGATGGAAACAATAGTAGTGTTTCTGAAGCAAACACAGCAGTAAAAGAGCAGGCTTCTGAACTTCCACTTGTTCTCTAATTCACTCAGACTTCAAGTTGTTCACCTTTAAGCTAACTTTTACTATGTTCTAGAATGGACAATTTGAAGCACAATTGGTCTTACTTTTTTCTTTTTTTATCGTTTTTGAATTATTTGCCTGCTTCTTCAGACTCTTTCCAGCTTTCAAATGGGGGGTCGCTAATCCCATCTAAAAAACAAATGCTCTGTAAGGCTACAAATTTACTGTTATTGCTACTTTTTATTTCTCCTCTTTCTATTCAGGCCAATCCTATTCATATTCCAGTCTCTCTTATTAAAATCAATGCATGGTTACTAGCAGGGGTGATCTGTGGGCTGCTGCCCCCTGAGGCAGCAACCCCAATACAAGAGGCAGCTTTTTGCCACCCATTGTAACTGGCCGTTCACTGCCACCTGAGGCAATCTGCAACCCTTGCCTCATGGCAGGAATGTGACTGGTTACTAGGGTAATTTGGACCCTAGCAACCAGATTGCTGAAACTGTCCAACTGCTGAATAAAAAGCGAAATAACTCAAAAACCACAAATAATAAAATGAAAACCAATGGCAAATAGTCTCAGAATATCACTCTTTACGTCATACTAAAAGTTAATTGGAACAACCCCTTTAAAGGAGAACTAAACCCTAAATATAACCCCCCAGCCTAGCTGCTTCCCCAGGCAAATGCCCCTCAGTCTTACTTACCCCTTGGTGCAGATTCAGGGATCGGAGTTCATAGCAGCCATATTCCGGGTCTTTGGTAATCTGAGAATGCGGATTTGCAGTGGGAGCAATTTCCCAGTCCGCGACAACTGCACTTGATTCGAAAATCGACCCTTAGTAAATCTGGCCCTTAAGGGATTGGCTTACAATTGCAAACAGGAGTTTTCCTTAGCTGCCACAAATTTCAAAAGTGGTTATTTATCTGCAGGAAGTTTGTGAGACTGTTTAGGTTTCCTCCTCATACTCCTCTATGTTCCCACAGAAATATTAATGCAGGTTAACTGGCTCCTTTTAAGACTGAATACCAGTGTGTGATAGGGAACTTAGATTGTAAGCCCCACTGGGGCAGTGTCTGATAACAAACATCTGAGGTTAATGCTGTATAAATTAAGAATTATACAAAATAACTTTGTAAAATACCACATGACCTGTAAAAAAACAATTATTATGTTGTACCTCTTTTTAACAAGAAATGTTTTTTTCTGCAGGTACCATTCCCAGTGCTGCCGGGCGAAGGAGTAGAATATTTAGGAAGCGCAAATGATGCTGTAATAGCCATCTCTAATTACCGCTTGCACATCAAGTTTAAAGATTCTGTCATCAATGTAAGTCACGACGAGCAAAATGCACACATTTTCATCTTAAACTGGACACTGGTGACACTGCTATTAAGGGCAAACAATTATTCCATTTCCGAAGGCCCTGTATAATGGCACTCTCACGTGTTAAACAGATATTCCATTTGCTCCGTACTGTGTTACATTGTGTATACAATGAGAGAGTTGTATTTAAAGGAATACTGTCATTGGAAAAAATGTTTTTTCTAATTGCATTCATTAATACTGCCGATCCAGCAGAATTATTTTCTGAAGTCCATTTCTCAAAAGAGCAAACAGGTATTTTTATATTTAATTTTGAAATCTGCCATTGGGCTAGACGTATTGTCAAATTCCAGCTGCCCCAAGTCATGTGACTTGTGCTCTGATAAACTTCAGTCACTCTTTACTGCTGTACTGCAAGTTAGAGTGATCTCACCCCTCCCTTCCCCCCCTCCCCCCAGCAGTCTAACAACAGAACAATGGGAAGGTAACCAGATAACAGCTCCCTAACACAAGATAACAGCTGACTGGTAGATCTAAGAACAGCACTCAATAGTAAAACCCATGTCCCACTGCGTACTATTCAGTTACATTGAGAAGGAAAAACAATAGCCTGTTAGAAAGCAGTTCCCTCCTAAAGTGCTGGCACAAGTCACATGACATGGGCAGCTGGGAAATTGACAAAATGTCTAGCCCCATGTCAGATTTCAAAACTGAATATAAAAAAGCTCTTTTTAGAAATGGATTTCAGTGCAGAAGTCTACTGGAGCAGCACTATTAACTGATGTATTTTGAAAAAAACATGTTTTCCCATGACAGTATCCCTTTAACTGAATTGAATCAGGCTCCGTGAGACTTGGCTTTTACTATTGAGTGTATTCTTAGCTCTACCAAGGAGCTGTTATCTTGTGTTAGGGAGCTATTATCTGGTTACCTTCCCATTGTTCCTTTTATGGGCTGCTATTGGGGGGATGATATCACTTCAACTTGCAGTACAGCAGTAAAGAGTGACTGACATTTATCAGAGCACAAGTCACATGACTGGGGCGGCTGGGAAACTGACAATATGTCTAGCCCCATGTCAGATTTCAAAATTGAATATAAAAAAAATCTGTTTGCTCTTTTGAAAAAATGGATTCTAGTGCAGAATTCTGCTGGAGCAGCACTATTAACTGATGTGTTTTGAAAAAAAAACATGTTTCCTATGACAGTATCCCTTTAAATTAAGTAGGAGAAATAACAGCCTGCCAGAAAGTAGTTCCATCCTAAAGTGCAGGCACAAGTCACATTACTGCGGGCAGTTGGGAAACTGACAATATGTCTTCCCCAATGTCTGATTTAAAATTTGAATTTTAAAAAATCTGTTTGCTCTTGAGAATTAGATTTCAGTGCAGAAGTCTGTGGGAGTAGCACTATTAATTGATGAGTTTTTAAAAAAAAACGTTTCCCCATGACCATATCCGTATGTGAAATAATTTTATTAATCCCCATGTCATGTCCTCTAGGATTTCATAAAGTCTCACGGACAGTAGCGGGCTAATCTACAACTATTCTGCTTTCATAATGTCTCTGCAGGTGCCTTTAAGGATGATTGAGGCAGTGGAGAGTCGGGACATGTTCCAGCTGCAGATAATATGCAAGGATTGTAAAGTAGTCAGGTACTAGTACAACGTGGTGGGTGCCTAGTGAAAAAAAAAACTCTTTATTTCTCTCACCATACGAACAACTGCAGTTTTGGCCATACTGAGATGTGTGCTGGACACTTGTAAACATCCTATTTTCCTACAATAATATGTAAGCTCATAATTCTAACAATAATAACATTTTTCTTGTGCACATTGTTTTTCTAGGTGCCACTTTTCCACGTTTAAGCAATGCCAGGAATGGCTAAAGCGACTAAGCAGATCCACATTACGTCCAGCGAAACAAGAAGATCTTTTTGCGTTTGCCTATCATGCCTGGTGCCAGGGGGTTTGCACAGACGAGGAGGAGCCCATGATTCACCTTTGTCGTCCCGGTAATGTTATTTTATAGATCTAGTGCTAAAAATACTAAAATACTAATTGTTGCTGCACAGGAGAGTGTTTTTTACGTACTTGGAGTAGGGTTGCCAACTTTTTCTATATAAGTTACCGGCCGGCGGGGGGCGGAGTCATAAAGGGGCGGGATGTGATGCAAAAGGGGCGGGGCGTGACGTCACATGGGGCGGAGCCACAGTGAGCGATCGTGTGAAGACAGCAAGAAAGGTACGTTTTAATAGGAATTAAGGCAAGGCAAGGGCCATTTTTAAGGGGTATTACAAATTTACCGGCAGCTAAATTGCCGGTAAATTTGTAATACCGGCCCCGGCCTTGGCTGGTGTTTTACCGGCTGGGTGGCAACCCTAACTTGGAGAGATGAATAAGAAGTCATGGTTTTGAATCTTGTGGCAAACATACTCATCCATTAGTCGGTGATGTCTGTGTTCCTGATATATATATATATATATATAACCAAGCATAATTCGACATAAAACAACATACACATAAGTGTTATGGGGTTGAGTGTTTGCCTTGCCAAGCAGCACAGTATCACAGTACCAATGTAATACACCGACTGTAACCTCCACCCTATGCTAATATCCGGCTCTTATTTGTAAGCCAGCACACTTGTGCAATTGCTGTAGTGTAGGAGTAGTGAGGTGGGATGGGTGGCTTGCAGATGGCTGCGTCATGCTAAGGTTCCTACAAAGTGCTGCTCTTTCATTCACATGCTGTGCGCATCCAATAATGTTTTTGTGCATTTTTGGTCTGTGCTTTGTTTTAGGAGACCACGTGAAGTCCCGATTTCAAATAGAACTGATACGCATGGGTTTTGACTTGCAAAATGCATGGAGAGTGTCTGAGATCAACAACAACTACAAGTAAGGAAATGCAATGGACTCTTTCAAATAATAACTGTGCATGTTATGTACAAGGCACTGTACTTCAAGATTTGCCGTGATCTTTGGATACAATGAAAACTCTTTTAATTAGGTTTGTGGATTGTTTATGAAAGATTGTCTGATTCCCACATGCAGCTTCCCTACAACCTTCCTCTAACATTTCTGAATAGTCCAGTCCCCTGAAAGGACCTTTGTTGAGTCTCTGCTATCTCCTTCATAACACTTTATTTATTTTTTTTTCAAAAGGGTTGCCCTATAACATTGAGTCTCTGCCCTGACAGGCGGATAGTTTGCTGTGTTCAGATCACAGTGTCTCCTGCCTATCTGAGGATTTGCAGCACAAGAAGATTCATCATGTATGCATGGGGCAGTCAGGCATCATTGCTTGAGCACTGCTGTTTGCTCTTACAGCAGAAGCTGCAACTGGCACATTTGCTACAATGGCACCTTTAATTTTGGTGGATTTAACAGAACACTTCTAGCTACTGGCTGCCCTAATCTTTGATTCTGCCTCTACTTCATTTTGAGGGAGGGGGCGAATTTTGGTACAGTAAATATTTGTAACCCTGTAAATGGGTCCAAGCCCATTTATTTGAAGGGAAACCATCATGGGAAAAAAAATTTTTTTTTCCAAAATGCATCTGTTATTAGTGCTGCTCCAGCAGAATTCTGCACTGAAATATGTTTCTCAAAAGAGCAAACAGATTTTTTTTATATTTAATTTTGCAATCTGACATGGGGTTAGACATATTTTCAGTTCCCAGCTGTCCCCAGTCATGTGACTTGTGCTCTGATAAACTTCAGTCACTCTTTACTGCTGTACTGCAAGTTGGAGTGATATCACCCCCTCCCTTTCCTCCCCAGCAGCCTAACAACAGAACAATGGGAAGGTAACCAGATAACGGCTCCCTAACACAAGATAACCGCTGCCTGGTAGATCTAAGAACAGCACTCCGTAGTAAAATCCAGGTCCCACTTAGACACATTCAGTTACATTGAGTAGGAGAAACAACAGCCTGCCAGAAAGCAATTCCATCCTAAAGTGCTGGCTCTTTCTTAAAGCACATGACCAGGCAAAATAATCTGAGATGCACACCAATATTACAACTAAAAAAATACACTTTCAGGTTCAGGAATGAAATGTGATATTGCAGAGTGAATTATTTGTAGTGTAAAATGTTTAATTTAGAAATAAAAACTGCACCAAAAACATCCTGACCGAATCCCTTTAACTCTCTTCAGGCTCTGCCCAAGTTATCCTCAGAAACTTCTTGTACCAGTCTGGATCACTGATAAGGAATTAGAGAGTGTTGCTTCCTTCAGATCCTGGAAACGCATCCCTGTTGTTGTGTACAGGTGAGAATGCAGCTGATTTCTGAGGCCACATTTGGATGTAATGTTTCCTTATGTGTAACCTTCATTCATGTGGAATGTGCTGCCCTATAATATTTCCATTATCATGATGCGGAACCTACACCAGGGATCTGCAACCTTGGCTCTCCAGCTGTTAAGGAACTACAAGTCCCACAATGCATTTGCCTTTATGAATCATGACAGACTCCTTCATTGCATTGTGGGACTTGTAGTTCCTTAACAGCTGGAGAGCCAAGGTTGCAGATCCCTGACCTACACCATTAGAAACAATCACCTCTTTCGGCCTTCATTGCTATATGTTAAGGTTGAATTTGTGCAGCACAAATGAGGATTGGTTAGTAGGCTCTGAGTCCAACCATTATGTTTAGATATTTGTAAGCTTCTTTAAGCAGCCTCTCCACATATGTCAGTGGATAATATATATTCCATGTGTGTTACAAAGTCTACTTAACATTTTCCATTTTAATGCAACAGCCTTCTTTTATTTGATACCAATGTGCACGTTTGTGAGCTATGCCCTCTACTACTTTATAAGCCATCCCCACTATTTTAATATCATGTAAAATGTGTCTTTCTTTGTATTGCTTGTGTTACAAAAAAAAAAAGCAGGAGACCTCGAACATCAATATAGGAATCTCTTTATGTTCTAGGTATATTTGGTACAACCCACAGGCGTGTAACTTAGTACCATGTAATTCAAAGACAGGAGCCCTGCAATTTTTTTTGTTTATTGTCTCTGGGTGGCAGACAATTATAGCTGGATCTCTTTTTCTACTGGGAACAAGATTAAGCCTGAAATTCAGCAGTGCAACCCAGAAGCTGACTTAGAAACAGTCCCCTTATTTCAATTGCCCTTTCTCTTGTATCACTTAGAATAGATTAAATGGGATGCAGTTTAAAGTGCATACACATTCTTTTAGTGGTGCTGACTATATGGGGTAGATTAAGGTATGGATGTAGGTCCACGAAATTGGTCTTTTAGGTACATGTAGTACAGCCATACATATAGGGGCAGATCTATCAAAATGTGAGTTTACAGCTGAATAAATAAAAACTTATATTTATCATTGGGTTAAAGTTTGAAAAAAAGAATACGTGTCTAAAAATCCCATAGGAATGCATAGAATCAGCATGAGTTTTTATTTATTTATTAAGCTCTAAACTCACATTTTGCTAAATCTGCCCCTTATATGTATGGCTTTATTACATGTACCTACAAGACCCATTGTTGGGACCCTAAACAATAACCTAATTAAATACCTGAATTATTGCCAGGCTTTATATTGCAAGTGATAAATGCAGGTGAAAATATAAAAAAAAAACTGAAAGGTCAGCCATATGCAGCCTGTTTCCTTTGTATGTTAACTACTTGCGCATGAGACTGATATCACACAGTCTGCTCTGATCCTCCCTGAGTTGTGCGAGAAGTGACAGAAACTGCTGCCACCTGTGCTTACACTGTGTATGGATTTCACCCTTGTTTTTGTTATGAAATCCATCTGTGTGAGCACAAACCTATGGATGTAGTTCCACCTTACTTCGTCTTTTCAGTTTGGACATACGCTCCAGGAACTCCTCGGACGCGGTGTAAGATCAACGAAGAAACTTTATTTTCACACCTTGTGCGTTTTGTGTGTTTCACGTGTCACCTATGACTACGTGTGGAAACACAAAACACATAAGGTGTTACTTGATGTGAAATAAAGTTTCTTCGTTGATCTTACACAGCGTCTGAGGAGTTCCTGGAGTGCGTGCCCAAAGTGAAAAGACAAAGTAAAATGTTCTCCCCAAGCTATAGGTTTGGGGCGCAGCACCTGGACCTCCAGTGGAGAGCGGTGAGTGACCCTGACTGTATTTAAGTTAAAGTAAGCGACAGGGTCGGGGCAGTTACACACAAACCACATCCTAAACTTGGTGAGTGCCCTAACTGTAAACACATAAATGTAAAATTTAAATGAACAAGAAAAGATGCTGAATGTAATAACCAATTAAGTTGGTAGCACCTGTTTTTACTCTGTATTAGTTTTCACTGATGATGTAGATCCACCAGCTGAGGAAACCACACTTGACATTAAACTAAAATCCGTTCTTGTCTTCAAAATGTGTTTTCCCCTATTTCTTCCCATTTTAGGCATACACGCACAGGAGCTGTGATTGCACGGTGCAGCCAGCCTGAGATTAGCTGGTGGGGCTGGCGCAATGCGGATGATGAATATCTTGTAACCTCCATTGCGAAAGCCTGTGCTCTCAATCCAGCTGTACGTATGGCTAATGGAAACCCCTCTAACAAAGGCAACAGTGATGGAAGTGATCATTCAGACACCGACTTTGGTAAAAAAAAAAAAAATTTTATATAGCACCTGCATATTCAGCAGTCCCTGCCCCAGTGCAGCATACAGACTAAGGTCCTTATTACATTCACACAAACTAGGGTCAATTTAATTAGAAGCCTGAGGATGTGAGGACAGGGGAGGTCCCAGACAAAACCCGCACAGACATGTTGAGAACAAACTCGGTAAAGATTGTGCCCTGGTCGGAATCAAATCTAGGACCACAACACTACAACTTAGAACTGTTGACCACTGCTGCCTCACTTATCTGTTTATGGCTACTTATTTAAAATGAGCAGCATTTATTACTGTGCACAACTTGAGACTAATTGTTTGATAGGTAAAACTGTTGCACTTTGCCCCTGCTCTCTAGATTCTTCCTTGACAGCCTGCCCTGTTGAAGGTGGAAGTGTACCTCAGAAGCTACTCATAGTAGATGCCAGGTCTTACACAGCTGCTGTGGCAAACCGAGCAAAAGGAGGAGGATGTGAATGTGAAGGTAAGTGGATCATATATTAGTAACCTGTACCATAACAAATCGTAATGTGTGCCAGTATTCTGGGAATTCTTATGCTTTTGGCCCATGTGTAATAGTACCCGACTTTTTAAAACCGTAAAAAAAATCAGTGTTGCATGCAAGCATGGGTGCTGCATTGGGGGGGGGGGGGTCTCTGGACAGCATTCCCAGTGGACCCCGGGCCCCCAGTCCAAACCTGAGTTGGTGTGTAAAATATAATGTAAGGGACACAGGCAGAGTTGTGTTTGTAAAGGTACAGTGCACGGTCATTTCAGTATAGAATACAGACAAAATAAGAAGACTGTGCTAAGGTGATGTGCTTGTATTGCTCATTTATTTGTACAGCTTGTTGTGCAGAACTTTTACCATTTGAAGTATCATTTGAAAGACCTAATCCAGAACCAAGATGAACACACCCTCTCAAGACTTATTCCCTTCTAGAAAATGTCAGTCTGTCCACTTGCAACTTACCCCCCAAACAATGAAAATGTTAGCTGAGCCCTGCCTGAAAGTGACTGAGCTCTCCCTCCACACAATGCCATTCTCCAGCACTCCCCAAGTACAAAAATGTTACTTTTCTCCTCACAAACCCCATTATAACACAGACCACCACATTTTAACACACACCCACCACACACACACAGACTTCTCCCTCCTCACATGTCCCCACAAGTGACAGACCTCCCTGTTGCTTGACAAAAACTAATTCTAGTTTACTTAAATTTCTCTTTTACAGAATATTATCCAAACTGTGAAGTGGCATTCATGGGAATGGCTAATATCCACTCAATTCGGAACAGCTTTCAATATCTTAGAGCTGTGTGTAACCAGGTGCCAGACCCAGGAAAGTAAGTCTGAACAAAGTGAACAGATGCCATAAATCATAATTAACATGCATGAAGGAACAGCTACCTTTACACTGCACTTTGACTGGGTGGTGTCTTTCTAAGGTCTTTATGGGGCTAGACCTAGAGTGTAAAAAGTTTTGATTCTGGCTACAGTATAAATGTCATATACATGAAGTACTTTATAGATAGACGTATATATTCAAGGACGTCTAATCAAAAATTCACATCACTCCATTGAATGCTCCCTGTTCTCATTGGTCTGTCGTTTTCATGGACTCTTGTCACCACAGCAAATCTGCGTTACCTTACAGAACCCAAGTGACGCAGAGAGCCAAGGAAGTGGGGTGTGCTGCCCCCCAAACGACATCCTTGGTGAATAATTATATTTCTTTGCCTTGGAACAGATTAATGTTGTTTCCTTGGGCTGAGCATATATTTATATATATATATTTTTTAACTTCCATAAACTAATCCCATCGTCATGATCTTTCTTTCTCAAGATGCCACTTACCTGACAGGTGGTGAAACTTTATATGTTTTGTAGCTGGCTCTCAGCATTGGAAAGTACAAAGTGGCTGCAGCACCTGTCTGCAATGTTGAAAGCAGCAACGGTTGTGGCTAATGCAGTGGACAGGGAAGAGCGGCCTGTGCTGGTTCATTGCTCAGATGGCTGGGACAGAACACCACAGATTGTTTCTCTGGCAAAGATACTGCTGGATCCATATTATCGAACGTTAGAAGTAAGCATTGCACTTAACCTTTTTAGATTGCCTGCTATCTGTATAGTTTGTTGTAAAATGCATTCTTCTCATTTCGCCTGTAGGGATTCCAGGTATTGGTTGAAACGGATTGGTTAGATTACGGTCATAAGTTTGCTGACCGATGTGGCCATCAGGAAAATACAGAAGATCAAAATGAACAATGCCCAGTCTTCCTGCAGTGGCTAGATTGTATCCACCAGCTGCTACTCCAGTTCCCGTGTCACTTTGAGTTTAACCATGCTTTTCTGGTAAAGTTACATACACACTTTTTATATGCAGTATTTCTCATTCTACTGTAGTTATAGGTAACCCACAATAGTGTGCTTTTTCATTTTGGGAATGTTGATGCAATAAGCTTACTAAAAGTAACACCCTATATATAAAGTATTTGCCACTATACACCTTACAAATACCATTCTGTAAAGGAACAATCTTCTTTTGACCTTTAGAGCTGGTCTACAATAACCTTATTTCTTTTATACAGGTGAAATTAGTGCAACACACATATTCATGCTTGTATGGAACCTTCCTTGCTAACAACTTGTGCGAGCGAGAGATGCGCAACATTTATCAGAGAACTTGCTCAGTTTGGTCCTTGCTTAGGACTGGAAACAAAATTTTTCACAACCTATTGTACATGCCTGGAAGTGATCTGGTGAGTGTAAGATACTATTTCAATGGTCAGTAAACCATAAAAAAAGTACAAGTATGAGCAGTGTTGTGGTGCTCCCTATGCACAACAGATAATGAACTTGATAGAGAACAGTGGTTTTGGTGCCTAAACATTAAACAAGATATTAAGAACATGTCTTATGATGTGACCTTTGACTGCAGTCATTCCTACGTGTGTATTATGGATAACGCACAACATGCAGCTGCACACTGGCAGGTGGTAGGCTGCATGTGGGCAGGCTATGACAGTATAAATGCATGCCCCTTGAATAACACGTGGAAGCTGCATGAAGCTAGTGTACTTAATGAGAGAGCTAAATAAAATGTGGCAATTTACTGCATTTTTTCCACTTTGCACCATGGGCCACTTGCCTTTTAATGAATGTAATATTAAAACAAGGATGATTTAATGAAACGGGACACATGAATGGTGTAGATATCCCCAAAACCAAAGGCAGAACAAAAAAAAATTACTTTTATCATCCTTGGGGCTTATTCATGGAGGTACAACTAAGCTCTAACATCTGGTTTAATTCTCAGTGTGCTGAACTGATTTTAGGTCACCTGAAGTATATATTTTAGCTAATAAACTATTCTCACTTTTGTCTCACAGTCATTAGAAATGTATTATATATTCTGTCTTTACTATTACAATGTAAACATTGCCTTGTTCTAGAAGCAAAGATTAATCGTCTTTCACTTCTTTATTTATCAGGTTCTGCATCCTGTTTGTCATGTTCGAGCTCTTCAGCTTTGGACAGCTGTGTATCTGCCTGCAACATCACCTTGTACTCCTATGGATGATAGGATGGAAATGTATCTTACCCCTGCTTCCCAGGGACCAGAGTTTAATGCCAGATCCCTTGACAGGTATTGATAGCATTGAAGTTAGATTAAGGGGTTACATAAACAAAACCTAGTTTCTACTTTGAACAGAATGTTGGCCCTAAACAGGTGCAGACAGTCTTACAGTGTAACATTGTGGTGATGGCAGCAGCTTACTATGTAATTTGAGGAAGGACACATGGGTCCAACTCCTGAGCTCTGTGTGTCGTCTGGAAACCAGAATCCATTTAGGACTGAAAGCTGCTAACTGAACATATGTCCCTTATGTCAAAGCAAATTGTCTTCCTTAGGTTACCAAAAACCCGATCAATGGACAATCTTCTGACTGCATGTGACAGCGGGGGACTACTGACACGCACCTCTAGTGACCCCAACCTTAATAACCATCAGGGCAACCTAGAGGCATGCAGCTCCAGCAAGGAGGGCAATGAGACTGAAATTTGTGATATTCAGCAACAGGCTTTATCAACCGAGCCAAAGGAAGAAGATGGAGATGACAGCAAAAGCGCGGAGCATGAAAACAAGGATACAGGAAGTGCTAGAAATCAAAATGATAATGAGCAAAATGCTCTTAATAATATTTTATCAATCGCCAAACCAGATTCTGTACAGTGCAAACGCGATCATTTCCAATCTGTACTGGAAAACAGTTCTGTTATACCAGTGCCAATCACTGATGATGATAATAGCCACAGTAACGGGACCTCCGAGCACCTTCCTGTTCCAGTCTTAGTTACAAATGGATCTGTCCAAAACAAGTCCTGTGTAGGTGTTAGCAAAGCTATGAAACCATCTACTGAGTTGTCTAGGACTGACAAAAAATCTGTGTTTCAAACACAGCGAGACGAATTCTCTTTATGCACATCCAATTGGGACAGTTTACCGGGGATGATGAGATCTGTTCCTCTCTGTGATGTTGCTCTGCGACGGCCTCTCTCATATGACTGTTCTACAAGGAGTCTGCACAACAGGAATGGAAGACATCATTTGAAACTAACTGGACACTTGCCGGCATCCTTTCACTGCGCTGGGCCCTTTACAAAAAACTGCAGATGTGTGATGGCTTGTCATACAAAACAAGTGCAGAGCGGCAGATTCTTGCCTTTGGCATGTTCATCCCCAGCTCCACTCATTTACCAGGATGATGACGGTTTGCCGATTCCCAGTGATGTGGTGCAGCAGAGACTCCGGCAAATGGAAGCAAGTTACAAACAAGAAGTAGATCTGCTTCGAAGGCAGGTGTGGGAATTGCAGCTCCAGCTGGAGATCCGTCAGTATTGTGCACCACCTTCTGAACCAGAAGCAGACTATGAAGATGATTTTGTGAGTGTCTTTAAGTTTCAATCTTTTCTTTTTTCTTTTTTCCCTTGTGCAGGCTGGGGAGGGACAGTTGGCTCAAATACACCCCTCTTCCCTTCCTTAGTCTTTTTATTCTTTAAATTCTTTATTCTTCCCTTCCTTACGCTTTACAGGTTACATTGAAATAGTTATGTACTGTGGAGCCTATTTGTAATACTCTTTCTAGTTGCTTGTCCCAGTCTGGTAATGAGCTATAGTTAAATGGCCATACACTTTTACATTTACCTACCAACATGCCAGGCAAAATCAGGACAATCCTACTGTTCTGTCCCTGGGTCAACTATTGTATCATAGCGGGGGCCTCTAGAGATTTGTGGTCATCTGGCTTATTTTCATAAAGCTATTGGTTGGGCAGACAGTTTATTGGGTCTCTCGTACCCTGGCCAATAAGCTGCCAATTGACCTAAAGCTTTTATCAACCCATGTATGGCTTGCTTTATATATCTGCTATAGCCTGTATTTTAAATCTTTAATTACACTGTGCTCTGTGTTAACTCTATGCTAGACGTGTGTGAAAGAGTCTGATGGTAGCGATATGGATGACCTCTATTCAGATAAGAGTGAAGACCGACTCTCTGAAGCAAGTTGGGAGCCAGTGGATAAAAAGGAAACTGAGGTATGTATGGCAATTACAACATTTAGCTCTGGTCTTGATTGGGGAAAGTACACAATAAAGTATAGAATTCCCATAGAAGATGGCACTGAGCCAGAGCTAAATGTTGTATTTTATATATATATTGAATAAAATACCACCTTTTCTAAATTATAAGGATATTATAACTGAGGAGTTTCATGACAATATAAAACACTTTTTATACAGGTCACAACTCCAAGATGACTTCTTATATCCTCATATTTGTCAACAGGGGTTACTTTATTTATTATAATACAATAAGTTTTAGTGTGACGTGACAAAAATTACATCACTACTCACCATTTATAACTGATGACCTCACCACCACACCTCAGTGCCTTATTTTTTTTACTTGTGCTTCAGTGCCTGATTATCACCAGTTAATACTTTCTTTTATGTATAGGTAACAAGATGGGTCCCTGACCACATGGCTTCACATTGCTTTAACTGTGACTGTGAATTCTGGCTGGCAAAGCGTAGACATCATTGCAGGTAAAGAACATTGCACATATGTACATGAAATATTCTCACTCAATTTGAGATTTAACACAATATGCTGTGTTTTTATGCGTAGGATGCATGTAGACAATACATACAAAAACCCTCATGCAGTATAATAAATAATAGTAAAAATACATAGGAACTATCCTTGGGTCAAAACCTTAAAGAAGAAGGAAAGCTACATAGACTGTTTATTGCCAATAGATTAGCCACAATGGTGCAAGCTAGAACACTATATTTATTCTGTAGAATGTTTTTCCGTATCTGAGTAAACCGCTCTAGATGCTCTCTCTAGTTTTTTGAGGATAGCAGCTCCCATATTCTCTTGGTGTGACATCACTTCCTGCCTGAGTGCCTCCCTGCTCACTCATAGCTCTGGGCTCTGATTACAGCAGAGAGAGGAGGGGGAAAGAAAGGTTAAGGTGGTGAGAGGAGTAAACTGAGCATGCTCAAGCCCTGCCCTGGAGATTTAAGCTGAAAGAAGGAAGTCTGATACAGAAATCCATGTGTACACAATAGAAGGAAAGAAATGTCAGATCAGTCTTCCTTTGAGGGTTTACTTGTGTATTTATATAGACCTTTGACGCTTATTTGGGTTTAACCTTTCCTTCTTTAACAGTACCGAGATGGTGTTTACAGCTGGTGCACCCGTGAACAAAATGTCTACTAATCCCTTCATCTTTTTCCTCTGCAGAAATTGTGGTAATGTGTTCTGTGCAGCCTGTTGCCATTTAAAGCTTCCTATACCAGACCAGCAGCTGTACGACCCTGTGCTAGTGTGCAACACATGCTATGACCACATCCAAGTGACTCGTGCCAGGGAACTTATGTCACAGCAGCTAAAGAAACCCCTCACTGCGGCCTCAAGCTGAATGCTAACTTAAAACCTGTTTACTTTTTGCTCCTCGTTTTGTTTTCTGCCACGAAGATGATGATTTAAGAGGAAGGCATGTCTGTTGGTACTCGGCTGCATGCCTGTGAATATCTTCAGTGACGAGCAGCAGGCTGGCCTACTCTAGTTTTATGTTGCAACACTGAGGCAGGTTCTCTCCACCCCACCCCGAAAAAAAATTCAGTTGCAACCCATATCTAGGATTTCTAATAACTCAATGTTCATACATCCGTTACGGTGAGAGCTTAGTGTAGTGAAACCAAAAATGTTTTCCGGAGTGACGAGAGAAGAGCCGTGAAGTGCAGAGAGGTTTCCATGTTTTTTCAGTAGCATGACGCTACCACTGTTGGGTAGAAGTCACAGTGAGATGTTGGTTTCCTTCAACTGACTGATACAGTTTGAATCTTAAATAGGTGAAATGTTTGAGACTTTAGCAAAGATGTGGCCAAGTGAAACAAGCTGGTCTGTTTATTGGAGCAGGAAGCAAATGGTTTACGTGTAAATGAAAGTGCAGAGGAGTACTTCAAAGCTGTGAAGAGTTTTTTGCCGAAGGTCTCGTGGGCCTGTCTGCAGTAATACGCTTTAGTATGGAGGCTGCTGCGTTTGCTAGTGTTACTGTACATTTGTTTTGATGGGCATGAACAGCCCGTACCTAGAAGCCTGTAAATATTCATGTTTTGTTTGTTTATGTTGGGTCCTTTTGCCATTAACCGTATAAAAATCTTAGATACTGATTCCCAAGCGGAAAGGAAAATGTAAACACAAAGTCTGCTTTGTGGTTTTTTTCTCTGAGGGGCTTTGTATTAAATGCTGCTATTTCTAATGTTGTGCACTTAATGTCACCCAGAAACGGGACAGAACATTGATACCAAAAGGTTTTTAGTCGGCCAGGTAAACTAGATTACAATACAGTCATGCTCCTGTCATCTTCTTCCTTTTTGTTTAAATGTTAATGCACTTTGTTTGCTGGCTCTGTATTTGTTTCTGTCCTTTCAGTGCTATTTGCCACTATTGGGTTGCAGGCAAGCAAAGTCAGTTTAACAGAATGATGTTATTAGTTGGAATAGATTCTGCTGTATACTGCTGGTCTTTACACACATACACAACTCCGTTCAGTCTTTCTATGCAGACCCTAAGCCCCAGTGATCTGCTTGACACTCGTGGTTACAGTAATTCGTACAGTAGAACATAGACCGTACCTCCTTATGTGAATTGCATGGTGGCTTCAAAAGGAGTATAATGCTGTATGTGAGCAGTGATACCTCTTATCAAGGGCTGCAAAAGGAGGGCATTTATAAATGTCGATGGGAAGTCGCCGTGGAGAAACTCAATAGGGTTGGTGTACCTTCACACTATAACTGTACATGTGAATTCATTTTGGGTGTTGAGTAGCTCTGGGGGTGTCCACAAAGCCTAGTTGCAACATCATTTGCCGTTTATACTCGCTCTTTTATAGTGCAAAGGTGCCTAAACATTATCGCTGTCATTCCCACTTGCAAAGTTGCATATGCACCACACATGAGTGATTCCACAATGCCTGACTTCACTGGGCTTATTGCTGAAAGAAACTAGAGAGATTCACGGAGCCTTTTGGGCATTCAGAGAAAAATATTGTTTTTCTGTGTTTCCCATTGGGCTGTGTTCTCGGCTTAACCACTGTCTACTTGTGTTAGACCTGATATATCTGAACCCCAGGCACCTCTGCTGAGAGCAGTATACACAGTGTTGGAAATCAAGTGTATGATTGGGTGTATTCACCTAAATAGCACGTGACAGGGTTCCCTTCCCAGGTGGAAGTTTTTTTTTTGGTGTTATGGAAACGTGCTCCGTAACTGTCTGGTTTTGCGGCCCAATATAGTATGTGTATATCATCTCGTTGCCCACAGCAAAGAATATGGGAAGGCAATGATTTCATTTGGGTTTATTCTGGTAGCTCCAGCTAAAGGAACCGGACAGAAGCAATGGCACATGAGAATACATTTCTGTAAAATATTGTGTACAACATATGTGCTGTATAGGTGAAACACTTCAAATAAATACACATTCTGATGTCGTCCCAAGTCACTTCACTTCTTTGTTGCCTGTAGAGTTTGCACAGCTGTATCCATCCTTGTGTTTGTTCTAATACCACCCCTGTATTTATTCTTCAGATTGGAACTACTAGTTTGTACCATATAAACATTCACTTGAAGCGTGTTCTCTGGCGCTCTATAAAAAGGCTGCTGGTTTAAGAGAAGGACATCAGGTATGAAGCAGGCAGCCTTCCAGTAAGTCAAAAACTTGGCTTCTTTACTCTTCAAGTGAAAAAGGTATATATGTAGTTGGCAGTTGTACAATGCTGGCTACTTACTTCTGAAACAAGGGAGGAACAAAGGCACACTCCACTCCATGCTTCTGCACAACTATTCTTTATCTAGCTAGAGATTGTAGCAGACATTTCAGGGCCAAACCCTTCATCAAGTGCTACTTGCATAGTCTGTGTAGGAAGTACGTTAAGGCAGTGATTTTCAACCTTGTGCCTCCAGCTGTTAAGAAACTACAAGTCCCACAATGCATTTGCCTGACTGTGGCTGTCAGACTCCTTCATTGCATTGTGGGACTTGTAGTTCCTTAACAGCTGGAGGCACAAGGTTGAAAATCACTGCTTTAAGGATTGCGACACACACTAAGATTCGGGGAGATTTAGTCGCCCAGTGACAAACAGCATCTTCTTTGGGCGACTAATCTCCCCCCAAAGCCTTCTTGCCAGCTCGAGAATCGCCGGCAGATTGGCACTCAGAACACTTTATTTTGTAAAGTTGCCTCAAGAGGAAAATTAAGGTGAATTTTGAAAACAAAGCGGTAATCCGATAACAGCTCCCTAACGCAAGATAACAACTGCCTGGTAGATCTAAGAACAGAACTCAATAGTAAAAACAGCAGAAGGAAAAACAACAGCCTGCCAGAAAGCAGTTCCCTCCTAAAGTGCTGGCACAAGTCACATGACCAGAGGCAGCTGTGAAATTGACAAAATGTCTAGCCCCATGTCAGATTTCAAAACTGAATATAAAAAAAAAAAAAAATCTGTTTGCTCTTTTGAGAAATGGATTTCCGTGCAGAAGTAGTATATTAACTGGTGCATTTCAAAGAAAACGTTTTCCCATGACAGTATCGCTTTAAAAGGGGGTGCTACTGTGGTAATGAATACATTGGACTACATGGATGAAGGATTATGGCAATCACGCTTGCCAAGCAACCACTCTCGGCACAGACTGGCCAAATGGTAAGCTGCAAGGGAGCGTGAACCTTAAAAAAAAAAAAAAAAAGGGCAAGGGCACACAGGGTGATGACAGCATTTTGCTCCTGCAGGATCTCCAGCTGGGTGGGTGGCAAAACACCTAGAACTGTCCAACTATTGACCTGAATGTTTATTGGCTGGTCCGTTGTGCACCTGGGATAGAGCAGACATGAGCAGGGTCGGAGACAGGGAAACTGATCTGGACCACTCTAAGATGAACAGTAAGTACTATGTATAGTAACACAATGCCAGTGCTGCTCCTACAGTCTGTGTGAGGTGTGAACAATGTGGCCACTCTCAGTCTGCCATGAGATTAATACCTGGGATTACAAGTGTAATCTCAGTTCTCATACCTTTTGAATCTTAAATAAAGGTAAGTAATCAAAGTAGCCAGACTTTAGTGGAGGCCCACACAAGGGGGGGAGGGCACACGGCCGCCAGTTGGACAGCACTCTGCAATTTGGCAGTCTGTGTTAGAATAAACGGGATATTTGCACATCTCAAAACTGCAGCCAGAATCATTGTTGCACTGCATATGGTCAGGGATGTTTTAGTAGATGGGTAAAAGGGACATTTGCCCAGGGCCCCCCCTGCTCTAGAATGTTTGCCTAATCAAACAAATGATTTATGCTTTCAAAGTTGGCCTGTCATCTTGTAACTTTGTTATACATCTTTGCAAGACTACATACACATGCTCAGTGTGGTCTGGGCTTCTTAGGGATCGTCATAAATGATCAAAAAACAAAGCTGCTTGAGTTCTGCATGGCTGGTAAGTAAGGCAGGGACTCCCCCTGCTGTTCATAAGTATGATTGTTTCCCTGCCAGAAGTTATGGACCGTCTGACAATTCCTATCCACAGCACTAAATGAAGGGAGAATTTCACTGCATACAGTCGGGTTTCTTATAAAAACTACACATTTTTTTATTAAAGTATATTGGAGATAGATTTCTTTTTCATTAAAGAAAGTAAAAATGGGATTGTATGTCTTTGCCTTTCCTTGCCCTTTAAAGCAACTGTGCACATGGATCAGAACACTAAACTAAGGAGGGTCAGTAGTAATGATTGGAACTGTCACAAACCCCATTGTTGCACAGTAATTCTGATGACACTGTTGATATGCAGGTTAGGAAATTCCTGTGTCCCACCCTGATTCAGTTCCAAGTTTTTGAAGAGGGGGAAAAAACTGCAAGACGACTGAAGAAGCATAATAAAAGTAGTTAATCTGTCCATGTCCAATAGCTGGTCTGCATTTTGCAACAAGTGAATCTACAATTAGCCACGTTTATCCTTTCATCCCCTGTGTGCAAGGTTTGATCTTTCCTTGCTTACAATAAGGCTTATTAATCAAACCCTGCTCATTCCATATGGATCTGATTGGGTCCACATATGATTGCCATCTGCCCAGTATTTTACTGGCCTGTAAAAATGATGCAGGATGATTTTTGTTTTTTAATGGATTGAACATAAAAATATAGGAATATATCTTCCAGAGAAGGGAGCAAGCTTAGCTACAGGCTGGGCAGAGGGGCACATGTGGGCTCTTTAGAAGTAAGGGGGGGGGGGAGACTGGGAGAGGCATTAGACTGAACACTATGATGGGCAGAATTAAAGGGGACCTGCTGAACAAATTATGTGCATGCATGTAATGTACAATCAAACGGTGTCGACTGATGCTTCTATTCACAAATGACTTGTTTCCCCTATCCAGAGTGCAGGATCTGATGAAAACCATTTTTATAAGAGAGGTGCACATTCCTC
Organism: Xenopus borealis; assembly: GCA_024363595.1. Lineage (NCBI taxonomy): Eukaryota > Metazoa > Chordata > Amphibia > Anura > Pipidae > Xenopus > Xenopus borealis. The sequence goes on from CM044433.1 coordinate 38,641,388, forward strand.
ACTGATATCAATGAATACTCCACAAGGCAACGGCGCCTGTTTCACTTGCCTATAATCACATTTATTTGCAATCACAGAGACATTACTGTGGTCTGTTCCTGCTTTGTGCCCTTGACTGTGTAACAATAGAAACATAAACGTTTGTCTCCCTCTGGTGGGAAGTTACAGGAGACCTGGGCCCAGTATTGTAACTACATATCACTAGGCCCCACAAAATGTCTAGAGGTTCTAGTGGTTCTCCATCTGACTTCCAAGCAGGAATGCTGAGAGTCCAAAGACTGCGGAAGCACATTAAAGAATAACATGATATAACTGATCAATATTGGGTGTTCACTGAATAATCTTGAAGAATCACTGGCACCCAGTTCTGGTTTTTCTAATACTGAGAATTATAGTTCAACAACAGCATACTTACTAAAATGTTCTCAGAGTTACTACCTGCTCTGCTGGAAGTTGCCTTTCATCATGCTGAGTGGTGAGTTCAGGTTAAAAAGCAGAGTGCTAGATCAGAAACATGAAGCTGCCATTATATTTATAATGTTGTTTGTTCCTGGGGGGGGGCTAAACATTAGGCTGCCGCTATATTTGGTTTGTAAACTTGAGCCACAGCGCAGACATGCTTGTGGTTACACATATACTCTACAAACAAAACACCACTCCATCAATCCAAAATCCCTCCACTTCATGTCCATTCTGATCACTGTAAGGAGTGCTAGCTCTTAGAAAATGAGTCCATACAATTAACTGCACCTCCAAAAGTATATTATCAAAAGTTAATTCTTTACTGCTGACTATTAAAATACATACAGAAAGTCCGGTACATCACTGCCTGACACGTTTCACAACCCTCTGGTCCTTAGTCAATAGGGTTACTACTGGAAATATTGCTTGTCTCTGCTACTTTTTTATGGGGGTAATATTCATTATGGGTAAGGGCACACTGCAAGATTCGTAGAGATTTAGTCGCCTGGCAACTAATCGACTCGTGTGCCCTTACCCTAAAAACAGTGTCAGACCCCTCTCCCAATGAAACTGCAAAAAAAAAAAGTTCTCGCTAGGCGCGGGGCGTCTCTCAAGCAGGCAAGCGCGAATCGCCTTTCAAGTAGGCGCATCCCGGTAGGGGGGCAAGGGGGCCCTGGGCAGTGGTCCCGGTGGGCCCCCCAGTCTGACCCTGCCTAAAAACAATCACAAAATGAATATGTGACCTTACTCAAAGCAGCAAATCTATACTGAGGTGTGTGGAATGTAACGGAGGAACACAACAGAAGGAAGAGATAGGACCAGGCAAGAACGTGATCAAGAGAAATGAATAAGTTACACCAGGGTCACGCGTGGAGCAACATGCAGTGGATATTGATAATGTTTGTCACTTCATGTAGCTCCACATAGGCCGATGCCATGTCTGTCAATGGAACTACAGAAAGGAGCAAATGAAAGCGGATCCACCTTTCTCCACCTGTATACTAAACAGCCAACAATCTGATTCATGTTCCCAGGGCTGGGCCAAGGGGTAGGCACGTGACTAGGGCGCAAAGCTGAGGGGACCTTTCATTGATGTTTACCCCAGTCCACTCTCTCCCAGATTATGCTTGGTTAAAAGGCAACTTTACTTTCTTTAATGAAAAAGAAAACTATCTCCACTATGCTACAATTAAAAAATGTGTACCGTTTTTATAAGGAACTTGACTGTATGCAGTGAAATTCTCCCTTCGTTTAGTGCTGTGGATAGGAATTGTCAGACGAACCCTAACTGCTGTGCAGGAAAACAATCATACTTATGAACAGGAGGGGGAGCCCCTGTCTTACTTACCAGCCATGCAGAACTCAAGCAGCTTTGTTTTTTGATCATTTATGATGATCCCTAAGAAGCCCAGACCACACTGAGCATGTGTATGTAGTCTAGTCTTGCAAAGATGTATAACAAAGTTACAAGATGACAGCCCCCTGTGGCCAACTTTGAAAGCATAAATCATTTGTTTGATTAGACTTGTGGTGCAGTAAGTTTATGTTTATGTTTAGTATACAAAATACAGCATTTCTAGCCTTATTCTATTTTACACTTTCCTTGCCCTTTAATGCCTCTTCCTCAGGATTGTGCATGCACGCTCCAGCCTCAATGTGTGCAAAAGGAGCGCACCATTAAGATACATTGGATCTATCTGCCAATAAAAATCTGACATGAATATGTTCATGAAGAGAGAGGAATAGTGGAGATGAACCTGCTTTCAGAAACAGTACAACATTTTTAATTGTTTGTATTTAGAAAGTTTCTTATTTCAGTATGATGAAGCTTATATTACATTTTCATTTTAGCAATAGTTCCCTTTTATTAGATCAGCATATTTAGCTTACTGGGTCATGGGGAGGTGTTGTAAAGAAAAAAAACCCTAGATGGCAACTTTTGCTTTTTTCTGCAATGTTCTACTACAAACATATTACAGATTGGGTTTTCTGTTACGCTAATAATAGGGTGGGCAGTTTAACCATTATCAGGGTTTTTTATTTTATGGGGCCCCAATTTTTTTTTTAAGTTGTAAGGGGGGCCCTGTCACCAATGTTTTTATAAAAAATATTTTTGGGGCCCCAATTTTTATCTTTTAAGGGGGGCCCTGTCACCAAGGTTTTTTTAAAAAAATATTTTTTGGGGCACCAATTTTTTTTAACTTGTAAGGGGTCCCTGACCATCAATAGCTTTTTCTAACTTTTGTATGGGGGGGGGGTGGGTTAGTTTTTTTTAGCACTGATGTCTGTGTGCTCTTGATGTGGAGTGGGAGGGATCAGGGGTGGGGCTTGGGCACCAGGGTGGGAGGGGCCCCCGAAAATGTTTTTGTATGGGGCCCTGTGATTTATAATGGCTGCGCTGACCATTATCCATTATCCAATGTTCCAGAGAATACTTTTGAACTGTTACCAGTTGGCTTAATATTCTCCATTACTGTGCCCCCTATATAATACATATATAAAAGTGCCTCCATCTGCCATTTAACAGTATTACTGCTATCTGAAAGTCTTGTATAGTAGGAGCACAGGGTAACTGAGGGTGTAGCCACATTGTTTTCCATGATGATAAACCAAGAAGCAGAGCATAGCTTATTTCATACTGATCAATGTGCCTGGCACATGCCTTGGGCATGAAGTTTAATGCCAGAAAAATGAATTCTCCTTTATATGGTGCCAACATGTTACGCAGAACTTTACCGAGGTTGTTTGCCTTTCACTGCTCCATTTGAGCTTACAGTCAAACAATCACACACGCACTCTCGCTCTCTCTCTTTTGTGGGTGAATTTCATCAAGTGGAAACCCGCACAATCACAGGGAGAACGTACAGACTGTGTAGATACAGGCAGCGCCCAAGTCAGAAGCAAACGCAAGGCACCAGGTAGTAGCGCTGAGCCACCCTGTAGTCATTAAACATATACTGACATATACAAATAACACTCTGGATGAACATTCTGCGTGCGTAATCTATAGCCCTTTGCAGGACTGGACTGAGAATTAAAATAGGCCCTGGCATTTCAGGTACACAGAGGCCCAAACAGCCCCCACCAGCCCACTAAATATTGACTTTCTATGGCACCTTATAGCAGCCCCTCTGGCATTTGCCCTAACCCACAAATGGCCAGTCCGGGCCTGGCCCTTTGTTCCCCAGAAGCACCTCAAAAAGTATGGCCAAATTTTACACTTCTGTGAATTCATTTATACAATTTTGCTGGCTATGACAGCTTCTATGGCTTTGTATATGTAACTAGTAGGGATACACCGAATCCAGGATTCGGCCTTTTTCAGCAGGATTCGGATTCGGCCGAATCCTTCTGCCTGGCCAAACCAAATCCTAATTTGCATATACAAATTAGGGCCAGGGAGGGAAATCTTGTTACTTTTTGGCACAAAACAAGAAGTAAAAAATGTTTTCCCCTTCTCACCCATAATTTGCATATGCAAATTAGGATTCGGTTCGGTATTTGGCCGAATCTTTCTGGAAGGATTCGGGGCTTTGGCCGAATCCAAAACAGTGAATTCGGTGCATCCCTAGTAACTAGCAATGGGCAGTGCCTGTTTGTTAATCATGGATACACACTGGGCATTAATATGTATTTCAACGTATCCATGATGATTGCCCAAGGGGCACTGCCTTAATGGTATGCCCCGCAGTATATAGTGCAGTACATCTCCACATCACAGAATCAGTTGTCAAACCAAGCAGAGTTTATTGGTACTAATCTGACCTGTTTATCACTGGTAGACTGAATTGTTTTTAAGCAACATGGAAATGGCAAAATAAACCAGAAAGTGTTAGTGGGTGAGGCGTATTATGACCGTGGGTGTGGCATATTATAACAGTGGGTGTGGCTTATCATTGTGGGTGAGGCTTCCTTATTGCCACGTTGTGCTTCATTTTTTTTCACCCCGTGGAACACTGGTGCTACTGTCAGTGGTGAATATAGTACAGTGTGCAGTAGCTGCTGTTTATAATTAGCTGTTCCCTGTTTATAATTATTACTATAAACACATAATACAGTCACTAAAATCTTTTCTTGAGACACAAGAGAAAACATGTCCATGTGCCTCTGACACTGCTGGGAGATATGAGCCTGAACATTCCACATCCTCTCACTATACAGACAAATTCTCTTCTCGTTGTCACATAAACATTCACGTACAGCTGAAAAAAAAAACCAAAACACTTCCCTTTCCTTTCACTCATTCGTGCAAGAAGACTGAAGGCGGGAAAAGAAAAAGGTTTCACTTTCGCATAGGCCTGACGGTAAAGGTAAGGAAGGGTCTGTTCTCATTGCACCAGCCAAACAGCTCATAAAGGGATAGAAACCATGGGCAGGTGGGAGGTGGGGTGTTTACTGGATTCTCACTTCAGGGCACAAATGAATTGTATTATATAATGAATGTGAAGCAGGAACATAAGAGAAAAAGAGAAGGACAGGGACTCTTGTAGTGTACGGTACAATTACAACTCACACAACCCAGCACAGGAGCAAATGTTTGCTAAATCATTCAAATCGGAATTTCTATCCAAACCAATGTATTTCTTTTAAAAAGAAAATATTATTTTAAACACTGCTAGGGCTAGACCACACGGGAAGATTCAGGGAGATTAGTCGCCTGGTAACTGCTGCCTCTTTGGGGCGACTAATCTCCCTGAATTGCTTGCCTGTGTCTTGTGCCCGCTAAACTGTAAGTCACCTGCGCCTATTCACACACGGCGCTGCGTTTTCCTAAGTCACTGAAGATTGCCTTGTGAGCAGTGTTGCGTGTGAATAGGCGCAGTCAACTTACAGTTTAGCGGGCGCGAGATACAGGTTGTTCACCTTTCAATTATCTTTTAGTATGATGTAGAGAGAGATATTCTGAGACCATTTTCAAATGGTTTGTATGTCTTATTATTTTTTTGGGTTTTGAGTTATTTAACTTTTTATCTAGCAGCTCTCCGGTTTGCAATTTCAGTAATCTGGTTGCTAGAATCCAAATTCCCCTAGCAGCCATGCATTGAATTGAATATGAACTGAACTGTGAATAGGAGAGGGTCTAAATAGAAAGGTGAGTAATAAAAAGTAGCAATAACAATATTACAGAGATTTTTTTTTTATTTTAGATGGGGTCAGGGCAAATAATTCAAAAATTATTAAAAAAAATAATGAGCACCCATTGAAAAGTTACTTAGAATTAGCAATTCTATAACATACTTAGGGGCAGATTTATCATTGGTCGAATTTGACCATGTGAATGGAAGTAAAATCATTCAAATTCAAATATCGAATTCAAAGGATTTTACCGCTATTTGATTGGTCGAACTATTGAATAGAAAAAATTCGATTGATCGATTAAATTGTACGAATCGATCAATTCGAACTATTTTAACCCTTCAATCGAATTTTTATATTTTAATCAAAATTCGGCCAAGCCACTTCGGCAGATTGAAATTGGCGAACTAGGGCTGCAGTTGAATAAAAATTTAAAGGGGAAGTAATTCAATAGTCAATTATTCGAACAGATTTTTATTTGATTCAATCGAATTTACTGAATTCACTGGTCGAATTTACCTAATTTGAATATTTGAAATTGGAATCTTTTTGAAAATACGATTGAATTTCGAATTATTCATGTGAATACATGTGAATTTGATAAATTTGCCCCTAAAAGTTAACTACTCCTTGTTTAGTGTTGAGCGGGGTTGCCAGGTTGGTGGGTTTCCAGCCAAATAGGGCTACTAATTTAAAGCTCAGGCGGGTTTTGAAAGTACAAACTAGCCAAAGTACAGATTTGGGCTACAGCCCTAATGTGCCAAGCCTGCATCTCCCAGTGCATGTTGGGTAATGTCGTTTTTGTTTAACAATTTGCCGACTGTCAAGTTTAATGTAAGACTACAATACCCAGCATGCAATGGGACTGAAATGTGCAGAAGTCAGGAGTTACCGGATTTTGAGCTTTCCTCAGTTTCAGACAATTTTGCTGGCCCCCAAAATGACTAGATGTTAACCTGTTTTACCAATATTTATTGAAATTGTACATGAATTGAGGCCTTATCTGTACCATTTTGCTTCTTGGAAAAATGTGTGAAACAGTGAAAATTTGTGTATTTTCACATATATTCATTTACTTTTTTTTCACTGCATATATTGTGCTATTTTTGGGCTACTTTTGAAGTGCCTCGTTGTCTAGTTTGGGGCTGGTTGTGTAATGGACTTTGGCTGGCTTTGAAAATTAGACCTGGCAACCCTGGTGCTGAGTAACTTGCTGATGCTATATAATAATAATAATATTAATAATAATAATAATAATAATAATAATGATGGTACAATTAAGGCCCTGCTTTGCTGTCCAGGCCAAACTTTGTTGCTGAACATTGTTACTGACACCTTGTGGCTAAATCCTGGTACTGCATTTTCCAGGTTTTCCCTTCCCTACAATATGAATGTGTCGCTCTTGGTGCTTCCGTGTAACTCTGGTGACATTTGCATATATTTTCCCCAGGGCTTTTAGGAAGAAGAAAGAGAAGTGGAGGAAATGGCTGGTAAGGAGACTATTTGAGTATGGAGGGGGGATGATGTTGATGACAAGCTATAAAATAATCATAATCTGGTATATTTAGCAGATCGTCTGAGGGGGATAAGAAAACGGTTTGTGGAAGGTGTAAACTTGGCTGTGATTAAAGAGCTGCTGGACAGTCTCCATGAAGATGAATTCATTACAGATTGTGAGAAAGAAATGGTCACGGAAAATACGCAAGTCACGCGGGATCGAGCTCGATGTCTGATTGACATGATTATAAAGAAAGGGGACGAGGCTTCAGAGAAATTTATACAGGCGCTTCAAAAGGAAGATCCTACTCTAAGTACTAACATTGGTCTGAACCAATAAATTGCTGGGGAGGGGATTAGGCTAATATAGCTTTGTGATACAGGGAGATCCATTGAAGGTTTTTTTTCCAACCCAAATTATCCGTGCAGCTATCTGTGCTCTCTCCAGGTTGGGATAGGAAGGCTATTTGCTCTTGGTCCCCAGCATAAAAAAAACTTGTAGAAAAGAAAGCAAACAGCATATTATAAATCAGGGATACTGATCTGCAGCCCACCTACTGAACGTTGCTAAAATGTCGATTCCAATGGCACCCCCCAAGCGAATACGTGTGGCCCCACTAAAGAAGGGGGGGAGGTGAAGGATACGCAGACACTGGGGGGAACCCACCAACATTGTAGGCACATGCTCTTCTGCTTAACCCTGGGCGGGTCACAGGTTGGGTGTAATTCATCCCTGTCATTTCCTTGCCTCCCAGATGGGGGCACTAGCCTTCTTGAATTTGCTGCATTGTTTTAAAAAGAACCAACATTGTATCATGTAGGATAATCCCTAAATGACAATCAAAATAAAGTCTACATATTTACCTGTGCTTGTATTGCTTATTTTAGCTGTATATGATTTCATTACTCTTCTACACTCTATATTCCAGGTAAGCTTAGCTGATTCCTAAGAGTACCCCATGCTGTCTCCTCAGTGCAGGTACTAGTGGAGCCAATGAGAGACAAGTGGCCCCCATATTCTTATCTAGTTCTTACCAACCTCATCATCCTTTGTGATGGTGCAATTATGTATATGGGGCGATTGGTGTAAAACCGCACAGCTGAACTTCACAAATTTGCACCTGGGCTGTAACCCATGGCAACCAATCAGATGTTTGCTTTCACTGTTCAGCCTGCAGCTGGCTGAAAAAAAGCACATCACTGATTGGTTACTGTGGGTTACTGCCCAGTATTTATAAATGAACCTCAATGTTTACAGGTCTTTTCATTAACTCTACTTAAATCTTTGCCTGCCAGCACAAGACCAGAGTGAATGCAGTCAGCAGCCTATGCCATTGCTCCAGCCCTCTCTCAGCCCAAGGATGGCCCCCTCATTCACAGCTGATCATGGCTAAAGCATCCACATAACATAATACAGAAAGTGTCGCCAATTGACCTGAAGTGGCCAATATCAGGCTGGTCCATTATTCAGCCTGACGACAAAATGATCAGATCACAGAGATAGGGACACCGGCCTTTGGGACCAGGAACACATCAAAGAGCCAATGCAGTTTTCACCCTGATCAGATTTTTAAACTTGTTCATCAGAACCCCGTACTTACAGGCAGATACGCTGTCAACTCAGTTTGATTGGGCTGAATCAGTCTGTGTATGAACAGCTTGACAGTACAGGGAATCAATAAACTGAGTGGCTACAGGTATGAGATCTATTAGCTGAAATCCAGAAGACATTAGAAAAGTCCTCTCTTCTAAGCATAGCAAAGGTCCTTAGAATAGCACTCTGAACATTGGCTTTAAAATGCATTCATCAGGAGATGCCCATATTTTGTATATCTGGTCTGTGGATAAGAGATCCCATACATGAGTGTATGTGTTTTTATAACTTATACACATTTTGCACACCCAAGGGTAAAGGCACACGGCAGGATTCAGGGACATTTAGTTGCCTGGCGACTAATCGCCTCTTCATCTGGGCAAAAATCTCCCCAAACTGCCTTCCCATGCCATACCACCGGCTAGAATGTAAAATCGCAAGCGGAATGGCACTCAAGGTGCTTCATTTTCCGAAGTTGCCCGAAGTTTCCTTGTGAGGCAACTTTGGAAACTGAGGGGCCGTTGTATACTACGAGATTATTTGTTATCTTCTGTGTATCCTGTGCTTTTTCTCCTTTTTTCAACTTTAAATGGCTACCCCATGACTACACCACAGCTCATTTAAATAAACTATTGTAGAGTTTCTGAAGCAAATGTCTTTTTTCCAGTGCAGTGCAACAGTATCTTATATTTTAATTACTGCCGTGAACTCCGATGCCTGGATCTGCACGAGGGGTGAGTAAAAAGTTAGGGGAATTTGCCTGGGGTAGCAAGTAGGCTGGGGG
>CM044433.1:38662529-38719019 GCA_024363595.1 Xenopus borealis
TTCATTAAAGAAAATAAAAATGGGATTTTATTTCTTTGCCTTTCCTTGCCCTTTAAAGCTGGTCATAGACACAAAGATCCAATCAAACGAATCATCGCATGATTGGACGTCTCCATCTTCCGACCTGCCACTAACCATTCAGATGGCCATAGACTAGATCTGCTCATTTGGCGACATTGTAAAATGAGAGGATCTTTCCCCGATATGCCACTAACGGCAGGGCTATATTGGGGGTAATCCGAACGTTTGGCCCTATGGCTGAACAATTGTATTACGACATGGGCAATGGGGTCCAATGGGTCGGTCGGAAGAAAATCAAACCTTCCAGATCAATATCGTGGCCAGATATCGATCGGGAAAACCCGTGGGAAGCCCCCCACACAGGCGGATAAATTGTCAAATTGGTCTAAACGACCGATATCGACAGCTTTTTTCTGCCCGTGTATGGCCACCTTAAGTTACTTTTTAGTATGATGCAGAGAGTGATATTCTGAGACAATTTGCAGTTGGTTTTCATTTTTTATTATTTGTGTTTTTTTGTATTTTATAGCTTTTCGCAAATTCAGCAATCTAGTTGCTAGGATCCAAATTATCCTAGAAATCAAGCAGCACTAATTTGAACAAGAGACTGGAATATGAATATGTGAAGGTTTGAATAGAAACATGAGTGATTAACATTAGCAATAACATCACCTGTGTATAGGGTTGCCACCTTTTCTGGAAAATAATACTGGCCTTCCTATATATTTATCTATTTTCCCTATTAATAACATTGGGATCAACCACCATTTTTACCGGCCAGGCCGGGAAAATACCGGCCAGGTGGCAACCCTGTGTAGCTTCACAGAGCATTTGGTTTTAGATTGAGTCAGTGATCCCCCATTTGAACGCAGGGAAAAGTCAGAAGGCAGCAAATAATTAAAAAAATATATATATAAAAAATAAATAATGAAATTAAATTAGGGAGAAACATTTAAATCTATTGTTGCTATGGCTATTTTAAAAGGGGCGTGGCAATAGGGCATGACCATCAGGGCAGTGAGAGTCATTTTAGTAAACATTCCTCCATATGAGATGCCGTAAATCCAGCCAAGCTCTGTTAGTGCTTGAAGTGGTGGTTCAACTTTCACCTAAATTTTAGTATTTTAAAGAATAACTATTTACATACAACTTTTCAATTGATCTTCAAGTTTTTGAATTTGCCTTCTTTTACTGACTCTTTCCAGCTTTCAAATGGGGGTCACTGACTCCATCTAAAAACAAATACTCTGTAAAACTACAAATGTATTGTTATTGCCACTTTTTATTAACTATCTTTCTATTCAGGCCTCTCCTATTCATATTCCAGTCTCTTATTCGTATCAGTAATTTATTCATAGGGCAATTTGGACTCTAGCAATCAGATGAAAGCTGATGAAACTGCAAACTGGGGAGTGGCTGAATAAAAAGCTAAATAGCTAAAAAAAAAAACACAAATACTAAAAAATTAAGATGAACATAATTTAATTTGTGCTTGGGTTTCAACATTACTTATGTGGAATTATTAAATACATACAGTTTTTATTCATATATTAATGTAATTTTGGTCATTAACGTACCATTAGTAGTATCCTTACACTGGTCATTGTTTCCTTTTATTTCTTTGATTCAGACATCCTACACGGATAAAGGGGAAAAGGTAATATATTCTGTTTATGTTCTTTACTGAACGTTGAAAATTGTGTTTCAAATAATAAATAAATAAATGCTAAACCAACAGATATATTTGAATAATTACTAGCTATGTTTAGTACACACATCAGGGATGTTGTTCCCGGCCCCTAGCTGTAGTTAAAGCTTTAGGCTAGGGCCATACGGGGCTGAAATCAATCTGCTGAAATCCACAGGTCGATTTCAGCCCTTGCCTTGGCTCTGATGCAAACACACTAGGCGGAAGAAACACAAGACGTTTTGTAAGAATGTCGTTGGGAAGAGGAGGATGATTGTAGTTCATCATTGAACATCCCTTAACAACATGCATTTTACTTTATATTGAGGCTCTGTCATGCCTGTAATTCTTATGGGCCCCACATCTCTAACTCTGCCTTTATGGGCTGCACCTATGAAACCAGTCAACCATGCACTGGGCTCATTCAGTTAAGCAAATAACATTCCCTTTTCTCATTACTGACCAAACTGACAACAGGTTCTGTCCCCTACTCCCCTTCTAATAAATGACGAGCTGTTTGAACTCTCATGTAGATGTTCAAAAACTTAAACTTATCAACCATGGCCCTTAATTGCCAACCTAGGAGTGCAGAAACCCTCAATTCTGTACAGTTATCCAGCCGATCTTCTGATAAATGTAGTTTGTCCATTCTTGGTTGGATTCTGCCCGTGGGTTCCTATATGGCCTGGCCGGGTTAATTTCACGGACATCCCTAGCAATGTCTCTGGTGTTGTCACCCAACCAAAATAACTGAAATATTTGCATCTATAAGAAACAAGAACTTTGCAGAGACCCCCTATCACCCTGTAAGTATAGAGGGAGCCCCTCCTGTCCTAGGAGCCAGTGATTGAAAATGATTCCTAGGTCCACTTTCTATCAGCCAGTGTATAATGGGTATGAAAACTAGGCATGGTTACTTTCTTTTAGATAGGTTTCCACCATATTATTTCAGCAGCTGCATGGTCTTTATATTGAACTGCAGGGCTGAGTTGGTCATCCTTGATATAACCAGGGCACAAGAACTTTATGCCCTAAAGCATATGTTAATGTTAACAGGTGAGGGTAGAACTTTTATTTCATATGAAAGCTAATAACATCCTATCCTGTTGCTTTACTTACACCAGCACGAGAGGGGCCGCTTGCTGAGCTTCCACCATCTTACCTTCTGGGTGGGAAATGCAAAACAGGTAAGAAAGGATTTATTTATATATATATATATATATATATATATATTCTGAATTCCATCACAGACGTATAACCAAAACAATTATGAATCCTTTATATCTCTTATGAACTTAATGCAATCAATGGGCATGTACCCTATTTCTAAATATTTTTGGCTTGTGAAACAGGAATGGGCAGGGGGGTATAATAGTTTATTAGTTATGAATAGGCACAGACATAGGGGCAGATTTATCAATGGTCGAATTTCGAATTGATAAAAATTAGGGATGCACCGAATCCACTATTTTGGATTCGGTCGAAACCCTGAATCCATTGCGAAAGATTCGGCCGAATCCCGAACCGAATCCGAACCCTAATTTGTATATGCAAATTAGCAAGGGGAAGGGTAACAGTGTGCCGTGACGAAAAGTCACATGATTTTTTGGATTCTGATTCGGTTTGTCCAGTAACAAGGATTAGGCCGAATCCTGGCCAAATACCGAACCGAATCCTGCATTTGGTACATCCCTAAAAAAAAATTGAAATTCGAACATGTGAATAGGATGTGAAGTAAAATCCTTTGAATTCGAATATCGAAGGATTTTACCGCAATTCGATCGAATAGGAAAAATTTGATCGATTGATTCGAACGATTCGAAACAATATTTTTTATTCGATCAAAAATAACAAAACCCAATTCGTACTTCGACTGTGGAATGATCGAATATTCGAATTAAATTTTATTTGAATCATTCGATTACAAAATTCAATGATCGAAGTGGTCTTCAAAAATATTCGAAAATTCGAATTCGCGTGTTTTTGAAAATTCGATCGAACTTCGAATCCTTCATGTGAATTTTGTAAATCTGCCCCGTAGTGTTTGCTTTGGTAAGGCCTTCACCATACAAATATGTATTTACTATATGTCAGCAAGATGGTGTATCCCATTTATAAATGTAAGTACAAATACAGAGAATAATCTGAAAAAATCTAGCATGAGTTTCTATCTAAGATACCCCAATGTAAGAACTATTTGCTCAAGTTAAAATAAGGAGGTGTTTCTTCCAAACTTTGTGAATACAGAACAAATGCTTAACTTGGTAGGCTAGATACATGCTTTTTTTTATTTATTTAGAATGTACAGTGTGTTTATGTTTTTATTGCCTGACAGGCTATTCTTTAAGGGCTAGGGCAGACGGGGAGATTCGGGGGCATTTTGTCGCCTGGCGACTTGTAGCCACGACTTGTAGCCCCCGAACCTCCCCGAATAGCCAAGTCCTGAGGGGCACCGGCGTTACTTGAAAACGCCGGCGCCTATTCACACGGAGCGGCGCGATTTTTGAAATCGCTCCAAATTGCCTTGCGAGTCAATTTGGAGCGATTTCAAAAATCGCGCTGCTGCGTGTGAATAGGCGCCGTCGTTTTCAAGTAACGCCGGTGCGCCTCAGGACTTGGCTATTCGGGGAGGTTCGGGGGCTACAAGTCGCGGCTACAAGTCGCCAGGCGACAAAATGCCCCCGAATCTCCCCGTCTGGCCTTAGCCTAAAACAGGATGGTCCTGCTGCAAACAAATACTGCTCCAACAAATACACAAAAAGGTGTTCTAAAAGAGAAAGCTGTATTTTGCTTTAATTTGATCATCTATTTCATAAAAAAGCCTTATTGCCTGCCAAAATGTATTATATTATGAAATATTAATAAGAATAAACACAGGGTTTTTTTTGGGAGAGAGTAATTAGTGTTTTTAAAGGCCTGGGTTATGGGAACTGTAACTGTGTTAAAGAATGTCTGAAAACCATAATTATTCTGTCATTGGGGAAGGTTAAACATCTTCTAAGGGGAAAAAGCTGTTGGCTGCCAAAGTAAGTTGCATCATTATCAGATGACTCAGTAAACTTCATAGAAGCTGACTGCCTTCTTAATTATAGAAAATAGCAGGCGAAATGAAGGCATTATACTAATCCCAAGCAATAGTAATGGAATTAATGAATAAAAAATGAACAGATGTCACACGCTGGTTTCCAATTTACCTCCAGCAATGTGGATATGCCCATACAGTGCTGTACAGCTCTAGTAGCACAAAATCTAAATCTTCCCTATCTGCTGTTCTCTGACTACAGGCGGCGTCGTTCTATTGTGACAAGTTGGGGTTCGAGCCTTTTGCTTATAAAGGATTGGAAACGGGAAGCAGGGACGCGGTGTCTCATGCCATTAAACAGGATAAGGTAAGGATATTGCATTGACTGAAACACTATAGTGATATACGGTTCAATGCTAATTCCACTTTACTATACCACTATTTTTAAACTAATCTTCCATAGTTCTGTTTTTGTAATAGCAATGACGTAATATAAGTATGGAATCTATTATCCAGGATTCTAATATTGAGGGTGATCTGTGGTGTTCCAGCACCTTAATCACCCTATTGTTGAAAGGCAAGGGGAGCAGCATTACTTAACATCATCTGGCCTTAGAATAAAACTTTTGTCTTATTCCAATGATATTCTTTACCTCCTTCCAAATCTCCTTGTCAGTCTAAAGCTGGCCATTTATGAGCAGATTTAAGTTGCCAATCTGACCCCTTCAAGCCAAGTTGGCAGCTTATCTACCCATGTATGGGCCCTCTCCATGGATATCTAACTGAAAATCCTCCAGCTATCTATCAGGCAGGTTTTAAAATCCCTAATGTGTTCCTCTCCTGACAGACCTGCATAGGCCCCAAGGGTCAAACAATCAGATCAGCACAATTTGCTCTAGAAAAAAATGTCATACTAGGAAGGCCTATTTATCAGAATTCAACTCTTATCTTTAAAAAATTCAAATGTTTGCTTATCTATTAAAATATCCAAATATACAAAATTTGATTCAACAACATTGTGCAATATCTCAAACTTGTTTAACCTTTTCAAAAATTGGAATAACTGAAAAAAAAAAATGCTTTACGTTTGACATAGCCAGCTCCCATTGACTTGTACGTGAACTCTGCGACATTCAAGTTTTTCAAAATTTTTTGCACTAAATAAATATGGTACATTCATGTTTTTGAAAACATACTTTAGGATACATAGCATACTTTAATTTAGGAGTTAAAAATAAATGAATGTTGTGAAATCCCCCCCTTATTAAGCCTTTATTGGTATAATAGGGTTTTGTATAGTTTATTATTGCAAAGGCAGGACATCAGGAAAGCCCTGTGTGTTTCTAAGTTACTGTCTGTTACAACTGGAGCTCACACTAGACAGATGTCTTGAATTCAGAAAGACGTTATTGTCCATTTGAAGGTGAATAATGAAGCAGTCATGAACAGACTCATACACAACAATCTTTACAGGTGGGTCACAATGATGTACTCAACTGCCATTAGGCATGCTATTTTAATACTGTAACTAGTTAATACTAGGGATGCACCGAATCCACTATTTTGCATTCGGCCGAACCCCCAAATCCTTTGAGAAAGATTCGGCCAAATACCAAACAGAATCCAAACCCTATATGCAAATTAGGGGTGGGAAGGGTAAAACATTTTTTACTTCCTTGTTTTATGACAAAAAGTCATGCAATTTCCCTCCCTGCCCCCAATTTGCATATGCAAATTAGGGTTTGGATTCGTTTTGACTGGGCAGAAGGATTCCGCCGAATCTGAATCCTGCTGAAAAAGGCCGAATCCTGGATTCGGTGCATCCCTAGTTAATACTGCAGGACATATCCCTGCCAAGACAAAACTATAAAGCTGAATCTACTTGCTCCTTCTTTTATTAAAAAAAATACAATTAGTTGCAGAGAACACGCCGAATGACAGTATTTTATACCAATACAGGTATGGGTATAGTTAATCAGAAAACCATTAAGCGTAGAATCAATTTTATCCAAATAATCCACATTTTTAAAAAATGATTTCCTTTTACTCTGTAATAAAACAGTACCTTGTACTTGATCCAAATTCAGATATAATTATTCCTTACTGGATCCTTACCAAAAGCAAAATCATCCTATTGGGTTTATTTAAAGGAAAACTATACCCCCAAAATAAATACTTGAGCAACAGACAGTTTATATCAAATTAAGTGACATATTAAAGAATCTTACCAAACTGGTATATATATTAAAGTAGATATTGACCTATTACATCTCTTGCCATGAACCACCATTTCATGATGGTCTGTGTGCTGCCTCAGAGATCACCTGACCAGAAATATTTCAACTCTAACTGTAACAGCAAGAAATGTTGAAGCAAAAGACAGAACTCTGTCTGTTCATTGGCTGGTGTGACCTAACTTTATAGTTTGTTTGGTATGTTTGTGTGCACCGTTGGATCCTAGGATCCCAGGAGGCTGTCCTTATTTTTTAAAATGGCAATTTTCTATTTATAATTACCTAATGGCACATACTACTAAAAAGTATATTATTATGAAAATGGTTTATTTACATGAAGCAGGGTTTTACATATAAGTTGTTTTAGGCAATATCTTTCTATAGAGACCTACATTGTTTGGGGGGTATAGTTTTCCTTTAAAGGAGAAGGAAAGGTTACAACTAAGTAAGCTTTATCAGAAAGGCCCATCTAAATATACCAGTAAACCCTCAAAGTAATGCTGTTCTGAGTCCTCTGTCAAAACAAACACAGCGTTTTTTTACTTTTATTGTGTATACATGGGCTTCTGTATCAGACTTCCTGTTTTCAGCTTAATCCCCTTGCCCCTGGCGTGAGCATGCTCAGTTTGCTCCTCCCCTCCTTTCTCTGCTGTAATCTAAACCCAGAGCTGTAAGTGAGCAAGGAGAGACTCAGATAGGAAGTGATGTCATCAAGCTAACACTGCAGCTGCTATCCTCAACAAACAGAGAACTTCTAGAGCTTTTTACTCGGGTATGGTAAAACATTCTACAGAATAAACATAGCATTCTAACTGGCACTATTGCAGCTGATCTACTGGTAATAAAATGCCTTCATAGCTTTCCTTCTTCTTAAATGTTTACATGATTGTCTAGTAGACTTAACATATGACTGTACAAATTATGGAAAAATCTGTTATCCAGAAAACCCTAGGTCCAGCTTTTGATATCCAGCAAAGTAACTAGAAAGGTTATGATAGATAATGCAGTGGATTTGGCTCATCCCCAAATCTGGGTGCTTACACTTAAGGGACAGTTGTAGGATTTAGTCTGAGATATAAGAATACATAAATACATATAAGAAAGAGAAAATCTAAAGTTAGGACACTAGCAGACAAATTGGCTTCTTATAGTGGTTTCTTTGCTGCAGTTTTATACAATTCAGAAAAATGTTCCTTCTCTTTCAGATTATATTTGTCTTCCAGTCTCCTCTAAATCCTGGAAATGAAGGTAAGACTTCTAACAGTAACCAAAAGTAATCCTGCTTTGTTATCAACCAAAGGAATTTAGACAGAAAGTTAACAGAGTAGCAGAGTAGCACAGAACATTTAGCAGAAAAAGAGCTTTACCCCAATGTGTAGGCTCCAGTGTAACAAAGAAATAACATTTAGGGTGGTTTACCTTTTAGTTAACTTTCAATATGATTCTAAGCAACTTTTCAATTGGTCTTTTTTCTTTTCTTTATTTTTCTGACAATGTTTAGCATTTTCAGTTTTTTTCCAACATTAACATTTCAATCAAGTTCAAATCATAATCAAAAGTTAAGGAGTGGGGGTGTAGGGAAGGGGATGGAGCTTCGGCATCTTAGACAAGGGGTTTGATATAAGGTTTTTGCGTATTTGTGTAACCTCAGTACCTTCCTCATTTTTTAACTAATAAAACACTGACAGTATCAAAGACATTGCATTAGTTTCAGTGAAAGTTTGTTTGTACCTGTATGGTACTCTTTTGGGACCAACCCCCTTATATGCATTTTGGCTGTTCATACATAGGTTCTGGTAAAGAATTTAGCTGTGGTTATGTTCTAGGGACAAGCTTTTGCCATGGAGGTTGCAAATGTTTGTTCGTAGACTGTGATCCTCTTTACTTCTTCTTGGATAGACCTTGAACCTGGGAGATAGGTTTTTTTCCCAGTGTTTGGCCAAACAAATATTTTTTTTCATTTACATTATTCCACAAAGTTATTAGTGTGAGTATTATTCATTTTAGTATTTAGATTCTTAGTATCTGCCCTAACCTGCATGTTTCAACTGGGCCCAACCTGGCCCAAAGTTGAGAAGGAATTTAAATAACTGCACCTCATCTCATCCACTCTGGTGATGTCACAAATAATATAAGGGAGGTGCAGGTTCCATCAGCTACTGCGGTCCTCATTGTGACAAGATGCCCAGCCTTCAGTTCCACAGCCACCTAGGGTTGCCACCTTTTCTTGAAAATAATACCGGCCTTCCTATATATTTATCTTTTTTTCCTATTAATAACATTGGGATCAACCATCAAAAATACCGGCCAGGCCGGTAAAATACCAGCCAGGTGGCAACCCTACAACCACCTGACCCAAATGTTTCTTATAATGTTACAAATAAATTGACAGAATGAATGAATGCTGGTGAATAGGCATCTTAACTGTTATTATTTCTTGTCCAGAGATGGGGCAGCACATGATCAAACATGGTGATGGTGTAAAGGATGTCGCTTTCCAGGTGGAAGACTGTGAATTTTTATTCCAGGTATTTTTTAAGTAATCGTCATGGATTTTTCTACAGCTCTGTACGAGCATCATTATCGCTTATTTCTATAGCACTGACATGTTTCAGCAGTGATTTCCAGAAATGATACTAAGGTCAGTTTTATCAGGAGACAGTTAATCTGTACTTATGTTTTTGGCATGTGGGAGGAAACGGAAGTATCCAGAAAAAACAAACGGGACGTGTTTACTAAACGGTGAAAGTGTCTATGTGGACTATTATCAATGAAAATTAAAATTCCCTGCAATAATGCAAATTAAAGAAGAGTTCAATAAGTATTGGAGAATTAAGTTCATATTGGTGAAAATTCTCTTCGAATTGGCGTAATGCCACATCACTTCTCCAGGTGACATTTATCCAGTGACTATTATTGAATTTACCAAAAGCACAAGAATATTTCAGTAACATGCGGCCTGCTCCTCACTGATTTCTAGCATGCTTCTGTTTTATAATTACATTACATACTCCCTACTCATCAGGGTTAAGAGGGGGCCTCTCCCATCTGTCCTTAACCCAGCTCTATATATATATATATATATATGTTTAATCTAAATGGGCGACCTGGGGAGTAAAAAAAAAATGTAGCTGTAATGTGAGACACACAAACTGTGGTTAGACTTTAATGTAAGAGCAAATATGACGGCGCTTTGAAAGATGGCTTTGTTTAATTAGGGGAGAAAGCGAGTGTTTGCTAAAGAGTGAGCAAAGTGCTGAGCTCAGTGACATCACAAGCCAAGGCAAATAAGCTAATGGAACAGAGAGGAGGAGGCAACCAGGGGAAAGGGAGGAGGAGAGATGCCAAAGCTGCAAGGTACAAAGCAGGTCTGCAGGGAAACACCCACCTCTGGCACAGGCCTTGGCAGGAAATATTAACTCACTGAGGTACTGGCACAGCACCAGCAGGACAGTATTGCAAAGGGCAGCAAACTGATAACTACACAACACTCTAGAACTTTCCCTATTCCATACTATGATGCCGACATTGACATTTATTTAAACAACATGGCATTGGTCACTTTTGTCTTTTGCTGTTCATTTAAATGATCTGGAGTTGGCTCTGCTGCTCTCAACCTGCATATTTTTTTCAGGCTAAGTAAGAGAAGTGGAACCGATTTGTGCCCCAGCTCCATAAGACCGACCTCTGCTGTGTGTGACTGCATGCAATTGAAAAAAACGCTCCATCTGCCCTTGCCTTAAAGGAATTGTTCAGTATAACATTAAACCTGGGTAAATAGATAGCTGTGCAAAATAAAAAATGTTTCTAATATAGTTAATCAGGCAAAAATGTAATGTATAAAGGCTGGAGTGACTGGATGTCTAAAATAATAGCCACAACACTACTTCCTGCTTCTCATCTCTCTTTGTTCCTACTGATTGGTTACCAGGCAGTAACCAATCAGTGATTTGAGGGGGGTCACATGGGCCACAACTGTTGCATTTGAATCTAATCTGAATGCTGAGGATCAATTCAAACTCACTGAACAGTTATGTGCCATGTGGGTCCCCTTAAAGTCACTGACTAATTCAGCGTTAGAGAACTGAAAAGCAGGAAGTAGTGTTCTGTTAGACATCCAGTCACTTCAGCCTTTATATATCACATTTTTGCCTAACTAACTATATCAGAAACATTTTTTATTTTGCACAGGCTATCTATTTACAAAGTTTTTAGTTTTACACTAAACTATTCCTTTAAGAAAAAGAGGAGATTGCACCCTATAAGCAGCCCTTTGATTTAGGGTTCTCTTTATACAACATAAATAGAGATGTTACCGCACCCTTTATTTTAGTACTATTTACTTACTCTGAGTAAGTACTGTCTGGATTATATTTTCTTGCCACAAGCATGAGGAGGATATACATAAAACGGCATTGCCCAACATTGAGAATCAGAGTTCACAGCAAAATTACAACTTTTTAACAGTAAAGTGGCCATACACGGAGAGATCCGCTTGTTTGGCGATGTCACCAAATGAGCGGATCTCTCGCCAATATGCCCACCTTGATCGGATCATAATGGAGCCATATGGGCGGTCGGATCGCGGGACCGCATCAACGAACAGATACGGCCACATCCCAACTGAATTTTTAGTCCCACCCGATCTACATCATATCGATCGTAAAGCCCGTAGGAGGGCCCCATACACGGGCCAATAAGCTGCCTGCTTGGTCTGTCGGCAGCTTTTAGTGGCCCGTGTATGGCCACCTTAAATTTGATAATTATAGCACAAATGCAATCTCTTGTCTAACAATACTACACTAGTCTGGGTGCAGGGGGTGGTAAGAATGGGAGAAATTGTGTATCTTATGCTGGCCATACACAGGCAGATATCGGTCATTTAGACCAATTTGACAGCTTATGTGGGGGCTTCCGATGGGTCTTCCTGATTGATATCTGGACATGATATCGATCAGGAAGGTTTGATTTTCTTCCGACCAACCAGTTGGAGCCCCTCGGCATCATGTGATCATTCAAACATATGGCCAACGTTCGGATTACCCCGATATAGCCCTGCCATATATGTGGCATACTGGGGAAAGATCCACTCATTTGGCGATGTGGCCAAATGAGCGGATCTTTGCATCTCTGGCCAGCTTTACTCATTAGGCCATTCTTATTCACATATACTAGATAGCTTCAAAGAGCAAGAGAATATGCAACCCATTTTACTGCTTCCCTACAGTATAGCAGAGCTAATTAGATACTAGACACAGATAAACCCTTTCATAATGGACTTCTGCTTATCTTTAAGCCAAAACCTTCGCAACAAAGGATGAAGGGAGGGTTGATTTATACTGAGCTGTTTCTCTAGTTTAATTTCCTCCACTAACAATGCTCAAGTACTGATTTATAATAAAATGTATTAAGAAATATGCTTTAATTTAATTGAGTACAGACAGAATGTTTTTATTTTGTTAAAAGTGTATCCTTCCCCTTCAAAGCAGATTGCTTTTTTTTTACTTGTTTAGAATTATGTAAGGCAGGGAGATTAGAAGCAGCTACTTGTAGTTTGCCAGATACAGGATTCACTACTCCTCAGGGGATGTAATAGGTTACTTGCCTTGCAGAAAACAATAAAACCTATTTCTAGGTGGCTATTCATCTCCCTGTGAGACATAATCCTTAGGTTAGAGAGTTGGACTACTTCCTACATATGCCTGCGTCATTAATCAAATAAGAAAAAATACAAGTTTTCAATCAGAATAAAGGTGGCCAAACAAGCAGATCTCTCCCAGATATCGATTGGGGAAGCCCGTTTGAGGTCCCCTTAAATGGGTCAATAAGCTGCTGTCTGTCAACAGCTTTTATCTGTCCATGTATGGCCACCTTAAGGGGCACATTTACTAAGGGTTGAAGTGAATTTTCTAATACAATTTGAATTTCAGAGTAATTTTGGGCTACTTCGACTATCAAATAGCCAAAAATTAGATTTGAAGTGAAAAAATTCAAAATTCTAATTTATAAGTACTGACCCTTTTAAAAATTAAAGCTGCCGAATTGCCATTGTAGCCTATGGCGGAGCTCCCGGAAGCTTTCCTTTAGTCCTGGAAGCCCTGGAAAATTGAAAAAAATTTTTTTTTTAATCGTTCGATACGAATGATGCGATCGTTTGATTCAAACAATTTTAATTTGATCAATAATGGTAATTTTCTATTGAAAATGTCCAGCAGATCGAAAATTACCCCCCCCCCCGCAAAAAAAATTTGATGGTCGAAGTTCGAATATTTTTAAATTCGAAATTCGACCAATAGTAAATCTGCCCCTTTAAGAGTATATATGCAAATATATATTTGTGTGTATTTTAAAGAGGAATTCAACCCCTCCTGTGCAAATTATGGAAAGATCCGTTATCCAGCAAACTCCAAGTCCTGAGCATTCTGGATAATAGTTCCCATACCTGTACTGTACAAAGTATAGGGATGAAATAACAATAAACTCACTCTTGACTTGAAGTGAGTGTGCATTTAACCCACCAAAGACTTTTTTTTACCCACATTACTCCATAAAGGGGACGGACTATTTATTATTCTGTGTAAAACAAAATCTGACTGGAAAAAAAACAGTGTAAAAAGATGAGTAAATGGCAAATTAATCAAGGTATGTTTCACTTTCCACCAATGCAAATGCCAGATTTGCAGCCGTTATTTCACACTACTTCAGACCAGAAATTACGCTATTTTTACACTGTTTTTTTTTTTTTTTTTAACTGTGATGCCCCAAACTGTAAGGCCTACAGATTTGCATACAGATCGGTCCGATTCAGAGCACAGTTATCTAAGGCCTGTAATGTTCTGTAAAAAAGTTTTTTTTGCTTTCATTCTGAATTGGATCAGACCAAGTTGCATTGGTTCTTTTGGTCACTACTCACTAACAAAATGATTGTGGATCCCTTCTTGAACCAGCAGATGGCATCTCTTTTTCATATTTCTGGGATGAGCACACTGGTTTGGTTCAATAGAATATGAAGATCTGACAAATCTTCAAGTACGAATTTTGGATTTTAGAGTTATCTAGAACTTCCACCCACCAGGCAGGAACATAATGGATGTTCTTTAACCCTTTATAATAGTAACTGACGTGATTAGATATTAGTGAGCCCTGTAACATGATTTTTATGGTTGAAACAGATTATTTGTTTCTTACACCCATATGCAAATATTTCAGCCAGTAATCCTTATACAGGTATGGAATCTGTTATCCAGAAACCTGTTATCCAGAAACCTGTTATCCAGAAACCTGTTATCCAGAAATATCCCAATTACAGAAAGGGCATTGTACTTTATCTTTGCCATCTTTTCCTGAAAAAAATACCGGCTTTCCTATATATTTATCTTTTTTTCATATTAATAACATTGTAATCAACCATCAAAAATACCGGCCAGGCCAGTAAAACACCGGCCAGGTGGCAACCCTAAACAAGATACCTTAACAAGCCTATTGGGTTTGTACCAATAGTAGACGTAACTGGACTGAGAATTAAAATAGGCCCTGGCATTTCAGGTAAACAGAGGCCCGATCAGCCAACACAGAGGCCCAAACAACCCCCACCAGCCCACTAAATACTGACTTTCTATGGCACCTTTTAGCAGCTCCTCTGGCATTTGCCAGAACCCACAGATTGCCAGTCCGGGCCTGGACTTAAGGTTTGGAGATCCCATTATCAAGAAAACCTCAGGCCCTGAGCATTCTGTATAACAGGCCCCATACCTGTATTCATAAGAGCACCCCAGCAGCTACTAGGTCTGTTCACTGCCACCCTTGAAACTAAGGATGCACTGAATCCAGGAATTGCTTGTTGATTTGGCTAAATCCCCTACTTCTTGCAGGATTCAGAATCTACAGACTGCAAGTTGAGAAGGGATTTTAGAACCTGTGCCCCTCTGCCCCACATGCAGGATCTCTGGTGGCTATATTCTATACACTAGATAAGGGAGGTTGGGTAGGTCACACAGATGCTATGATCAGGGAGGGGAATTGTTATAAGATTGGCAAATTTCCCCCAGACCAGCGGGTTTAAGCATAACCACACAGCTGATGATCCTGCTTCTATTGATAAATGATCAATAAAACACAATCAGACTTACTGAGCTAGAACTAAAATAATTGTGGGAAACACACATTTCACAAAAAAGTAGAAATAAAGCAAACGGAAAAAAATTATTTCTGGTGCACAATATGTTTTATGAACTACGGGGTATATTCATCAAAGAGTGAAGTTAAGAGTGAAGTTCCGCCACTCTCCATTCATTTCTATGGGATTTTTAAAGTCGTATTTATCAAAGGGTGAAATTTCACTTTCACCCATTGATGAATACACCTTTCAAAATCCCATAGAAATCAATGGAGAGTGGCGGAATTTCAAACTAGTGGTGGAACTTCACTCTTTGATAAATTTACCCCTAGCTCTTTAAGATATGAGCATATTAGAGGTGACCTTGTAGTATAAGGGAAGGTCTACACTAGGAGATTCGGGGAGTTTAGTCCCCCCAGCAATTTTCAGCCGGTGCAAGACAGAGGGAAGCGGTTTGGGGAGATTAGTCGCCCAAAAGACGAGGCGATTTGTCGCTAGGCGACTAATCTCCCTGAATCTCCTCGTGCTGACCTGCCCTAAAACCAGGCTGAAATATTTATGATACCAGGAACATGCAAGCTGGGCCCTCTCATGCCATTTTCATTGTTTGTGAAATTACTGTAAGCCCCTTGTTTGATAGAAATGATAATGAGGAGGAGGAGAAACATGGAAATAGTTTTACATTCCCACATCTAAAGACACCCTTAATGTTCTTTTTAAAGAAAGCCAAAGAGCGGGGAGCTGTTATTGTGAGAGAGCCTTGGATTGAGGAAGATGAAGGTGGCAAGGTGAAATATGCCGTCCTACAAACTGTAAGTCGCAGCTCTCCCATTATGGGGGGATAGGGTTAATTGAGTTATTGCTTTCTGTTCTGACACTGGAGATTACTGAAAGCTGCTGTTTGTTCTCCTTATCCCCAGAGGCCCTGTTTTGTCCAGTGATTAAACTCTCTTTCTTTGATCTCGCTCTCCTCTGTGATGAGCTGCTTTTCCCTTCTGACAATGACTGGGAGGGGGAATTTCATTTCACTTCCTGAGGTTTTAGCCTGCAGCAAATTCTTTCTAGTGGTAATGACAGAACAAGAAGCTGTTGTTGAATATATGCTACTGTTTCACTTTGTCTTTCTAGTACGGTGATACTACACATACTCTGGTGGAATACCTGGGGCCATATCGGGGTGTCTTCCTACCAGGTTATAAAGAGCCGCTGTTCAGAGATCCTCTGTTATCTACACTGTAAGTCCACGGCTAATTCAAGAGACACAATGATGATCTAAAAATTCCAGCTTTCAGAAACAAACTGCCCCAACCTAACAAACAGCAAAATATCGTATTTTATACCACCAAGCACTATACAATACATTTATTTTGAAGAACATATATTGACTATGAATATACACGGTGAGAAGGGGGAAAAAGAGGTTATTTGCTGTAAAAGTGGGCATATATATAAGCTGATCCTGTTCACTATCTAATAGGATGCACCACGAGTAGATCAGACAGATAGGGGCAGCTTTACAAAATTCGTGTGAAGAATTCGATGTTCGACCATCGAATATTCGGATAAAATTTAATTCGAATATTCGACTATTCGATGGTCGAAATACTTCCCCTATTCAACCACCTAGTTCGCCCGATCCAAGCTGCCGAATTGGGGACCATTATATTTGATTGAATAAAAAAATTCGATCAATCGATAAGATAGTTTGAATCGATCGATCTTTAATTTAATTGCGGTAAAATCCTTTGAATTCTATATTCGAATTCGAAGGATTTTACTTCACATTGTCAAATTTAAATTTTTTTTTAATTTAAAATTCGACCAATAGTAAATCTGCCCCATAGTGTACAAAAGGGTTATACACAGTAGAGTCCTGCGCGGGTCCATTTTTTGCGACCCGCACCCGACCCGTACCCGCAAACCGCAAACCACAACCCGGACCCGCGACCCGCAATCTTACCCACTTGGACCGCGACCCGAACCGTACCCGCGACTAGCTGCCCGCAACCCGGACCCGCGACCCGCTGATCATCAAGAATCAGGAAGTGCTGTCATTGTAAACCGGAAGTGACATCATCGGAAACAGCCACGATCAGGGAAAAAAGGAGTAAAACAGGAAGTGCTGTCATTGTAAACCGGAAGTGACATCATCATTATTAGAAATGCTCAGAAAAAGGAGTAAAACTCGCTATAGCGAGGATCCGCGACCCGACCCTCAACCCGCCAACCTGCAGAATCACCGGCCCGCTTCTGTACCCGCACCCAGAAATTCTACAAGCAGTCCGCAGGGTACCGCGGGATTTTGCGGGTAACCCGCGGGTACCCGACCCGCTGCAGGACTCTAATACACAGTAGGTGCATTTCTATTGTTCTGTCTGTTGTGACAGACAGACAATTAGAAAAGGAGAAAGTGAAGTGTTGACTTCTCCTTACTTTCTCATCTGCCAATGAACCATACACTGACAAATATGGGGCCATGGCAAGTAAGATTTTCCAACAAGCCTGATCCCTGAACCAAACGGTATCCACAGAACTTGAAAATTGGTCGGGATCTGTGGGACACCATAGACGGGCCAAAAAATTCTATGGATTGGTAACTTTATGGGCAGTTTAAGGGGGTTGCTCACCTTCAGGTTAACTTCTAGTATGCTATATAATTGGTGGTCATTTATTCTTCCTTATAATTATTTATTTGCCTCTTTCCTGCTTTCAAATGCCGGCCACTGACCCCATCTAAAAACAAATGCTCTGTAAAGCTACACATTTATTGTTAGTACTACTTTTTATTACTCACACTCTCCCCTATTCATATTCTAGTCTCTTATTCAAATCAATGCATGGTTGCTAGGGTAATTTGGACCATAGCAACCAGATTGCTGAAAATGCAAACTAGAGAGCTGCTGAATAAAAAGCTAAATAACTCAAAAAACACAAAGTGCAAATTATCTCAGAATATTACTCTCTACATCATACTAAAAGCTGATCTAGGGCTAGTCCAGACGAGAAGATTCGTGGATAGTCGTCACGACTATCTCCCCGAACTGCTTCCCCCTGCCTTCCAGTTGCTTCAATGAAGAACACCTGCCCCTATTCACATGTGGCGCTGCGTTTTCTGAAGTCGCTCTTCATTGCAGCAGCTGGAAGGCAAAGGAAAGCGGTTTGGGGAGATAGTCGCGAGGCGATTAGTTGCCAGGCAAGGAATCTCCCCGAATCTTCTCGCCTGGACTAGCCCTTAAAGGTGACCATTCCCTTAATACTGGGTCGAAACACGAGACTCCTACAGTGCTTAAATGGGCAGTTCATTCCTCAATTAACTTTTAGTATGATGAATAGAGATGAATGAAACTGCCCAGTTTCACTTGTGAATTGGAAAATCTTAAAAAAAAAAAATTGTAAGCAATGTTCTTGCGGTGAATGCATTGGTGTCAGTCGCCCTGTTTTCCAATGACAAAATTCTAATAATGCTGTTTGTTGGCGCAAAAATTTGCTGGTGATACAAAATGCATGGAAAAACTCTAATATTGCCATTGGCAGTTTTACAGCATGAATAAAATGCAATGTTTCTGTTCCAGCAAAACCATACGCATGGGAATTCTGGTGCAGAATCTTTGCTCTTAATATATGCCACTTCTGAAAATTAGAATTTCACTTCAAAATTGTATCAGGGGAGAACTGTGCTCATCCCGAATGATGAAAACAGTAGTCCTAAAGGAGAACTAAAGCCTAACTAAAGAAGTAGCTAGAAATGTTGTACATTATGTTTTGTGCTTCTGTACCAGCCCAAGGCAACCACAGCCCTTTAGCAGTAAAGATCTGTGTCTCCAAAGATGCCCCTGTAGCTCCCCATCTTCTTTTCTGTTGATTCACATGTTCAGTTATCAGGTATCGAGCTTAGGGGCTGACGCACAAAATACTCACCATATGTTATATAAATGTCACAATATAAGGATGCTCAGTAAATCGTTCAGATTTAAGGTGGCCATACACGGGCAGATAAAAGCTGCCGACAGACTTTGTCGGCAGCTTATCTGCCCGTGTGGGGGGCCTTCCGACGGGCTTTCCTGATCGATATCTGGCCGAAAGTCGGCCAGATGTCGATCGGGCAGGATTAAAAATCCCGTCGGATCGCGGCCGCTTCTGTTAGTTGATGCGGTCCCGCGATCCAACCGCCCGTACTGATCCGAACGTTGGGCCCTAGGGCCCACGATCGGATCAGCCTGATATCGCCCACCTCAATGTGGGCATATCGGGGAGAGATCCGCTCGTTTGGCAACATCGCCAAACGAGCGGATCTCTACGTGTATGGCCACCTTTAGCTACGAAATCAGCACAATAAACATCAGAATTTAATAATCTGCCCTGTAGCATCACTTTATTTGACAGACGAACATCTTATTTTGCTTGATGATTTGCGACAACCCCATAGCTCATAGCACATTGAGCATGTGTGTGTGTCGCAGACACTCCTAACAAAATCCAAGGTGGGGAACTCCTTTGACAGCTTGAATTATTACTACTATCGAGATGCTGAACCAAAATCAATAAGATCAGTGCATAAATATGACATTTCTGGCCATATTCATGTTTAGGATTTAGTTCTATTTGAAGTCTGCAACCAGTCTCTGTGTTTGATTCTTTGTGATTTTGGAATTATTAATTTTTTTTTATGCAGCTCCACAGTTTTACAGTAATTTCATGGCTATCTAGTTGTTGAGTTATAATAGAAGTATATGTTACAGCCACTACACAAGCCCAGGAAACCTTTAATAAATAAGTTGTCCTATTGCTCTACATGTGCCCCCTGTATAGTTGAGTTGCCATATGTTAGGAAATGTAGGGGGGGGAAGGAGGGTAACCCCCCCAAAAAAATTATTGATCTTTTTCAGACTATCACCCTCCTATGCTAAAATACGCCAGCGTTTTTTTGGGACTTTTTTTTTTCAACCTCCTATCTACTGTACTGAACTTCGCTTGGTCTGACAAGGCAAAGTAACGTCTAGCGTAAGTGCTAACGTTCAGGAAAATGTTCATCTTAGTGAATTTGGGAATTTACGATCCTTCGTCAGTGCGCAACTTCGCATGGCGTAAGGGTGCAAAGTTGCGCAAGTTTATCTACTTCGCTACCGTAAATTCGCCAGAGCCGGTGTTAGTGAATTTCCGAAGTTACTATTTCACATCACGCAGGCGAATTAGTGCTAGCGTTAGACGCTTCGCACTATAATGAATTTGCCCCTATGGGTGCAAAAGCTCTGTGTCCCTGCAGGAACTTGAATCTGATTCTTCATTCAAGCACTTGGAAAGAATGTTATTGAGTGTGAAACATCCAATCCAATAGAAGTTTAGATGTGACAGCAGTCGATTTGATTAATAAGGCCTAAAAGGGGCGATGTCATGTACTGATTGTGTATGAATATTTTTACAACATCAAGGCATATATCTAATTATATGCATTTTAACAAAAACCAAGTATCAATTGAGCACCTGTGTATATTTTATTAGATTTATGTTTATCATACATGGACACCTCCCTGACAGTTATTCACATTATGGGTGGGCTTTCCGATCATGGATTCACAGCATTGTGTAAGTCCCTGGAGGCACCTAAACAGTTCCAAAGCTTGGCAGCTGGTATGAATTGAATCATTGCAGCTTTTCAACAGATCAACTGAATTAATCCTATTAATTCCATTAAGCCTAAAGGAAAAATAAATAAGGGGGTTACTGTTGGCACTCAGAACCTACACTATCAGTTATTCTTCTGAAGGTATGCTTTCAGCGAAAGCAGCAGTAAAACCTGCCTGGCTTTGGATTTGTTCTGCTGCCCGCCATATATAATAAAACATGCATGAACTACATTTTAAAAACATCCTGATCTGTGGATTTATTTTGATAAAAATGAAATCTACTGGATACATGTATGGGATCTAAATTATGGGAAGATCATCTCCCATAGAGTCCATTTAAAGCAATTCATAAAATTTTTTAAATATTATATATTTTTTCTCTGTAATAATAAAACAGTATTTGCACCTGAGGGTAACTTGCATGAATCAATATCGTAGGCAAAACGATCCTATTTGGTTTAATGTTTTTTTAAAGGCTTTTATTTTGCATTTTGAACAAACAAAGAAAAATTAACAATAAATGATATATAACAATCATACGTGGCACTTCAGAAAATACTGGGTACAATCGTTTACATATCAGCAGTGGCTGTTACATCCCGTCAAGGGGCATCAGACCCCCGAAACACCTCCCGTTATCCCAATTTATACTTCAGGTTTAGTTATCTAGTATACCTGGGAGTCGACATCGAGCCATGGATTCCATATTCTCTCAAATTTATCAGGAGATCCTCGAGCATTAGGGCTCTTACACACAAGCGTTTTTACCTGCACTCCCCTGCATTCCATTTTGCTGCGTTCAGCCACAAGGGAGCGAAGATATAGACACACTCAATTATTTTCAATGGGGCTGTACTCACGCGAACGCATGTAGGCGCCAAACGCAGGAAAAATGCAGCATGTTGCGTCTGAACCTACGTTCGGCGCCTACATGCGTTCGTGTGAGTACAGCCCCACTGAAAATAATTGCGTCTATACCTGCGCTCCCCTGCCACTGAACGCAGCATAACAGAATGCAGGGGAGCGCAGGTAAAAACGCTTGTGTGTAAGAGCCCTTATAGTTCAACTTAATTAGGGGCAGAGTAGCATTTATTAAGTCAATCCACTGAACATTATAGAGTGTAATAGTGTTCTATTTGAACTTTTAGTTCGACATTGTGAAGCAGTACACGGCAAAAATCAGAACAAACAAAAAAGATTTTATGTATAAATTGGAACACTGTGGGGCTCATCACTCTAGGGGTGCTTGGAGCAGTCAATGGGGAGCACTAAATGGTGTGCAGCTATGGCGAGATAAGGGGAGAATGCCAGTTTGCTTTCCTAGATACTCTACTAGCCACTGATCCACCATCATGAAGAACTATAGGAATTTGAGAGGCACGCAAAAAGGTTATGTTTACTTGTATTTTTAGTTCTGTTGTGTCAAAATTGTGTTTTTTCCTCAGGCCATCAGTCTGCCTCGGCTTCATTGACCACATTGTTGGGAACCAGCCAGATAATGATATGGTGCCTATCGTAGAGTGGTATGTAGCAGATCTGAAAACAAATACGCCTTCTTTCATAACATTTTTAAGTGACACTTCAACATTAAGCTAAGTCTGTTCTAAGGCTCCAGTAGCAAACCAGTCCTAGCTGCAGCTGTGCACCTATGTGTATGCCTGGACCTGTAGGCCTCTAGTTCAACAAACAACAGGTGCATGTTGGGTAAGACATCTGTGTTTTGGTCTGATTTATTTGCTTACTCAAGTAGCAAACTTCAGGAAACATGCCAAAATTTATATCAGACATGTCCAGTCTCTGGCCCTGAAGCTGAATGCTGCTGCAGAAACCACATATTATAACAACTGTGTGAAACTTTTTCAAATGTTATTAGATGCTAAACAATGTTGTCACGTTTTTGACAATTATTTAGAAAAGCACAGAAGGCGTACTATGAAAAAGACCGGTCATCGGGGCAACCAATGTCAACAACTGGAATCTTTTTTTTTTACTGTCAAAATTAAAATAAATTATCCCCTATTACCCCCTTGAAATAAATTATCTTGATGTTGCCTTGTTTGTTCTGAACAGTAAAATTGAGAGCTGACTCTACAGGCACAAATAGGAACGGTTTAATACATGCAAATAGCAGTCACTATGGCAGCCAGTTAAAGAATATAGGACATCATTATATATAATAATATATATATATATAATCACAGAAACCATGATTCAGCCTTTTTCAGGAGGATTCGGATTCAGCCGAATCCTTGTGCATGGCCGATTCTGAATCGTAATTAGCATATGTAAATATGTGGGAAGGTAAATCATGTGACTTTTTGTCACAAAACAAGGTAGTAAAAAACATTTTCACAAATTTTTCCTTTCCCACCCCTAATTTGCATATGCAAATTAGGACTTGGATTCAGCCTGTGGATTCAGTGGATTCAGTGCATAGTCCCTAGTGGAGATAAAATACAGTGAAATTAATGAAATTGCTTAGAACTAGGCACCATTCATAGACCAAAGAACCCCTGTGTATAAGCTCCTAGGAAAAAGGATTTTAATTGTGATAATAATAAACCTGAGCAGAGGATTGTCAAGAGACCCTTTTTGTATAAGCTTCTCAATTTCTGTTTACCTTGCACTTGCATAGTAGGGTGCACTGGTAATACACATCCATGATACTGGCAGTGTTTGATTGCTGATATCATGGAAATAAAAGGGAAAAAGGTTAACGCAGAAAGTTTTAAAGTAAATTGTAGAGGAAACTGATAACTAATATTCATACCCTGAATTATAATGGATGTCTAGGTATCAGAGGTGCCTGCTGTTCCACAGATTCTGGTCGGTTGATGACAAGCAGATACACACTGAATACAGCTCATTGAGATCCATTGTGGTGACAAACTATGAGGAGACCATTAAAATGCCCATAAATGAACCAGCTGCTGGAAAGAAAAAATCTCAGATACAGGTAAAAAAATATTTATATATATATATATATATATCTCAATTCTTCACTGTAAACTGTAAAAAAGAAACACAACAGGACTGCACTGCTTTACTGTATCCTGTGACAGCTGAATTTATGGCTGTGAGATCATTGTGAGTCACTTGTGTACACATGTGAAATCACTGCCAGGTGTTACTTGACTATAGCGCCTAGCATTCTACAACTACACTTGTGTGTTATTATCAAACATAACATGTGTTCATATAATAAAAGTAACGTAACATATTCTACAAAGTTCTTTCAGGGCTTATACTGTGAATTCAATTGGTATTAGGTTTCTTGATTGCAGCTGCCCATCACTGGACCACTCTGCTGGGCTCTCCAATACAAAACAATGTATGTAAACTATATATAATAAAGTGCCAAGTGCAACACACTGTGCTATGTTAATTTGTTAAATATGTTAAATACAAGGGGGGGGGGCAAATGTTAGGGCACCTCTGAAGGATTACTACATGACTAAACCCCAAGCTGGTGCTTCCTTTCGCAAAAAACTGCACCAGCCCAGGGCATTTGCAAATGAGTAATCCTCTTCCTCCCTTGCTCTTTCTTTAAAACCATTAGGCAAAGCATGCCCATTAGATCAAAAAAGTTGGTATGTGTGTCCGTGGAAAGGAATAGGATAGCTAACTAGCAAGGCACCGGGCCAATGCTAACGTGATAACTGGCCCAGGGTATCAGGTATGTCATTACAATACTTGCTCCCACCCTTTAATTTGGATATTAAGAAATGAAGAGAGTTTGCATGGGGAAGGGCCCTGAAATGCTGCTGGGTTTTATTGTCTGCATTGCAGTTGCCATCATGGACACAGGTCCTATGTTATAAGGTGTTTAGCATTTCCCCAGCCACAGGTGTAGGCACAGACTGGGACTCAAAATCGCCACCTTACATTGTCATGTGGTCTAAAGTAACCTGAATTTAAGGTTCTGAATTCCAGTTTTACCAAATTCTCCCAAAAATGGCCTGGATTTGTCTGAATCCAGAGTCCAATGCATCCCTACTTCAGAAAGGCATCACTAAATTAAACAATCATCCTCAGATTATTTAGTTCTCTGCATAGTGTCAAATATCAAAAGTACAGACTCTCGTCCTCCTATCATCAGCCCTCTGTCCATTTCTACAGTTTTTGCTTGATGCTGTTTATCTGTTTGTTTAATCTGTTTCACACAACACTTCAATGAGGAATTCATAAAAGAAAAAGTTGCCATGCTTAATCAATCGTTTACCTGTCTAGTTTTCATCTTACTTTTTGGACAGCACTGCAGTGGAGGAGCAGATTTATCAAAGATCAAATTTTAGAGTCGTGAATTTTTTTACTATAATAAACTCGAATTTCAACTCGAATGGGAGCTTAGTTATGAAAAAACTTGAATGTCTAAAATTCAATCGAATGTTAATGACCTGAAAACTCAAATCGGATTAGAAGAATCTGAATACAAAGAAATAAAAAAAAATCCATAAATAATAAAGTGGAATGACACGGCATATAAGTATTGAACACGCTTACTGAAATGTATTTAATACTTAGTAGAAAAGCCTTTGTTGGTAATGACAGTTTCAAGATGCCTCCTGTATGGTCTCATGCATCGCTCAGGTGTGACTTTGGCCCATTCTTCCACACAAACTGTTTTCAAATCTTGAAGGTTCCAGGGGCCTCTTCTATGAACTCTGATCTTCAGTCCTTTCCTTGGATTCAAGTCTGATTGACTGGGCCATTCTAGCAACTGTATTTTCTTTCTCTGAAACCAATGGAGAGTTTCATTGGTTGTGTGTTTGGGATCATTGTCTTGCTGAAATGTCCACCCTTGTTTCATCTTCAGCATCTTGGTAACATTTTGGCAGATGGCAGCAGATTCTTATCAAGAATGTTCCGGTATATTTCTTCATTCAGCCTCCCTTCAAATATATAAAGTCTGCCAGTACTATATTCTGAAAAACAGCCTGCACCATGATGTTCCCACCTCCAAACTTCACTGTTGGTATGGTGTTTGTGGGGTGATGTGCAGTGTCATTTCTCCACCAAGCATCTGGATGTTCAATGACATCCAAAGAGTTCAATTTTGGTCTCATCTGACCAGACTATATTCTCCCAGAATTTAATTGGCTTGTCCAAATAGTGTGCATCCAACTTTAAACGAGCTTCAGCATGCTCTTTCTTCAGCGGTGGAATCTTGCGTACTGAGCGTGCATAAAGGTCATTTTGGTTGAGTGCATTACTAATTGGTTTCTTTGAAACAACTGTACCTGCTAATTCAAGCAGGCCTTTCTGAAGCTCTAGTGAGTGATCCTTGGCTTTTGGACAAGTCTACTGATTATTCTTTTGACTCCTCTGTCAGAAACCTTATGAGGAGCACCTGGTCATAGATGGTTTAGGGTGCAGTGATGTTCTTTCCACTTCTGGATTGCGAAAGGTCTTGAGGGAGCTCTTTGCTTTTACCCATCATGAGATGCTTCTTGTGTGATACCTTGGTAATGAGAAACCTTTTTATAGGCCATTAATTAGGACTAAACCAGCTGATATTAATTTGCACTGATAAGAGGCAGGATTGCTTTCCAAATACTGACAGATTTCAGCAGGTTACATGGCTTTCCATACCTTTTTGCACCTCGTTTTCTTCAATACTTAATCCCTGTGTCATTCCACTTTATCACACATAAATTAATTTATGGATTCATCTGTTTCCATCTATTTGTATGTGCAGATTAATTGGGTTGTTACCAACATCTGGTGTAATTCATGCCAATAGCCCCATTAGAAATATATTTACTGAGAAAAACATTGAGGTGCTCAATACTTTATATATATTTTTAGTACTGTATGTATAAATATAAATAAATACATATATCCACATTAATTTTTTTTATATAAAATAATACAGTTTGTTTATATTTTTAAGGCCTGAGAGTGCTGATCTTTTATGTTTATGGTATATACAGTGTCGGACTGGGACACCAGGGGCCCACCCAAAAACCTTAGTCCAGGGGCCCACCCAAAAACCTTAGACCAGGGGCCCACCATAAATCCTTAGACCAGGGGTCCACTCTCAGTACCAATATTCTTCATCTTCTCAATCAACCTCTATTCTCCTAGTTTGTTTTCTTTACATACTATAATAAATGATTCCATCTATCTAGCCTCTTTGTTCTCATAGAAATAGGGAATGAACATGAAATAGGCCAAAAGTTTAGCAGCATGAGGGCCCACTGACACCTTGGCCCACCGGGAGTTTTCCCGGTATCCCGGTGGGCCAGTCCGACACTGGGTATATATATATATATATTTATTTGAACTCATGGAGTTGATCTTTATATATGCAGTATGTAATGCTTCAAAGGCCAGGTAGACAAATGACGCTGTCCAAAAGAAGATAAGTGTATGCTATTATTTTATTTCCTGTGTCATTGTGAAAGTGTAATTATATTGATATATTGCTTCTAAAATTACCTTCACTCACTGCATCTGATATGAATGTTAGTCACTGGCATGCCTCATCAGTCCTGGCTAAGACAGTAGGAAACGACTTGAGCTTATTTAACTTTTTTTTATTATTGGATTTTGAACATGCTTTACATGTGATTGATATATAAACTTTTAGACTTTGTGTGGTCTTATTTTATCACTTTTGAACCAGGTTGTATTCCAAAAGACATGTGAAAACATTCTACATCTCATTTCTTATATTTATTAGTCTCTTGAGTGTTCCTAATACACTGTAATGGTATCATGTACAGACATATCTTTGTGGTTTACCACTTGGCACACTTCTAATGTGTTGACTAGGAAGGGTAAAATTCATAGCACAGCAGAATAATCACTGAAAAACAAAAAGTGTCTTCCACCGGGTGGGCTCAAACCAAAGTGGTCCCTACTATCATTTCATCAATTCTTTTTCTTCCCATTGTACCCCATGCAAAACACAATCTAATGGTTGTGACAATGCATCCTAATAATCAAGTTCTCTGGAGGGCTCTAGAAGGCCGAATCTGACATTGCCCACCCATTAGACATATTTCTCTGTCTAGCTTTCTTTTTGAATGTGAGGTTAACTATTATGGGAAGAGAGACAGATAGAATGAGAATTACCTGGCTGGGGGGCACTGTGATCAAGAAATGATAATACCAGAATCTAAGGCATAAGCAAGATCCACATGTGATATAATCATTGTATAAATGTTCAGTGTGTACCATTATACATACATATGTGTGTCTCAAAAGCCACACAAGGTCACACAACTTCTAATACTTGTACTTGGCCAAAAGGTCACAAGTTACATTGCAGTCTGCCATCTGCTTTCCAATTTTAGTAGGATTGTCTGTTCTTCCTTAACATTCTTTAACATTTCCCATATGCCACTATGTACATAGGGTAAAGGAAGGGATGCCAGGTGCATGACTTTCTGATAACATTTGGGCCTAATGGACCCCCCACTGTTTTAATTATGGTCCATGCACAGCGGAAGGTAATTAGGCATGCTACTACTTTATTGCACTTTAACCATTTTTTCGGTTCATGCAGACAATGTCAACTGAAAGGTTTAAATTAAAAAAAAACAAAACATCTGGAATAGCTTAAAGTTGGATGTTTATAATCAGGTCTCTCTTGGAATCTGATCGCAGCTGCTTGTTGCACATGTCTGAAAATACAGCCCCATGCTAACTTCTGCCTGTGCTGCATAAGGCCCCATACACAAGCCGATAAAAGCTGCCGACAGACCAAGTCGGCAGCTTATTGGCCCATGTGTGTGGCCCTCCGACAGGCTTGCCCAATTGATATCTGGACAAAAGTCGGTTGGGCAAGGCTAAAAATCCCCTCTGATCGTGGCTGCATCTGTTTGGCCCACGATCACATCAGCCCAATATCGCCTAACTGAATGTTGGCATATCCGGTGAGATAGCAATCTCTCTGTGTATGGCCACCTTTAAGCTGCCCATAGACACAAAACACACTGAACATTCGTTTTGTATGATTTTCAGACCATGTGTGAATTGTCCCAACATGTTTTGTACAATGGTTGTTTAGTTGATTGGACAGGTTAGAAGATTTCTGTTGGTTTAAGTTAATATTAGTGCATGCATTGCATATCTGACAATACCAATGGGTCACTACTATTTGTCAGACATAACTTTTGTGCGATTACTGTCTTGGCCAGAACATCGTCTAATTTGTTCTTATTCTACTGTCTTATTCTGAATGGTTAGTATAAGGGGGACCCCTGAAGCCCTAATTAATTATCTATTTTAATATTTATTGGTAAAACAGGAAAACCTCTGCATATTTGGGGGGCCCTAAAATTAATTTGCTGTGGAGCCCAATAACATATAGTTATGCCACTGGCTCCTTGTGTGTGCCATACTCTGCCTGTCCTATGCTGCCTGTATTGGTCATACATTGTCTGTGTGCCATGCTCTGCCTGTGGGAATAAACCTGGTGGGGGTTGTTAGCATTTGGGAACACTTGTTAAGGGGTCACCTAGGTGTTTAATTATGTGCTGGAGGAGTGAGGATGATGCATATGGAGTTCAAGGTATGTCTTAATATGGTTCAATAAACTTGTTTCTAGGGATGCACCAAATCCAGGATTCGGTTTGGGATTCTGCCTTTTTCAGCAGGATTCAGATTCAGCCAAATCCTTCTGCCTGGCTTAATCAAATCCTAATTTGCCTAAGCATATTAGGGGCGAGGAGGGAAATTCGCTTGACTTTTTGTCACAAAAAGGAAGTAAAAAATGTTTCCCCCTTCCCACCCCTAATTTGCATATGTTAATTAAGATTTGGAGTCAGTTCAGTATTCGAATTTTTCGCAAAGGATTCAGGGTTTGTGCTAATCCAAAATAGTGAATTCAGTGCATCCCTAACTTGTTTAGTGATACCCCTGCAGTGAGCACCAACCATTTGGCTTTTTGGTGTGCAACCGCATTAATTTGGACATGGCCTTAATGGTTCTTATAGTAACATGGCTGTGGTTCAAAGTGGGTGTGGTTTAAAACAGGAAGTGGTCAACACTGGTTTCCATTATTGGCCCCTCCACCATGTAGGCCAGAAAAAGTATTCCCTCTGTACCACAGAAGTTGGACAGCAGTGGATTAGGTCATTTTGTTGCCTATTACAAAATTCTATTGTAAAAAGTTGCACTCAGTGATCCTTCTTATTAAATGTATTACAAGCTTCACAACACTGTAATTTTCTCCCTGCATGAATTTTTCCTGTTGACTTGATTGAGTTATTCCACGTCTGAAGTGGTGTAAAATAATGGTGTAAATTACAGCGTCTTGGGTGGCGTAAAAGCATATGCACAACTTTCTAATTACCACAACTAGGAACCACAATGCACACTGTAAAATTAGGCAGTACTGAAATATGCAGCGTGATACATTATGCCGCTTATTTTACACCACTTTTTACACTATTTTTCCGGCGTTAGTCATTTTACACAGCTGATAAATAGGCCCATAGATGTTAAGATACATCTGAACTGAAGTGATATCATGTAACAACAGTCACATCCTGGCAAAAAAACTACAAGCAGGGCTACATGAACCTGTTTGTGCAGCCTATGACTAATAACAGGGGAGGCTTTAAAGACACGCTTTGCAACTGACAGGGAAGGATAGATGTATTTTAATAGTGCACTTAGCTTGGTTTTAATGGATATAAACCCTAATGAAACAAAGTCTGATTCCGAGCAACTTTACAAAATAAATTACAGTGGATTTTACATCCCCTGATTTTAAGTTTACCTTGTTGTTCCCCCTATATATTACGCTGAATACATTTCCCCGATTTTACATTTTCCTGTATTTTGCACCATTTTTTTCTGGTCCTCTGATAGGGTTGCCACCTGGCTGGTATTTTATAGGCCTGGTTGGTAAAAACTATGGTTGATCCCAATGTTATTAGTTAAAAGTTAATTCAAAGGTGAACCAGACTCCTTTAACAGACCTGTAAAGACCTCCTCTGATGAAGTGCACAATGGCGTGAAACGCGTCAGGAGGTAGTGTTCAAGGGCTTACTGTTTCCCTGGTGGTCTAGCGGTTGCCCCCAAGCACGCGGGAGCGCCCGCTCTGCCTATGGCGGGGACGCTCACTGCTTGCATCCGTCTTCATCCAGCGCCGGTCTCTCTATGGCGTGTGTGCCGGCGCACTTCCGTGATGACGTCATGCGCTATGGCGTGAAATTCAAACAGTACTTAAGGGGATCTTTTTGTACAGAGCATTGCCCGTTGTTAGGGTCTGTTAGTTAGTTCCTGGGTGTGATTACTGCTTGATTCCTGCCTGATACACTGGTTTTTGACCCTTGCTTTGTCTGACTATTCTGTTATTCTCCAATCCTGACCTTGGCCTGTCTGTTTACTCTGATATCTCCAATCCTGACCTTTTGCCTGTCCGCTGACTATTCTACTCTCTCTAATACTGATTCTGGCCTGTTTGACTATTCTACTCCGCTTGTGCTGGTCCGGCCCGCCTGTTCCACTTGGTGGTATTCTTCAACCCAGTATCCTTGGTGAGACGATCGTGCCCCTGTGCTAGCCAGAACTCTTAGCTTTGCACCATAAGTCCAGGTGGCATCTGAGTAAGCTGAGGGCTCCTCCCGAGGCCAAAGGCGGTCACTTAACTGGTGATGCCATGCTGAGACCAAGGTGCTTAGCAACTGTTTTGGTATTGGGTGCCGTTCGTGACAGAGTGGCTAGCACGAGGTATGCAGACGGGGGATGTGGTTTGCTGTGTATTTGTATATTGTCACAATGTAATTGTATGTTGTAACATTTAGTGAGCTTGCACTAAATGCTTGATGTGAGGTTCTGTGCATACTTTTTCTGCTTCAGGGACAGACAGATATTGCTTTAGTTGTTAAAACATTATAAAATAACTCAAAGGGGCTGATTTACTAAGGGTTGAATTTTTGAAAATACTTCAAAAATTCTGCCCTCAAATTTTTTGGGGGGGTCATTTTTGATCGAATATGGCCATTTTAGATCGAACGGCCATATTCGATTGAATGAAAATCGAACATGATTTTCACCAAAATCCTTTGAATTCTCAGAACTCCCATAAGCTAAAATGGCAAATCAAAGGATTTTTATAGGGCCACTACTTTGAAATTCAAATTTTATATATTCTATAGTGAAATAGGCCAAAATTTATTCGAAATTCAAATTTTTGATATCCAAATTTTATTAAAATTTAAATTCGACCCTTAGTAAATCAGCCCCTAAATTAAAAAAAACTCCAAAATCTAAATTAAATAGTAAAACCTCAATTTTAAATACCCTGATTTTAAGTTTTCCCTAATTTTATACCATTATTTTTACATATAGTTACATAGTTAAATTGGGTTGAAAAAAGACAAAGTCCATCAAATTCAACCCCTCCAAATTAAAACCCAGCATACACACACATCCCTCCACTCTTTCACACAAACCATATATGCCCATAACTATACTAACTGTAGAG
This sequence comes from Xenopus borealis, assembly GCA_024363595.1. NCBI lineage: Eukaryota > Metazoa > Chordata > Amphibia > Anura > Pipidae > Xenopus > Xenopus borealis. The sequence goes on from CM044433.1 coordinate 38,694,680, forward strand.
TTTAGTATCAAAATAGCCTTTGATATTATGTCTGTCCAAAAAATCATCCAAGCCCCTCTTAAATGCATCAACAGAATGAGCCATCACAACATCACCCGGCAGTGCATTCCACAACCTCACTGTCCTCACTGTGAAGCAGGTCCAGAATTAAAATAGGCCTTGGCATTGCAGGTACACAGAGGCCCAAACAGCCCCCACCAGCCCACTAAATACTGACTTTCTATGTCACCTTATAGCAGCCCCTCTGGCATTTGCCAGAACCAACAGATTGCCAGTCTGGGCCTGCTGTGAAGAACCACCTACACTGTTTCAAATGAAAGTCCTTTTCCTCTAGTCTGAAGGGGTGGCCTCTGGTGTGGTGATCCTCTTTATGGGTAAAAAGGTCCCCTGATATTTGTCTATAATGTCCTCTAATGTATTTGTAAATTGTAATCATGTCCCCTCGCAAGCGCCTTTTTTCCAGAGAAAACAACCCCAACCTGGACAGTCTCCCCTCATAATTTAAGTCTTCCATCCCCCTAACCAGTTTAGTTGCACATCTCTGCACTCTCTCCAGCTCATTTACATCCCTCCTAAGGACTGGAGTCCAAAACTGCACTGCATATTCCAGATGAGGTCTTACTAGAGATCTATAAAGAGGTATAATTATGTTTTCATCCTTTGAGTTTATGCCCTTTTTTAGGCAGGACAGAACCCTATTTGCTGTAGTAGCTACAGAATGACACTGCCCAGAATTAGAAAACTTGTTATCTATAAAAAAAACCCAAGATCCTTCTCACTCCCAACACACTGCCATTTAGTGTATAACTTGCATTTATATTATTTCTGCATTTCTTGCATTTATCAACATTGAACCTCATTTTCCAGTTTGCTGCCCAGTTTCCCAACTTAGACAAATCACTCTGCAAAGTGGCAGCATCCTACATGGAACCTATAGTTCTGCACAATTTAGTATCATCTGCAAAAATAGAAACCGTACTTTCAATTCCCACATCCAGGTCATTAATAAACAAGCTGAAAAGCAAGGGACCCAGTACAGAGCCCTGCGGTACCCCACTAACAACACTGGTCCAATTAGAAAATGTTCCATTTACCACCACTCTTTGTAGTCTATCTATGTAGTCTTGCTATAGAATATATATAGAATAGAATATAGAATTGCTTGTCCCTTTCTATTCTCTGCCCTGGTGACACAATGTAAAGGTGGCCATGCAGGGACAGATAAAGCTGCTGATATCAGTTGTTTATACCAATTTCACATCTTATATGCCCGTGTATGGGTGCTTCCGATGGGTTTTCCCGATTGATATCCGGCTTTATCAGCTGTCTGTCTTTGCTGGGGAACTACAGCAAGACTTTTGCAACATTGTTTAAAGTTTAACAACCAGGATTTGGGCAACTGCAGCTTTCAAAAGCAATTGCTTTTACAAATGACTATAAAAGCACTGGCATTTTTTAAATAAATATATATATTGAAAAGTTGCATAGAATTGTTTTCTTTAATTAGGCAAATTGTTATTTCGGAGGGGACTTGGCCTTTAAGTACTAGGAGTCTCAATACAGAGTTGGGCTTAGGTCCCTGTAAGTTCTTTCGAATGTAAAGCATCACACCCCACTAGGCAGATGTGAACATGCCGCGCTCTAAATAATGAGTAATGTCTGATTCTGTCCTTCTCTACAATTTTCAGGAATACGTTGACTATTATGGCAGCGCTGGAGTACAGCACATTGCTCTAAACACCTCCAACATCATTAAAGCAGTGAGTAATGCATACAGCTAGGTACAAAGGCAGAGCAGCCAGGGGGAGGGCAGGTTCCACGGTCGTGGAGCTTTTGATCTCCCCGCTGGGCGAGTCTGTGCAAGCAGGCTTATATAGATATTTATTCTCAAACCTCTCTTTCATAGCATTATATTTTGTTTTTTTAAGAAGCATTTGTTTTTTGTATCCATGCAAAGGCAAAATAACCCCTTATACCTGTTGCCCATGTCTATTCCTATGTAATATGTAAAATAAATACAAATGTTGCTTTAGATTTTTTTTTTTTCCTTTAAAGGGAAAGACTTTGTTGTGCCTAAAAATAATATATGTTTAGTTAATTAGGTTTTGAAAAGTGATTGATGTTCCATTCCAAAAGCTGTGGCCACGGGAGAGCTTAAATCCTGAATTCATAAAGTCTATTTGTGTCCTTGCGTTGATGAGATGGGATTCTAGCTTTCAGTCTCTCAGAAGCAGGATCACTCGTCTTACTTAGCTCCTCTGGCCCTTTTATGTTTTTAAAGAGAACTGGAATCCTCTTACTAAAACAAAGCATGAAAGCACAATGGCTGTTTTGAGCATCTGTTTCAATCCCTACAGACTGTAAGCTATGTATGTATACCTTATTGTATTCGTTCTGAGAGCTGCCATAAAGCAAGGTTTGGCAAAGGTGTGTTCTGTTGCCTTTGGCTAAACAGCACTCAGTAGTTATAATGTAAAATCCTCCATAAAAAATGCTCAACCGTGTCAGGCAATATGGCAGCTCCCATAAAAACGCACAAAAAATAAATAGTAGGTTTTGGCTTATGGTTACTTATGCACTGGGATCAATGGGAGATATGAAACATCACTCTAGAGACAGGTACTCACAGACCTTAAGAGTTAGACCACACTGGAATGAATTGCTTCCCCGTGTCTTGTGCCCGCTAAACTGTAAGACACTAAACTGTAAGTCCCCAGGCGAATAATCTCCCTGAATCTTCCCGTGTGGTCTAACCCTAAAAGGGTTGGTCACTTTTAAATTAACTTTTACCATGATGCAGAAAATTTTATTCTAAGACAATCTGCAATTTGTCTTGAATTTTATATTATTTGCAGTCCTTGAATTTATTTTTTTAGCTTTTTGCTTTTTTTACAGAAGCTCTCTCGTTTGGGATTCCAGCAGCTATTTGGTTTCTAGGGTCCAATTTAACCTAGCATCAGGCAGTGGTTTGAAAGAGAGACAGGAATATGAATAGAGTAGAGCCTAATAAAGAAAGATCAGTACAGGTAAGGGATTTTATCCAGAAACCCATCAACCCAGAAAGCTCCACATTACAGGAATTAAAGAAATATTTCAATTGATTTCCCTTTTTCTCTATAATAATAATAATAATAATAATAAAACAGGGCCTTGTATTTGATCCAAAATAGATAAATTAATCCTTATTGAAAGTAAAAGCAGACTATTGAGGTTATTTAATACTTACATGATTTTCTAGACGACTTAAGGTATGGGGATCCAAATTACAGAAATATCTCTTAGCTGTACAACCCAAGGTCGCTGTAATAAAAAGTAATAATAATAACTATATACTACTATAACTATAAAATTGTACCACACAGAACAATAGTTTATTGGCTGACAGGATCAGCAGCCCCCATTTGAAAGCTGGAAAGAAGAGTAAGGCAAATTACTGAATCCAGGCTTCAGATTCGGCCTTTCTCAGCAGGATTCGGACGAATCCTTGTGCGTGGTGAAACCTAATCCTAATTTGCATATGTAAATTAGCGGTGGGAAGGGAAATCACGTGAATTTTTGTGACAAAACAAGGAAGTAAAAAAACTGGGTTCCACTTAACAAATTCTAAATTTGGTAGTGATTGTATCTAACAGGTGAAAAATCTGAAATCTCGTGGCGTAGAGTTTCTTTCCGCCCCTGATACATATTATGAAGAACTAAGGAAAAAACTGAAAACTGCCAAGATTACCGTGAAGGAAGATCTCGATGTACTACAGGTATATCCTTTAAAATGTCACAATAAGCACCTTCAAGATGTTATACATTTGCTGAAAATATATGTTTATCCATTGCCTTGTAGGAACAAAAAATCCTGGTTGATTATGATGATAAGGGTTACCTTCTCCAGATTTTCACCAAACCAATGCAGGACAGGCCCACCCTTTTCCTGGAGGTTATTCAGCGATACAATCATTTTGTAAGTCTTGTCCAATTATGCAAGAACTGTATTGCATCATACTCTATGTGATTTGATGATAATACAATGAATGCCACTTGTTTTCAAACACAGGAAAGTTGACAGTTAAAGGAACAGTAAGGGCTTATCCAGACGAGAAAATTCAAGGAGATTCGTCGCCTGGCGACAAAACGCCACGTCTTTGAGGCAACTAATCTCTTTGAATGAATTTCTCATATCTTGAACTCGCTAGCGCTAAAGTCGCCTGCGCCTATTCACACACGGCGACGCGATTTTCAAAGTCGCTCGAAATTGCCTCGTGAGGCAATTTTTAGCGATGAAGACCGGGACTGGTTGGGCTCTCCTACTTTATGGAAGAGTCAGACTGATAACAGATTACAAATATGTTTGCTTCAGAAACACTACTATAGTTCATATAAAAAAGCTGCTGTGTAGCAATGGCTGAAATTCAAATAAGGCTATATAGCACAGTTTAAATAGTGGATACACAGAAGGTTATTTACAGTTGTGCTCATAAGTTTACATACTCTGGCAGAATTTATGATTTCTTAAACATTTTTCAGAGAATATGAATGATTACTCAAACACTTTTCTTTCATTCATGGTTACTCTTTTTAAATCATAATCACTACACAAACTACCCAAAATGACCCTGATCAAAAATGTACATACCACAGTTCTTAGTACCATGTATTGCGCCCTTTAACATCAATGACAGCTTGAAATCTTTTGTGGTAGTTGTGGATGAGGCTCTTTATCTTCTCAGACTGTAAAGCTGCCCAGTCTTCCTGGCAAAGAGCCTCCAGTTCCTGTAAATTCTTGGGCATGAACTGCACATTTGACGTCTCCCCAGAGTGGCACAATGATATTGAGGTCAGGAGACTGAGATGGCCACTCCAGAACCTTCACTTTATTTTGCTGTAGCCAATGACAGGTTGACTTGGCCTTTGGTGTTTTGGATCATTGTCATGTTGGAATGTCCAAGTACGTCCCATGCGCAGCTTCCTGGCTGATGAGTGCAAATCTTTCTCCAGTATTTTTTGATAACTTACTGCATTCATTTTGCCATCAATTCAGACCACATTTCCTGTGCCTTTGTAGCTCACACATCCCCAAAACATCAGTGATCCACCACCATGTTTCTCAGTAGGAATAGTGTACCTTTCATCATAGGCCTTGTTGACTCCTCTCCAAATGTAGGGTTTATGGTTGTAGCCAAACAGTTAAAAATTTTAGTCTCATCACTCCAAATGTCTTTGTGCCAGAAGGTTTGAGGTTTGTCTCTGTACTGTTTGTCATATTGTAAGTAGGATACTTTGTGGCATTTGCGTAGCAATGGCTTTCTTCTGACAACTCGACCATGCAGCCCATCTTTCTTCAAGTGCCTCCTTATTGTGCATCTTGAAACAGCCACAACACATGTTATTTATGGGTTTTTCTTGCATCCCAAACAATTTTTCTGGCAGTTGTGGCTGAAATTAAAATTTTCTTTGGTTTGGTTTCAACAGAACCCCTAATTTTCCACTTCTTAATTAGAGTGTGAGCACTGCTGATTGACATTCTCAATTCCTTTGATATTTTCTTATATCCAGTTCCTGTTTTATAGAGATCAACTAACTTTTCCCACAGATCCTTTGACAATTATTTTGCTTTCCCCATGACTTAGAATCCAAATAACATCAGTGCAGCACTGGATGAAAGATGCAAGGGTCTGTCAGGAGTCCAGAAAGTCACTGACCTTTTATACACACCCACTAATTACAAGCAAACAGATCACAGGTGAAGATGGTTACCTTTAATAGCCATTCAAACCCCTCTGTCAAGTTGTGTGCATGTTATAAGGCCAAATCACCAGGGTGTGTAAACTTTTGATCAGGGTCATTTGGGTAGTTTGTGTAGTGATTATGATTTAAAAAGAGTAAACACAGTTGTTTGACAATAAATGGCTTCAGCCAACCACTAACCATGAGTGAAAGAAAAGTTTTGGTGTTATCATTCATATTCTCTGAAAACGGTTAAGAAATCATAAATTCTGCCAGGGTATGTAAACTTATGAGCACTGTATATAAGCAATAGCAGATTTTTTGATGTTACTGTTCCTTTAAGTGGACAAATGTTCATAGAAGGATCAGAATGGTGTTCAGTTGCTGAAGTTGTAGAACAAGTTCAACTGACACAGGTATCCTCTCAGATAAATGTGTCAATATTTTAAAAAGTTGCCTGGCTTTCGGGAAAATGTTACTCACATTTGGAAAGTTTTGATGAATGGGGATAATGTTGCACTACAGGAAATCCTTTGGGATTTCAGACATTTGACAAATTGGCACCTGTGTGTGTCTGACAATTATCAGAACTAATATTACCAGATAATATGCTCAGATCAGCAGAATTCTGTTCTTTGCCCACACATGATTAAAGGAATGAGACATACGCAGAAGCATCAGAAGTGCTTTTTTGCACCACTATTCATTTACATGCACCTCTCATTAATTATCATTAAAGGAGAATTCAAACCTATAGCAAAAAAACCCTCCCCCCCCTCAGTCTAACTTCCCCTCCCCCCAGGAAATGCCCCTTACTTTTTACTCACCCCTTGTCCCAGATTCACGCCTTGGAGTTGAAGGCAGCCATCTTCCGAGTCTTTGTATCTTTTCCCGGCACTTCTGCAATTTCCATCCATTTTGGCGCATGCGTAATTATCGCAAACCAGTAAATTGCTCCAACTGCGCATGCTCCGCTTCACCGTTCTCCGTCTCATCTTACCGAAGACCCGGAAGATGGCTGAGAGGAACTCTGATGCGTGAAGCTGTGCCGACAGGTAAGTTAAAAAGTTAGGGGCACTTCCCCTGGGGGGGGGGGTGTACAGGTTTTTTTTACTAAAGGGTTGAATTCTCCTTTAAGCTTATTCATATAAATCTACTGCCTCTGGTAAATTTAGAAATCAAAATGTCAGTCTTTTTAACTGAAACATTCTTAGGTCAAGGGCATACTAAACAGATTGTGCACTTTCTTCCACAGGCAATTTGTGACTGCACACTTTTCTCTGACTTTATTAAGAATAAAAAACTCTTGCGGAGGAGAGCAGACAATCCATGGGAAAGCACATTTATCAAAGGTTGAATTTAAAATTTATGTGAGTTTTTAAAAACTCCTCTAAACTCCCATAAGTTCCAAAATTGACCAATTGAAATGTATTTGAAAAATCAAATTTTTTAAAATTGGGATAAAAAACCTGAATGTCAGGAAGGCGGCAAACAACTAAAACTTATTGGCGAATAGTCAAAGCCATTATGATAAATCTCAAAAACCAAATTTTTTTAAAAAACTCAAACAACTAAAAATTATTGGCGAATAGTCAAAGCCATTATGATAAATCTCAAAAATCAAATTAAATTTTTAAAAAAAAACTCAAAATAACTCCCTAGTTGAATTTGACAGTTTTGACCATAAAAATTGTGAATTTTCAATTCGACCCTTGAGAAATCTGCCCCCTAAGTGTGTCCATGGTCTTAGGGACAGATTTATCAAGGGTCGAAATGAAAATTCTAATTAAAAAAATAGAATTTCAAGTTATTTTTGTGTACTTCGGCTAGGGAATAGTCCAAATTTGATTAAAATTTGCAAAAAAAATGTAAAATTCTAATTTTGAAATTTATCATGTACTGTCTCGACCATTCACCATCTAAAACTTGCCAAACTGCTGTTTTAGCCTATGGGGGACCTCCTAGATCCTGCTTGGAGCCAATTGTTGGGCTTAGAATTCGATCGAATGCGCTATTTCTTAGAATCAAATTCGATCGAATATGGACCTGCAGACCTATTCGAATGGAAAAAAAAGGTCAAATTAATTTCGGTTGGTCTTTTTGAATTCAAATTTCGAAGGTTTTTGAAATTCGACCCTTGATAAATCTTCCCCTTAGTGTACAAAGTGCAATTTTACACCCTGCTCAGCACTGGACTGGTTGCCCCAGCCACAAATCCTCGCCTCAGTCATAACCACCTGGGCAGCCCACCCCCGTTGCAAGCTTCCCCACTGGGCCCCCACCCCAGTCACATATCATTCGGCCCAACTAGGGTTGCCATCTGGCCGGTATTTCACGGATCCGGACTGTATTTTTGATGGTTGATCCTAATGTTAATTAGGAAAAAAAGATACATTTATTGAAAAGGCTGGTGTTTTTTTCAAGAAAAGGTGGCAAACCTAGGCCCAAACCCCCTCCTCCTCCCACCGACATGTACCTTGTTTTATTTTCTGGGGTCGGCCAGGAGGTCAGAGGGCAGCGTAAATGATTTCAGAAGGGGAGCAGGTCTGCAATCAGTGGGACCTCACAAGGGCCAGGCCCACTGGGTTGATTAGTGATTTCAGGCACTGACGTATGTTCCATCACCCGAACGCACTTTTGATAATTTAAAAAAATGTATATTTAAAACAATTAACATATTGGAGTTTATCTTTCAGGGTTTCGGCGCTGGTAATTTCAAGTCATTGTTTGAGGCCATTGAGACCGATCAAGATGCCAGAGGAAATCTGACTGTCTATACGGCCAATGGAGAGCATCAAGTTTTATAATGATAATATTCATTTAGACATGCTACCAGGTAGCAGATCATATGAGGTGGATCATGGCAAAAGGCAGAAGCATGAATAAAGTTCTAGGTAATATAAGGCATGACATGGCAGGACAGTGTTTGATGTAAAATAGTTAATAAATAGAAATATAAAAAAAAGTGTCAATTTGATTCCCTGCACCCTTATCACATGGAAACAAACCTGCAGTGTTGTGTTGAGTGTGGACAATATTTGAAACCTAGTAACACTAGACAGTCCCTATCTAAAATCCCTACAGCTCATTATGTATAACACCTGGATGGCCACCATGTCTAGCATAACCAGGTCTGGACTGGAAGTCAAAATAGGCGCTGGCATTCCAAGTACACAGAGGCACAAACAGCCCCCACCAGCCCACTAAATAGTGACTTTCTATGGCATCTTACAGCAGCCCCTCTGGCATTTGCCCTAACCCACAGATTGCCAGTCCTGGCCTGAACATAACCATGATCAACCTCAAAGTGTCTCTTTTCTACCCTTCCCAATTAAATTTGTAGTTGTCTCCAAACTAACCATCGCTTGTCTTTCTTTAATAGTACAGGTATGGGATCCTTTATCTGGAAACCTGTTATCCAGAAAGCTCTCCCACAGACTCTATTTTAATCAAATCATTCTAAATATTTACATAATAATAAAACTGTACCTTGTACTATTCCAACTAAGATATAAATCTTCATTACTGAAGACAAAACAATCCTATTAGTTAAATTTTTAGTAGACAAACCAGTATGGAGAGTCAAATTATGGAATGACCCCCGATAACTGAGCATTCTGGATAACAGATCCATGCTAGTATCATATTTCAGGTGATTTCATCCTGAGTCGTGGAGTTGGAAGCAATTTTGAGTATCTGGAGTCAGAGTTGCCAAAAATGTACTGACATTGACTGCGAATAACTTTAAATACAGGCCCTGAAAATAATCAAATCAGATTTAAGAGCTTCTGTGAAGGAGGTTGTGGCAGAAGCAATTCTGTTTCTAAGAACAATACTATAGTTAATGTATTTTATTAAACAGCTTTTTGTCACGTTAAGTGATGGGTGAATTTATCCAAATTATATCAAATTTGTGGCAAAACTGTTGCGAAAAAGCGGCAGTGTCAAAAAAAGGACGTCGGCATCCGTTCTTTGGACCCCATCGCATTTTTGCTGGAGAATGTGCACGGGCATCCAAAAACCGGATGCGCACGTCCAAAAAGAGGCGCTGGCGGCACAAAGAATTTGGCGAAGCAACACTCCCCAGATTCGCCCTTCACTAGTCACGTTCAATTAATATATATTAGTTGTTTTAGGGTTTCCAATTGTGTTTGGTTTATGAGTTTATATTTTTGAGCTTTGGCAGTGCTAAAATGCCTTGTATGTTGTGTACTTAACTTCTTTCAATCAACATGGAAAATAAATTAGGAACAGTAACACCAAAAATGTGTTCTAAAGTAATTAACATATAATATACTGTTAGCATGCACTGGTAAAAGCTGTGTATTTGCTTCAGAAAGACTAGTATAGTTTATATAAACAAGCGGCTGTGTAACTATGAGGGCAGCCATTCAAGCTGCTGGAAAAAAGGAGAAAAAGCACAGGCTACCTAGCACATAACAGATGAGCCCTGTCCAATACAATGGTGTTTATCTGTTATGTGCAATGTAGCCTTTTTTCCAGCAGCTTGAATGGCTGCCCCCATAGTTACACAGCAGCTTGTTTATATATCAGTGCAGAGCAACAGTAAATTATATTTTAATTACTTTGATACACAAATGATTCTAGGACAGTTGGCACCTTATCAGAAATGGGTCAAACCTCCACATTTATGTTACTGCAACAGCATCAGTTCTGGCCTTCCCCAGCAAAGGTATCCAGCAGGACTTTCAGTTGAGGTTGCAGCAGAACTGATTAAAGTGGAATTCAACCCACCCCCCCGGCGCTAACCCTCTCCCCCCCTAGGTCCCCCTCCCCCCCAGGCTATTGCCCCAAAGTCACTACTTAGCCCTGTGTAGGTCCCCTCCAGCGAAGTTCACTGGGGCCATTTTCTCTTGCAATGGCTTCTTCCTGGGGCATTTTCTCTTGCAATGGCTTCTTCCTGGGGCATCTTCTCTTGCAATGGCTTCTTCCTGGGGCATCTTCTTTTGCAATGGCTTCTTCCTGGGGCATCTTCTCTTGCAATGGCTTCTTCCTGGGGCATCTTCTCTTGCAATGGCTTCTTCCTGGGGCATCTTCTCTTGCAATGGCTTCTTCCAGGATCCGGCTCCGTCGCCGGTGCATTCGCAGTAGGACGCAGGTACTACTACACATGCGCACAAAGTTCACGATGTTCAATCGGCGAACTTTGTGCGCATGCTCAGTAGTACCAATGTTCCACTGTGCATGCGCTGCCAAACGCAGCCGCATCCAGAAAGAAGCCGTTGCAAGAGAAAATGACCCCCGTGAACTTCTCTGGAGGGGACCCACACAGAGGGGTAATAAGTGACTTAGGGGCAATAGCCCGGGGGGAGAGGTAGGCCGGGAGGGGGCCTACGGGGGGGTGGGGGACAGGGGGTTGAATTCCCCTTTAATGATTCCGCTCTATAACAGGTCCATATATGTTTTTTTTTAAATATTTATAAACTGTAAACTGCTGTTATTTCATACATGCCGCTCATTCCTATCACGTCCCACAATAAAATGAACACTGGAAAGCCGCAAGACATGCGATAACAGCAGCTGAATGGGTTATTGTACATACCCAAGGTTTAAATAGCACCAAGCCCTGTTGTAAAAGATTAAAGACTTGAAAGTTAATATTTATATCGCACAGGAGAAACAATTCCTCTAGAGTGACCTGAGCAGCAGAGTATATCCTAGCATATATTTCAGTTCAGAAAACCGGAGCACCAGTTTCTTATCACTTATAACATTAAAGGAGAAGGAACGGTCTTTTAACTAACCAAAAAAAGGCACCCTCAAGTGATTGCATGTACTTACCTGAAAACTTGTGCCTGTTCACCTATCAGGAGAAAACTGCACAGGATTCATCCAGAGAGCACCATGGAACCATTGTCTTTTGGCTTCTTCTATCATCAAATTTACCGGGGCAGACGCATACACAGTAGAATGAAATAGCAACTTTTTCATTAAAGTTTGGCTTTTCACCCTTAGTGATGCACCAATCTGTCAGAACAGAACCCAGTCCTAGCTATTGCAACATAACAGACAATATTATTTCCTGAAAGTTTACATAATGGCAACTTAAAAGCTGACAGAAGATTTTTTTTCAGCACAGGGGTCAGTCACTCTTGGGAAACTGCTCTCCTGCACTGTGTTCCTATATTTTTTTAGCAAGGCACAACAGGGTACCATGATGTCAATCAATATAACTTACATACAGTTGAAAAAGTATTTATGTGGACTGATATGTAGCACTACAGGTTAAGCAGAGTTGACATAACTGACAAACACAAATTGCAAGGTATGACAAGTCTGATATGCAGCTGGGGCACCAGTATTGGATCTGCCTTTGCTCCACTGCTAAACTACTATGGGCTCTGCCTTTACTCCCCTGCTAAACTACTATGGGCTCTGCTGCTAAACTACTATAGGCTCTGCTGCTAAACTACTATGGATTCTGCCTTTGCTCCACTGCTAAACTTCTGTGGGCTCTGCCTTTGCTCCTCTGCTAAAGTGCTATGGATTCTGCCTTTGCTCTGCTGCTAAATTACTATGGGCTCTGCTTTTGCTCCTCTGCTAAACTACTATGGGCTCTGCCTTTGCTCTGCTGCTAAAGTACTATGGGCTCTGCTGCTAAACTACTATGGGCTCTGCCTTTACTCTGCTGCTAAAGAACTATGGGCTCAACCTACACTCCACTGTTAAAATACTATGGGCTCTGCCTTTGCTCCTCTGCTAAAGTACTATGGGTTCTTCCTATGCTCTGCTGCTAAACTATAATTAAACTATAATGGGCTCTGCTACTAAACTACTATGGGATCTGCCTTTACTCTGCTGCTAAAGTACTATGGGCTCCACTGCTAAAATACTATGGATTCTGCCTTTGCTCTGCTGCTGAATTACTATGGGCTCTGCCTTTGCTCCTCTGCTAAACTACTATGGATTCTGCCTTTGCTCTGCTGCTAAATTACTATGGGCTCTGCCTTTGCTCCTCTGCTAAACTACTATGGCCTCTGCTCCTCTGCTAAATTACTATGGGCTCTGCTGCTAAATTACTATGGGCTCTGCCTTTACTCAGCTGCTAAACTATTATGGGCCCTGCCTTTGCTAAACTACTGTGGGTTTTGCCTTAGCTCTACTGGGACGTTAGCATGGACTCTGCCATTGATCTGCTTTTACACTAATGTGGGTTATCTAGAGCTACTATCAAGTATAAAGGGAGTATGGGGGGGTAAGGGGGGGTCTGTCAGGAGCCCCATGTCAGGGTGGGGCTGAAATATGTGAAGTTGGGTTTGCAGGCAAAGTGGACTGTTCTTGGGTGGATCATGGGTTATGGCCTGCCAGGAGTATCAGGGGCATGCAAATCTACAAGAACATATTTGTTTTATAAAATCCCAGTCTTATTTGGGTCCCATTTGGCTGCAGACCAAGCAGTTTGTGGTGGTTGGTGCTGGCTCTGGTCCTTGAGTTGGGGCCACAAATACCTGGCCTAAGAGCCTAAGACCAGTGGCGTAACTAGAAGTCACAGGGCCCCCCTGCAAAACACAATTATGGGCCCCCCAACTTATCTTGGTCAATGCAACACAAAGGCCACAAAGCCCTGCTATAGCCACAAGCATATAATGTGTAGAAAGGAACACATCCATACAGGTTTAAAAAGCAAAATATACTTTATTGAAAAAACATTTCAACTTAAACCTCTCTCAGTCTTCCAGTAGAGCAGATTATGGCATAGACAAACATCTGCAAAGTACAAATAAAGAATATTATATATCTCACTTTTTTTGTTTTCAATGTTATTTGTGTTAATGACTAGTATATGTAATTGCCTTATAACAGATGGAAGTGTACTATTTATGTAGGGTATTGAATTTTTTCATACTGTATTTTTGTTTTCTATTTTTGCATTTGACATTCGCATGTCCCACACCATGTATATAATCCAAATGATCTGTACATTACTGCACAACTTCATGAACACATTTAGTAATACCAGTTTTTATCATATCTACACTATCGCTATCTATTTATCTATATAAAGCCATAAAGCAGGGCAGGACTGCTGCTTCCTATAATGGGGATCAGATAGGATCTGTGCAGCCACTGGGACAGAATGCTCTGTTATACAGATAGCTAGAATCTCAGCTGCCATAAAGCAGGGCAGGACTGCTGCTTACAATTTGTAGGTAGGGTTGCCATCTGGTTGGTATTTTACTGGCCTGGCCGGTAAAAGTGATGGTTGATCTAAATGTTATTAATAGGGAATAAAGATAAATATATATGAAGGCCCGTGATATGATCCCAATGTTATTAATAGGAAACTAGTTATTAATGATAATACTGTAATGGTTTTCTCTCCCTTTCTATAAAACCCCTTTACCTGTTTAATCTCAGTTCCTTTTCTGTTAAAATATCTCTATAGCACTTTTTATACTGCCCCTCTTGTCCCTTTTGTTTTCTATCTGGTCTCTTCTTTCCTTGTGATTTATTACTTTTTACAATTTTCCATTCCCCAATTCTCTCCTTCATCTGTATTCTTTCCATCTTTTCACACTTTCAAAAATCCCCTCAAAACTTCCACACTGCAGCATCATATTCCCACACTTTTATTAGGTATACAGACAAATCACCCCAAATATGAAAGTCTGGGGTCCTCTGAACATTGGTTATGCCCAATTTGTATAGGTGTACCCAAGCAAGTGGCAAAGAGGGGCCCAAAAACGAAGACCCCCATTTGGTCTGTCATTTACACAGTATTGGGGGGGGGGTAAAGGCAGAAAAATAGTACGTTCACTCCAGAAAACCATACATTTTTGGAAAGTACACATTCCCCTGAATCTAAATTGGGCATGCGTGTCTTGCTGCTGCAATGCACCAAGCTGCAAACCTTTCCTAAATTTGGTGATTTTACACTTCTGAAAATCGTCTAAAAACATTGCAGTTGGTCAGATTTATCTTACCCAATTTTTTACAAAGAATTGGAAAACACACTAGATATTGACACCACGGCTTGACTGAATACACTGATGCCCAATATGCATAGATAAAGCAAAGCAGCTGGCATGTGCGGACCCCAAATATAAACAGTGCATATGAATTTTTAAAATCATCTGTGGATAGGGTTGCCACCTGTCCGGTTTTGAACCGGACAGCCCGGTATTTTGAAGGGCTGCCCGGTTCAATGCTTCCTGCCCGGTTTTCCATATAAGGAAAACCGGGCGGGATTAGCTTGATTGACGCCGCGATCGGCCAATCGGCGATCGCGGCGTCATAGCTCCGCCCCGTGATGTCACGGGACCGCCCACTGATGTCACAGGACCACCCACTGACGTCACAGGACCGCCCCGTGACGTCATGGGACCACCCCCCTGTCCGGCTTGAGCCACAGGGAAAGGTGGCAACCCTATCTGTGGAAATAAATGGCGCTACATACAAGTCCCAGCTTTAATTAGTTAAACTCAATTTAATTAAAGAATATGTCACATTTCATGTAATTAATTTAATTACCTGTACACATGCAGGACTACATGTAAACACGAAGCAGCTTACATGGATGGAACTACATAAAAGTGGCAGGCTGGCAGCTTTAACGTGATTGGTCCAAAACCTAACAAGCCTATTGGCTATGAAAAAGCGGAAGTAAAAAAAAAATTGGTGACTAACGCAGGTTACGCAGCGCAGGGAAAGGGTAGCGACTTGAGAGGGATTAAGTCATCACGGAGCAGTAGAACTGGCTGAGAGGGAGGGCGGAAGTCGGAGGGGGAGGACTGAGGAGGGAGGGCGGACAACTGAGGGCGGAATACTGAAGAGGGAGGGCAGAAAGCTGAGGACGCAGTAGAGAGGAGGGAGGGCGGAAGGATGAGGGCAGAGTATGGAGGCGGGGGGGGGGGGGGGGCCGAGGACGGATGTGTGCAACATCTGAGGATGGGTGACTGCAAAAACACCCAATATTTTTTTTTAAACCATGCCCACTTTTGGCCACACCCATTTAGCAAAACATAATTCAGTCATGCCAGTATCAAATGGATAATCAGAATACCAAATGCAGATCTGACGGTATACTGCATATACTACATAGAAATTGATAATTAGCATACTAGCCCTTGCTGTGCCAGTATAATCTGTAGAAATAGTCAATGAGCACTCCATTAATCCCAGACAAGCAAGTGAGATCACTAAAACATGGACAATGAACAAAGTCTCTGTGACCTTGTCTGTGCTTGTGATTGGCAGTAAGGCAGAGCCAAGAGACAACCAGGTAGTGGCTTCAATGAAAAACAGGAGTAGGAGAGACCTGAGTAGAAGAATAGTAATAAATAACAAAAACAACAAAATTTTGTCTCTTAATAATACAGCTCATAGCACAACAGTTTATGAGCTGCCAGGCATTTACTTTGTGACCCCCATTTGAAAGCCAGGTCAGAAAGATAAGTCAAATAAATTAAAAACTATTAAAACTGAAGGATGAACACAGTAGCAGTTCCATGATATACCCACAGAATTCACAGCGTGATGGCAAGGAGCAATTCCATGTATAGATACCCCGCAGAACTAAGATAATTTTTAGATGTTCAATTATGATCACATATCAGCATACATTGTGTACAGTCTGAATGTAAACAATAGAAATTAATCTCAACCATACATCAAATGGATGCCAACATGAATTATGTTGTAAAAACATATACCCCCCCCCCATGTAATAAAAGGCACTAAGTTTGCCCAAGAGCAGTAACCCATAACAACCGATAAAATGCTTGCCTTTAAACAGGTGACCAGTAAATTCTACCTGCTGATTGGTTTCTATGGGTTACTGCCCCTGGGCAATCTTAGTGTCTTTTATAAGATAACCCTAAGTGATTAAAAGTACATTAGCAAGTACAAAAGGAAAGAAAACAGATTTCTATAAAAGTGAAATTTGTACAGTATAAACAATACAAGGGTGTTTATTGTTGTATTAGTTATTGTGAGATACTGGGAAGCTGGAAAGCAAGAACAAGAAATCATACAAAATCAAAGTAATTTCACAGAACAATAAACACCATAGTTTTGGCTGTGCAATCATATCACTTGCACTGTGATCACAAAGGTTTAATATGGTTTTGTGTGTGTGTGATCATTTCAAACCTGTGTGATCACAGTGCAAGTGATATGATTGCACAGAGCTAATTCATGGAGGATGTTGCATTATTCCTCTTATTCCTGTTATTACATTTTACATTGCTATAGAGCTGGTTTTAACTACTCTGTAAAACATGAAAGTTAAAAGGAAATAAACTGTGAGAGTGTTACTCACCATTCTGCTCTTGTCGTGCCAACATTAGGGAAGGGTAAATCACTACTAGGGTACAGAGAAGGGAATCAATTTGTACTAAGCTCATCATGTATAAATGTTAGATATGAGACTCTAAGTGCAGACTCAGGGGGGAAAACAAAATAAAACTTGTCAAATCAGCACCATCAATTGATTTCCCTGCCCCTGCAGCAATGGGCCCAGAACTTAGCCACTTTGATTCCTCTGTGTGCCTTTTAAATAGGGAAAACTTTTCTGAAACTAAAGCAGAGGTAACTGTTGAAGCAGTCAAAGTTGCACTCACGTTTGATAACATGCCTGGTAATGAGGCGGGTTACAACAGGGGGAGGCAGCACAGTAGTTGCAGGCACACATACACACGCTTACACAGCTTGTGTGACTGTGACATGGCAACGCGATGCTGCTACAAATGGCTCCTCCTCCAGGATACTTCTCTGTAGACTGCGGTAGGCGGGCCTCGCTCGCTACTTCAGTGGTTTCCTGAGCAGACTGGCCACTACCACTGTACCGGGGGGGGGGTCCCCCCAAATTTAATTGGATCAGATTCGGAGGGGGGAGGGAGGCACTTTACCTTGTCAGCTACCTGGCACCTGCTATGCTCACGCGCAGAGTTTCCTTATTGGTCAGTCTTAAAGCAGAGCGAATCACGTGGTAGTAGGTTCCTCGCAAATAGGCGGCAAAGTCCATTGTGCAGGGGGCCCTAATCTCTGTCAAAAACATATATCCTGTCAGCATGACGATGCTATACGGTTATATGAGGAGGGAGAGAGGGCAGGTGGCGCAGTAAGGTTACTATGTTTGTGTGAGATTGTATACAGGCAGAATGGCTGAGGTATAGAGTGGCACAGTGACAGGGCACAGGGAATTCAAGCTGGTGTAACAATTGTTTGGGGATCCCCATTTCCAGGCAACTTCCCAAGATATTTAGGGATAGATAAGGGAATTGTGCAGTTTATGCTACATATTAAGCAGGACAGACCTGTTACCTGTAGATGAGTACAGTCTAGCAATTGCTTGACTTCCTGGTGTATTTAGTGCACAGGTTGGCTAAATCCATTTTCTAGGCATCAAGTTTGCCTCCAGCTCACAATTTGGCAGCTTAGCCAGGTAATGGAAGGAGAGCAGCCCAAGCCTACAGTGGAGCTCAACGTCAATAGTTTTGTTGTTAAGTTGTGGCGTATTGTAAACAGCCCCCATTACCAGTCAATATGGTGGGATAATGTTGGGAGAAATGTTGTTGTGGCCAAGCAAATGTTTGTGGCTGAGGTGCTATGCCCCGGGGTACCGCACAGAGAAGAGACTGATCTTTTCAAAACCAAAAACTTTGAGAGCTTTATCCGCCAGCTGAACCTGTATGGCTTCAGGAAGGTACAGAAATCTGATGGCAAACCCTGTTACCCAGAAGAAGACGGCGGGGTTCACATTTTTCACAATCCCAACTTCCAAAGGGAACATCCAGAATTGTTGGTCAATATCAAGAGGCTGACCAGCAGTAACAAGGCCAAAATAGCTGCAGGTCTTGTAGTGAAGTCTCGACCAAAGATTTGCTTGAACGTGCTATGTACCTGTACAGTTGGGGAGCATAGAAATCTGTACAGTCAGGGTGAGTTGTGTGGTTTAGGATTCAGTTTACTTTGAGAACAAAGAATTTAATAGTATAGTGCCAAATGATGTAGCTTACCATGTGCCAAGGTTCGTGTTCTGGGTTTTTATTACGGTTTACAAAAATATCATGCACATTTTTATTTGCCACTGTAAGAAAACCCTTATGAATTTAAGGGCTTAAAAAAGACACACTGTTCATACAAGCTATGGCAGTGAAAGTGTATATATTTTGAGCTGACTAAGCACCCTATCGTTGTTCTGCATGCAACACGGACATGGGATCCTTTATCTAAAAACCCAAAATCCTCAACTTAAAGGGATACTGTAAAAAAAAACTTTTTTCAAAATGCATCAGTTAAAGGAAAACGATACCCGCCCGAACAATGTAGGTCTCTATAAACAAATATTGCATAAAACAACTTATATGTAAAACCCTGCTTCATGTAAATAAACAATTTTCATAATAATACACCTTTTTAGTAGCATGTGCCATTGGGTAATCATAAATAGAAAATATCCATTTTAAAAAATAAGGACAGCCTCCTAGGATCCAACAGTGCACACAAACATACCAAAAAATATATAAAGTTATGTCACATGAGCCAATTAACAGACAGAATTTGGTCTTTTGCTTCAACACTTCTTCCCTTTACAGTTATAGTTGAAATATTTCTGGTCAGGTGATCTCTGAGGCAGCACACAGACCATCATGAAATGGTGGTTCAAGGCAAGAGATGTAAAAAGGCAATATTTACTTAAATATATATACCAGGTAGGTAAGATTCTTTAATATGTCACTTGATTTGATCTGTTGCTCAAAAATTCATTTTCGGGGTATAGTTTTCCTTTAATAGTGCTGCACCAGCAAAATTTGGAGCTGAAACCCATTTTTCTCAAAATAGCAAACAGATTTTTTTATATTTAATTTTGAAATCTGACATGGGGCACGACATGTTGTCAGTTTCCCAGTTGCCCCAAGTCATGTGACTTGTGCTCTAATGTTCAGTCACTCTTTACTGCTGTACTGCAAGTTGGAGTGATATCATCCCTCTCCTTCCCCCCTAACAGCTGCCTGTTAGATGTAAGAACAGCACTCAAAAGTAAAATCCAGGTCCCACTGAGACACCTTCAGTTACAGGAGAAACAACAGCATGCCAGAAAGCAGTTCCATCCCAGTGCTGGCTCATTCGGAAAGCACATGACCTGGCAAAATGACTTGATATGGCTGCCTACACACCAATATTACAACTTAAAAAAATACACTTGCTGGTTCAGGAGTTCAATTTTATATTGTAGACTGAATTATGTGCAGTGTAAACAGTGTATTTTAGAAATAAAAAATACACCATAAAAATCATGACAGAATCCCTTTAAGGTTACACTATGCCCCATAGAGGCAGCAAAAAAAATGAAAAATTGAGCTTATTAAGCTTCTCTCCAATCAAAAGCATTCACCCTGCACAGTATTGGGAAAGGGCGGCACAGCTAACTGAATCTACTGAAGAAGAGCCCTTAGCGTATTGTGAAAGAATAAAGGCAAAACAGTATGCATTTTTTTAAATTATAGCTATGATAAATACTTTATATATTTTTTATGCAGGTGCAAGTTCAGGACCAGAGATGCATGAACCTAAATCTCACATTGTGCAACTTGAAAACACTACTACAGATGCCTCATTCTTCCCACCCTTGAGCAGCAATATACATTTTCCAACAACAGGGGATCATTATTCAGGCCTGCTGCCAGTTCAGGTGCATTGTGCTTTATCTTCCTCCACAATGGGAATTTTCTTCTTCAACTATCAGATAATTTTGAGTGAAGTCATATCTACTCATTGCTTCCTCTGTCCTTGCCCTGCAGGGTTTGTCTACAGTAGCAGAACAGGAGTATAGTACATTTATTTCACCCAGTGCATATATAATGTGGTCCCTGTTTTAAAGAGGAAATACACGCACCCTAAATAAATGAATATAAAATGATTCATGAATGTAATATACGTTGGTAACGCAAAAATGATTCACAATGCGAAAAGTTAATCCTTTGCGCGAACAAATTTTGCTTTGCGCGAATGCAATATACCTTTTGCGAACCCGGAAACTGTTTAGCGACCACTTCCCCCAGCGGAAGGCCGTTACCGAATTTTATACTTTGAGCTAATGCGCTGTCAATGTAATAAAACTTCTTACTGAAAAAGTCACAATTTTTGTTCCAAAAGATTACGACACCTTCAAGCACTTCTTAAGAGTGCGCAATTATAATCCGCAAATGCGCAATAAAGATTCGCAATGCAATAATCGTTTAAGGAACAATATTACATTGCGAGATGTGTATTTTAAAGGGGTGGTTCACCTTCAATTTAACTTTTAGTATATTGTAGAAGGGCCAATTCTAAGAAACTTTTCAATTGGTCTTCATAGTTTTTTAATTATTTGCAATTTTCTTCTGTTTCTTTGCAGCTTTCAAATGGGGGGGTCACTGACACCATTTAAAAACAAATGCTCTGTAAGGCTACAAATGTATTGTTATTGCCACTTTTTATTACTTATCATTCTATTCAGTCCATCCCCTATTCATATTCCAGTCTCTTATTCAAATCAATGCAGGGTTGCTAGGGTAATTTGTACCCTAGAAACCAAATTGCTTGCAAAATAGAGAGCTGCTGAATAAAAAGCTAAATATCTATAAAACCATAAACAATAAAAAATGAAAACCAATTGCAAATTGTCTCAGAATATCACTCTCTCTACATTATACTAAAAGTTAACTCAAAGGTGAACAACCCCTTTAACTCTTATTGGTGCGCAATGTTTTTCTCTTTGCGACTTTAATTACATTCCCCCCTTAATGTTTTTTCTTTTCTTTTTCACAATATTAGTTATTTTAAGAGTGTGTGGGGCAGAAAGCCATCTGTACAGCAGAAGCCGTGCACAGGTCCACCTCAAATACTATATATTAATGAAAAGTATGCTCTGCTTCATGCTAAAAACATTTATTTGTGCATTTTCACCATAATTAAAATTGTACATAAACACATTCACAAAAATTGATCACCACAGTGCAGTGTCTACCCCTCGGTCTGCATACCTTGTGTTAGCCATTAGTTATTTTACACTGCTAATATCATGAATTTGTAACAGGAGTGTCCCATTCTTTTCTGGGTTGCCAGCTGGTCCGAATGCCAAAGATACACAAGAACTGATGCTCAGTTCTGTCACTCAATATTACAGGAAAGCTTGAAATGAGAAGAGGATTGTGATGATTCACATAGGGAATTTGAGTAAGGGGGTCGAATAAGGAAACTGTGTCCAATAATGGTTATATGAATCTATTATTTTATATCGCTGTTGCAATATTTGGAATATATACTTTTTCGTCACATAAATGTTGTAAATATATAAATGAACACCAATAGAACCAGTATGAGTCAATATAAGTAATTGTAATTACATTTCATAAATGGCTTTGTAATTTGTTTTACAGACCCCTCCTAGGCAGTCACCAAACTCCATTAATATCCTGTCCCCAAAAAGACCTGATCAGGATTCAAGTGACTTCACAGAAGATGAGGTGAGTCTAGAACATGGATCCACAAACAGTGGCTCACGAGCAGCATGTTGCTCTCCAACATCTTGGATGTTGCTCTCAGTGGTCTCAAAACAGGTGCTTGTTTTTTAAATTCCAGGCTTGGGGACAAGTTTTGGTTCCATAAAACACAGTTTTACAGCCAGATAGAGCCTCATGTAGGCTGCCAGTCTACAAATAGCCAATCATTGGCACGCCCAGGAACTTTTTTCATTCTTGTGTTGCTTCCTAGCTCTTTTCACATTTTAATGTGGCTAATGGGTAAAAAAAGGTTGTGGACCCCTAGTCTAGAAACAATTTTTGATACTGTAAATGCATTGTTCTTTGATCCCAAATGGAATAGTAAATCAAACCTCAATAACCGTTTATTCATAAAGTAAAAATTCTTGTATTCTGCGTACCTGCTTGTGGTAGGGAAATTGGCTTAAGCAAAGTATATACCAATACACATCTTTTTTTTAACTTGAAAAAATCCATAGAAATCTCTTCACATGGAGCACCGGTGAAGCCATTAAAAGTATTTCTTTATGTCATTATCTTAAAATAACATGAAGCGCACACAAAAAATCCATAATCACCTCTAGGGGGCGGGGCTATTTTTCTCTTTACGGTAAGCTTCCCCAAAGTGCTACTTAATATATTAGTGCAATATAGATGAGCAGATAATAAATGTATTAAGATAATATTTTGCATCAAAATCTTTATACTATTACTGTGTAAACACATGTCCATACAGTTTCAGTTACGCAAGCTTATAACCATACATTTGCAGACCCCTCTAATGCAGTCTTCAATGCCAGTGGATTTCTTGTCCCCCAAAAAAACTGAGCTGAATCCCGGTGACTGCAAGAAAACAGAGGTGGGTTTTGGATCTCATATTAAAATGAGTTGGTATGTGTGCATGTGTGACCCAATGTGTGCAAGTATATGTTTATGCGTACATGGGAAAGAGTAGGTAGTGTCACACATTACATGTAGTGCCTTGCAAGTACAGTGGATAAAGGTAATGGCAAACAAGCTAGATATCATTTGAAGTCATATGCCATTACCTTAACAGCACCAGCAAATTAATTAGCATTTATTTAACAGAAATAAAATCAGATGTATTTTCTGTGCGTGAAGCATCTGATCTGTAAAGATGACAGTTGTTTTGGGCAAGTTTGACACACGCCAATCCACTACCTTCCACCATGTCTTTAATTTGCACAGGCACGGCGGCATTTGCAATGTGTGACATCAGCCATAGGGAATGTTTCAATTTTTAATTTTGCAATTAACAGGCAGATAATACAGAAGCATCGCTTTCATCAGTTCAAATACAGAATTGGGAAATTGTCCCCGATAATCAAAACAAAGGGAGAAAAAGACTATTAAACCAGGAAGTAGCACCTGGTAAGTGAATTATGGAAGCTAGATATGTGCTAAATCCAAGTTCCAAATTACTTTTAAAGCTCAAAGTCACCTTTTATTTCCAAGTAGAGGTGAATGCTTTTAGAGTGTGTCAGTAGAGTGTGTCAGTACTGTAATTTACTTCTGACAAGCCTTTCAGGGACTATCAATTGCAGTAGACTGCACAATAAAATCTTGCTATACATACCTAAATTTGAACTGACAGTTTGGCAGAATATGACCCTACTGTCTAGCTGGCCATGTAAATCACCTTGAAGGTCAAACAAACCTGGGATCCTATACAGCTGATATGTTTAATATTTCATGCTCCTTGTCAGTTTGTGCAAAGGCAGATGGAGAAATGAGAGGAACTGTAGATCCATGACTGATCACACAGTATGTGTCTGGACCATGAACATATTGCTCAGATCCTATAAAAGTCAGCCGGTATATATCCACCTTGAAGGTGTATAAATATAACAGTCCCACTGTAAATGTAAAATCAAAATGGCAACATTATGCTTGCAATATGCTGGTTGGAGATCACTTCTATGCCAACAATAGGCCATGCACTCCTACCAATTTCCTTTTCTATGTAAATGCAGTCAGTAGTCTCTTTTTATGCGCCTAATTATTGATGTATTTTGTGACATTGTTACTGTTTAAACATAATGTAATTATTAAGAGTGCATCTACTAGTTGAATGCATATAAAGTATATAATCTGCACACATTGTTTGTCCACAG
>CM044433.1:38729499-38741886 GCA_024363595.1 Xenopus borealis
TATGAATGCTTTAATAAAAATTTGAAACTGGATTTCATGTTTAATTTGAAAAGGACTTTTTATTATACAGATTTGTGTGTCTGGGTGACAGGTCCACTTTAAGCACAATGTATGCACTTTATTGATTGGTTGTGGCAACCATATTAATGGTATAGAATAAAATATTACAGTAATGTTTTTGTGGATATATATAAGCAAAATAGTATGGTAGAATACTATCAGATAGGGTTTTCTTTTTTGCACAAATAAATTGAATAGTATATTTTTCAGATACACTGGATAATTAGAATTTGAATATTCACTAGCTTTTCTTTGCACATTGTTTATTCTTTGCTGTATAGTGTGTATTGTAGTATATCTCATTGCTACATATGCCGCTATTTGTCTGTGTGTGTATAATGTGTAATGTATGGTTTGGGGACGGAAGGGAAAAACATTGTACTTTTGTCTCACTGTGTATGCTTTCTTTGTATGCAGGCAAAACACCTTGTATGGTTTTATAAAGACTGGAGATAAGTTTTGGGGTTGGGGGTAATATCTCCTAAGGTGTTCGATTGCGCATGCTCACACGAGTTTTGAGGCCAGTGCATGCAACAAATTGTGCGCATAAAGAATTTTGTGGGAAAACCCGCATTTTTTTATTCTGACTTGAGCACCAGTTTAATATAGGCTAACAAAGGAAGTTTTTTGCTCATATAGCCGAGAAGGAATAAGAGAGGACATTGGTTGGGGGGGGTACCAAAAGTATTGTTTAGTTTATCAACAGAGACCACGTTTGGTAGAGGCATATATGTCTATGGGGTAGATTTATCAAAGGTCCAAACGAAATAATGGAAGTTTTTTTTAACTCCCATAAATTCGAAATTCAAATGAAAAAAGATCACATTAAAATTTATTTAAAAAAAATGAATTTTTGAATTCAGGAGGAATAGTTTGAATTCGAATCAAAGTATTAGTTCATTTGATTGAATTTGAATTGAACAATTTGCCCCCCCAAAAATTAGATTTTTCAAAGGCAACCAAATGACTTGAAATAGGGTCTAGGACAGGGATCCCCAACCCTTTGAACCTGTGAGCAACATTCAGAAGTAAAAGGAGTTGGGGAGCAACACTAACATGAAAAATGTTCCTGGGGTGCCAAACAAGGGCTGTGATTGGTCATTTAGTAGCCCCTATGTGGATTATCATCCTATATTGGGGCTCTGTTTGGCAGTGCACCTAGCTTTTATGCAGCCAAAACTTGCCTCCAAGCCTGGAATTCTAAAATAAGCACCTGCTTTGAGGCCACTGGGAGCAACATCCAAGGAGTTGGAGAGCAACATGTTGCTCACAAGCTACTGGTTGTGGGTCACTGGTCTAGGAGGTCCCCCCATAGGTCAAATGGTCAAAGCCAATTTTTTAAAGGGACAATACATGATACATTTCGATATTCAAATTTTTTAACTTTTTTGCAAATTCAGATTAAATTTGGATTATTCCCCAGTTGAAGTACACAATTTCAATTCCATCCTTGATCTGCCCCTATGTGTTCTGATAGGCCAATGATAATATACAGTGGTGTGAAAAACTATTTTCCCCCTTCCTGATTTCTTATTCTTTTGCATGTTTGTCACACTTAAATGTTTCTGCTCATCAAAAACCGTTAACTATTAGTCAAAGATAACATAATTGAACACAAAATGCAGTTTTTAAATGAAGGTTTACGTTATTAAGGGAGAAAAAAAACTCCAAATCTACATGGGCCTGTGTGAAAAAGTGATTGCCCCCCTTGTTAAAAATAACTAAGAACAAAAGTAATTGAGATCTATCAGTCTGGTAAAGGTTATAAAGCCATTTCTAAAGCTTTGGGACTCCAGTGAACCACAGTGAGAGCCATTATCCACAAATGGCAAAAACATGGAACAGTGGTGAACCTTCCCAGGAGTGGCCGGCCGACCAAAATTACCCCAAGAGCGCAGAGACAACTCATCCGAGAGGCCACAAAAGACCCCAGGACAACATCTAAAGAACTGCAGGCCTCACTTGCCTCAATTAAGGTCAGTGTTCACGACTCCACCATAAGAAAGAGACTGGGCAAAAACGGCCTGCATGGCAGATTTCCAAGGCGCAAACCACTTTTAAGCAAAAAGAACATTAAGGCTTGTCTCAATTTTGCTAAAAAACATCTCAATGATTGCCAAGACTTTTGGGAAAATACCTTGTGGACTGACGAGACAAAAGTTGAACTTTTTGGAAGGTGCACGTCCCGTTACATCTGGCGTAAAAGTAACACAGCATTTCAGAAAAAGAACATCATACCAACAGTAAAATATGGTGGTGGTAGTGTGATGGTCTGGGGTTGTTTTGCTGCTTCAGGACCTGGAAGGCTTGCTGTGATAGATGGAACCATGAATTCTACTGTCTACCAAAAAATCCTGAAGGAGAATGTCCGGCCATCTGTTCGTCAACTCAAGCTGAAGCGACCTTGGGTGCTGCAGCAGGACAATGACCCAAAACACACCAGCAAATCCAATCCTCTGAATGGCTGAAGAAAAACAAAATGAAGACTTTGGAGTGGCCTAGTCAAAGTCCTGACCTGAATCCTATTGAGATGTTGTGGCATGACCTTAAAAAGGCGGTTCATGCTAGAAAACCCTCAAATAAAGCTGAATTACAACAATTCTGCAAAGATGAGTGGGCCAAAATTCCTCCAGAGCGCTGTAAAAGACTCGTTGCAATAAGAATAAGAAATCAGGAAGGGGGCAAATAGTTTTTCACACCACTGTACATTTAAGACTGTATTTAGCAACCAGTTTCTGAATACTATGTTAGGTAATTGGAGGCTTCAGTAAAGGGACTTGTTTTGGTAGGAACATCAGATTGTCTTGAATAAGCAATTAAGGTGGGCATAGATGTAGCTATCTTATTTTTATACTTCATTTTGACATATTTATTAAATTTTTAATAGTTTGTTGTGAGCTGTGCCGCCATCAGGGGCCCAGGGATGAAGGGGGGCCCGGCAGTGGAGCAGGGGAGCGCAGGTCCAAAATGCCCGTGTGTAAGGGCCCTAACAGAACAGAACACTACTTCCTGCTTTTCAGCTCTCTAGGGCAGGTCTACACGAGGAGATTCGGGGAGATTAGTCGCCCCGGCGACAAATCGCCTCGTCTTTTGGGCAACTGACCCCCCCGAACCGCTTCCCCCTGTCTTGCACCGGCTAAAACGAAAATTGCCTGTGGCAGTTCGCACGCAGCACTAGGTTTTCCGATATTGCCAGAAGTTTCCTCAAAACGCCCGTGTGTAAGGGCCCTAACAGACACAAGAAAACATCTGTCTTGTTATCATAGCATGCATCCCTACCACCAACACATTAAACTAGAACTATGCAGCAGTGCTTGTATGTTTAAATAAGGGCTTTACAGTCATACAGTTCTCTGCTATGTTTGAAAGTAATTTATTCATTTATGCTGCAATCCTGCACTAATTATTGCAACAGCTGCTTTACATCCAGTCTGAATCTAAGGACAAGGGTAAGTGAGGTTCACTGAGGATGACTAAAACTATGATTGAATCACACGAACGTATGTAAGCGCCAAACGCAGGAAAAATGCAGCATGTAGCTTCTGAACCTGCGTTTGGCGCTTACACGCGTCTCATGGGTACAACCTCATTGAAAAGAATGGGCGCCCACTGTGTAAATCTGGCCCTGGGGACAGTCCCTCTTTTGACAGCTCAACCTGCAGTCCCTCATTTGTACTGGAAAGTCCCTCTTTTCTCGGCACTGATCAGCCAGAAAAAGAAACAAAATTTCTAACTTAATTGGCTTTTGGATGAGAGTCCAGAACAGCTAAAAGGTGCAAATTAGTTGTTTTTTTAACAATTATGAGATACGAAAATAAGTAATTGTAAATGTAAGCTTAGATAAGGAGGTCCCTTGGGAAAAGTAAGACTCAAAGCAACAGCAAAGTGCAACTCACCTTCATTAGCAAAACTGTAATAGCTGAAAAAAAACACAGAAATATTTTCAGACTTTCATTACCTGCTAAATTTTGTAAAACGAACATGGTAATTAGGGGGTGTGGCCACAAAAATTGCACCACTCTGTGCGCAGCAAATTTTTTTTGTCCCTCTTTTTATTTTCAACATGTTGGGAGGTATGCAATTGATCCTTAGCATTCAGCTCAGCAACATGACCTATGCCCCTCCTTTAGTCACTGATTACTGGTTACTTCCTGGAAACTATACTGAAAATATTTTTTATTTTGCACAACCTATCCATTTACCCAGGTTTTATATTTGCCCTGAGCAATTTCTTTAAAACACTGCCTTGGGGATGTCTGTGCTTTTATTTGTTCAGGTAAAAAAGGGAGAGTGCCAAAGTGTTAGAAGTTGTACTGAAGACAAACATTGATCTCTGATAGCTTACTGTGAGGTCAGAGGCCATAGGCAAACATAAACCCCATAATGCCAGGGAGTGAGAATAGCTGAATTCCTGACCTCTGACATCAGTCTGAACTCTAACCTGATTATGGATGAGAAGAGAGCAAAATAAAGGATATATCATTTATTCAAAGATTCAAGAGGGCACACAGTGGCTTGCCTTATCACTGATGAGCTTTATCATGGCAGAGGTCATGTCTATTAAATCCTTCCTTTCAGCTTTCAAAGTACTTGCCCTGTACCTCAACCCCATATTATTCCACTAAACTTGACCTGTGATAAGTAGCAGAGAAATGCAATGAGATGTGTAGTTTAAAATATATATAAAATGAAGCTACAGCAAGGTTGCAACTTGTCTGTTTTATACCAGCACTAAATGGAATGCATGAAAACGAGCATGCAATGGGTTCAAAATACAGCTACCTGGTTAAGGGTTGGGGCAGACGGGGAGATTTAGTCGCTTGGCGATTATCGCTTCTTCTGCGAGGCGACAATCTCCCCGAACTGCCTGCTCCCTGCCCGCAGCCTGCATGAATGATGAAACACGAGTGCCAATGCACTTGCATTGCTTCGATTTCCGGAATCGCCCGAAGTGCATTGGTGCTCGCGTTTCTTCATTCATGCAGGCTGCGGGCAGGGAGCAGGCAGTTCGGGGAGAGGCGATAATCGCCAAGCGACTAAAGGGTTGAGCTGTCAAAAGAGGGACTGTCCTGCTCAAAACAGGACAGTTGGGATGTATGTGATAGGGGGGCACTGATTAGCTACCTCTAAAATTGTTTTATACCTACCCCTAGTCCGTGTTCACACCCCTCAGTCTTACACCCCTTCCTTTCATCTGTAACTCTCCGTTGTTCTCCCATTCAACGCTCACCCATCCTCTGTTCCCTAAAATCCTGCCACACTAGTAGCAGGCCTTTGTGGCCTTTCCACAAATCCGGGCCTGGTGTCAGACACGAAACAGATCTTGTAAGCAAATGTGATGTTCAACTTTCTTCTTTTAGACATGAGTATTATATTTACATATTTAAAGGGGTTGTTCACCTTTGAGTTGACTTTTAGTATGATGTAGAGAGTGGTATTCTGAGACAATTTGTAATTGTTTTTCATTTTTTATTATTTTTGGTTTTTGAGTTATTTAGCTTTTTATTTAGCAGCTTTCCAGTTTGCAGTGTCAGCAATCTGGTTGCTATGGTCCAATTTACCCTAGCAACCATGCATTGATTTTAATGAGAATATGGAATATTAATAGAATAGGGTCAGGAAATAAAGATGAATAATAAAAAGTAGCAATAACAATAATTGTGCAGCTTTAGAGAGGATTTGTTTTTTGAGGGTGTCGGTGACCCCTTTTGAAAGCTAGAAAGAGTCAGGAGAAGAAGACAAATAATTCATAAACTATAAAAAATAAATAATGAAGACCAATTGAAAGGTTGCTTAGAATTGGTCATTCTATAACATACTAAAAGTTAACCTGAAGGTGAACCACTTTAATGGCAATATCGCTCTTATGATGAGAATGACTTGTTCACTTCAGCCACGCAGTACTAGGCATGAGATCAGCAATTTCTTTTTTTCTATATTTGTGTAACGTGAGTATTATATTGTATTCTAACAACTTGCCTATAAGCTAGCGTGCGACCTGTAAGCACTTAGCAAACTATTTCTTCAGGAAATCTGCCAGGTCATCATTCAGAAGTGCCCCTTGAATGCCGTCAATAAGAGTTGTGAGATAAGAAAAGCCTTTTGCAAAATATATATATATATATATATATATATATATATATATATAATATGGGTTGTTTGTACAGGATTATTATAGAGGAGGAGTTGCTCTACAGTTTAAGTAGGCAATATACTCTTCTTTAACATTAGTGCAATGGAATATTCTGAATCTTTTGAATCTATCATTTTTGTTATTTCTTCAACTGAGCAGGGTAAAAAGGGAAATTGAAGGTACTCCATGTTTGATCCTTGCAAGGCAGATAATTAGATTCCCAGGCACAGATCATTACTCTGCATAATGGACTCATGCTAAATAAACAGCACAGCATGGGGGTTATTCACTGGTAATTATCGATGTTTAAGGGCTGGTGCAGACAGGGACATTTAAATAAAAAAGCGCCAGCGCCATTACACATGCGGCGCGATATTTCCGGAATCACCCGAAGTTTCCACACAAAGTAACTTTGCGCGATTCCGGAAATCGCCGCGCCGCAGGTGCATTGGCGCTTTTTAATTTAAACAGGGAGAACGCAGTTTGGGGAGATTGTCGCCTGGATTAATCGCCAGGCGACAGAATCTCCATGTCTGCACCCAGCCTTAAGGATGAACCATGGAGTAGCTTTACTTATTCATATTTAAAAACAATAGGCAAAAAGTATGTTCCGCAAAAGCCCCATTTATTGAACTCACTTGATATATTGTCCCCTTAAAGCCTGACTAACAAAGAATTCGGCTATTTTGTTCTACTGCACATGTGTCTGCCCCAGGAAATTTGAAGAAAGAAGAAGAAGGAAGCCAATCGCTCTGTGGTCCTTGCTGGAAGAACCCCTGGACTGGTGCAGGAGCACCAACTCGGGGTGTGATGCAAGTACTGTATATATATATATATAATCACTTGGTGGTGCATAACTTTTGGCACCCCCAATTAAATATGCCTTTCATTCTCCTTTAATTATATCTTAGTTTGGATCAAGTACATGGTACTGTTTTATTATTACAGCTAAAAAATAACTAATTTTAAAAAATGTTATTTACGGTTATGCTCATAAGGTAACCATCTTCACCTGTGATCTGTTTGCTTGTTATTAGTGGGTGTGTATAAAAGGTCAGTGACTTTCTGGACTCCTGACAGACCCTTGCATCTTTCATCCAGTGCTGCACTGATGTTCTAAGTCATGAGGAAAGCAAAAGAATTGTCAAAGGATCTGCGGGGAAATGGTAGGTGAACTCTATAAAACAGGAAAGGGATATAAGAAAATATTAAAGGAATTGAGAATGCCAATCAGCAGTGTTCGAACTCTAATTAAGAAGTGGAAAATTAGGGGTTCTGTTGAAACCAAACCACGGTCAGGTAGACCAACAAAAATTTCAGCCACAACTTGCTAGAAAAATTGTTTGTGATGCAAGGAAATAACTTCAGGTGAAATAAAAAAAATACTGGAGGAAAATTTGCACTCATCAGCCCAGAAGCTGCGCATGGGATGTACTTGGTCATTCCGACATGACAATGATCCAAAACACAAGGCCAAGTCAACCTGTCATTGGCTACAGCAAAATAAAGTGAAGGTTCTGGAGTGGCCATCTCAGTCTCCTGACCTCAATATCATTGAGTCACTCTGGGGAGACCTCAAACGTGCAGTTCATACAAGACAGCCCAAGAATTTACAGGAACTGGAGGCTTTTTGCCAGGAAGACTGGGCAGCATTACCGTCTGAGAAGATAAAGAGCCTCATCCACAACTACCACAAAAGACTTCAAGCTGTCATTGATGTTAAAGGGGGCAATACACGGTATTAAGAACTGGGGTATATAAACTTTTGATCAGGGTCACTTGAGTAGTTTGTGTAGTGATTAGGATTTTTTTTTTTTAGACAATACTTTTTATGGATTTTCCTTCAGTAATACATTTTGTTTTTTCCCCGCCTGGTCAGTAAAATGTTGCTTGTTGTCAAAGTCATTGGTGGGGAAAAACAATGTGGGTTTTTTTCATGTGACAATCTGCAGGGGTACCGCTCATACCTCCCGACTAGGGTTTCCACCTTTTCTTGAAAAAAATACCGACCTTCCTAAATATTTATCTTTTTTTCCTATTAATAACATTGGGCTCAACCATAAAAAATACCGGCCAGGCCGGTAAAATACCGGCTAGGTGGCAACCCTACTCCTGACTGTACTGTTATGAGTAGGACAGTCCCTCTTTTGACAGATCAACACACAGTCCTGCATTTGTACTGAAATGTCCCAACTTTCTCTTTGATCTCATGCGCTGAACAGCCAGAAAAACAAAGTTTCTAACTTGATTGGCTTTTGTCAGAGAGCCCAGACTAGAGACTTAAGATACTTTTGCAACAGTTTTAGATAAGCAGGTCTCAAGGTAGAACTGAGACTCACAGCTTAAAGGGAAAGTTACCTTCATTAACAAAACTGTAATAACACATAAAAACCACAGAAATGTGGTCAAACTTTCATAACCTGGCAATTTTTTAAAAATGGACATGGTAATTAGGGTGTGTGGTCACAAAAATGGGCATGGCCACACAATATTGCCAAATCTTTTTGTCCCTCTTTCTGTTTCCAAAATGTTTGGGAGGTATGCAATTCGGTGAATTGGTGGCAGTGCCCCACCATCTATCAGGGGTGGCAAAAAGCTGCTACTGGTAACTACTGCATCTCCTGTGCATTCCCAGTGTTTTATGGACCAACGTGGATGTGATTAGGCAGAAAGCCCGGGTGGCCTTTCCACAAATCTTGGCCAGGCCTCTGTGGTTTTTTTCCATTGTCCTGCCAGCCCAGTGCCCATGGGTAGCAATCAGGCCCGGACTGGCAATCTGTATGTTAGGGCAAATGCCAGATGGGCTGCTATAAGTTGCCATAGAAAGTCACAATTTAGTGGGCTGGTGGACCGTGGAGGCTGTTTGGGCCTCTAAGTGGGATGATTGGGCCTCTGTGTACCTGAAATTCCAGGGCCTATTTTGATTCTCAGTCCAGCATTGGTAGCAATGTGCATGGTTTCCCAGGCAAAAGAGATCTCGTGGGAATAATTGTGAGCAGAAGAGAATAAGAGACGTTAGAAGAAGAGCCGAGAGCAGAGTGGGTCGCCTCAGAACTTGCCACATGTGGAGATCAGACAGGAGCTGCCATCTGTCAGGCGGGCTGCAGAGGGAGTGTGGGAGCCAGCAGAGCAGAGCTGCATTCTCGGCTGGGGGGAGGGGGTTGCCCGCAGCTGCTCCACCCTCACTTTGTGTCAGCAGGTAGAGCACAGCAGCAGCAGCAGCAGCAGTCTCCGGGGGAAGGACGGCTGTGTGTCCTGGGAACAGTCGGGGCTGCAAGGTGGGAGGGGTCGCTTTCTGAAGGATGTCGCTGGATCCGTGCAAAGCTGCGAGCGAGCCGCCCTGGTGTTAGGAGCGAGGAGCAAGAACAGAGGGAAACAAATGAATGGGCACGGGGACAAGAAGAAGATACACTGAATATCCAGGAGTAGCAACGGAATAAACTAAATAGAGTGTGTGAGAGGGGGAGCACTGTATTCCCTGAGGCCGGAGAGGCCCTGCTGTCATGGAAAGGGGTTCGTGTGCTCCCCTCCCCTGGGGGTGAGCAGTGCCCGTCCGGCGGGAGCGCAGCAGCAGCAGCCCATGGCTTTCCGGGACTAACGAGCCGCACTATGGGTGCCCGCTGCTGGCTGCAGTATGAATAGAGCCCGGCTGCAGCTGGCATTCCTCTGGCTGCTGCTCTCGGTGACTCTCCAGGCGGTGACGGCTTCTGCCATGGGCACCACGGAACGAGAGATGGAGGTGAAGGCGCTGATCACGGTGACCCCGCTGCAGGCGGACGAGAGCGTGACGGCGCAAGAGAACCTGACTCTGGAAGGGCTATTTGCCCGGGTGGCGGAGATTAGCCCGGCGGAGGGAAGACTGCTCCAGGTGAGTGCCAGCTGCACCTGCATGCGCCTCCTACCAGCTACTGCACATGTTGTTCAACTACTACTCACAGCGGGCTGCGGGCTTAGTGGGGGTTAAACAGGCGAACACCTCCCAAAAACTGTATCAAGAAATGAAACCGAATACTAACATACTTTCCAACATATACAGCTATGTGTTAATGCAATATCCATTGAAAGCAATGTCTGGCCCTTTTTATTCTCTGCACTGCTGGTTGTCACTGCAGAAACAATGTAGGCTAAGCAAGTTGATCAACAGGCCGGGAGGAGAATTGACTACTGTACCTAGTATCTATAGAGTTGGAACCAGAGAGTAAAGATAGATAAAACAAAAAAAATGCTAAAGGGTTTGTGTGATATTCTGCCACACTTTGCATCTGGTTTTCATTTGTTATTATTTGTGGGTTTTTGAGTTATTTCGCTTTTTATTTTGCAGCTCTCCAGTCTGCCGTTTCCTCAATCTGGTTGCTAGGGTCCAACATACCCTAACAACCATACATTGCTTTGAATAAGAGACTGGAATATGAATAGGAGTGGGCCTAACTAGAAAGATGAGTAATAAAAAGGAGCAGTAACAACAAATGTGCAGCCGTACAGAGCATTTGTTTTAAGAGGGGCTCAGTGACCCCCATTTGAAAGGTGAAAAGAGAAGAAAGAAGGCAAATAATTCAAAAACTATAAGAAATAAATAATGAACATACTAAAAGTTAACTTGAAGATGAACCACCACGTTAACACCAACTGTGATAATATTTGCAATATATATATATAGAGAGAGAGAGAGAGAGAATATAGGAAAATAAAAGTATAGACTGAAAGCTGCCCTTTCTAATCCAGCTAGGGTTGCTACCTGGCCGGTGAAAATGATATCCCAATGTTATTAATAGTGAAAAAAGGAAAATATATAGGAAGGCCAGTATTTTTTTCTAGAAAAGGTGGCAACCCTAAATCCAGCCCAATATATTTTTATTTAACTTGTTGGCTTGGTTATATCTTGTTTTTTGAGAAAATATTAGTACATGGGTACCAGCAGTGACATATATATATAGGATCCAGAAACCCGTTATCCAGAAAGCTCCGAATTGCGGAAAGAAAGAAAGTCTCCCATCCCATAGACTCCATTATAATGCAATAATCCAAATGTTTACAAATGATTTCCTTTTTCTCTGTAATAATAAAACAGTAGCTTGTACTAGATCCAAACTAATATATAATTATTCCTTATTGGAAGCAAGACCAATCTATTGGGTTTATTTAAAGGGGTAGTTCACCTTTAATGTAACTTTTATGTTATAAAATGACTAATTCTAAACAATTTTTTAATTGTCCTTCTTTTGTACTTTCTTATAGTTTTAGACTTATTTGCCTTCTTTTTCGGACTCCTTACAGCTTTCAAATGGGAGTCACTGACTCCATCTAAAAAGCCAAATGCTCTATATAGGCTACAAATGTATAGTTACTGCTACTTTTTTTTATACTCATCTTTCTATTCAGGCCTCTCCTATTCATATTCCTGTCTTTTATTTAAACCAGTGCAAGGTTGCTAGGGTAATTCGGACCCTAGCAACCAGACTGCAGAAATGTCAAACTGGAGAGCTGCTAAATAAAAAGCGAAATAACTCAAAAACCACAAATTGCCTCAGAATATCGCTCTCTACGTCATACTAAAAGTTAACTTAAAGATGAACAGCCCCTTTAATGTTTGCATGGACTTAAGGTATGAAGATCCAAATTATGGAAAGATCTGAAATCCGGAAAACCCCAGGTCCCGATTATTCTGGATAACAGGTATTGCTATTCAGGATAATATATGTCAGTATATAGAGTATATTGGAATCTTGCAGACATAGAATACTAGGGATACAACAAATCCAGGATTCTGCCTTTTTAAGCAGGTTTCGAATCCTAATTTGAATATGTAAATTAGGTGTGGGAAGGGAAATCACGTGACTTTTTTCGCACCTATTAATTTCCCTAATTTACATATGCATATCGGTTCAATTTTTGGTCAAATCCCTGAATCCTTCGTGAAAGATTTGGCCAAATATTGAACCGTTATGCATATGCAAATTAGGGGCGGGAAAGGAAAAGTGCGAAAAATGTGGAATTAAAAATCCTAAAAGTGGATTGGTGCATCCCTATAGAATACATAGTGCTGCTCCAGTGCATTGAAATCCATTTCTCAAAAGAGCAAACAGATTTTTTTATATTCAGTTTTGAAATCTGACATGAAATCTGACATAGCCCATACATATTGTCAGTTTCCCAGCTGCCCCCAAGTCATGTGACTTGTGCTCTGATAAACTTCA
>CM044433.1:38744155-38754866 GCA_024363595.1 Xenopus borealis
TTTAGGCCTCCTTTTGAAACCTATATTTACATCACTATGGTAAGCCTTGGAGAATCCTAAATCCATTCAAGCAAAGAATTAAAGCTTCTAACCATGGGGTAAATCTGCCTGCCTCTAAAAGCACAATGGCTGAAAAGTCACCAGTGAAAACCTTTTTAAAATATCACTCATCTGTATTGTCATACATGTTGGGAACGTTATATCTTCTGTTAAAGCCCTAATGGCAGTTTTGATGTTCCCATTGGGGACTGTTATATTTTCCCGTTCATGGGAGTTCAGGCATCTCAGTGTGTTTCCACTATACATGCAGATGATAGACGTGACAGGGTCACTTGTAGAAAAGATTGCACGGCATTATTAGCAGAGATATCAGGTATAAAAAATGAATTCAATCCTTCTATTTTTTTCAGGCAACTGAGGGGGGGGGCTTTACAAACATAATCATTTCCTGGAGGCTGTAATGGGGGCTACAAATTCAAGCATGTCATTAACTCTTTGACTAACGCGGCCCTTTGATCTCGCCGCACAGTGTGCTGCCAGTAAATATGCTGCGCGGCACAGACCAAAGAGAAAGCTGGAAACTAAAGACCTATGGTGGCAGTTGGGTTCTTGACAGCTGATACCATAGATATTACCATCTATGGGAGGCAAGAGCTTAAACCAGGGATTCTTATTTAGGGTTACCATCCTTTATAAGAGTAATCTGCTTTAATATGGTGCAATGTATTCCTATCACAGGCATATGTTATTACAACAATCGGCATAATCTGTGGGATAACTACCAGGGTTTGCACCTGGGCCCTCACCCCCCCATGGGGCCCACTGGAGCCGTGACAGTGTAAAAGGTATGCGTGCGTCCACTGTGGGGGGTATATAACGCCACCAGAATTTGTTAATTCTGTATGACCTATATTTTTCATCAAACCACATTTAGAATCTATCTGGGTGTTCCAGTGGGCCAGTCCAACTCTGTAGCCAACCATGGGGGGGGGCATCATTTGGGCGAGTGTGTGAAGTTCCCCATCAGATACTAATGACTCTTCCCAGGCTAATAAAGGGATACTGACAAGTCTAGACAGATCATTCTTCTCTCCTGCCCAAATGCCAAAGGGATTCTGAACTGGAAGTTCACATGACTGTACAGCCATAAATGTTTTTATTTATTAATTGTTTCGTGGGGATGTCAGGGGACTGATAAGTCTGAACCTGTTAATATCCTTTAAATGTGAAACCAATAAAATATATGTGTGTGTATATATATATATATATATATAAATATATATATATATATGCCAAGAAGTTGTGGTGACAAATAGCAAAGAACTGGCATAAATCACTTTCTATAAAAATGAATGGGATACACCTGTAAGGATGGAGCTGCCTGCTCGGTCTGTCAGCAGCTCTTATGGGCCTGTGTTTGGGGGCCTTAACGCGTAGCTCTAAAACCAAAACAGCGACCAGGCAAGTAGCCCTTCCAGTTCATAGAAATATGAATACTGTGATATTTGAACCACTGGGAATAGTTGTTTTACAGAAGACAAAACGTTGCCTCCCTACCTCCTGGCATTACATCACACAATCTTTTAAAGCCTTTACTAAAATGTTTCTGGTAGCACTCACTAAACTATAAAGGCTCATACCCGCAGGTGTCCCGGCACACAGGCTAAGCAGAAGTGCATTATGGGGTTCTGACCCACTGGGAGAGAATTGTTATTGGTGTGAACATGGTACTTGATTTTGGGGGCTATAGATGCCCACAAGTCAAAGGTGGTAATACAGGCAAAGTTTTGCTCGATTGGCAACCTCCCGAGGTGGGTGATATCGGATACTGGTGGTGGGTGCGGGGACCTCATCAACTAACCAATGTAGTTTTCGATCCTATGGGTTTTCTAAACCTACCCTATTCACATCTGGATGGTTTTCGGACAGTTATTGGGGAAGCCTGTCGGCCGCATACAATGGCCAATGAGATGCCAACTTTGTCTGCTTTTGTCTGGTTTAGAACCAAAAGATGGAAATCCTCATTTTGGGGGATATTATTAATTCTGCTTTGATAAAATGGCTGAAGCTTGGAGGTTTTCAACCCCTGGCCCTTTTTCCATTTCACTCTTTCTCAGTTGTTTGCTGTTTTTGTGCTGTATCTCCATGCACAAATATTTTTTTGTTTTTGGTTCTCTTTCTCCATCCTCTTACATTGCCTAAGCTGACTTTTTAGAGAAATCTGAAAGTATATGTTAGATCCCTCTACGTACTTCATTTATTCCGCAGTTGAGTACATGTGGTGGTTAAACTGCAGACAATAATCCTGGACAGCGACAGGGCAAATGATGCTGGTTTCTGAAATGCCTTCACACATATCATTATGATTCATTCTGTTTGATGAAGTCATTTGTGGCACTTTAAGCATGTGGGTGAAACACTATGGTGGTGCCAAGGCAGTGTTTCATGCGCAGGCACAGGATTCACGAAAGCCGCTAGTTTTCTGCGCTTGCCTGACTATGCACGTGCCGTTCAAGCTGCTACTAAATCAGGGCTACACAAAACTTCTGTCAGATATTTTGTAAATATTTAGGGGGCCTTGTAAGCATTCCGTACAGCTCTTTATATAACGTCCACATGGATGCCCTGCTAGGATAAACATCGCTGCTGGAGCTGAAGATTGGTGTTTACATTGAATTTGTGGTGGAACAGTGGAAAAGACTGGGATATGAGTGGATTAAACGCTTCAAATGCGCAGAGAGAAAATAAATATGGTTATGGTGAACGGGGCAGACTGTCTCCTTTAGGACGGAGAGTGAAAGAGGGGGGAGAGCATTGGGAATAATACGATGAAAAGAAGATGATCAGGCTACTGACTGCTGCTTTTCTACAGTGCTGCAAAGCTAAGCACAGAACTTTACTACACACCACAAAGAAAAGTTATTTTCCCTCTGCGTGGGCCACATACAGTATATCTTTAGCGAATGGATTTAATAGGGTTTGACACTTCTATAAAACACATGCTGCTCAACTGATAATAAGATCATCTGCATTGCACATCAGTGAAGAGAAACTAATTCAGTCTGCATCATTCTTTGGATCCAAATGCTAATCAAAAATCCAGTGTTTTAAAGGGGTTGTTCACCTTTGAGTTAACTTTTAGTATAATGTAGACAGTGATATTCTGAGACAATTTGCAATTGGTTTTCATTTTTTATTGTTTGTGGTGTTATAGTTATTTAGCTTTTTATTCAGC
The DNA here is from genome assembly GCA_024363595.1 of Xenopus borealis. Classification (NCBI taxonomy): domain Eukaryota; kingdom Metazoa; phylum Chordata; class Amphibia; order Anura; family Pipidae; genus Xenopus; species Xenopus borealis. The sequence goes on from CM044433.1 coordinate 38,747,391, forward strand.
AGCTCTCTAGTTTGCAGTGTCAGCAATTTGGTTTCTAGGGTACAAATTACCCTAGCAACCCTGCATTGATTTGAATAAGAGACTGGAATATGAAAATGGAATGGACTGAATAGAATGATAAGTAATAAAAAGTGGCAATAACAATATATTTGTAGCCTTACAGAGCATTTGTTTTTAGATGTTGTCAGTGAGCCCCATTTGAAATCTGCAAAGAAACAGAAGAAAATTGAAAATCATTTAAAAACTATGAAAAATAAATATTGAAGACAAATTGAAAAGTTTCTTAGAATTGGCCCTTCTACAATATACTAAAAGTTAACTTGAAGGTGAACTACCCCTTTAATATAAACCATTTAATAGGATGGTTTGCCTTTAAAAACTTTTATTATATTATAGAATAGCTGATTCTAAGCAACTATTCCATTGGTCTTCATTATTTATTTTAATTCTTTATTTAATTCTTCTTATATTTAATTCTTTTTTATTTTTAACTATTTGCCTTCTCCTTCTGACTCTTTCCAGCTTTCAAATGGGGATCACTGACCTCATCTAAAAAGACAAATGCTCTCTAAGACTACAAATGTATTGTTACTGACACTTTCTACTGAGGCCCTCTCCAATTCATATTCCAGTCTCTTATTCAATTCAATGCATTTTCTAAAATTGCAAACTAGAGAGCCGCTGAATAAAAAAACGACATTACTCAAAAATTACAAATAATAAAAAATGAAAACCAAGTGGCCTTGAAGCAGGAGCTTATTTTGAATTCCAGGCTTGGAGGCAAGTTTTGGTTGCCTAAAAACCAGGTGCACTGCCAAACAGAGCCTCAATGTAAGTTGACAATCCACATAGGGGCTACCAAATGGCCAATCACAGCTCTTATTTGGCACCCCCTCATGCTAGTCTTGCTCCCTAACTCCTTTTACTTCTGAATGTTGCTCAAGGGTTCAAAAGGTTGGGGATCCCTGCTCTACATCATACTAAAAGTTACGCAAAGGTGAATAGCCACTTTAAAGTGGTTGTAAACTCCAAAAATGTTCCCTGTAAAAAATGTACCTGCAGGGCGGGATTTACATAGCGGAATCCTTGAGTGCATGGATGCTCCCTTTTCTGCTGTTATGAATGTGGCTTATCTGCTCTCAGCCCGCAAAGAGGTGGTTCACCTTTGAGGTAACTGTTAGGGGCAGATTTATTAAGGGTCGAATTTGAGGGTTAATTGACCCTCGAATTCGACCATTTAATTTTTATCAAATTAAAACCACTTGAATTCGAGGGGTTTTAACGCAATTTGATTTATCGAACGATCGAATATGCAAAATTCGATCCAACGATTTTAACCATTCGATCAAATTTTTTTTTATTTGATCAAAAAAACTTTAGGGTTATATAGCAATTCGGTAGGTTTAATCTGCCGAATTGTTCTATTGAAAATTTTTTTATTTTTTTTTAATGGGCCAGTACTTCGACAATCGAATTCGAATTTGGCCAATTTGAATAGAATTTTGGGCTATTCAATAGTCGAATTTTGCAAATTAGATGGTCGAAGTAGCCCATCTGAGGGTCCCACGGGGGGGGGGGGGGGGGGGGTGTCACTGACCAGATCTAAAAAACACATGCTCTGCAAGGCTACACATTTATAGTTATTGCTACTTTTTATTTCTTATCTTTATATTCAGGCCCTTTCCTATTCATATTCCATTCTCTTAATCAAATCAATGCATGGTTGCTAGGGTAATTTGGACCCTAGTAACCAGATTACAGCAATAGCAAAATAGAGAGCGGCTGAATAAAGATCTAAATAACTGAAAAGCAACCAATAATAAAAATGAAAACCAACTGCAAACTGTTTCAGAATATTACTCTCTACATGATACTAAAAGTTAACTCATAAGTGAAAAACCCCTTTAACTTGTGAATTTCTCATTCTGATGTCAGAATATGTCATATATATAGTGAATAAAGTACCCGCTCTTGAAAAATATAAGGATATCATACGTTTACTGAGGAGTTCCATGAACATATCTTATACAGGTCATAGAACATGTTACATGATTTCATTCTGCCCCGTGGGTCTGTACCCACTAGGGTGGGGACCAACTAATGAATACATAATCGTCTATATAAATCATATTGCTCAATAATCACTTATTCCAACCTATTAATTATTATATAGCCAAAGCGTTTTACTGTTGTAATAAAATATATACAGATACATAAGGTGGCATGACCTTAAAGGATCCATTTAGGTTAGAGGCACACACACACATAGGTGTGATTTTTTTTTTTGCTCTCTGTGGATCAGGTACCTGTCCTTGCTCAAGTGAGCAGGTATAGCAGTACTTCCCTTCATTACATGAGGCTTAAAGGAACAGTAACATATGAAAATTTTTAAAGCAATGAAAATAGAATGTACTGTTGCCCAGCACAGGTACAAGTGGTGTCTTTGCTTCAATAACTGTACTATAGTTAATATATAATCAAGCTGTGGCAGATAACTTGTGAGATATCGGTGAGATACGTTTAAATTGCATATCTCAAATTGAATCCCATCCATGAGTTTTCACGTGATAAACCTTTTTCTCACTGAATTGTATCTGACCCATTTTGTTGGTATCTGACCCATTGTGTTTGGGCAGGGCCTGATATAAAAGATGTATAATCTCTGTAAAATCCTGCAAAATATATCATAGCTATATAAATAAAGCATACTAATAATATACAATACATGTATGGGATCCTTTATCCATAAATCCATTATACAGAAAGCTCCAAATTATGGAAAGACTCCATTTTATCAAAATAAAAAAAAACGATTTCCTTTTTCCTCTGTAATAATAAAATTGTTACTTTATCCAAACTAAGATATAATTAATATTAAACCAGTCAATTGGATTTATTTAATGTTTACATGATTTTCTAACAGAGTTGGGCTGCTGGGGGAGGGAGGGGGTGATATCACTGCAACTTGCAGTAAAGAGTGACTGAAGTTTATCAGAGCACAAGGCACATGACTTGGGGCAGCTGGGAAATTGACAATATGTCAAGTGCCGTGTCAGATTTCAAAATGAAGTATAAAAAAAATAGTTTGCTCTTTTGAGAAATGCATTGCAGTGCAGAATTTTGCTGGAGCAGCACTATTAACTGATGCATTTTGGAAAAAAAAATTTTTTTTTCCCATGACCGTATGTATCCCTTTAAGGTTTGAATAACCACATTATGGAAAGATCCATTACCCATTTTGGATAACAGGTCCCATAGCTGTACTATTGCAATGCTGCTAATCTGGGCAATCTCCACTTGCTCATATACATGTACGTTGGTGGCATAGCAATTACTGACTGTCACAGACAATAATTAGTTTTTTGGGATGTAGAGATGTATAAGTGGAGGAACCAGTCCATCAAGGTACCAAGAGGCCGATAATCAGAGCAGCAAAAGAGTTTATTGAGCTGGGCAGGTGCTGTTTAGATAGAAGCATACATAATAAAGGCTCCTATAGAGCAATAAATACACTTTGCTTTAATTGACTGTAACGTGTCATCATCCCCCTCCCCCATTAGCAAAAAGATAATATTTTATACCCCTTGTTTTTTCTGTGAAAACAAAGAACTGATAGTGTTATCGCAGTTGCCATGGAAAGTTGTTTTGCAAGGAAAGATGTAAAGTGTGTGTGTGAGGAGAAAAGTGGGAATGCACAGAGCTGCCTCTGACTCACTCAGTACATGTGTGGTACGGTGTCCCAGAGGAGACAGCTCTCCCCACATGCACAGCTCCATATACACCATCGCTTGATTTATTATTACAGAAAAAAAGGAATCATTTTTAAAATTAGAATGATGTGCTTGAAATGGACTCTGTTCCAGGGGTATCCAACCTTTTGGCTTCCCTGGGCCACATTGGAAGAAGAAAAATTGTCTGGGGCCACACATGAAATACACAAACACTTTTGATTTGTGAAAGTAAAGAAAATGCACAGAAAAGAACTGCAATACCAGTTGGATAACCAGGGCTGGATTTACCTAACAGGAGCCCCTAGGCCAGCTGTCGTTTGTCGCCCTCCCTTTTATTTGCTCAAACTTTCATCATCGGGACGGAACAATCCGAATTGGCACACAGGAAATTAAAATTTCTGAACCAATGTGGGTGTGGTTGAGCAGCATGCTGCCCCCTAAAATCCTGCCGGGCCTAGGTGGCCTCTCCATTAATCCAGGCATGTGGATAACCAGATGGAGCAATACACTGGAATATGGGACACCTGGATATTGAATACTAGTACTAAATATTAATTTAGTACTACTATATAATGGGAAATGGGCAGAGTCCCCCCCTACTCCTATACAGTGTTGAACTGGGATGCAAAGGGCCCTCCAGAAAACCTTAGACTGAGGGCCCACTTTACAAACTATTGTTCCTCTTCTCCTCACTCAACCTCTTTATTCTCCTAGTCTCTTTTCTCTACATGCTATACTCTATTCTTCCATTAATAAGCATATTTGTTCCCATAAGGAAATAGGGAATAACCATGAAATAGGCCAAATGTTTAGAAGCAAGAGGCCTACTGACACCAGGGCCCACCGGGAGTTTTCCTGGTATCCCGGTGGGCCAGTCCGACACTGCTCCTATATCCTTTGCAACATAACGTTTCGGGAAACAAGCATTTCAAGCTGGGCCGCATTCATATCCATCCTGGGCCACATGCGGCCCTCGGGCCACAGGTTGGACACCCCTGTTCTATTCGGAACTGCACAATTATGCATTTTTGGCACAAAATCCCTATGTGTGTGCATAGCCTTTGTGTGCATAAAGGGCAACTAATCTCCCCGAATTGCCTTCCCCTCTGGAGGCAACATCTGGTGACTTTGGAAAACGAAGCACACTGAGCACCATACTGCTGGCAATTTTTTCTAGCCAGCAGGAAGGCAGATTAGACGCCTCAAAGAAAAGGAGATTTATCGCCGGGCGAATTATCTCCCCAAATCTGATGTGCCTGTGCTCTAAAGGTATCCATATGCACAAAGATAAGATTCTACATGTGATTATATATATGTGTATGGGGGTCCTGATAATCCCTACCAATATGCATGAATCAGTGGGTTTGGGGATTGGGCAGGTTTAAACATTTCATCTACTGATGAACCGTGTTAGCCAGTGTATGGCATGTGCAGACAAGCTCTTCTTCACTTTCTGCTGTTGTTTTTGCTCCTTCCATAAAAGATCTGAACAATAGGTGGCTATACTGTGTGTGACTCCTCATATGCTCGCCATTTGTTCAGCCGTGGGCCGATCGTTCAGAGCATAAAATATTGTCCTATGTATTGGTAAGTCTGGTGGCAGGAGGACTAAGCATGGGAAGGGGCAGGCAAATTGTTAAAGAAGACATATAGGATAAATGAAAACCCCCTAATTTTGCTTTTACATAAAATGAATATTATCTTTAAAAATAGCCCCTTTATTGGAGCTCCCTATAGATGTTCTCTGGTCCCTGTCTGTGTTTTAAATTAGGGGTGGGCGTGTCCTAATGGTCCCTGCCAGAAGCACAGTGGGAGGGGACAGCCAATCAAAGCCCTGCAGTCACACAAGCACAGACAGGCTTCAGTTCCCTATCAGGTCCTGCTAGTTGCTGATTGGTTCCCGTCCTACAATGCAGTGAGCTGGGAGCCACCAGATCCCCTGCACAGCCTTAGAATTCAGGGAGCAGGAAGGGAAGGGAGGTTATTGATTTTTTTACCATGATATGTGTGTGCATTTGCAATCCGTGTTTCTTTGATCCCCTCTGGCACCCAGGAAGCTCTGGTAAATAAGTTTGGCAAAAAAAACAGCAAAGCAGGACACGACCTTTCAAAGCTTATCGCTTCCCTAATAAAAGTGGGTAGGAAGGGATACATCACAGGCTCCGCTCCGTTTGCCTTTTCTTTTTATTACCACAAGAGACAAAAGAAATTGTTTTATAGCCGGGCTACGTGCAGCTGCTGGCAGAAATGATTAGAAGCAACATGCAAGGGGAGAACCGCAGAACATTCCCAGCTCTACCATAGCAAAGTACAAATACTGTGCCTCTATTCAAAGAGGATTCTGTGAGCTTACAGTTAAAGGGGAACCATCACTGTTACAACAATGCTACATTCTGTACTGGATGCTTCTTAAATAAACTTTTTTTTTTCTTCCAGCATGAGGCAGAAATTTGCTGGATAACAGGTTGCCGTGGATAAAACATGTTGTGTTAAGGATGCACATTAATAAACCAGAAAACAATCATAAAACATATTAAAACCTATTTTAATTATTGATGGTTCCCCTTTAAGAGGAATAAACACAGAGGCTTGAGGATGACCAATGTACTTATTTATGACAGAGCTGCTAGTCCATTGGTTTGTGTGTGTCTCGCTTGTTTTACATTAGTGCACATTAGTGTACATTAGTGTTGCAGAACTTGCCAGCACTATATGAATAAATTATAATACTTAAAGGAACAGTAACACCAAAAAAATAAAGTATTTGACAAGATAATGTACTATTGTGCTGTTAAAACTGACATGTTTGCTTCAGAAACTCTACTATAGTTTATAAACATAAATATATAAACAAGCTCCTGTGTAGCCATCCTGAAAAAGGAGAAAAGGCACAGATATACAGCAGATAACAGATAAGCTGCAAAGTATACAATGGGATTCTTCAGAATGTATCTGTTATCTATCCTCTGCTTTTTTTTATTGTAAACATTTAAAAAAAAATTAATGATTAAAATTAAGTTTATTGAAGATGGCCCTCCCATAATTTAGAGCTTTATGGATAATGGGTTTCCAGATGATTCTATACCTGTATTTTAGGTTAAAAACAGGATCCTATGGACACAACAATATCTATGCTTGTTGGCCAGTTTTAGTTGCCCAATAAGTGCCCATACAGAAGCAGAAATTGGCTGCTGGCTGAACATGGCTTGCTTGTGGGCCCAAAATTATTCCCAAGACAGTCCATAATTGGGCTTGATGAAATATTTAATATGTATGGGTAAAAATACCAGGATGAGAATTTACTGAATTCTGGATGCTTTGTGTGATCGACTGCTGGTCTAAACGTTGGCTCCAGCAGGACCAAAGGAATCCAGTTTTGCAAAGTACTGCTGTTGAATTGTACTAGTGTACGAGTGCCCTAACAGGTTTTTCATCGCTAGAATCTCTACAGGGATCAAACAGAATCAATCAGGTTCCTTAGCAAGAAAGGACTTCTAGTAGATAAGATCATGTAAACTTGCACTTTTGCCCCGCTTAGTGATCGGTAGACAATTCCGGTTACTTTTGATGTCTTGGATGTTTCTTTGGTTAAAAAACATTTCTTTTAAGCGCCTAGCAACATCCCCCACCCTCCTTGTATTTGCCAACTGCTGTGGATATACATGAGGTTGTTGGAGACCCCCCAGACCACCTTTAGGCTGGGGACAGACAGGGAGATTCGGGGAGATTCTGTCGCCTGGCGTTT
>CM044433.1:38764927-38777461 GCA_024363595.1 Xenopus borealis
CCCCCCCCCCCCATCTCCTTTTCTTCTTTGGTTTTCAACGCCTGACTTTGTCCTGTCTCTTTCAGGCTTTTCACTACTAACCCCCCATCTGTTGGTGTTTGGAAGAGGCGAAAAAACACACACTTTATTGTGACGGTTCTGTCGGATGGAGCGTACGCCCCAAATACCATCTCTGTGTCAATTTAAAAAAAAAAACACAGCTAATCTGCTGAGAAATCTTTCTCACTTGTCAAAGTGTAAAAAAAAAAACCCCACATAAAGTTGTTGTGAAGCTTGAAGACAAACAGGGAAAGACCATTATAAGCATAATTAGTTAATGATTGAAATATATAGCCTTGTTTTTACTCCTCTGCCTGGTTGGTAAAGTACTGACTGTACCAAAAATACAAAAACATTTTTTTTTTGCAAAAAAAATAAAATATTGTGTTGAACTTTCCCTTTTGAAAGGATGAATGATCTGTCTGGAAATTTGTTTCCTATGATTTGGGGACCGTGTATGAGCTCTGAATAATCACCCTGAAATTTTTCGTACCATGCTGATTGGTTGTTTAGTTGTTCGGACAAGTTGGGAAATTTCTCTTGGCTAACGATAATATCTTTAACGATGTATTGCCTATCTCAGGGGTCCCCAACCTTTTTTGGTCTGGAAACCAGTGTAGCGGCAACATTTTTTTGTGGACTGGCGGTTCAGGACCCCTGGCCTAACTGACGTAACCCGTGGGTGACTATTTCTGGAAAATAACTTTCATACAATTGCTGTCTGTCAATTAATGGCCAGAATATTGTCTGAATTGTTATTTTTCCTACTTAGTTTTAGAGCGTTGCATTAAAACAAATGATCAAAATCTGATACCATGAATAAAATCAGCAGCTTTACTGTAAGGGTGGTGGCACACGGGGAGATTAGTCGCCTGCAAAAAATCTTAGCAACCGCAGGCGAGTAATCTCCCCGAAATGCTTTCCCACCAGCAAGAATAACGAGAATTGCCAGCAGCAGCGTCGATCTTGGTCCACCAGGGCTGCTGCCTCGGTTATTATTATTCCAGTCTCTTATTCAAATCAGTGCATTGTTTCTAGGGTAAGTTGGCCCCTAGCAACCAGATTGCTGAAACTGCAAACTGGAGAGCTGCCGAATAAAAAGCTACATAAAAGCCACAGATAAAAAAAATTAAAACCAACTGCAAATTGTCTTTTTCTAAAACTTAATTCAAAGGTGAACAACCCCTTAAAGCTGCAGTATTATTAACATGTATTTCTATAGCGCCAACTGATTTCGTATGAGCCTCGGGCTGGCCTGCATGTGATCTTCTTTGTACAGGAGGAAATTCATGCGTGCAATGTGTCTGAGCAGCAGCAGGGACAATGAGAAGGAGCTTATAAGAAAATAACTGAGCTACAATACAAACTGGATTTATTCCAACAATGCCAAACAACAGGTGCCAGTCACATCTATACCGTGTTTATGTATAATTTGCACAAACATCTTTGTGTAATTATCGTATCATTTCATGTGCTATCCTGTAAAAAAAACATCTACCTCGCTGCACGGAAACTGGATGTTGTTACATTTGTACATTTTGTTACAAGTTGTACGCAGAATTATTTTGGCTCAGCGAGTTTGTGCAATAAAGTGTTTACAGTCTCCTCAGCAGCATTGGCACAGGTACATTGTGTCTTGTTCTAGGCCCTAGTGATTGTATTGGAGTTTCCAGAGCAAAGGGAAGCGTGACATCAGGCCTGGACTGGCAACTGTGGATTCTGGCAAATGCCAGAGGAGCTGCTGTAAAGATGCAACAATTCGATTCGGGTCATGTGTGGAGTGACATTTATCATGCCATGCCGATCGGTGTTCAGTCGATCGGACAGGTTAAAAGATTTCGGTCGGCTGCCTATGTTATCTCTGCATGTATTGCCGATCTTCAGTGGGAGTCACCAGCTTTTGTTGGACATAAACTTCCGTACAATTGCTGTAGGGGCAGAACATCGGCTGATCTGTTCTTTTACTACTTTATTTAATCTGCAGGTTAGTGGCAGGTCAGGAGATGGGGATATCCAATCTTTACTTGCACAGCTGTATCTTATCCATATATTTACTTGCACAGCTGTATCTTATCCATATACTGTATTTACTTGCACAGCTGTATCTTATCCATATATTTACTTGCACAGCTGTATTGTATGCATATATTTACTTGCACAACTGTATCTTATCCATATATTTACTTGCACAGCTGTATTTTATGCATATATTTACTTGCACAACTGTATCTTATCCATATATTTACTTGCACAGCTGTATTTTATGCATATATTTACTTGCACAACTGTATCTTATCCATATATTTACTTCCACAGCTGTAGCGTATGTATATATTTAATGCACAGCTGTATGTTATGCATATATTTACTTACACAGCTGTATCTTGTGCATATATTTACTTGCACAGCTGTATCTTATGCATATATTTACTTGCACAGCTGTATCTTATGCATATATTTACTTGCACAGCTGTATCTTATGCATATATTTACTTGCACAGCTGTATCGTATGGATATCTTAACTTGCACAGTTGTATCTTATGCATATATTTACTTGCAAAACTGTATTGTATGCATATATTTACTTGCACAGCTGTAGCGTATGCATATATTTAATGCACAGCTGTATGTTATGCATATATTTACTTACACAGCTGTATCTTGTGCATATATTTACTTGCACAGCTGTATCTTATGCATATATTTACTTGCACAGCTGTATCTTATGCATATATTTACTTGCACAACTGTCTCTTACGTATATTTACTAGAAAGATGAGTAATAAAAAGTAACTACATTTGTAGCCTTACAGAACATTTGTTTTTAGGTGGGGTCAGTGACCTCCATTTGAAAGATGAAAAGAGTCAGAAGAAAAAGGAAAATCATTAAAAAAAAACTATATAAAAAAAAAATAATGAAGACCAAATGAAAAGTTGTTTATAATTGGACATTCTATAACATAGTAAAAGGTAACTTAAAGGTGAACTCACCCTTTCAAAGGGATCATGTTATGAGAAAAATAATAGTACTGTTCCAGAAGAATTCAACATTGAAATCCATTTCTCAAAAAACAGATTTTTTTATATTTCATTTTGAAATCTGACATGGGGCTAGACCTATTGTCAATTTTCCAGCTGCCCCAAGTCATGTGACTTGTGCTCTGATAAACTTCAATCACTCTGTACTGCAAGTTGGAGTGATATCACCCCCTCCCTTTCCCCCACCCAGCAGCCTAACAACAGAACAATGGGAAGGTAACCAGATAACAGCTCCCTAACACAAGATAACAGCTCCCTGGTAGATCTAAGAACTGCACTCAATAGTAAAACCCATGTCCCACTGCGTACTATTCAGTTACATTGAGAAGGAAAAACAACAGCCTGCCAGAAAGCAGTTCCCTCCTAAAGTGCTGACATAAGTCACATGACCAGGGGCAGCTGCGAAATTGACAAAATGTCTAGCCCCACGTCAGATTTCAAAATTGAATATAAAAAAATCTGTTTGTTCTTTTGAGAAATGCACTATTAACTGATGCGTTTAAAAAAAAAAAAAAAAAAACATGTTTTCTCATGACAGTTTCCCTTTAATGCAGAAGAAGGTTAGGATAGGAGATGTCTATGTGCTACCTGCAGTGGTGTAACTAGAGTGCAGTGAGATCCCCTCCCGGCTCCAGAGTCTCCCCTTTCCCTGAAATAGTTATGAGAGAGGCTGCTGAAGGGGGGTATTGTTTTCAGCTATAGAGGACGGGGAACAGGCCCCCCTAAGACTATGGGGTCTGCTTCTATATTTACACCAATGACCACCTGCCCATCCTACATGTATACTGCTCTACTGCAAGGAGGCTGTGCTGTGTTTAGAGAAATACAGGTACAGTGGTGGATGCCTGTGTTTTTGCACTTTGCCTCATGACCCTTATAAAGTGCATTTAATAGATCAACAGTGATTTAGTGAATTAAAAATAAAATGGGGAGAAGGTTAAAATGGGCAGAGAGGGCAGAGATTATTTTAAAACATACATTTTTTTAAAGGGGAACTCTGGCTACCAAACCAAAATTTGATAAAGAGGTCACATAACACAGAAACCCCTAATATACCCATCACAGTTGCCAGTTTCTTGAAAAACTATGAATAAATGCAATTTTCTATGCTGAAATCCAGCAATCCTGGCAGGGAAGGAGGGACTAAAACACTGATGTTACAAATTGTAACACCATCTCCACAGTTTACAGACAGCATGCAGGAACTATATAACCCACAATACACTGCACTGGGATGTTCCTTTCCTTATTGTAGGGTTTGTAATATGCAAGCTGAGGACAGATGGCTGCTGATACGTAGTAACAGTAGTCAGCCAGCTCAGCAAAGTAGTCGGAAAAATCAGCAGGAGAGCAGGGGGCTAGGCTTAGGGAACTGACAAAAACCATTAAAAATGCTGAAAAGTCTGCATATTTTATAATTGATGTATAATGCAAAGTTGCTTGAAATGATGTTTACTTTTCAAAAAGCTTGAGTTATGTTTGTGTGAAGTTGCCCTTTAACCGTCACCATATCAGTGGATGAACTGGGCACGTTATTCACTCCCTCCGACCTTCACCTGGTGCAGGTGTGCTGAGATCTGCACAGACCCACAACAGGTGTTTTTGGATAGTCTCCTTCTTTTAATGTTCCCAAGCAAATTACCAGCAAGTGTCTTAGAAAACACTGTGTGCGTGGCGGCTTTAAAACCAGTGCAGTAGTATTTACCCACAGGCGTTTATTACTTGCCTTTTGATATGCAATGAATTCTCATGATTCCCACTGCACACAAATGCAAGTGTTACATGATCTCAGTCTTCTCAGGAGTTCATATTAAATAAATACAAAGGCGAAAAAAAATCTCGTCATCATTTTTCTGTGTTCCGCAGATGCACTGGGCAGGACGACATCCATACATGTTGCCATACATGGAAAGTGTGAGAATGTACCATAAACATGAGTAAAAATGCTTGCAGGCCCTTACTACAGGTTGTTGTTGGCAAGGCTAGACATTCAGATTTATAAAATAAGCCTTAAAGTACCCTACAATGTCTATGTATGTGAGGTTGAGTTGTTGACTTTTTTTTAAATAAAACATTAATAATGGATTTCTATATTAGCAAGATGTATGCTGCAGACTGCATTGAGTTATGTGCAGTCATGTAAAGAGCAGAAGAATTTCTTCTAGGCACTGTATAGATTTCTCAACTTAAAGTTATGGTTTGGGAACGCTGGGTACAAAATTCACATGCTTTGCAAGTACTAATTAGTTCACATCTGCATTTCATGGCTGCTTAGAAATGAGTGCAGTTAGAAGCATACATTAGATAAGAGATCATTGGTTATTAGATATACAGTAGCACCCCCCATTTTACGTTTTCAGGGAACTGTAAAAAAAATGGTGTAAAATCCAGGAAAATGTAAAATCATGGAAATGTACTAGGGTTGGAGTGGCCCATCCGGACAAAGCGAAAAAACCCTGTGGGCCCTGACCCTCATTGGCCCCTGCCGGGCCAAACCCCCTGTCCCAATATGCCGGCTGAGCATGCGCATCAAACGCCACAGGCGCTCATGCACATGCGCTCACCAAGCGGCCCTGGCGCAGAGATTGCATCACAGAAGGGGGGGCCCTGGACAGAAGTCCCGGTGGGCCCGGCCCCCAAGTCTCACCCTGAAATTTACTAAATTCGCCGGAAATCTAATCAGCCAGGACATCACCAATTTTATTTACAGACATAGAGGACAGCTAGAGAAAGAGTACATCGCTAACTAAGCTTTACACCCTTTTGCCAGGCAAATTTTTTCTCAGCCAAACGATAGTCTCTCTACAAATACACACAATATAAAGTGCGAATTTTCCAATATGTTACCCCTTTTGCCTGCGTCTACTTCGCTGGGTTATACTTAGGAAACTGATAAGATGAATCTACCGCCTCTTATGTCAGTGACCATATATCCTGTATGCCTGAAAAGCCATAAAAAAGTTATAAAGCCGTAGTTTTTTAAAAATAATTTAAAGTGTGATTATGTTTAAAAGTTGTAACTGTTTAAATATTTTTTTTTTAACCATTTGAAGGTCATAGCACATTTGTTTTAGGGTGGGCTCAGGTCTAGGATCTTTTTGTCTTTATTTTGATTCCTTGGACATTTGTAATAATAAGTGGCCACTTCAAACATTTGCATCAACATCTGTATAAAGACACATAAATGACCTATATGTACCCTATTTAAATGTATGAATGTAGTTTCGCTAGGCAGAAATGAGCAGTAGCGAAAATTTGCTGTGAAATGCTCCCACTGATGAAGTTTCACGTTTGTCTCCCGAGACGTAACTTCGCAATCTGATGTATTAGGGCCCGTACACACGGGCGTTTTGGACCTGCGCTCCCCTGCGTTGCGTTTGGCTGCGTTCAGCCGCAGGGGAGCGCAGGTCTAGATGCACCTCATTCTTTTCAATGAGGTTGTACCCACGAGACATGTGTAAGCGCCGAACGCAGGTTCAGACGCAACATGCTGCATTTTTCCTGCATTTGGCGCCTACATGCGTTCCTGTGAGTACAGCCCCATTGAAAATAATTGAGTGCGTCTATACCTGCGCTCCCCTGCGGCTGAACGCAGCAAAATGGAACGCAGGGGAGCGGAGGTAAAAACGCCCGTGTGTAAGGGCCCTTAGTGTGTGAGCTGCGTGGTGGAGGCTTCCAAGGCAAAAATTCCCCCTTTAATGAATTACCCCCTTGTCTTTCAAATGTCTAGGAAACCCAGTGAGTCCTAATGTATTGTGTGTTTGTGTCTCTGCAGTTTCACCCCTTGTCTCTGTGCAACACCAGTGAAGATGACCAGACTAAGCCTGGCTTCATTTCCATTGTCAAACTGGAAACTCCTGATCGTGATACCCAGCCATGCCTGTCCCTGGCCAACAAGGTATTTATGTCCTTAAAGAACAGGCAAACAGGGAAGGCTTGCCTTAGAATTAACTTTGAGAATGATATTTTGAAAGAAGTTACAATTGGCCTTTTGTTCATCTTTTATAATATTTCTGTTATTTCTGTTCTGCTTCTTTTTAACTTCTAATTAACACTGAGCTCTCTGATGCTAAAACTATTCAGTGGTTTAAATGCACGTAAGCACCACATCTATACCATTTGGGTCTATGTTTCCGAATAAACTTTAGATTTTAACTATAGTAAGTTCTAGTGACCCCGAGAGACTAATTGCCTCTTCTTCTAGGCGACAATCTGCCCAAACTGCCTTCCCCCTCCTATAAAGAGAAAACGGCAGCACATCGATTTCCAAAGTCACCCGAAGTTTCCTCGTGAGGCAACTTTGGAAATTGAAGCCCTGCGAGTGCATTGCCGCAGGTGATCTTTCATTTTAGCAGGAGGTGGCAGTTCGGAGAGATTGTCACCCGGAAGAAGAGGCGATAAGTCTCCCAGGGACTAAGGGTAGGGACAGACAGGGAGATTCGGGGAGATTTTGTCGCCTGCTAAAAACGCCAGGTGACAAAATCTCCCCGAATCTCCCTGTCTGTCACTACCCTTAATCTGCCCGTGTGCCCCTGCCCTTAGGGCTCCAGAAATGACACGGCCCAGGTACTGAATACTGCCCTGTCTGTATATCTGTGAAATTTTACCAAGCCCTGTTTGCTTTCATCTCCCCGGGCGCTTTCTAATTGCATCTGATCACACAACTGCCTTCTGACCTTTCACCCTGCACCTGAGGCATGGAAAAGTAATTGAAGGAGGCTGTAAAATCCATTTGCCCTCCCCACCATACGCACGCACACAAACATCAGCTGTGTATACACACTTACAGCAATACTGCACTTGCATTTGCCTTAGGGCACAACTACAGGGCAGACTGGTCAGATAGATTTACCTGACACAGAAACACCGACTTTAGATGTTCAGCTTCCTCCAAATTGTGAGGAAGAGATCTGTCAGTGCCAGGAAATCCAACGAATCTGCCGTGTAGTTCTGACCTTGAGTTGTGTACCCAATTAGCTAATGTTGATTGCTCCCTTCTACTGAATGATAACAGCACTCCTATAACTCATACAAAAATAACACATTAGTGTGTCATTAAATGAAAATCTATTAGTAAAGTAGCGTTTTCCTGGAAAATGGTTACATTCAGCTTCCTGATCCCAAAGAGCAAAGGCAAACAAACCAGCCGTCCACTGAGAAAACCCCTTCCCACAGCTGCAGCCTGTTATCTTTTAAAGAAATTGTTCAGTGTACAAAAACTGGGTAAATAGATAGGTTGTGCAAAAAAAAAAATGTTTCTAATATAGTTAGTCTAATATAGTTAGTTAACCAGAAATGTATAAAGGCTGGAGTGACTGGATGTGTACCATAATAGCCGGAACACTACTTCCTGCTTTTCAGCTCCCTTGGTTACCAGGCAGTAACCAATCAGTGACTTGAGGGGGAGACCACATGGATCATAACTGTTGCTTTTGAATCTGAGCTGAATGCTGAGGATCAATTGCAAACTTACTGAAATGTTATGTCCCATGTGGCCCCCCTTCAAGTCGCTGACTAACTTCAGAGTTAGAGAGCTGTAAATCAGGAAGTAGTGTTCTGTTCTCTTAGACATCCAGTCACTCCAGCCTTTATACATTACATTTTTGCCTAACTAACTATATTGTAAACATTTTTTATTTTGCACATACTACATATTTATTTTCACACTGAACTGTTCCTTTAAGTCTAAAGTCCAATGGGGCTGATTCTCGTCCTGTGGAAAAACGCAGGCGGCTGAAAATGAGCCCCAAGCTGAGTACAGGCACACAAAGCTGATCTTGGAGCTAAAATACATACTGACATTTTTCAATATAGGGGCGTGTTCCTGCACCCGGTCCGATGCAGTGGTTCCGTGTGCAGGCAGAAAAGAAGGCAGCCTTCTTTTTTTTTTTACCCCATTTGGCATTAGCCTTAGATAAAGTGCAGCTCATTATACAAAGGCTTCTCAGTAGGCCACTTGTTTGTTTGACTTTGCTCTTTGGAACCAGGAAGTTATAGTTTCATTTTCAAATTGTGCCCTGTTTGGAGCAAGAAATATAAATTGTAGCATTTAATTAATAGAATAAGAATATTTAAATAAGAATATTTAAATGAATGTTCATCACAAGCCCTATCTACACTCAGAGGCATGAAGTCAGAGTCAAAAGTCATTTTGGATATCTGAATTCAGAGTCGCCAAAAATATTTCCGACTCCTAATAACTTTAAATACACACAGTGAAAATAATCAAATCAGATTTAAGAGCTTCTATGAAGGAGGATATGGCAGTTTATAAGAACCATTGTGTCAGGGTTGTCCAATTGTGTTTGGTTTACGTAGTTTACCTTTGATTTTGTTTTACAATTACTAACGGATGTGGATTATATTTTTGAGCTTTGGCGGAGATAACATACCTAGTATGTTGTGTACTTAACTTTTTTCAATCAACACGGAAACTACATTAGTATATTAAAGGATCAGTAACACCAAAAAATGAAAGTGTTTTTTAAGTAATTAACTTATAATAAACTGTTAGCATGCACTGGTAAAACTGCTGTGTTTGCTTCAGAAAGACTAGTATAGTTTATATAAACAAGCTGCTGTGTAGCCATGGGGGCAGCCATTCAAAGGGAGAAAAAGGCACAGGTTACTTTATTGTACATCAGCTGGGGCGACACTAGCTTACCACTGGTACTGAAGTTAAGTGAGAAAACTATAACCAGATATAAGTATGTTTTGAGATGAGATTCTGGGAAAAAAATGTAAATAATGTCATGTTACCATGTCACAGTGACACCGTTTTTACTGTAGGTCCTTAGGGGACCGCTTCACTCTCCTTGCCCTTCAGCACTGTTGGCGCCTTGGTGTTGTCCCAGTGATTAGAGAGTGTCAGTGGAGAATGCAGCCTTAAGCCAGCACCAGTCAGTTTTTAATAGAAACTTGTCACTAAGCCTATAATAATCTTAGTGCTGCCAATTTTTTTTTCTAATGGAGGTGCCCCCCTGCCCACCATTTACTAACCTATGTCAATCTCTTGACATGGCTCAGGGTCAGTCTACACGAGCAGATTTGGGGAGATTAGTTGCCCCAGCGATAAATCACCTCTTCTTTGGGTCGACAATCTAAACTGACGTCTCCCTGCCTGCCTTCTGCTAAACGGAAAATCTACTGCGGCAATTCACACGCGGCTGTTCGTTTTTCTGAGGTTGCCCGAAATTGCCTCTCGAGGAAACTTTGGGCGACTGTGGAAAATGAACTGCCGGGTGTGAATTGCCACAGTCGATTTTCAGTTTAGCGGGCAGGGAGAAGGCAGTTCGTGGAGACTGTCACCCTGAAGAAGAGGCGATTTGTCGCCAGAGCGACTCTGCTCGTGTAGACTGACCCTCAGAGGAGAGCAGGCTTGAGAGTGATGACTTGGGGGTAGTGTTCTGATTGGCTGGAGGGCAAATGCAAGCAATGTCCCAGTTTATCAAAGCATTCTCCTAGCCCCGAGCACAACATCACTCACAAAGCCGCATGTTGTAGATCAGCACAGAAAAGATTAGCAACACTAGGGTTTTTATAGGTATAATTATACCTTCTTGTTAAAACTGGAAATTGCCACTGTTCCTTAAAGGAACAGTTCAGTATAAAAACTGGGTAAATAGACAGGCTGTGCAAAATAAAAATGCTTCTAATATAGTTTGTCAGGCAAAAATCTAATGTATAAAGGCTGGAGTGACATGATGTCTAAAGATGACCACACACGTAGAGACATTGCCAAATGAGCAGATCTGTCCCCAATATGCCCACCTTGAGGTGGGCGGTATCGGGATGATCCTAGGGCCCAACAATCAGATCATAATGGAGGCCATATGGGTGGTCTGTTCGCTGGACCGCATCAACGAACAGATGAGGCTGTGATCTGATGGGATTTTTAGTCCCGCCGGATCGACATCTGGCCGACTTTCGGCCAGATATCGATCAGTGAAGCCCGTCAGAGGGCCCCATACACAGGCCAATAAGCTGCCGACTTGGTCTGTTGGCAGCTTTTATCGGCTCGTGTATGGCCACCTTTACCTAATAGCCAGAACACTACTTCCTGCTTTTCAGCTCTCTTGGTTTTCACTGATTGAGCTGAATCCTATGGATCCATTGCAAACTCCACATAAAATACCAGCCAAGGCCGGGGCCGGTATTACAAATTTACTGGCAATGTAGCTGCCGGTAAATTTGTAATACCCCTTAAAAATGGCCCTTGCCTTGCCTAAAATCCAGTGAAAAACTTACCTTTCTAGCGTCTTCATCCGATCGCTCGTGTGGCTCCGCCCCTTTGACGCCACGCCCCGCCCCTTTCGACGACACGCCCCTGCCCCCTTTTGGTCCCGCCCCCGCCGGCCGGTAAAAAAAATTCCAAAAGGTGGCAACCCTATGTGTATGACCAGCAGCCTATGTTAGACATTAGTGGTAGGACAATAAGGGTGTTCATGGCCCATTTCCAAACAATGTCACTGCAATATCACAGTTTTAAATGATAAAATATGAAAAATAGACAATGCTGTCAATAACTGCTCAGAGGACTATCCTTATCTCTGTTACAGGTTTAAACAGAAAGTGGTTTGCACTTATAGACACGTCCAAGGATAAAAGAGTCTTAGCACCCATACATAGATGTCAGTAACAGAGGGACTGGACACAAACACATTGCTTGAATTACAAACACTTATATCCATCCATGGCTGAGTGGTGTTTGGGAATACATATGTTTATTTACCCAACACATTATCTCTTTGTTTCTTTAAAGGTGATGTGCTTTGGCGGGTGAATGGCATCACTTGCTCAGTACACAAACTCTATAGTTCCTATGAAGCACTGCCGAGTGTGATGTATAATGTTTGGGTTCACAGTCACACCTGTATGGGTTGCTCATAATCCCAATGTGCACATTTCTCCCTGGCTGACATTAAGCCACAGCCCAGTATCAGGCTCTGTAAGCTGCCATTTGGTTTCACAAGGGCAAGGCATGGCTCTTGATCTTCTTGTAATCCCAGTATTCTCAGCCGAACCGTTGAGTAATATTTTGATTAGGAGTAAGCAGGTACAAGTCATGTAATAACATGAAATAAGGCTGGGTACGCATAGGCCCCGTGTGGTCAGCGGCTGAATGGCTGTATACATAGTTTGCATAACTGATTGTAGCTCCAAGCCAAACGTTCATATGCGTTAGCCTCAACAACCACTTTGACCTGTGGCCTGAAGGATAAGTAAACCTTAAAAATAAGTGAATGTAAAATTGATGAGAGTGCAATTCTAAGAACTTTTGCAATGTACATTAATTCATTCATTATTTATTTGTTATGCCATGGTATTAAAGGATACATGTACCTTTAATATGAATGACTTTTGTTACAACAGCACCCCCTGCTGGTCATTCTATAACCGGTCTGACCACCAAGTAGTCAAGGAAGTTGTCAGGAGAAAGAAAGAGGCTGCTCTGA
>CM044433.1:38779926-38816934 GCA_024363595.1 Xenopus borealis
CAGTTATGTCCCATGTGGCCCCCCTTCAAGTCGCTGACTAACTCAGATTTAAAGAGCTGATTTAAAAAGCTGAAAAGTAGGAAGTAGAGTTGTGTTCTGTTATGTTACACATCCAGTCACTCCAGCCTTTATACATTAAATTTTTGTAACTATATTAGAAACATTTTTTATTTTGCACAGACTATCTATTCAGCCAGTATTTATTTTTACCCTGAACTGTTCCTTTAAAACTGAACTTGATAGAACTACTTTTTAACCATGCATAAGGAATAGTAATGCAGAGATCGACAATTTGTTGACCTGTGCCTACCTTAACCAGACCTTTACCAACCCAGCATTCTGCTGTCCTCTATATAACTGTTTACAGTAGCTCTATGCTAAATTCTAACAACACCCCCATAGAACTCTGTCCTGGGAGGTTCTACTCAGGACCAAACACCCACATAGAACTTTTCCCTGGGAGGTTCTTCTAAGGACAAAACAAACGCATAGAACTCTGTCCTGGGAGGTTCTACTCAGGACCAAACACCCACATAGAACTTTTCCCTGGGAGGTTCTTCTAAGGACCAAACAAACGCATAGAACTCTGTCCCAGGAGACAGCAGACGACTGGCTATATGTAACATATGCATGTATGTGCATGATTCTGTCTTGGGTGGGCACTAGACCAGTTAGGTAAACAACTTCAGGAGAGATAGGGGTCATATATTTAGTTGAACAAAACTGCTCAACAGAACAAAAGCTCAAAAATTATATGGAGATTTCTATGTCCTTTGAAGTTTAAAAAGTAGAGTTTCTGCTGCTCAAAATGTGTGTTTGCTCACAGGTATAGCATCAATCCATCTGCACATACTCACACAGAAATACTTTAATATACATTTTCATGCCAAAATCTGCTCTAATGGGCTGATACCACACCGCATCAGTGCACACACATTCAGGGAGTAGAATGCACCTGTGTGCCATTGGACTTACCTGAAAATGATGATGACCAAAAAGCACTGTCACATTTTCCCATTTAAAGGACAAGGGAAGTCTAAAATAGAATAAGGCTAGAAATGCTGTATTTTGTATACTTAACATAAACATGAACTTACTGCACCACAAGTCTAATCAAACAAATTATTTATGCTTTCAAAGTTGGCCACAGGGGGCTGTCATCTTGTAACTTTGTTATACATCTTTGCAAGACCAAGACTGAGCACATGCTCAGTGTGGCCTGGGCTGCTTAGGGATCATTATAAATGATCAAAACAGCACAAGTCAAATAATATCTGCCAGAAGCCAATACAGCAAGACTGATTAATAATCAGAATATACAGACTGCACTGGGTCCTGTGTTTAATACAAACTTTCTGCATCTCTGCAGCACCAGTGGCTGCAGCAAAATAATCCTCCAAATAGAATCCCAGTTTATCTGTTTCAATCTGGCTCCATGATCTTTGTCCCTGCAGCTGGAGTTGGAAATAGTAAAGGGAATGTAAAGGCAAAAATAAAATCCAGTACAAATCTCTATACAGGTCCTAAATACAAGCTTCTGGAGTTCTGCATGGCTGTGAAGTAAGGTGGGGGCTCCCCCTGCTGTTCATAAGTATGATTGTTTCCCTGAACAGCAGTTAGGGACCGTCTGACAATTCCTATAGACAGCAGTAAATGAAGGGAGAATTTCACTGCATACAGCCAGGTTTCTTATAAAAACTGTACATATTTTTAAATTAAAGTATACTGGTATACCGATAGGTTTCTTTTTCATTAAAGTAAAAATTAGATTTAATAAAATCCTTGTCCTTTAAACCAATGGTAGGCAGCAGTGGTGGTTTTGTGAACTTCTCTGACAGCCAAAATCACTTTTTTCATGCTTGTGTTGCTCTCCAACTCTTTTTACATTTGAATGTGGCTCATGGGTATAAAAGGTCCAGGTTCTATTCCATCGGTTCAGTTTAAACTGTTACCTGGTTGAGTCTGACCCTAGCAACCAGGTAGTAGATTGAATAGCAGAATACAGAAGCAGGATAGAATGGGATCTATGGAACGAAAACATTTATATGAAGCCTGTAATAGCTGCAATTTTTTACCTTATAAGAGAAGTTAACACTATTTTTTACCGCCCCCCCCCGTGACTAACCTTTAACCCCATGCATCACCATCTCACTCCACGCTCCAAAAAGTCCCCTGCATGAGCTCAGACTTGCTTTATACACAGTACAGATCTTTTCCATAGATTTATGTACTGTGTGTATGTGTGCCAAGTTCACATTTTGGATATCTGAGAGCCTAGACTGAAGCTGGCCATAGACCTAACAATTACGATCTTTCTCGGAAAAGATCTTTCCCAAGAAAGTTTGTTTGTTTCAACACACACGTGTAGAGCTGAATCGTCAAATATACAGGTAGAAACAATAGAATTCTACTTGTATCTGACGATTCAGCACTAACAATGGCCGATGTTCAGGGTGCCTTCAAAGGCATCCAATCAAAATTTTCCGTTCAGTCCGATCAACCAGCCAACTGATATCTAAATCTTCTGATGATATCGGTCGACTCATTTCCCACCATACGCGCACCGAATATCGTAAGAAAATTTGCTTTGTACGATATTATCTGTGTTTCTATGGCCACCTTAAGAAGGAAGCTGTTCACTGGTGCCTCCTTCTAGATATCCCACTAGCATTGCATTCATGCTGCTCCATACCCCCCCCTGTAATTTGCTAAAACATGAATACTAGAAGCCTCTGATTTGCCCACTTGTCTCAGTAATGATGCAGCATTGACAGACACTAACAGGTCCCACCGTATTTCAGCCAGTTCCCAAGGAATAGTACACGGAAGTGCCATACAACAATGGATGCACCCAAGAAACACAGAACATTATGTTAAATTAATGAAGCGTAGCTTGTTTTTTGGATCATACGTCCCCTTTGATTTGATTGTGCAACGCGGAGAGAAATACTCTGTGCATTGTAGGCCTCTAAATTACAGCTTGCTGGTTTAGTTAAGAAGATATTTTTCCGAAGGTTAGTCTCGCTGTCTCTACAATTCTCTGTACAGCTGGAGGAATGCTTATTTATATAAAGGTTTTACTGAAGCTTTATTATAAAGCTGCCCATTCATGCCTGGATGTGGTTGGAAGTGTGACTGATTTCAGCAATATTGCCCAACCATCTTGGCAGTGTGTGTGGTCTTTATAGTGTGATAATATGAATATCTAGATGGATGGAGGTTTATTAGAGGATTTCTGCTGGTTGGCCCCGAGTGAAGAAGAGCTGCAACTCTGCATCTTCTCTTCAACTCTCACTCACTCTGTATTTAATAGATATTTATATGTACAAAAGCTATTAAAGAGTAAGCTGGCATTGGTTGCAATTGTCACATTGCTCTTAAATGTGAGATTCACTGATCTGTTCTCTTATAATTAGGGTATTGTTATATCACTTTAAGGCTGGGGACAGACAGGGAGATTCGGGGAGATTCTGTCGCCTGGCGTTTAATAGCAGGCGACAATCTCCCCGAACTTCCTTCTCCCTGTCCGTCGCTAGTTGAAATGAAAAAGCGCCAGCGCTGTGCACACGCGGCACGGCGATTTCCGGAATCGCCCGAAGTTACTTTGTGAGGAAACTTCGGGCGATTCCGGAAATAGCCGCACCGCGTGTGCACAGCGCTGGCGCTTTTTCATTTAAACTAGCGACGGACAGGGAGAAGGACGTTCGGGGAGATTGTCGCCTGCTATTAAACGCCAGGCGACAGAATCTCCCCGAATCTCCCTGTCTGTCCCCAGCCTAAGGCTTAAAGGACAACTAAACCCTAAAATGAATATAGTTAAAAATGCCATATTTTACATACTGGACGTATTGCACCAGCCTAAAGCTGGCCATAGACGCAAAGATCCGATCGTAAGATGATTCCACGATCGGATCTTTGCATCTCCCGACCTGTCACTAACCTTCAGATAACTATAAGTAATAAAAAGCACAGACAGCTGACATTCTGCCCCTGACAAGGATCCTACGAAAGTTGTACGATTAAAAACCTAGTGACGGTCTCCCACTGAAAATCGTACGATCTGCAATAGACACAAAGATATGATCGCCAGCCGACAAAAATTTTCTAACCTGGCCGATCGACCAAACGACCGATCGGCATGGCACGACAAATGTCGGAACACTCCACACACGATCCGAAAGTCGTACGATAGTCGTACGAATCCTCGATTCGTACGACCAAGTCGTTGCGTCTATGGCCAGCTTTAAGTTTCAGCTTGTCAATAGCAGCAATGATCCAAGAATTCAAACTTGTCACAGGGGGTCACCATCTTGGAAAGTGTGTGTGATACTCACATGCTCAGTGGGCTCTGAGCAGCTGTTGAGAAACTAAGCTTAGGGGTTATCACAAAATATCAAGCAGAATTTGGATTGTGATATAAGCTGATGCTACATGGTTGATTATTAAATTCTGATGCTAGTTGCTCTGGTTACTGTGCTGCCATTTATTAATTATCTGTATTAATTACTAATCAGCCTTATACAGTGATATTTATATTCTATGTGTACTGTATATTGTGAGTGGGTCCCTAAGCTCAGTAAGTGACAGCAGCACAGAGCATGTGAATCAGTGAATCAGCAGAAAAGAAGATGAGGAGCTACTGGGGCATCTACTGGGGAGACACAGATCTTTACTGCTAAAGGGCTGTGGTTGCCTTGGGCTGGTACAGAACCACAAAACATCATGTACAACATTTCTAGCTACTTCTTTAGTTAGGTTTTAGTTCTCCTTTAATGGTAACTAAGCAACCTGTTACCTAATTTTTTTGTGAACTAGAATACTGTATGCATTGACTACATGCCTACAACCTGAGTGTATTGACTTGTATTTCACTTGCCTCCTCCTCTCTTCTCTCACACTAGCTGCAGCAGCCAGCTGGCATTAACCAGCCCGTGGTACTGATCTGGGGCCCTGATGCTGAGAAGCTGATGGAGGTTGTGAACAAAAACAAAGAGGCTCTGGTGAAGATCGAGGTGCAGGAGCAGCCCAAGTGGGTGAGGCAGGGTTTCTAGCTGTACTTGGAGGGAGAGGGCAGCTGTGGGACATGACTGTATCTCTATGTTTGGAAAGTGGTGGCTGAGTTTCACTGACAGATCTGCTTCTCACTTGCAGCTTCATCATGACATCTGGATCCTACTCACTGTGGTTGGCACCACCGCGTGCATTGTCTTGTGTGCAGTTGCCCGGCTTCGCTGCAGGCAGCCCCCGCCACAGGTAACATTCTTAAATAGAAGATTGGTGGTATTCTTATTTATATTAGCTATGCACCTATTTACAAAATAAGGTATAAGAGATTTACATAATAGAACGTGTTACTAGCCAAGGTAAGCAGGGTGCCTTTACCATATAATAGGTGCCTTTATCTTATAATGGGTGCCATACTGCACAGCCCATGCTCATTTTCTTAAATAATAATGATAATATTATTACTTACTGTCAGATAGTAAGATGTATAGAGGGAGAAGGACGTCTTGTTTTTTAAAGAGACTGATGCAACCCAAATAATATCAGAAGTTTCAGAACCATAAAAACCACAAGGCTGCCAGCTGGGAGTAGAAAATAGAATAATTCACAGGAGATTGAGTGCGCAGGGCCTGTATCGGTCTCCTTACCTCTGTTCATTTGTGTCCAAATTGGGCATATCTCACAGGTCAAGTCCTTAAGGCACAAAGACAAATATCTTGGTTTATCTCTGTTAGGAAGACATTGATTTACTGCTATCAAAATATGCACCGTGATCCCTTTAACGACACAGAACTTACAGTCCATGTGTTGCATGGATAGTTAGAATTCGATGCAGATGCAAGCTGCAGACTTCAATGGTTTCATGCAAACCTTGTATCCACCTTGTAGACCCAAAAATAGGATGACAAAAATGGAGATACAGGGCATTGGAGCAAGGACTGCATCAGTGTGGCCCTTTAAACCTGTCCAATCAATATTAATTTCATGAAGATGCTGTAGTGTGAAGGTTTCAGGTGATCATTTCAATCAGTTGCAACTTTTATGTTTCCGGCAGCTTGAGATACACTACTGACAAAGGTATCCGCACGCCTGCCTGTCCAATATCACATTCCAGAACCATAGCTATTGATATTAAGTTGGTCCTTACTTTGCTGCTATAACAGCCTCTAGTTTTCCACTAGATGTTGGAACATTGTTAATGGATTTGCTTCAGTAGGTCGGGTACTGTTTGCATTCCAGTTAATCCCACAAGTGCTCAGTTGGGTTGAGGTCAGGTTACTGAGTGTGCAGGCCAGTCAAGTTCTGCCACTCCCATCTCAGCAAACCCATTCTGTATGGACCTTATTTGTGCACGGGGATATTATACAGCTGGGTTTGGGTGCTTATTCACTGACTAAAACAATTCTGTGGCTAAGGATCCTCTGCCTGGCTCTCCCAGTCTGTAATCTACTGTGCATTAGAAATACATTGACTCCAGCAATTGTCAGTTCCAAGGAACCTTTCACAACATGTGCAGCACAAACCTTCCCCTGCATATTGGTTTTCCATAGCCCGGCCTTGGCCCTTGTGGAGTGTGGTTCATTAACTATACTTTATTACGTGATTATTTTTGTGCTTTTTCAGGACAACAGCCTCCTGTGACTCTTGTGCTTTGGTACAGAAGTCTTTCCATGAGAATTCTGTAGACAGTAGACAGGCCTATACGAGTTCACATCATACATAGTTTAAACTAGGCAGGTGTCTACGAGTTCCCATTCTATGCAACGTACAAATGAACTCTCCATTATAATTTTATATCCTGTTAAAGTTCTTTCGCAACTTGAATAAGACTTTGTGCCAGTGGAGCTGCTACATGGGCTGTGATGAATTAGATGACTGAATAAAAATAAATCCCCTAGTTTCTTTACAGCTGAGTCTGGACTTGCAGCTGGATTATTTTTATTGTCCCAAAAGTTTCTTGTCCAATTAATAACATGTTTATTTTATTTCAGTTCTGTTCCTTTCTCTTTTATCCAGTACACAAAGATGAGCATGCACGGACTAAAAATATCCTTTCCTTTCTATAGAAAAAGCTCTAATGCCATATACAATGTTCCTAGTTTAGGATGGCAGTATAAATGTTCCCTGCTCCCTTCTGTTTTCAGTGAAGTGCCCCCAATAGGCACTTAACCAATTAAAGGGGCAGTATATACTAGTGATGTGCGTGCAGATGGGTTTGAGTTGAGTACGCCCTTCTGTTCTTCCCACCTGTGACCTCACTCTGCCGGGTTCTGGCCTGTCAATTTATAGACTCAAGTCTTCCCAGCCCCTTCTGTAATGTCACCAATGGTCGGGCTTGGGTCTATAAATAAAAGAGGACGGACCAAGCTGGGTTATGGTTGGGCAGGTGAGGGGCGTTTGCAGGTCAAGGAAAACTCGACCAGCACATCACTAGTATACACCTATATACATGTTTTAACTTGTATATAACACAAATAAATTGAATGTATACTGATTCTAAATGACACTTTTACTTCTTTATACTGTTTTCAATCACACCATTCATACTCAAATGCAGGATGGAAAGCCATGAATTGTGAATAATTTATGTTCATATTGGTGCAATGACCGTGATAATGGTTTGAACAATTGGACAATAAGGAAAAATCACTATATGACTATATGGGTAGAATACCATAGCAAACTGTGTCCAGAATTGCACTTTACGATGCACTTGGACAGGTAAACGCCCCTTTTTGGGGTTATGTTGGCTGGAGAGAAGAGAGATGAATATTGTGTGCCAGGTGTGTAGGAATTGGTGCAGAGTTATATGAAACTCGCCTTTACTCAGACTGCAACTCAGCAATTGAATTATTGTTTGTTTTTCTAGTAAGTAGGAGTCTCCATGTGGTCTCTGTTGATCAGACCTTACTAAAAAACAGTAGAATGTAACACGTTGAGTGCTCTAAACACAGGGATTCACTGGTTTAAATCATCAGGACATTTGCTTTCAAAATCATTTTTGTACTTTTTGTTTTGTTATAAAACTGTAAAGCCTTTCAATCTGACTTGACCGGATGTTGCCCTGTATTTTCTCTGCAGGACTCTTTACAGCATCAGACTCTTGCTGCCATTAGCCGTCTGGGTACTAGAAGATACCAGCAACGGATGTGGAAAGACCAGCATGCAAGCGGAGGTTGGGTAGAAACAGCCAGCACTAGCAGTTCTGTGCCAGTTTGTGCCATCTGCCTGGAAGAGTTCACAGATGGGCAGGTAACTGCTATAACCATTGTATATATTGAGAAAGTGTGGGAAAGCAAGCCCCAGCCGCTGCAGTATCACATTTCCATTTGCTTGTGTGTGAGAAACAGGATCATAAAGCCAAGCACAACCTCTCCCATCTGGCCTTTATCTCTCTGATTTCCAAGCCTGTGGCTGAGAAATATGTTTTGCAAGGCAGTGGGCATTGCTTGTTTTTCACTGTTGATAAAAGTCATTTTTATAATGACTTGTAATGCTAGGAGGGTGGGATTATCAATTCCCTTATTCTAATGCATTGTAGCATTAGGCCTTAATCCTTGTGTTTTGTAGGAGTTGCGCATTTTGCCCTGCTGCCATGAGTACCATTTGGCTTGTGTGGATCCTTGGCTGAGACAGAATCACACCTGCCCCCTCTGCATGTATGATATACTAGGTAAGTGACTGATGCTTATGCAGTGCGCTCTAATCAATGTGCCTGGGAATTATTGCAGAGGGATATACAATGTCTATTCAAGTGGAACTGATGTAGTAACATGGATTAGGTTTACCCTATGCAGAAACCCATAACAGCCAATCAGAAGTCCATTCTTCCAACTTTACTATGTAAGTGATATGGGCTATTAAACCATGATGGATTTTGGCTATGTAATCCTCATGGTGACTGGACAAATGTCTGGCATTGAGCTATACTTTAAAACCCATATGTGCCATACAGAAAACCAGACCATCCCATTCTGTTT
Source organism: Xenopus borealis (assembly GCA_024363595.1). NCBI lineage: Eukaryota > Metazoa > Chordata > Amphibia > Anura > Pipidae > Xenopus > Xenopus borealis. The sequence continues at coordinate 38,788,911 of CM044433.1, forward strand.
TCATCTTTCATTTATCTTTAAAGCTAAAAAAAAACGACTTGAATTAGTTATGGTTATATTTACCATGCTTTTTTGTTGTTCTTCCACCCATGAAACCTGTATTGTAAAGGTAAAAGCTTCCAGGAATGTCCAAAATAAAGCCCTAAAGCTGTTGGGAATTGCAAGTCCCAGCTTCTGCTTTTGTTGTGGGGCCTTGTATCTTTTTGTTGCACTTCTTCCATTCTAATGGATTCTCAAGGTAAAGTCTGTGATGCTTTTCATATAGCTGCATAGCCAGTGCCCTCTTTTTGTGAATACTTTAGAATGCATTTTAATCTGCTTTATGCTTTGTGTTCAAGAACGAGATGTTTTGAGTAGAAACACATTATCGGGTCTCTTACTAATATCGGGGAGGTATTCTTTCGCTCTTTGCTAACTCTGCATCAGATCCTTTGCAGCACATAGATTTGTTTAACCTTTTGGTCCTTTTTGCAGACAGTGGGACCCCACTCAGGCCTCTGGCTCACAGAGCAGCTTCACAGACACAGCTGTGGGGACGGTACCCAGGCTCTGCTCGTCTCATGTCTCACCTGCCACCCCATGGAACACCGATGGTTTACCCTACCCCAAACAACAGTATATTCCTGTCAAGAGCTCCATATTATCTAGACCATACACATCACTGGCAAATGCCAGAGCAATTGCCTATGCAAATTCTGACTCATCGGCGAGGACCAGAAAGCCCGAGAGAGTCAGGCTATTTGCCTGATGACCCGGGCAGTGATAGTAGTTCTGGACCGTGCCATGGCTCTTCCAGTGAGAACTGCACAGATATAAGCCTGCACTGTTTGCATGGCACCTCTTCTTCCTCTGTTCACAGCTCTCAGAGCAACCAGGAGGATTCTTCCCCGCCAGCACTTGCCTCTTATCTACTACCTCAGGGTGAACTCCCAGCACTGAATCCCCTTCTGTCTCAGCCAGCTTCCTACGCCAGCCACGTACATTTTCACCAGCACCGCCATCACCACTATCGGCGAAATCAGCCCAGTCTGTCTCACCCTCACCCCCACAGATCAAAGAGGAGGACCAAGGTTTCTAGGGCAGATCCTGGTTATTACAGGGAACACAGACATACAACTGGAAATAATGGTGACTCAAGATCACATATGGTCCGCAGAGAACCCAGACCTTCATGTTCAAGAACTTGTTTTGACCCCCGGACTAATAGTGAGCACATCCGGCATCAGTCCATGCCACAGGCCGCTTCAGTAGCGCAGGGCTCAAGTGAACCTGATGAAGCCACCTCCCTTAGGGGCTCAAAAACCGACCCGCCAAGTAGGACTTACAGAAAAAAAAAATCCTCTGCCCCTTCTCACCTTCCATTGTTGTACAGTCCCCGACACTTCCACCCAGATAACAATGCTCAGATGTGTGAAAGCACCAACCCAAGATGGGCAGAAGAGGTTAGACTTCTACATTCCAGGGTGAACTCACACCGAGAAAATACAGCAATGATGCACCTATATCATCCACCACATCACAACCAAGGTAAATAAGCGTTTGTATGTAAACCTCAAATGTGGTGCACAGTTATTACCTTTTACACGCACATTTTATAAAAGCTGTGTGCGCTGAGTCATTGGTCAGTTGAGGTAATGAATTATGTGTTCTTAACACAATAGGGGTCATTTACTCATTTACAGTGTGCAAAGATCCCACACAGATGCAATTGCTGTATTTCTTTCCCTCCAGAGTTTCAGCAGTGTTGCATCCACCAGGGAAAGTTGCACTTGACGCATTTTTGTCAAAATTGTGATTATTTTGACGCATATGCACTGCTCCTACGGACAATAGGAGCAATTGATTCTGATCAGGAGGCAGGGATTGGCGCTGAGCACAACTAAATAGAAGTGCACATGCTGGTGCAAGTACTTGATGAAAAGGGTTCCCCACTGACTGGGGAAATTTTCAGGCCTGCAATTAAACTTGCAGTTGTAATTGGCTCCCTAATATTTTGTGCTTGATATGAACAAAATGTGGTTATTTATATATATGTAGCCTTCCAGCTCTTGGAGAAAGGCACTGTATGCACCCCATAGCTGTTCCATGAACTCATACCAATACTTGGTATCACAGTATTATTTGTAATCATGTTGTAGGGCAAGGTAGATGATTGAACCATAACCTTACATGGACTCTTAAAGAGGCTTGGAAATAATACCGAGACTTACTTGGCTGGGTTATACAACTGTATGCCATACTAAGATATCAGTGGAACCCATGAGTTCACCAGGGACATAGTTATCCTTTGCATGGGCACATCCAGCTCTAATTCAGCCCCAGTTCAAATCCCATGGACTGGTTGAGCTCATTAAGGAATATCATTTCTTCAGCCCCCCTAAGAGGTCTTTACATAGCATAATACTCCAGCCCATGAACATATACTGTAGTAGATAACTAACTACATTGTCTTCATGTTTCAAGCCTTGTACATGTTTAGAATTGGGAAAATGTACTTAGCTGGGACAACAATAATGGTTACATTAGAAACTTTGGCTCTCCATAAGTTGCTGCTTGTTGCTGTTATTTCCTGGCTCCCTTGTAGTTCATATCATTTCTTGTGTTGTAGGTGCCACGGAGGAGATGGAAGCTGTGTGTGAGCATGCAGTGTAACTCCATGGCATACGCGCATGTGTGGCATAAGCCAACAGTACTGGATGCAGTAGCACGGGCCACAAAGCTCTCAACGTTTTGTCTCCTTCCCCAAATCTCCAGGCCCCACCATGACCTCCCAGATTACATCTTGGTTCCTGTCCTGGCAGAATCTATGTACCTGCTACAAGGTCCCAAAACATCTAATCGGAGCTTTGGCATGTAGGTTTGGGTTTCTTCCATTAATAACTCCCTGTCTGCTAGCACTTTCATATTGATGTGTGATATCTAGCATCTTTTTGTGTATACATTGCCCTCTACTATATGCCCATAATAATGAACAGTATTCTCGTGACATTCTGTTACACGGCTGCCAGTTTCATGGATCCTGGGTGCTGGCACTACCTCACTTTATCCATGTTTAGCATATTCCCCCCATCATTGTGTTTAAGACTCCCCTTCCCCCAGCTGTCTGTTTCATGCCTGCCCCCTCTCTGGAACTGACTCTACAGCTGTCTCACTTTATTCCCTGCTGAGTCAGTCTTTGCCTCTGTCTGTCTCTCTCAATTGGAATTCTGTCTTGTTCTATACTGTATCTCTGTCACCAGCTGTGTTTTCTCATTTTTTGTACCACTCTCAACTCTTTTTGAACCCTTTCCTATGACTAAATCTGTCTGTTCCACTATGATTTCCCCCAGCTCTACCATCCAGTAGTTTTGTTGCAGCTTTGTCTTCCTATATTCCTGATTCAATTCATCCTTGCCTCTCTCACTAACTCAGTGGTCCTCAAACTTGGCCCTCCAGCTGTTAAGGAACTACAAGTCCCACAATGCAATGATGGAGTCTGACAGCCACAGTCAGGCAAATGCATTGTGGGACTTGTAGTTCCTTAACAGCTGGAGGGCCAAGTTTGAGGACCACTGCACTAACTGGTAAGGCTGGCAGTTGTAGGCAGAGCAGCTCTAGGGGTCCTATATTTCATATCCCTAATTAATGTCACACTAAATGGCAGGGGGAATTTTCCCAGAGGCTAATAAATCCCACTTCTAATGTTAAAGGTATGAAATGTTATTACATACAGTATATACTTGAGATTATCAAACACAGACACATGGCATTTCATATTTTGGTTGAAGTAGTATGATGCAGATTTTGTAATGAATCCTGTTTGTTTTTTTGCAATGACTGACATAGATTGTTTAGATATTGGACCTGTTATCCAGAATGCATGGGGCCTGGGGTTTCCTGGATAATGGAGCTTCATACCTTAAAGTTTACTAGAAAATAATTTAAACATGAAATAAACCCAACAGACTGGTTCTGCTTCCAATAAGGATTAATTATATCTTAGTTGGGAACAAGTACAAGCTACTGTTTAATTATTACAGGGAAAAAGGAAATCATTTTTAGAAATTAGGATTATTTGGATAAAATGAAGTCTATGGGAGATGGCCTTTCCGTAAGCATTGTGTATAACGGGTTTACAGATAATGGATCCTATACCTGTATCATTGTTTGTGCCCTAAAGCTGCACTGTTAATGTAGAGATCACTTAAAAATGAAGGGACATGTCTAGAAAATCCAGCATGAAGAGCAGCACTACTTGCAATTACATTTAAATTCAGTGAGTGTAGCCCTGCAACAGGCAGGTAGACTTGCCCCTGCATTTTCAAGAGCTCAGGTAACCCTATGTACAGTAGATAGGAAGGTAGACACCAAAGGAATATCTGTACCACCATCAAACCTCACATTTTAGTTCTAAGTAGCTGAGTGGATACAGAAAACTATGCACTAGTGATGTGTGTGCTGGCCCGAAGCCCGCGGGGACACCTTGGTTTAACCACAGTTGTGCAGGTTCGGGCTGACTCCTGCACAAAATCTTCAGGTCGCTTCCATGCATCAGAATTTATAGACTTCCGCCTGCCCTATCCCGCTTGTGACGTCACTGCGGGGCGGGCACGGGTCTATAAATAGAGGAACAAGCAGAGGAGACCGCTCAGAGCTCACTCCTCCAATCTACCCGATCAGGTGCTCAGTCAGCAGCGCCCCCCTGCTACAACACACTTCAAGCTCCAAAGAAAGACGGCACTCCGATCAGGAAAACAGGTTTATTTGGAATAAGGAAGCTGTGCCCTACGCGTTTCGGGAATCAATCCCTTAATCATAGGCCTATGATTAAGGGATTGATTCCCGAAACGCGTAGGGCACAGCTTCCTTATTCCAAATAAACCTGTTTTCCTGATCGGAGTGCCGTCTTTCCTTGGAGCTTGAAGACTATAAATAGAGGACAGCAGCGCCCGTGCCGGGTGTGGATCGTAAGGGGGCGGGGTTAGGATTGGGTGCGGGTCGAGGAATTCTTGACCCGCACATCACTACTGTGCACCTGTACAGTCAGCATAAGCTCAGATTAACCCTTCCAAATACAGCACAGGGTGGTGATGTCAGTGCTTGTCAGACTTGACAGGGTGCAAAGCATTATGGGAAGGCAATGGTACAGGAATCTTGTATCAGAGCTCCATAAGAGAGCTGCCATATGGCTATAAAAACCATACAGTGCAAAATACCTTAAGACACGGATGCCCAAAAGGTAGATCGGGATCTACCAGTAGACCTTTAGCTGGTGATCAGATCTCAAGTCAACAAACAGCTCCTCTAAATCACCCTCCTGTTTCATGCGTTTCATTCAGATAATTATTATGTTACGGTTACAAAAGAAATAGTTGTTTGTTAAATATAGCAATATAGATGTTCCCATTAGTGTGAATTTCTGTAATATTTAGTAATATTTTCCATGGAAAAAAATGCTAACAATGCTAAACGTCACTAAAAGTAGACCTTGCCTTAGTACAGTATGGGCACTCCTGCCTTAAGAAGAAACGATGAGGTCTAATCAGGCATTGCATATTCCTAATGTGGTGTTTAATAGCACAGCAGCTGCTTATAGCACACTACTCACTCGCTGATAGGCAAGATCTACCATCTGTGGTTATTCATGCACAACTGTACTGAGAGTTGGCATCAAGTTAGTTAATGCTTAGTTTCTAAGCATTCTAAAGGCTATTGGGCCTTTATTTTGGCTGCTGTCAATTGGCAAAGCTTAATTTAACCCTTCCCCCTTGTGTACAGAACTTGACTACACCTGTAAAGTTTATTAACATTTAAATATACAACTATGGGATCCGTTATCAGGAAACCCATTATCCAGAAAGCTCCAAATTACGGAAAGGCTGTTTCCCATAGACTCCATTTTATCTAAATAATCGGAATAAAAAAATAATATTTTGAACTTGATCCCAACTAATATAAAATTAATCCTTATTGGAAGCAAAACGAGCGTGGTTAATTTTTACATGCTTTTCTAGTAGCCTTAAAGGGATACTGTCATGAGTTTTTTTTTAATGCATCAGTTAATAGTGCTGCTCCAGTAGATTTCTGAACTGAAATCCATTTTTCAAAAGAGCAGACAGATTTTTTTATATTCAGTTTTGAAATCTGACATGGGACTAGCCATTTTGTCAATTTCCCAGCTGCCCCTGTTCATGTGACTTGTGTCAGCACTTTAGATGGGAACTGCTTTCTGGCAGGCTGTTGTTTTTCCTTCTCAATGTAACTGAATAGACTTTTTACTATTGAGTGTTGTTCTTAGATCTACCAGGCAGCTGTTATCTGGTTACCTTCCCATTGTTCTGTTGTTAGGCTGCTGGGTGGGGGAAAGGGAGGGGGATGATATCACTCCAATTTACAGAACAGCAGTAAAGAGTGATTGAAGTTTAACAGAGCACAAGTCACATGACTTGGGACAGCTGGGAAATAGACAATATGTCTAGCCCCATGTCAGATTTCAAAATGAAATATAAGAAAATCTGTTTGCACTTTTGAGAAATGGATTTGAATGCACAATTCTGCTGGGGCAGCACTATTAACGGAAGCATTTTAATTTTTAATTTATCCCTTTAAGGTACGAAGATCCCAATTACAGAAAATCTGTTAATCCGGAAAACCCCCGTTCTGGATAACAGGTCCTATACCTGTACTATTGTTCATATTAATTTGAATTGGTAAATTTCTGCAGTGCACTAACATGTGGAGACGTTAGCAATGAGCTATTATTTTCTAGTACAGTCAGAATAATGGTTTGTACCCAGATTAGCAAACACCAAGGTCTGTAAAGCATTATAAATGGGAAGCATTGGCTGAATGACTAGGGACTTTAGAGCAGTTTTGTGCACCACAATTAAAACCACTAAGAGCCTAGGATCCAATGTGGGAAAAGAAGACAAATGCATGTTCTTATGCTGTGATCCCATCATAGAGTCCTTATTATAGACCTTATTTTCTGTGACCACAAGCCGTAGAATATTTAAGGAATGTTAATGTTCACGTCAAATCTTAGATGGTTTTTGCTTTACCTCTACAGGGAGCCTACCTGGAATGGGACCTCATCCTTCAGAGCACTATTCCCAGAAGAGAAGAATCTCTGTGGAGCATCTCAAGAGCATTGCTGTCCATGATCTGTATGACCTTTGCAACTTTTGTCTGAGAAATGTCAGCTTTTCTCTAAATCCATTCCTAAACCTTCCACGACTGCCTTTGTTTGGAGAATGATTCCAGGGCAGACCCCCCACCATAGGCATTACCAGCGAACAACAAGATAAAATGATGCCTTATTCAAGGGAGTCGCCCAATTGGTTTGCACTTGTTACAGTTTTACGTGGGTTTCATTTGTTAAAGGAACAGGAACACCAAAAAATGAAAGTCTTTTAAAGTAAAGAAAATATCATGTAGTGTTGCGCTAGGTTGTTAAATTACTGATGTGTTTGCTTCAGAAACACTACTATAGTCCATATAAACAAGCTGCTAAGTAGCAGTCCCGGAAATTGAAAAATGGCTATATGGCACAGGATTAGTAATGGATAACAGATAACATTATGTTCTACAGAGCTTATCTGCTATCTGCTGTGTAACTTGAGCCTTTTCTCCTTTGAATGACTGCCCCCATGGCTACACAACAGCTTATTTATATAAACTAGTAGTGCTTCTGAAGCAAACACTGCACTTTTACCAGTGCAGGGCAACACTGCATTATATTTTTATTACTTAAAAAAAATTAAATTTTTTGATGTTACTGGTCCATTAAGCTAAACTGCCAGCCTGATGATTCTCGTTCTTCACAACTCCACACAACACGTTGTACGCTGCTGTTTTTCTACCTGTAATTTGCACTTCTTAATAATTCAGTTTTGTACACTGTCCTTGTAGGAAAGCCTCATTGAATGCCATGGTGATCTTATATGACCAGTAATATCAAAAAAAATTTAAAAATTGTATACCATGAAAAAAAAAAAACACCAAGACATATTAAACTTTAAAATCGCAAAGTCTTTATTAAGAAATAACTTAACGAAACTTTGCTTGTGCTCCTCTTCAGAAAAGGCGACAGGGCGACGATCCATCATGCGGTGCTCAATTTCTCCTCCCTGGCTATCTCCTATAAGGAAGGCAGGGATGAGTAATTGAGTGCCGCACAATAGATCGCCCGATCACCTTTTCTGAAGAGGAGTGCAAGCAGAGTTAATAAAGGCTGTGTGATGTTAACATTTAATGTGTGTGTTTTTTTTAATGGTATATGAATTAATTTTTTTATTTAAAGGGTAATTCAACCACTTATTAAAAAACCCCTTCCCTACATAGACCCCCTCCCTCCTCCCCCCTAGTCAAGCTGCTACCCCAGATAAGTGCCCCTAACTTTTTACTTACCCCTCGGTGCAGATTCAGTGCATCGGAATTCGGCAGCCATCTTCTTCTCTATGGGTCTTCTTCTGGCAATTCTGCAATTTCTGTGACTTTCGGTGCATGCACAGTTGTGACGAAAATGAAAATTGCTCCAGCTGCGAATGCACCAATATGCAGCTCTCTTCCTGAAGATTTCTGAAGAGAAGAAGATGGCTGCCATGAACTCCCAATGCCTGAATCTGCACCGACGGGGAAGTAGAACGTTAGGGGCAGGTAGGCTGGGGGGGGGAGGCAGGGGGTTTATGTAGGGTTTTTTTTACTTAAGGGTTGAATTCTCCTTTAACACATAATGCTGCCTCTATCCAGAAAGGTCTGGTATGTGTAGTCCAGGTATGGGATCCATTATCCGGAAACACATTATCCAGAGAGTACCAAACTCCCATTATAATCAAATAATTTAAATTTTTAAAAGTGATTCCCTTTATCTCTGTAATAATAACACAGTAGCTTGTACTTGATCCAAACTAAGATATAATTAATCCTTACTTAAGCCAAAACCAGCCTATTGGGTTTATTTAATGTTGAAATTATTAATAGACTTAAGGCACAGAGATCCCTTATCTGGAAAACACCAGGTTCTGCACATTCTGGATAATGGGTCCCATACCTGTATAAGGATCAGGACATGGCTTCCCTATGGAGCACAGAAAGCTCCTAGTAAGAAGATGCTTTAAAGGGCCAGTAACATCACAAATAAAACCCTTTAAATACATTAAAATAGATATGTGAATAGAATTTAGGGTTTGGTTGAGAGGTCCTAATATGGTGCATGGCCAAAAGTAATCAGGCACTAAGGGGAAGATTTATCAAATTAAATTCACATTTTTTTATGGTCAAAACTCAAAAAATTCAACTAGGGACTTATCTAAATTCGTTTTTTAAAAATTAGATTTTCGAGATTTATCATACTCTGACCCGTTAAGAATTCGAATTAGACTATTCGCTACCTAAAGCCAAATTGCCGTTTAATTCAGTGGAAGAGGTCCGGGGATCAGTTTGGTGATGTTTGCCGCCTTCCTGACATTCAAGTTTTGTTTTTTATTTCGGATCTAGTTTTTATAATTTGCAACAAATTCAATTTGAGTTTCCTTGTGGTTTAAAGGGGTTGTCCACCTTCAAACAACTAGTTGTTTTCAGATAGATCACCAGAAATAACGACTTTTTCCAATTACTGTCTATTTTCTAAGTGTAAAGTGTAATTTTTCACCTTCTAAAGCAGCTCTGGGAGGGGGGTCGCCGACCCGACCAACTGTTCTAAACTGATACACTTAATGGATACATTTCTTGTCTTTGTCCCTGCTGAGCAGAATCTCTGGGTTTCATTGCAGCTGTTAGAATTGATACAATAGTTGCTAATGCTCCAGAGATGCTGCTGAGAAATGTATCAACTAAATGTTGCAAAATTGTATTAGTTTAGAGTCTGCACCTGAATTACTGAGCTGCCAGACTCAAACACCAGAGACTCCAACATTCAACTTTAAACTTAGATTTTGGAAAAACAGTAAAAAATAATGGAAAGTAATTGAAAAAAGTCTTTATTTATGGAGAACAATCTGAAAACCACTTAACAAAAAAAAATGTTTGGAAGGTGAACAACCCCTTTAAATTTGTTCGAGTTTACAAAATTCATACATTTCGATTGGTCGAATTTATGGTAGTTTTGAAAAAAACACATGCATTTGGAATTCGACCCTTGATTAATCTGCCCCTAAGTCTAAAAATTACGTACTCAGTCGGACGGACACTTGCAGACCTATTTATAATGCTGTGTAATAAGTGGAGTGAAGCATTACCAGTGATGTTGCCCAGAGCAAACAACCAATTAAATTCCAGGCGTGAGAAAACAAAAGAAAAGATCTGATTGGTTGCTATGAACAATATCACCGGTAATGCTTTACTTCACAGGATAAAGACTAGACCCCTTACTGTTGAGCTCCAAGCTGTCTCTGGAAGCAATGTCAGTGCAAGAACTATCAGTAGGATACATGGGGTTTTATAGGCAGGGTCCGACAGCAGGGGCCTGAGGGAGGTGGTTAATGCCAGGGAGAGGGTTGAATTCCCCTTTAAGTAGATGTGGGTACAAACTGGGGCCCACAATAGGCAAGGGCCCACCGGGTTTTTACCCGGCCCAGTCGGACCCTGTTTATAGTTGAGTAGCAACAAACACACACCGCACGCAATGCTGAATGTCAGCTAGATGCTGTGTTCTGCCAGCAGTTTGGGCTCTTTCCTGTTTTAGCACAATTATGCCCAATGCATAAAGCTTGGTCTATGCAGAATAAACGTGGAAGAAGATGACTGGCCTGCACAGAGCCCTGACTTCAACCCCACTCAACACATGTTGGATGAACACAGACTGTGAGCCAGGCCTGATCCCCAACATCAATAAAAAAAATGCATTTATATTTATTTCTGGAAGTTGAGAGAGCCCAACTTAATGAGCTCATGTCAAAAAAGGGGGGGGTATATTTTACCTTTACCTTTGGGTTGGGGATGTTTAATATGCAGGTGTCAGGATATTTACGGCCATATAGTATAGGATTTATAACAATAAGCTACTAAGTTGTTGAAGTATAGAAAATCTTGTGGGAAACCATTGTTACTGTGCTACTTATTATTATAGTGTATTTATATAGTCCTTTACAGACGCTATATACTTTGTAACTACTGTGTGTATACTGAGCACAGTAAAATACATACAAGTAAGAAGTCGCATACATATAAATGAAATAATAAATGGGAGGAGTAGCAAGAGTATATCATATAAGATCCAGAGGTAGTTGTACTTCCACCGTATAAAGGGAAAGAGTCCTTAAAATAATTCCTTATAATAATATATGCGTTTCTAATATAAACAAAAATACAATATAAAAATCAAAGGCAATAAAACTTCTGTTGGCACCTAAAAGACCAAACCTGATGCGGTGTCCAAGTATACATATACAGGTATGGGATCCGTTATCCGGAAACCCGTTATCCGGAAAGCTGCAAATTACAGAAAGGCCATCTCCCATAGACTCCGTTTTATCCAATTAATCCAAATTACTTCTTTTTTTCTCTGTAATAATAAAACAGTAGCTTGTACTTGATCCAAACTGAGATATAATGAATCCTTATTGAGACCAGCTTGTTGGGTTTATTTAATGTTTACATGATTTTCTGGTAGACTTAAGGTATGAAGATCCAAATTAAGGAAAGATCCATTATTCGTAAAACCCCATGTCCCGAGGATTCTGGATAAAAGGTCCCATTCCTGTATTAGGGACTTCCCAAAGAGCCACATGTGAAGTACTCTACATGTATTAAAACATCTCTATTAATATATACACAGATGCAATACAAACCTGTTTAAATATTAGTATTAATAGAGATTTTTATGTATTTTATATTAAAGTACATAATACAGTATTTTAGGTGCTCTTTCCCTTTATATAAGTAGCTCCTTATCACTATTCTCTGGATACTCACTCACTAGAATCCCCCTGGCTGAATATTCAAACGCCTTTCAGTTCTCTGGTTGGAACAGAAATCAGGGCCGCAGGGTTAGTTATCCTAAACATGAATATCCAAATATTTGGCCCCTGTGACTTGTCGTAGTAATACATCTATGTGGTTGGTTTTTCGCATGACAATTGTATACTTTCATGTTCTTGCACCAAAATCCACCTGTATGTAGTCAGGGGGATGTGTTGCCTGTTCGGAGCAGAAGGCCGTGAATAACAATATGTGGCACCATGATACTGACAAGCAAATCTCTGAATTTTTTTATTTTTTTTTTTTGTATTGAAAAAAAAAAATGCTACATTCCTAAAGTCATTTGACTTTGTATTAAGATAGTTCATTTGTGGGTTTTGCTGGCCCTTTAAAGGGGCTGTTCACCTTTGGATAAACTTTTAGTATGATGTAGAGAGTGATATTCTGAGACAATTTGCAGTTGTTTTTTTATTATTTAGGATTTTTGAGTTATTTCACTTTTTTTCTCAGCAGCTCTGCAGTTTGAGCAGTCAGGTTGCTAGGTTCTGACCATGCATTGATTTGAATAAGAGAGTGGAATATGAATAGGAGAGATGCTGAATAGAAAGATGAGCAATACAAAGTAACAATAACAACACATTTGTAGCCTAACAGAGCATTTGTTTTGTATGGGGTCACTGACCCCCCACTTGAAAGCTGGAAAGAGTCAGAAGAAGAAGGCAAATAATAAAAAAACTATATAAAATAAAAAATTAAGACCTATAGAAAAGTTGCTTATAATCGGCCATTCCCTAAGATACTAAAAGTTAATGTAAAGGTGAACTACTCCTTTAACTCAGTGACATGATGTTACTGCCTGCACCTGACTGGAATCGGGATCCTACCACACTGTCCAGTAAAGGGATGACCGTTTACAGCAGGAAAGTCATAGCATTTAGGTGCTGCTGGGATTTGTGCATCCCTGCTTTACTGACTAATCTTATACAATCTGTCAGAGCTCAAGTTCTAAAAAAAAACTATATTCCAGTTGCCTTTATTTAGGTGCTATGCCTACAAAACTGTGAAGCCTTTACAGTGTTTGCCAGCCTGTGTTTCCACAGCTATTGATGAACTACTTTTCCCAGCATCCTCCATCAGGATGTTTGTAACAGCCTGGATATTGTAGTCCAACAACAGCTGGGGAGACATAGGCCATTCATTGCTTTTTTTTTTTTTTTAAACAAATGACCTTCCTTGTGCCTCTCACACACCAAATCTCGACTTTAAGCTATTGTGCCTCTGTGCTTCCTTGTAAAGTTTTGTATAAAATATATATTTTTGTATATTTGTAAAGGTATTATATTTATGCATAACAAAGTTCTGTGAAGAACCAATGAAGTTAATTTTCCTATGGAACTGCGTTTTTGTGGTCATTCGGGTTAATAATGGAATCAAGCATGTACTCCTCCCTGCCTTGTTGTTCATATCACTATTATTCACACATTCTATCAACCACCAACATAACATGTACAATAGAAGGGTTTACTCACCAGCTGCTATGTATGCATTCAGATTCATGCAGAAGAGGGCTATGCTTAGTAGAGCTTACAATCTAAAAGGAGAAGTGGGAGAAATAATCTTGTCAATTTTTGATCACGTTGCCACAAAGGTTCTGTCAAGCTTTGGCCCATACTGTCTGAACACAATACTGAGAGTAGAACACTGAAGGGTAATATTTGCATTAAATAAATCCTAAAACAATTTTCCACTGACATTTGTACCAGGTTCAGCTGCATCAGAACCTGGACCCACATCACAAACACTGGATTTGCCCTGATGCACTCAAATGCCTCAAGACAAAGTACGTCCAGTCTATATATTGCTGTGACATTCCAGCCAAAGTCTGTTTTCATTCTGTGAATAGTCTTTGATCTATATCACCCACCTCAAGGAGAGGTCACCCAAAAAGTGGAGCTTTAATGGAGAAGGAAATGTTAAAACTAAGTAAGCCTTATCCGAAAGATCCACCTAAATATACCAGTAAACCCTCAAAGTAATGCTGCTCTGAGTCCTCAAAAGAAACACTGTATTTCTTTCCTTCTATTGTGTACACATGGGCTTCTGTATCAGACTTCCTGCCTTCAGCTTAACCCTCCTTGTCCCAGGCGTGGGCATGCTCAGTTTGCTCCTCCCTTCTCTGCTGTAATCTGAGCCCAGAGCTATAGGTGAGCAGGGAGAGACTCAGGCAGGAAGTGATGTCACGCCATCTAATACTACAGCTACTATACTAAACAAACAGAGCTTCTAGATATTTTTACTCGGGTATGGTTCAACATTCTAAAGAATAAATATAACATTCTAGCTTGCTCTGTTGCAGCTAATCTATTGCCAATAAAATGCCTCTGTAGCTTTCCTTCTCCTTAAAATGTAATAAATCTGGGAACCAGCCATGGGGCCCAAAAATCGGTTTAAAACTATGCACCTTATTTCTTTAGGAAGGGATTTTACTGTATTAAAGGACATAATGGAGAAAATAGTGAAATTACCATAATAGTGTAGAAAAGAAACCATGTTTTGGTTGAGAATCCCTGTTGAGTCTCTCAAGAGAAACTAACATGATCATAACTGAAAAAAAAATTAAGCCTGATACTTATTTGTGAACTTTAACATTCCTGTTAGTTCTGAGGGAAGTTCAAGAAATTTAAAGAGAGGGGAGATTTTTCTTAATACAAACAAAAAGGGGACATGTGTAAACTATATAGCTTGTTGGAATATTGCTCATACTGCTTTTCTGAGCACTTTTGCAATTTAAAGGGCAAGGAAAGTCAAGTAGAATAAGGCTAGAAATGCTGTATTTTGTTTACTAAACATGAACTTACTGCACCAGAGGCCTAATCAAACAAATGATTTATCATCTTTGTTACATGTTTGCAAGACTAGACTACATACACATGCTCAGTGTGGTCTGCGCTTCTTAGGGATCGTCATAAATAATAAAAAAAAAAACAAAGCTGCTGGAGTTCTGCATGGCTGGTAAGTAAGGCAGGGGCTCCCCCTGCTGTTCATAAGTATGATTGTTTCCCTGCCAGAAGTTAGGGACCATCTGACAATTCCTATCCACAGCACTAAATGAAGGGAGAATTTTACAGTTTGCAGTCAGGTTTCTTATAAAAACAGTACACATTTTTTAATTAAAGTATATTGGAGATATTTCTTTTTCATTAAAGAAAGTAAAAATGGGATTTTATTTCTTTGCCTTTCCTTGCCCTTTAACATTAGTTTCAGGTTACATAACCCTGCTAATATGAATGTGCAATATTAAAAAGATTTAAAAACTGCCAATATCTACAAAAAAAATGTAAATGACACTGGTGCAGAGAGTTTAAATATATAGCAGATATGTCACACATTTATAGTTCAGCAGTTCTATTTTTCTGTGACCTGAAGGCATCTATAAAAGTCTTACAAAGGTATTGTGTTGGTAGTAATGATGTGTGGGTCACCAAAAAGGCACTCGACCCTAACCCAGTGAGCCTCCATATTTATAGGCCTGTTCTTACCCCACTGTGATTTCACGTAAGGAGGCGGACAGGCAGGTGCAAATCTATAAGAAAATAAATCCTGAAGACGGAAACAAGGCATGGGAAAAGTTCAGCCCACACTTGACTGTGACCCACAGAAAAGTTGAGCGGAGGTCGGCCCGAACCTTCCAAATCAACAGGTCCCGCAAGTTTCAGGGCAGCCCACATATAACTAGTTGGTAGTGTTAACCTGTTGCAAAATTATGGAAAGGTGTTTTTAAAGCACCACCCTAGGCGGCTAATTCACTAAAGCACAAAAATGCGCTAGCGTTCGCAGCACTTCACCAGGCGAATTTTCACCAGCCCAATGCAAATTCACTAAAATGCGAATTTGCGCTCAGGGCGGCAAATTTTAGCGAAGTTGCGCTACCGTTACTTCTCCCGGCAAAGCGCATTTACACTAGCTATGCTTAATTTCCATAGGGCGCAAAGTTAAAGTATAATAGAAGTATATGTTACAGCCACTACATTACACTACACAAGCCCAGGAAACCTTTAATAAATAAAATAAAGTTGTCCTATTGCCCTAAACATGTGCCCCCTGTATAGTTGTGTTGCCATATGTTAGGAAATGTAGGGGGGGGGAATTTTCACTATTTTTCAGACTATCACCCTACAAAAGGTAAAAGACGCCAACGTTTTTTTTGGGACTTAGAAAAAATGTAAACATTTTTTTCAGACTCCTAACTTAGTGAATTATTGTAGTTATGACCCTACGTCAGTGCGCAACTGCGCCTGACGTAAGGGTGCGAAGTTGCGCTAGTCTACTTCGCTAGCAAATTTTCGCCAGAGTCTAACTTAGTAAATTTGCGAAGTTGTGAATTAACGTCACTCTGGCGCATTAGCGCTAGCATTGGACGCTTCATGCTTTAGTGAATTTGCCCCTAAGACACTGGGGCAACAGCAAGGGCAAGTCTTCCCTATCAGTCTAGTCAGGGGTGTGTCTGTTTTTGAAAGAAGTGTTTTTCTCTGGCCTGCTTCAGTAATGAAAGCTCCCCTAATAGTGAGGACACTGCAAAAAAAAAAACTGCCTGTTCCATCTCCTGGAGGAAAAGGGCCATTGCAGCAGGTGGACCTTTACAAAATGGCATCTGGTTTTCCGAGGAAGGAACATAAACCGGCCTAGAAAAGTATGATACTGTACACAGAACTTTTGCACAAATATATTTAAATAGCTGCTGTACCCACCATCGCCCAGGAAATGTAATATTACAGACGTGATTTTGGGGTAAATGGCAGAATGTAACTCAGAACCTCAAGCCTCATTTGCAACAATGTGCCGCTGCTGTAGTTCTCTGTAGTGGTGCTATCCGATTGGTCTGATGATTGGAGTGCAATTTTGGGGCAAATAGATGTCAGGTAAAAAAAAATCAGCCACAGTGTCCAGCTAAATAGTTCTGCAATCCTACAGAATAGCTTGGTCAGCTGGACAGAGGAAACAGGTAGCAGAATTAAGCTCAGCACCCAGTGGCGTAACTAATGAAAGGGGAATAATCAAGAAAATTAAAATTTAATATAAGCTTCCTCATGCTGAAAGAAGACTTTTTTTTAAATAATATATATTAAACATTCCGCATTGTTTCTGAAATAATCAAGTTTGTATTTACTATTCCTCTCTCAACATCTGTTTCTATTCATTCAGCAGTTGGGCATCAGATGAATGATCCAATATATCTTATATCCTTGCAGATGAATATATCCTCACGGATGAATTAGAGCTCAGTCAAATAACTGATTCCAGTACAAATAAAATCTAACAAAATAGCTGCCTTCTGCACAAATTCTGCATGTAGAGAGACAGGATGTCTGGTGATTTTAATAGAGTGTGTTCTAATACATCTTCTAGGCAAAATGAGCCCCCCCTATAAGATATACTGGATCATTCATCCTGCATGAATGATGAGAAACAGATGCTGAGAAAGGAATAGTGAAGATAAACTTGATTATTTCATAAACGGTACAGAATTTTTAATTGATTGTATTTAGAAATTTTCAGTATGCTGAAGCTTACTGTATATTAAATTTAAATCATTTTGTGATAGTTCCCCTTGAATCACAGGTGCAGGATGTGAACTTGTGCCCCTCGTGCTGTGCACATACTCAGGGCCTGATGCCAGTGGTGGGTGCCCCTAGGTTTTGTGGTACTAGCACCCTCACCGCTCTAGTGAGAGCTCCCAGTGCTCCTCAGAAAGCAGCTGAGTGGCATGCCACCACTACCAACTTGCCCCCCTAGGCCCGGCCTATGTGGCCTTGTCACAAATACGGGCCTTCACATACTCCAGCAAATATTCTCCCAGCCCTCCGCCAGCAATTTAGCTTTTCCTTGTCTCTGGTAGGCCCCAAGGTGCAATATAGCTAAACCACTGTTAGCACCTCATTGAGGTGAAACATCAATAATATGTCCTTTGCTGATGAGAGAATTCAGCTTGGTGCCTCTGAAAACCTCTAACTGTAGTGTAACTACTGGCGGTGCAGCTGGTGAGAACAAACCCCTTGGGCCCCTCTAGAGCTGTGATAAATGTTATCATGGGCTGCAGGGCAGGGGGAAATTTTTTAGAGTGAATACCGGGTGCACCCGATGATGTATAGTTACGTCATTGACCTCTGGGTAAATGTTTAGGTTGCATTTCATCATACCCTATGTACAGTCGAAATTTGATTGACCAAACAGAATGGCAGAAAGACCAAAGCTGCATGCAAATGAAGTTGCTCTCTACCAAAAGCCAATTAAGTTTAAGACACTTTGCATCTTTTTCTGGCTGTTCAGTGCAGGAGATCAAAGAGAAAGTCGGGACATTTCAGTAACAATCCAGGGCTGCGGGTTGAGCTCTCAATATCGGTACTGTCCTGATAAAAATGGAACATTGAAACGTTTGTTGCATCTGTGATGTGTTAACATGGAATAAAGCATGAGATGAGGCCCCAAGTTATCTGACCATATCTTGCAGATTATTATTTATATGAAGTCCTTCTCATACATCCAGCTAGCAGCAAGCCCATGCAGTTGTGCAGATTTACTTTTACTGTATGTGCAGATTTACTATTATGTGCAGAACTCCATCATATTAAGTGGAGCTGCTGTGTATGGGGGTGGCAGTTGCAAATTCCTGTAGTGAAATAATTCTTCTAACACAGGCTCATTGCGCAGACAGCTTGCCATACTCAAACTGAAATATCTGAAATATTCAAAGCATTGTGGGAGTCCAGCCAAAAATCAAGAGCCTGATGGCAAACAATTGGCTTAGCCCCTATTTGGGGTGCGAACAGACGAGTTCGCTAGCTCAGTACAGACATATTAACCACTAGGGGTTTTATCACCATCATTCAGAATGAGACATAAGGTATATAATTAGAAATGTATCCATTGATCTGTATGTGCCCTGCTGCAGAGTTCATCCTACTTGTGAGCATATGTATAAATAAAAAAATGTCACAATTTTTTTATTTGAGTATCTAATAGATCTTGGAGTTTCTTTTGCTATAGCAGAGTAATTGTTTCTAGGAAGGAGAGCTGTAAAAGGAACATGAAAAGTGGAATCTATTTTCAGTTTTTCCTTAGTGAGTGCACCCGCAGGTCCAGAAGTTGTCCACCGAAATAAAGGAGGGACAATTCTGAAAATCGAAGCACCCAAGGTTGATCTGTGAGCCATCAGGTTAACCTTTAAGTTAAAGTTTAGGATGTATAGAATGAACAATATTGGGCAACCTTTCAACTGGTCTTTATTAGTTCTTTTTTGTAGCTTTTGAATTGTTTGTCTTTCCAAATGGGGGGGGGGGGGCTGACCCCATCTAAAAACAAATACTCTGAAAGACTACATTTGTATTGTTATTGCTACTTTTTATTACTCATCTTTCTGTTCAGATCCTCTCCTATTCATATTCCAGTCTCTTATTCAAATCAGCGTGTGGTTGCTAGGGTCATTTGGATCATAGCAGCTGACATTGCAAACTGGAGATCTGCTGAATAAAAAGCTAAATGAAACACAATAATAATAATAAATAAAAAACACAAATGAAAATGAAAAGTCTCAGAATATCACTCTCTACATCATACTAACATTTAACTCAAAGGTGAACAACCTCTGTAAAGGGAAAATTCACCCTATTTACAAGCTGGCTTTACATTTCACTATTTACTGTATTTCTATATACATCTTACCACACATGCAGGAATCCAGTCCCCATCCAAACAAGGTATGAATATGGTGAGTAAAAAGATTAGTGCAGTGACGGGGCTTTGGAAGGTAGATAACGGAAGTAGTTGACGCAAAACAATCTATAAAAAGTCTATACGGTTTATAGAATCTTCAAAAAGGTCAGACATAAACAGATGTCTAGCTTTTGTCTCCCCCCTGTGCCCTACGGATAAGGTATTTACTTTCAACCTGTTGGTTTCTTAGAGAATGGACCTTTGTACCAGTGGAAAAATGTTATCCCTCCCTTTCATTCATTCCACCCTTTTGTTCATGACCATTAACACCCAAAATGAAGGAACCAGTGGTGTACCTATAGAATAGTGATCCCCAAAAAGTAGCTCGTGAGCAACATGTTGCTCTCCAACCCCTTGGATGTTGCTCCCAGTGGCCTCAAAGCAGGTGCTTATTTTTTTTATTAATGGCTTAGAGGCAAGTTTTGGTTGCATAAAAAACAGATGTCCTGCCAAACATTCTCTCCTGTAGGCTGCCAGTCCAAATAGGGGTTACCAAAAAGCCAATCAGAGCTCTTATTTGACATCCACATGGACTTTTTCATGCTTGTGTTGCTCTCCAACTCTTTTTTAAATTTAAATGTGGCTAACGAGCAAAAAAGATTGGGGACCCCTGCTATAGAAGAAGCAGTACCCACAGTCACAGGGAGGGCCTGCTTCCTCTATAGCGAATAAGAAAACCCCCTCCTCACCAGTCGCTCTCTTACCAGCAAGGAAGGGGTGCAAGTCAGAGCGGGACGTGGGCAGGGTAGGACGTGGGCAGGGTAGGACATGGGCAGGGTAGGACATGGGCAGAGGTTGGGTGGGAAGTGGGCAGGAGGATGGGGATCAGAGTGTACTGGGTCCCTCTGAAGGCTTTTTTTTGCAGGGGGCCCGGCACACTCTAGTTAGGCCACTGGAAGGAGTTACATTGGTATACTCTGACTGTGGCATTAAAAATTACAACAACAAAAAAAAAACATTTTAGGGGCATGTTTACTAGCATTGGAAATGAATATTTGGAGGGATTTCTGTAGATGTTGCCCTTGGTAACCAATGAGCAATTAGATTTAAACAGACACCTTTAAATTAGAAAACAAAAGCAAAGATCTGATTAGTTGCTATGGGCAACATCTCCAGAAATCTCTCCAGATATTTATCTTCAATAATCTGATCACTAACCTTGGATCCTGGCCCAATGTGCTTGTCCGAACTGAGACTCAAATAAGCCCTGGCATTTCAAGTACGCAGTGGCCCAAACAGCCTGCACAGGCATCTTACAGCAGCAGCCCCTCTGGCTTTTGCCAGATTTTACATATTGCCAGAGTGAGCCTGGGCCCAGAATATCTTCCATGGGAGCTCCTGTGCAGCCATAAGCAATTTTCCATTAATTCCTTCCAGGGTCAGACTGGGAAAAAAAACCTGATGGGCCCCAGTACTCATGGGCCACCGCCCATATGCACGGCCCTCTGTGCACTGGATTTCGCACATGCAAACTGCCTGCCGGATTTTGCACATGCACGCGGGGGCCTCCCCGAGGTTTGGAACCTGGTGGGCACCTGGATGCGCCAGTCCAACCCTGACCCCTTCCATTTTGGATGTTTGGGACTGGTGCATGCACAGAATAGTAGTTCCCTCAATTTCTGGTCGGACTGGGTCAATGGGACACTGGGAAAAAACACTGCCCTGCTGGCCCAGACCAGCTTCCTGTCTGAAACAAGGGGCACTGCTCCCCAAGTTGTGACCATGAGAAGTAAAAAGGTACACGTGAGGTGCTGGAGGGGGGTTGTCACTGGGGTGGGGATATAGGGGCCCATGAGGCAGCAGCCCGATGGGCTGGTTGCATGGAACAATTGGTGAACTTAAATCTTAAAGATGGCAGCACAGGAGTTTCTGTAGAGGATACCATAGCCAGTGGGGTTTTCCATAAAGAGCAGCACTAGCCTGGGGTCCATAGATTATATTCACTGTGTGGTGCCAAACACATTAACTTCTCGCCAGTTCTTGATTTTGTTTTTTTAAATCTGTCCAAAATATATTCTGTTTTATTATTTTTCCCTTTCAAATCTGCCTCCTTAACCAGTATCCAATTCTTTCTCAGATATAAACCAAAAAACACAAAGAACCAAAGACAACAAAGACCCACACACACCCGGCTTATGAATGAAACATTGAGTACGACTATGAGACCATTTGTGTGCATTGTCTCATTGCACCTGTGTAAATCCTGCTCCATGTGGCGTTACTAACTTTGGAAACTTATTGGTTTATTCTACACTCATGCTCTTTTTGAAATGCAAAGGATAAAAGTATACAGAGCACACTTACATTTTCCACCTTCAAAGTCAATATGTGGGCGGCTGAGCGGAGTGTAAGAATGTGTGCAGAATGCACTTTGTTGCCTGCCATGCATGACTCACTTGTCTGGAGCGGCATTCACTAAAATTGTGCCCAAATTCCATCCGTCTTTTCTTTCAAAGGCTCTTAGCTCTGCCTTCTAGCCCTGTGACATAAACATTTTCAGGCAGTTACATGTTTTTATATCAATATTTTAAGAGATGCCCTCACTGCTAATCTTGACTTCACCAGAGGTGGGGGATGTTGCTTATGAAGACTATCAATTTGGAACAATTCCACAAATCGCGCCGCTACGTGTGAATAGGCGCAGGCGTTTTCAAGTAACACCGGTGCGCCCCAGGACCTGTCTATTCGGGGAGGTTCGGGGGCTACAAGTCGCGGCTACAAGTCGCCAGGCGACAAAATGCCCCCGAATCTCCCCGTCTGCTCTAGCCCTTAGGGTAGAGACACAGCAAACAAATCTCCTCTTCTTTGGGCGACTAATCTCCCCAAACTGCCTTCCCCTGCCTTCCTGCTGGCTATAATGTAAATTGCAGTCGGGATGGCACTCCGATCGATTAGTTTTCTGAAGTCACACAAAATTGTTTCACGAGGCGACTAAATCTCCCCAAATCTGAGGGTGTGTTAAAACATTTAATAAACCCAAAAGGCTGGTTTTGCCTCCAACAAGGATTAATTATAACTTATTTGCGATTAAGGAACTGTTTCATTATTACAGAAAAAAATGTTAAATCATTTTTTTAAAATGTGAAATATTTCATTAAAATAGAGTCCATAGTAGACAGCCTTCCTGTAATTTGGATGTCTCTGGATAAAGGGTTTCTTGATAAGGGATCCCATACCTGTAATATACCTGCAATATCAATTTTACCAGAAAAGAAATCATGCTAGACAAACCATACTGACTGTGAGGAGCTGGTCAATATTTAGATTTGTTTTTGCTAAATCTATTGACGCAGTAAATGGAAGAATACGCATGGATTGCAAGATAAATATGCAAAGGAACACAGCAGAGTATTTCTTACAATGAATTCCTTCGTTGAGAAGGATTTAAGCATTACTTGAGACAATATTCTACAAGGGGGTTCTTTATCAAAGTTATTTTTATTTATCTTTATCAGGTTTTTTTCCATGAAAAATTCAAGTTTTCGAGGGTATTTTTGAGTGAAAAACGATTTTTCAGGTTAAAAAACTTGAACCCGAAAATACACCATCTAAAACCTGTCGAGGTCATGTAGAAGTCAGTGGCAGGGGTCCCTTGAACCATTTGAAGACGTTAAAAGCCATCATGATGTACAAATGTTTGTTCTGTCGGTTTCGCTCAAAAACTCAATCAATTCAAGTTTTCGGGTTGTTAACCCCAAACTCTCTGACTAGAGATTTTTTTCTGAAATTAAAAACCATTCAAGTTGTGAGTTAATTCAAGTGCATTCGAGGTTTAAAAAAGTTCACACAGCTATAAAATTTGACCTCTGATAAATATCCCCCTTAATGTTCGCAAAAGCTAAAAGCTTACAAACTAGGTACCTGGACTGTTAAAAATAAAGCAAAAAAAAAAGTACAAAGTTGTTGGTTGGATAGAAAGATAAATATGCATAAGAACATAGATCATTTCATAGAATGTATTCCTGTGCTCAATTTCCGAATAATGGATCCCATACCGGTAACTAAATCCTTTTCAATGAAGGGGCCCTTCATTGAAAAGGATTTAGTTACCGGTATGGGATCCGTTATTCGGAAATTGATTATGCAGAAAGCTCTGAATTACGGAAAGGCCGTCACCCATAGACTCCATTAAAATCAAATAATAAACATTTTTTAAAATGATTTGCTTTTGTCTGTAATAATAAAACAGTAGCTTGTACTTGATCCCAACTAAGATATCATTAATCCTTATTAGAGGCAAAGCCAGCCTATTGGGTTTATTTAATGTTTACATAATTTTCTAGTAGACGTAAGGTATGGAGATTTAAATTACGGAAAGATCCGTTATCCAGAAAACCCCAGGTCCTGTGCATTCTAGATAACAGGTCCCATACCTGTATAACTTTAGAGAACAGGGTACAAGGGGATGGACTTTTGAAGAATAAGCAAAAAAAGGACCAAGTTGTTTCTCATAAAAATATGGATATTGCAATACTAGAAACTGGTTATGTATAGAAATGACCAGTTCCAAAGTCAGATAGTGGTATAGAATGGCCAAGTCCAAACAACTTTTAAATGGACACAGATGCCCAAACAGCCTCCATTCAGTTTCATCAGGTCTGACCTTGTGCTTATACATTACATTATTAAGAAAATAAGCACATTTTTAACTTTTATGAATTGAGCAGGAATTTAATGTATATGCAGCACCACATTGGGCAAATGTTCATAGTTTTAAGCTTTTTCATTAATTAAGATAGTATAAGCTTGTTAGTCAGTTCCTATAGAACATAAGTGCTTTAGGTGACAAGAGTTTACTGAATTTCCTAAAATTTCCTAAAATATTAGTAATCCCACAACTGCAGCAATATATTATGTTGCCTACAAAAGCAAATGCCACTCTCAGTCCCTATGAGTAATTAAGCAAGGAGGAAAAGAGATGAGGCTGTAAGAAGAAGACATTAAAGGAGAATTCAACCCCCCTTGAAGTTAAGTCCCCATCTGCCCCCCTCCCTGCCTCCCCCCTGCAAAGTCTTACCCCAGAATCCTTCTCCCTCCATAAACAGCGACAAGAGTGAGTGCAGAAAAACTCGCAGCCGCCATCTTCTTATCTTTGTGTCTTCTTTCTCCTCTTCAGCACTTCCCATCTCTTTCTGCGCATGCACAGTTGTCAGAACCCGGAAATTTGCTACAACTGCGCATGTGCCAATACGCCGCTCCATTCACAAAGATAAGAAGATGGTGGCTGGGATCTCCGCTGCGCTCACTCTGCATTTATGGTTGCTATTGGGGAACTTCAAGGGGGTTGATTCTCCTTTAAAGGGCACCTATGGCCCAAAAAATTTGCCCCAAACCGAAGGTGTGGGCTGATAGAGCCCACATTCCAGTTTGGGGTTCTAGTACTTTAAAAAAAAAAATTCCCCCTGCAAGCGCTGGCTTACTCGCACCGGGAGGGAGCTCCCGGTGCAAGCCGCCATGTCTTCTGAAGCGTATGCGCGTGTGACGTAACACGCGCATACTGAAATGCAGCCACACTTCCAGGGCCGCTTTTCATACTGCGCATTCGCTTCAGAAAACATGGCGGCTCCCGGTGCGAGTAAGCCAGCGCCTGCAGGGGGCATTCTTTTTTTCAAAAGTACTAGAACCCCTAACCAGAATGCGGGCTCTATCAGCCCACACCTTCGGTTTGGGGCAAATTTTTTGGGCCATAGGTGTCCTTTAAAGGAGAATTCACCCCTCCGGAGCTAAAATCAGGTATTGGTAGCACAACAGGGGAGAATACGGAGTTCTGACATGAATAAGAACATTTTAGCAGATTCAGTAAAGAATGAGTTTCTTTATTTTATTTTGCATAGGCAAAGGGAGCACACAACAATGTAAATCGAATACAATGTCAAACCTGTCGATCAAAATTTTACTCCAATTCTTGCATTAGAAAGACAGATTGCTGGGGTGCGGGGTCAGCTATGGTAGACTTACCTGTGAGCTCTTAAATCCCAAAATAAATTATAGAACAGGGCCAAAACAATGGCCAAAGATACTATTGCTATGATGCCCTTGTGGAGTTCTGGGCTTTAGAATTGTGTGGCAGGCTTCTTCAGGCCTCTCAACCAATTTTTTTAAAATTAAGCATTGCTTTAAGAGGACAACACACACATACAAGTAACTGACTAGTTATGTCTCATTGTTGGTAAAGATGTCTACACAATAAATCATCATTGCTAAGAGACTACAATGGGTTATTTCAGAATTAGTACCCGGGCAAAGATACTCTAAAGGCATGATGAATGCTAATCCATATATGATGTTCCTTAACGTCTCTCCCTGATGACACCTCAAAATGAGTTAGAAATAGCATAGACCTGTGGAAAGAAGCAGCGTTGTACTGGGAGTGGGGTTCCAGGGCCCACCAGAGCTGCTACCTCAGGGACCAGCACAAGTCCCCAGGCCCCCACCCCAGCCACAAACCCCCTCTGCCACACCCAAATACATTCCTTAGTTTATCTTGTTGTAGTCACAGTCGCCCAGGCCGGTAAGCAAGTCTGGGTCGGTGGGGCCCACTGGGTTTTTACATTACAAAGTATACAATTTAACATATTTGCTGCCTGCCTTTTAAGGAAAATACGGCATATTTTATCTTGAAATGTATGTAATGGATGTACAATTATTTTTCCTCTTGCTGTTTTTCTTCTAGTTTTTGTAAAGGTACTGTATGCCTGGACCAGCTCAGAGTCTTATTCTGAAACAGCCTTTATCTCAGATGCATGTACCATAATCTGCTTTATTGTCTCCTATAAACCTCCTATTGTACTATAATCCCTTTATGAATGGACCATTTTAATCTCTGCTAATTTGCAGCTGTCAAAACACCAACTACGTGCCATGGATGCCTTCCTATTGAATGGGAAGCACCGCAGGTCATCCTGCATGGAATGTACCACATGATTGCTGAGAACTCTTCAGAAAATCCTGTGATTCCCAGCATTGTGTTTTCCTATTTTCTGTATATACCTGCTTCTTGCCAGATTGCTAACTATACCCACTTTCCTGGTCCTTTTGGGGCATATATCTTAACTGTCAAAGTTTTCTGCTCTGACGTCATGTTTTCTGCACACAAGAAATGATGCGTACAGAACAGTGCAACCGAAAATATAGTAACAACGTTAAGCAAGAGTCCAATTTACATTTACATTCTGGAGGTAATGTCTATGGTTTTGAAAAGTAGAGTCCTTTTGAAAAGAAGTATGCATTCAATTGTTGGAAAAGTCATAGGTGCTTGCCTATCTCCAATCAGTTATCTGCTTCTTCCTTCTCACAAATCAGCAGTTCTGTTTATGCCGATTCTAGCATATCTTTATAAAACAGAAGTCACATGGGGCACAAGTGGAGAGCTAAGGCTAAAAAATTACTTGACATTGTTTTCCTCGGGCAAGGTTTTCAGCCACTAACAGGATTAATGAGAAAGTGAATGCAGTTATTAAGGCAAATTCAACCATAGTTTAAAAACAAGTACAGGTATGGGACCTATTATACAGAATGCTCGGGACCTGGGGTTTGCCGGATAATGGATCTTTCTGTAATTTGGATCTTCATACCTTAAGTCTACTAGAAAATCATGTAAACATTAAATAAACCCAATAGGCTGGTTTTGCTTCCAATAAGGATTCATTATCTTAGTTGGGATCAAGTACAAGCTACTGTTTTATTATTATAGAGAAAAAGGAAATAATTTTTTTAAATTTTTATTATTTCATCATAATGGAGTCTATGGGAGATGGCCATTCTGTAATCGGAGCTTTCTGGATAACAGGTTTCCACATAAGGGATCCAATACCTGTACTGTTATGAAACAGAAGTAAAACAGAAGAACCAATATAGACTATATGGCCAAAGGTTTGTGGACTACTTATACATCTCATTTCAAAACCGTGTGTATTTATATGAAATTGGCCCTCTGGTTGGTGCTAAAGTACCTTCCATGGGCAGCACTGCTCCTGAATATGTTGGTGCTATATAATTTATTTATTTATTTTTAAATAAAGGCTGAAGACTTTCCACTACTTGTTGGAACCCTGCTGGTGGGATTTGCTTCCATTCCTGGTCAGCCCAGACCTGTTTGCTTCTGCTGGCAGAGTCTTTGCAACTTCCCCCGCCACATGAAGAAATAATGAACATTGTAGAAGGCTTGCATTTGCTCGGAGGAAGGGGGGACAAGAGGGCTAAGCCCTCTAGCTGAATTGTGGTGAAGGCCTGTGCAGGTGGCAGGTCGGAGGCCTGTGTGGGCGGCGAAGGGGGGCTGTCACATTAGGGGACCAGGAGGGACCGCTGGCCCCTAATGCAACTACCTGGGAGGGCCCAGACCAACCCCCCCCCCCCC
>CM044433.1:38817002-38829453 GCA_024363595.1 Xenopus borealis
CCCCCCCCCCCCATTTGAAGCTACTTCCATTCATACAGATTTGGGAACTGGTGTTTAGTGACCAGGCCTGGTTTCAATTCCTCTGATAGGTATTCAGTTGGGTTGAAGTGTTTGCAAAAAAATATTCAAAAGTGCAATTCAAACAAGTGGACCATTCATAAAAAAATCTTTGAATCCTGTAACACTCTTTTACACAGTTTAAAATGAGTGTTGTAATGGCATGGCACAGAACATAATTAAATTGTAATAAATGCCAATAAAACTCTGTCTGAACTTGAATGATATTTTTACAGCTATTGCTTCTCTTATCATAGCAGATAAACACCCATAATTTACTGTTTTCCTATCTTGCTTTATTGTGTTATAACTTGGGACTTTAAACCGGACATTATCTTTAAAAGGAAGCGAATCAAGACACAGGCTTCTAAAGGAAGGGCGTTCTTTGCAACTTTCTCAGATGTGAATGTAAAGGCACCCCACAAACTGTGACATACATGTGTGATCTTCATTATGTAGCATAACTGGAAAGATGCTTCCTCTTTATATAGCACCAAAATATTCTGCAGCAACGAATAGAGATTAAACAACCGTTCATGCCCCAATGGAGTTTACAGTCTAAGGTCCCTATCACTTTATGGTCAATTATGTAATAATCAGTTTTATCAGTAACCAATTAACCAGCCTGTATGTTTTTGGGGTGTGGGATAGAGTCCTGTGTGGGTCTGTCTTAGCTGACCCACACCCGATGAGTACTCCTGCAGTCCCACCCAAACCTGCATTGCTCCTTATTGTTCTCCCTACTCAAACACATCAAAATATATTCTTTCCCTTAGCCAAACCACTAGAAATTACTTCTCTAGAATGCAAAATCCCCAGAGATTTTTTTAACCCTTTCACAGACAGGTGATTTGGCCAATTTGGTACTTTTATTCTCAGACCATTGTGCACTCTTTACGTTAAAGGGCCTTTCCAGTGGGGTCTTTTAGTTTACCCAAGAAAACGATATCTTTTTTTTAAAGAACAAGTAAACGTTTTTTTTTTCTATCTCTAAATTTGCTCTAAACAGCCCCTCAAATTAATGTACCTTAGTCCCCGCTGCAAGTCTGCTCTGGTTTCTGTGTTATCAGCAGCTTGTTTCACCTTCTTCCTGGTGCAGAGTGAAGCCCAGCCCCTTAGCTTTCTGAGCTGACCTTATATCTTGGACTAGTCCAGGAGATCATTTGCATACTATGACATAGCAGAGAGCAGTGTGTGTAGCAGCTTTTGCTTGGGGAAACTAGCTTACTAATGAAACACTGGCTCCCTCTTCCTCTCTATTGTGGAACAGCAGCAAATAGACTGCTCAGTAAACTAAGGGGCTGGGCTTCACTCTGCACCAGGAAGAAGGGGAAACAAGCTGCTGATAACACAGAAACCAGAGCAGACTTGCAGCAGGGACTAAGGTACATTAATCTGGGGGGCTGTTTAGAGCAAATTTACAGAAAGAAAAAGAAAAACATTTACTTTTCCTTTAATGACAAACTTAGTTTTCAAAATATGCTAGAAAGTTGGTGTAATTCCCCTTCTTTAAAAATATATAGGCTTCTAAGTGTCAAAAAATGAAAATAAATGTTTCCCATAATATAAACACATATATCAGTAACATTATTTTTTTTATGAACAGGAGCGGAACAGTTGAGAAGTTCTATGTATCCGGCACAGACAAATAACAAATACATATAGTATTATCAAGATTTATCACTTGTATAGGTCAACTGCAAGCAGTATACCACCAAATTTACAAAGCACTGCTCCACAAAATGCATACTTCTGATTTCAAGGCCAAACATTCCACTAGCAGTAGGTTTACTCTAGAAACTACACATCACTGGAAAGAACAAATTCTGATGAATCCAAAATGGGTAAATATATCTTTCTACTCCAAACTTCCAATTTGACTGGCAAATTAATTGTAAGAGTATGTGATAGACCCCATAATGTAAGTGAGGCTAAACTCCTGATGCAAACAGAAAAGGCTGCTAGTTTGGGGAAATAATGATAATGGGGGTATTTTAATTACCCAGATATTGACTGGAGCAACAGCACTGTCAGGTCAGCTAATGGGAAAAAGTTTAGATACTTGTTACATGAAAATGGTATGGCACAAGTTGTTGAGGAGACAGGGGGATATGATAACTATGCATACATATATAAGGGGATCATTTAATAATTTCTCTAATGCTTTATTTACCAGTAGGTCCTTCCAGCTGACAAGAGGGCACCCATTCTGATTAGAAGAAAGGAGGTTCCAGCTAAATATTCAGAAGGGTTTTTTTTTACAGTGAAAGCTGGGAGGATGTGGAATTATCACCCCGAATCAGTCCTGCTGGCTGAAGGAAAGTCTAAAATAGAATAAGGCTAGAAATTCTGTATTTTGTATACTAAACATAAACATGAACTTACTGCACCACAAACCTAATCAAACAAATTATTTATGCTTTCAAAGTTGGCCACAGGGGGCTGTCATCTTGTAACTTTGTTATACATCTCTGCAATACTAGACTACATACACATGCTCAGTGTGGTCTAGGCTTCTTAGGGATCGTCATAAATGATCAAAAAACAAAGCTGCTTGGGTTCTGCATGGCTGGTAAGTAAGGCAGAGGGCTCCTTCTGCTGTTCATAAGTATGATTGTTTCCCTGCCAGAAATTAGGGACGGTCTGACAATTCCTACCCACAGCACTAAATGAAGGGAAAATTTCACTGCATACAGTCAAGTTTCTTATAAAAACCGTACACATTTTTTAATTAAAGTATATTGGAGATAGATTTCTTTTTCATTAAAGAAAGTAAAATTGGGATTTTATGTCTTTGCCTTTCCTTGCACTTTAAGAAGGGGTTGGATAGCTATTTAGCAAATGACGGAATACAGGGTTATTAAAGATAGCTCATAGTACAAGTTGATCCAGTGACTGGTCCAAAGGAATTTTTCCCTCTCTCAGGCAAATTGGAGAGGCTTCAGATATGGTTTTCTTTGCCGTCCTATGGATCAAGTAGCAGTTAGGCAGGTTATATATAGACTTAATGGTTGCAATTAATGGATTTTTTTTCAACCTAACTTACTATTTTACTATGTAATATATTGTCAAAGAGTATAGTTTGTGGAAAATGTTTACTATGCTCATGAGATTCACTTTTTATAAGTGCATGGAGGAATTCATTTTCTGGTTCTCGTGTGACTATTTCTATTCCCTATCTGTCTTTATAGCTAGGATTCTAGACTCTATTTCCACCCCCA
Organism: Xenopus borealis; assembly: GCA_024363595.1. Classification (NCBI taxonomy): domain Eukaryota; kingdom Metazoa; phylum Chordata; class Amphibia; order Anura; family Pipidae; genus Xenopus; species Xenopus borealis. The sequence continues at coordinate 38,820,281 of CM044433.1, forward strand.
CTGTCAGCCATATGCACATTATTTCCCATGCTTTACTAAGGTAAGTAGTAGCATTTTGCTCACTAAATGTCTCCCTGACAGGACCATGGTGATCAAAATGTCATGTGTTCCACAGCCCTGAGAGCAAGATGTTGCTCATCAACCCCCCTTAGATGTTGCTCCCAGTGGCCTCAAAGTAGGTGTTTATTTTTAAATTCCTGGTTTGGAGGCAAGTTTTGGTTGCATAAAAAACATTTCAATGTGGCTCACAGGTATAAAAGGTTGGGGACCCCAGCTTCAGATGTTGATCAGCCAAACCAATTTTCCACAGATCATTGCAAGCTTTCATTGGAAACTGACTGATTTTTACAGAAACATTGTGTATGAGAGGCCGGGATACTTCCAGTCTTCTCAAAATAAGATTTTGAGGTTCCATTTTAGCAGACACGCTCCCACCAAGGTAGTATTTATTCTGCTACAATTGTTTCTTTGCAGCTGCCATGGCAGCATTACAAAGAACTACTTTATAATAATGTAAAAGTACATAGAAATGTTTAGGGAATGTCTGGGCGGCAGCTTGTTTCTGCGGTGCAGGACAATGATCCTTAGGCAGTAATGTGTGGTTTTGATGGCATTCCAGGGAATGGCAGCACTCCAGCCAGGGAATAGTAAATGAGCCAATGCTAGTTCTCTTCAAAGTGTCTGAACTTGTGTCTGAACAACTTATTCTATTCTAATTCTTCTGCCTTGAATTATCTGAAATCTTTAATAAACCTCTAGTCAGTGTTCGACTGGCCTGCCAGGATACCAGGAAAACTCCTAGTACGCTCAGGCGTCAGTGGGCAGCCCTTTTGCTTTTCTAACTATTTTGCCATCAGGGTCATTACCCTGGTATCCCAGGTCAACACTGCCTATAGTCTAGACCAGTGATCCCCAACCAGTAGCTTGTGAGCAACATGTTGTTCTCCAGCCCCTTGGATGTTGCTCTTCATGCCCTCAAAGCAGGTGCTTATTTTTAAATTCCAGGCTTGGAAGCAAGTTTTAATTGCATAAAAATGAAGTATTGTGCCAAGTAGAGCCTCCTGTAGGCCAGTCCACATAGAGGCTACCAAATAATCAATTACACCACTTCTTTGACACCCCAAGGTATTTTTTCATGCTTGTGTTGCTCCCCAACTCTTTTTACATTTGAATGTGGCTCACGGTTAAAAAAGGTTGGGGACCCCTGGTCTAGACCCTGGGTAATCCTTAACCCTATAAGTGTCCTATTCTGTGGATAAGAGTACCACAGAATGTAGATTGTATGTTCTGCTGCACATTCGAGCGGGGAGCAGAGAAGCAGCTTTTAAAACCACTCGCTCTTTCCCCACTCACTCAGAAGCCCCTAGCCAAGTTGGGGGAAAAGTGGTCCCTGGGGTGCAATTGCCCAGGGACCCCATAGGCACAGCAGACATGTGCGTCTGCTCCTACCTGCTACTCCTCTCCCAGCACCTCCACTCCTGCCCCGGATGCCGGCAGTGACCTCTTCCTCCAGTCCAGTCGAACTTCAGTGAAGATGGATCTGCTGCCTGCACCCCCCAGGTTAGTGTAACACACACAAAATACACTTTATACACGCTTTGTACACTAATACAAACCTACATTTACACTTACACAAACTCATATACATTTTTGGGGGGTTTCACACATTCACACCACTCACACATACTTGCACATGTGCACACACACATACACTTGTTTTGCCAAGTGTAAGCACACTTTTACATACTTACACACAGGGCCGCCATCAGGGGGTAGAAGTGTGCTGGGCCCAGGCCTGAAGGGGGGGCCCGCAGTGCTGCACTTTTCGAAGAGCTGGGTCCCCCTTACCAGCGCCAAAGCTGTGCCTCCCTTCCGAAGTCCCGAACAGCTTGAATGCAGAAGTGCTGAACAGTCGAAGTCCCAAAGCAGCGAAAAGACCCAAAGTCACGAAAGGAACCGACATTGAAGTCATTTCATTTCCATAATTGAACCACCATGTTGTTGGTGTCAGATAACTGCAGTTGATGTCAGTAGGCTGTAAAGAGTTCTTTCTTGTCCATCTTTATAGCCTACAGTATCTCTTGCTACTGAGGGTGAGGGTCAGGGGTTGATATCAGCTTCTGTGATTGGCATAATGGTTCAGCATCCAGTCAGAACTCTCTCAATCTCGTCTCAGGAAAAACACCACAAATGAAAAATATACTGCCATTGCCTATACGCAAGTTTAATTTATGTTGAGATCTTAACAAAAAATGCTTTAACAAGATACAAGAGTCAATATACAAGGTACAAGAGTAAATATATCTCCACTTTTCATTTGTGTAATAAAAATATTTAACATTATACATTTTTTTATTCTCCTCCTCCTAATATCTAGTAAGGTATTATAAGTCTCACTAAGAAATAATTAGAGAAACCGAACCGTGTTAGGGTGAGAAGGACTGAAAGGAGCCAAAAAGCCCTTCACAAGCAATAGCATGCAAAGTGAAGCCTTCTGAAATCAGAAGGTATTTACTTGTCTCATGCCATACGTATAGCACTGCCTAGATATCAAAAATTAGAGTTTTATCCTCCCATAATGCATCATGGGCGGAGACATGTAAATCACTCCTTTATGTCCCTGTGGCCAACTATGCATCCAGAACCGCTGGTTTATAGCACAGATACAGCCTAATAGCTCAGAGCCATATATCCAAACTTGCAGACAGCCTGTTTCGATCTTGTTAGATCTCATCAGTGCAAGATATTGGAACATGGCTTCTGAGTGGTAGGACGTGGAGATAATTACAAATCCTATGCTATCATGTTAGTCAAGCAAAATAAAATTTACTTACACTACATATATTTGTAATTATCTTTTGGAATCCCAAATTAGAGCATAGGGGTAGGTAAACTGTTGGAAAGGCAAACTTTGCATCATGTCAAAATCTTTTGAATAACCAGTATAGGGGACCTGACGACTACATGGTTATTGACAGCTAGGACAGAGGGGAAGGGGGGTACGAGGAGGGGAGTGACTTCTAGGAAGGGCAGAAATAAAAGTGAAAGTAATTTTTGGGCGGAGGCATAGAGGTGGGAAGGACAAAGTTTGAAACATTTTAAATGACTTTATAACAGGTATTAGTTTTCATTTTAAAAATGAGGTTTTGTGTGTTAAAAGGTCTCTTATTATTTAGCTTTTTATGTCTGGGTGAGAGGTCCCCTTTAAATGCTCAGCTTGACATTTTAGCCTGGCCTAAGCTGCCATGTGTGGGGTATGACATTTAGGGGAAGTGGTTACCTGGACTAGGTACAAAAGAACTATTCATAGCAGAGAAAGCTTTCCTGTTTTTCTAATAGCCTGCATTGAGACATGCCATAAATCTTTGTTTGCGTACTCTAGGTTTTTTTCTGCACCTACTGAAAAATATGAAGACGTAGTTGCAGAGCTACCACCATTGTGGGGTATATACAGGAGTCCACTCAGGGTCCTGACAAATCATAAGGTTGGTAAAATACCATCCAGGTGGCTTCCTAGGAGGCCTGGAATGATACAAATGATATGGTTCCAGAAAAATAGGTGTGGGTTGGGCTTTTGGCATATGGGGCTACAATAGTCCTACTAAACTTCTCCTCATGCAAGTCCATAAACATATTTCCTGGTGTATTTTGAATTGTACACGTTTCTCGATACATTTATGGCACTAGAGAAATACATCCTGTTTTATACAGACACATGTATGTCCCTCCCATGCCTGCAGAATGAGCTATAAAAGCCTGACCTAGAAAACCCAATGGAAGTGACACCAAAGCAGTGTTCAGTGTTTTACTTTTAACGTACAATAGAGACCCCACCCCATGTGAACTATGTAAAGATTCAAAGTAACCTGCTAGGTTTCTAGGAATATGGCTGCATTCCATTGTTCCACATGTGCAAAGCAAGAATTGTTTCTGGTTCATATGGGATGTGGCAAGACAAACAGTCTTTATTAGACATTAACAGGGATTACGCTTTATGTCTTTTTCTGAAATAAAGTTAAGTATATGTATCCCCCTGAACTGGCTCCTCAATGGTTACCGTGTGAATAGTGAACACCCCCAGAGTAAGAGATGCAGTTAATTTAACCTTATATCTAAGACGAGTGAACCAGCACCCTCTGCTGGCACTGTTACTTCTCTGGAATGAGTTGATGTCTAGGTACAGAACAAGGAAATCATTTAAAAAAAATTTGGATTAATTGGATGAAATGAAGTCTACGCGAGAGGGCCATCCCATAATTCAGAGCTTTCTGGATTACGGGTTTCTGGATCCCATACCTGTATTTAAGGATTTGGTGCTTTACAAAAACTAATCTGTTAGACTATCTGTGGTGTTCACTACTAACTTGGTCAGTGATTGCTTTGACAAAACTTTCTTAAAAATCTAAATTGATAAAAAGATATTTTATTGTATGGGAGAAAGGTGCAAATTTGCAAAAACAAAAGCGCCATGTCAGTTCTGGATTGGGAGTACAAAATGCCCTGGCATTTTAAAAGGGAATTCAACCCTGCCAGTGCTAAACCCTCCCCCCCTCCCCCGGGCTATTGCCCCTGACTTGTATATTACCCCAAAGCGCAGGTCCCTTCCTGCAGGGTCGCAGCTGCCATCTTCTGCCGCAATGTCTTCTTCCTTTTTCCGGGGGCGCATGCGCAGTAGGATGAATTTGCCGTTTGGTACTACTGCGCATGCGTACCGAAGTTCATGAAGTTTAATCGGAAAACTACTTGAACTTCGGGTGCATGCGCAGTAGTAACAGCCAGCAAATGTGTCCTACTGCACATGCAGCGCCAACGCAGATGGAAGAAGACGTTGTGGCCGAAGATGGTGCCCGTGAACCTTCGCAAAGGGACCAGCGCTTTGGGGTAATACACAAGTTAGGGGCAATAGCCGGGGGGAGGTAGGCCAGGGGGAAGAGGGAGGGGGCCTACAGGGGGGAGGGGTTTAGCGCCTGCAGGGTAGAATTCCCCTTTTAGTACACAGAGGCCCAACCAGCCCACAAAATAATGACTGAAACTTACAGCAGACACTCACAGAACAGTCTAAAATTTGAATATACAACTTGCCATGAAAGGGGTTTGCATGTGGGTGGCCCAGGGACATACCTGTGTCATTCATGAACGGCTCTTTTATGAAGGCAAGTGTAAAGCATTAAATGATACTATTGGTTACAAAGATAGCATCCAACAAGTCATTACAACTTTAATTTAGCATGTTATAAAATGGCTATTTCTAAGGAACTTTTTAATTGGCCTTCATTTTTGTCTTTATTATAGTTTTTGAATTATTTGCCTTCTTCTTCTGACTACAGCTCTGACTTCCAGCTTTCAAAAAGAAAACTGTTTTGCAAGGCTACAAATGTATAGTTATTGCTACTTTTTATTACTCATATTTCTATTCAAACCGTCTCCTATTCATATTCCAGTCTCTTATTCAAGTTAATGCATAGTTGCTAGGGTAATTTGGAACCTAGCAACCAGATTGAGGAATCTGGAGAGCTGCTGAATAAAAAGATAAATAACTCAAAACCCACAAATAATAAAAACCAACTACAAATCTTCTAATAATATCACTCTCTACATCATACTAAAGGTTAATTTAATTTGAACAACTGCTTTAAAACTGCCTTGAAAACATGTTACTTCCATAGTTACACACACATATTACTTGCACTTAGCGAATCCCACTCATTACTGATGGGCTGTGTGCCAGAAATTAGGCTATTTGGACACAAATTGAACACAAATTGCAATGCTGCTAGAATAAATTTAGGGAATAAAGCTGGCCACACACTATAAGATCTTTCCCCGATGTGCCCACTAATGTCAGGGCTATATCAGAGTAATCTCAACATTTGGCCCTAGGGTTGAATGATCGGGTTACAACGAGGAGCAGTGTGCTCTGATGGGTCGGTCAGTGGAAAAATGAAATCTTCCAGATCTATATCGCAGTCAGATATCAATTGGGAAGACCCATCGGAAGCCCCATACACGGGCAGATAAGCTGCCAAATTGGTCTAAAGGACCGATATCGGCAGCTTTATTTGGCCATGGATAATCAACTTAAAAAATAGCAATTTTGCCTCCATTTTTCAATCTTTTAAAAGTGGAGATTCTGACTAACTTCACAGGTTTTTACTGGTGGAGATTTAGCATGGGCAATAAATGTTTCATTGCCATCAGACAATGATCCCCAACCAGGGGCTCAGGAACTACTTGTTGCTCATTAACCCCTTAGATGTTGCTTTTCAGCAGGTAATTCAGAGCTTTCTGGATAATGGGTTTCTGGATAATGGATCCCATGCATGTACTGTATCCACTCTGCCCTCAAGAATTTTCTACATTCAAAGATATTTTTACATTCAATGGTTTATCTTTGCTAAACCACAGCACATTTAATAATAAAATATAAATATATATAATAAATTATATATATATATATATATAAATTATATATATATATATATATATATATATATATTTAGTGGTAGAGTGAACAAAGAACTATGTAAAAAGTTATGTTTTCCCTTTATATTCTCCATAGCGGGATATGTAAGCTACAAGGGAGAATGGTTTCTCTGTTTAAATTATTTTTCTGTCTGGCCCTGGAAACTATAGTGCTCTAGAAGGAACAGGTAAACCGGTCAATCCATTCCATTACTACAGCTCACATATTGGAGCTCAAAGGTATTTAAAGGGGAACAATCACAAAAGTGAAATATAAGCTTCATCCTACTGAAATAGGAAACTTTCTAAATATAATCAATTAAAAATGTATAGTTTCTGAAATAATTAAGTATATATTCACTCTCGGCCATTCAAAATCAGACTCCCAACTCTTGCATGAAGACAGAATTAAGTGAAGGGAAACAGATGCTGAGATGAGGAGAGTGAAGAGTAACTTGATTATTCTAAAAAATGGGTCAGAATTTTTAAATTGATTATATTTAAAACTTCTTACTTTAGTATGATGAAGCCTATATTAAATTTTCATGTTTGCATAGTTCCCCTTTAATTTCAGGGACAATGTTAGGAAAGTCTCTCTAAGCAGGGCACCTGTCTGTGTAAAGAACTCCCAGAGGGTCTGGTGGTGCTGGTTGCAGGTCTGGACTGAGAATTAAAATAGGTGAGCACAACTTTTTCTTGTTTGTTGTAGTTATACTGGAGCAGTGACCAGCTCTCTGTTGTAGCCCCCACCCTTCCCAGCTATAGTCAGGTGATAGCACTGGTGTCTAATAAAAGGGCAGCCATGATTGGGAGTTTTACGTTGAAAGCAGCAAGTAAGTTGCATGTAAAACTTAGTCCCTTTGTAAAATGGTTTTAAAAATTAGCGGTGAGCACAACTTTTTCTTGTTTGTCCTTGGAGTTCAGTCTTTTGGTAAATGTATGCATTTTGGTTTTTGACCAGTATATACTATATATATATATATATATATATATATATATATATATATATATATATATATATATATATATATTTTTTTTCACAGTATATTCATTCAATATACAGAAGTATTATCATAATGGTGACTAATTTTATTGTCAGGAGTTAATAGGTTATGGATGGGGATGATCTTCTACCATCTGTGTTTGTTCCTTCCAACCCCATTAGAATTTCCTAAACCTAATCTCCTTGCAGGGACATCAAACTGGATAACATCCTGTTGACTGGAGAGGGACATAAAAAGATTGCCGACTTTGGTGTGGTTGTTGAAGGAATGTTTGGCCAGAGGAAAGTTAAAGGCAAGGCTGGAACAGCAAAATACATGGAAGTAGTGAGTTGCTCTGAATAAAATTATATAGCACAGAGGAATTAGAGGCAGTGGCGTAACTACCAGGGGAGCAGGGGGTGCAATTGCACCAGGGCCCACTCCCTCTTGGGGCCCGCCAGAGCAGAGAGGCTAGGAGAATTCCAATGTGCAATTCTTAGGGGGAGAGCCCGATAGGGGGCCCGGGTGCCAATCCTGCACCAGGGCCCACCAGCTAGTAGGTACGCCACTGATTACAGGATCTGATCTCTTTGCTATTTTACATTCATTTCATCATCGTTGCAGCTGTTTGGTCTCTTAAATTCTAGCAGTAATAAACCATAACATTCTTAATACTGTGGTGAAAAAGAATCTGCTCTGTCTTCCCAATGTATTACAACTGAAGAGCTACGATGCCGGAGCAGACTGGTGGTCGTTAGGAATTGTCATTTCTAAAATGGCCACCGGCAGGTCACCTTTCTTTGAAGACGGCAACAGGGAAACATTTATTTAATCTGTAATTCGTGATGAGCCCCTTTTCCCACAATGTCTTATAAAATGAAAGATCTTCTGCACAAGGTGGGTACGAGAACACGAATATGTTCCTAGTGTTGAGATATATATATATATATATATATATAATAAATCTCCAGGTATATAGTAGTACTCCTATTGTTCTAGTAGCAGCTCTAATCCAGACATTCATGGCTGTGAGATACCCTGCAGTCTGGCTTGTTATGATGGGAGGGTACTACTGACAGGGCTGTATTTATACAAAATAAACACCAGAGGTCTTGTGCCTAAACAGCAGCTTCAAGGGCACACACAGCCCTTAGATGCTTATATGGGAATACATTTTTTTTAAATTTTCCCCAATGCTGATGGATTTTTGTCTACTGTGTCTAGTGGCAAAAGAAGGGGTACTTAGGGGGCTGCAGAGCCCATGTATGGTGGAAAGTGACATAATGTGGATGCATATGATGTTACTTCCTACAACGAACACTACGTCGCACTTCCTGTGCATGCACATTGGGGCCTATGGGTGGGTGAGTTTAGCATTGGACGAAAATAATAGGAGGTAGAGAGCTTCACTGCAGTAATATAGAAATTAGTGAATATATAAATATTGTTTCTCTTTAGCTCCTAGAGAAGGACCCAGAGAAGCGACTTGGCTTTATTGGTAACATCCGAGCACACCCAGTTTTCTATTCCATCAACTGGGAGCAGCTGGAATGCCAAGAAGTACCACCAGGGCCGGACTAGGGGTAGGTAGAGTAGGCGGCCGCCTAGGGCGCAGTCATGGGGGGGGCGCACTTTAGATGGGAAATCATTTTTTATTTTTTTTAATAAAAGTTTTAACTTTACCCCTGTCTCCAGCAGCAGCATCTGCTCTACTTCAGTCCACACCTC
>CM044433.1:38841292-38862974 GCA_024363595.1 Xenopus borealis
GTGCCGCACGGACCGTCTCTGGCGAATTTACACTAGCGAAGTAGATAGATGCGCAACTTCTCACCCTTACGCTATGGCGTGTTTTACCGTTGTGGGTGATAGTCTGAAAAACGTAAATACGTTACCATTCGCCGACCAGAGCGTAAATTCGCACTTTTGCGAATTTGCGTAGCGCAGGCGAAAATTCGTGTAGAACAATTCTGTTTTTATAAATGTTTGACTACATATGTTCTAGCGCCTGTTAACTTAACGGGCTTAATGTCTAGTGTTTAAATAATTAACTAGTAGGGATGGGTAAATTTGACCGTTTCGCCAAATATTTGACCGCAGCCGGAATGTTGCAGACGCCCATTAAAGTCTATGGGCATCAAATAAATTTTGACATGTGGTGACATTTTTGACGCACATCCTTTTTTTTTTGACGCTCGACGACCTACATGTCTCTGGGCGTCATTGTCGCGGCGAAACAAGTTGAAAAAATAGATTTAAGGTATGATGATCCAAATTACGGAAAGATCTGTTATTGGAAAACTCCAGGTCTCAAGCATTCTGGATAACAGGTCCCATACCTGTATAGGGAAAATCAGTCTGCTCAGCAATGCCAACAGATATCTATCTATCTAACAAACAAACAAGGGAAAGTTGTGCTCACCACTAATTTTTAAAATCATTAGGCGGGGTGCAATTAGGCTGTGACAACAAAATACATATAGACAAATACAAAAGGGCCTCTGCACTCAACCCATTATCAATATATTTAAGACATTGAGACATTCTGTGCATACAGCTACTAAAAATGCCTTACCCTTTAAACAAAACAGGGATTGTTTGTCCATATATTGCAATATATTTAAGATGGCCAACTATGTCAGTAATCCCATATCTGGCCAGTCCTACTCTCAACTAGCATCTGATTCATTAAGAACAACTTTCCCTTGTTTGTTATAGTTTATACAGCTCCAAGTTGTAGCTCCCACCCCATCCCAGCTATAGTAAGGTGATCCCGCTGGTAGCTAATAAAAGGGCAACCGATTTTGGGAGTTTTACTTTGAAAGCAGCAAGTAAAACGTATAATGAAGCAATAGAATTCTTAATGAATCAGATGCAATTTGAGTGTAGGACTCGCCAGATATGGGATGACTTTGACGTAGTTGGCTAGCTTAAATATTAGGGTTGTCCAGTTTTGACCCGGACAGCCCGGTATTTTGAAGGGCTGCCCGGGTCAATGCTTTCTGCCCGGTTTTCCAAATAAGGAAAACTGGGCGGGATTAGCTTGATTGACACCGCGATCGGCCAATAATCGATCGTGTCATCGTAGCTCCGCCCCATGACGCCACGGGCCCGCCCACCGATGTCATGGGCCCGTCCCCCTGTCCGGCTTCAGCCACAAGAAAAGGTGGCAACCCTATTAAATATACAGTATTGCAATATATGGACAAACAATCCCTGTTTTGTTTAAAGGGTAAGGCATTTTTTAGTAGCTGTATGCACAAAATGTTTCAATGTCTTAAATACTTTGATAATGGGTTCAGTGCAGAGGACCTCTTGTATTTACCCTACAGATATCTGGCCAACAATTAAGATATCAATAGGACAGGTTTAAACATCTATTCAGGGCAAGGACTGGCATTAGTTTTGTGAAGCTGTTCTTTCTCCTTTGGCATGTATCCCCTAGGGCAAAACAAATGGATCGGCCCAATATCAGCCCAATATCACCCTCCTCAACATGGGCATATTAGCAAAAGCTCAGCTTGTTTGGTGACTCACAAAACGAGCAGATCTCTCAGTGGGGTAGATTCATCAAAGAGTGAAGTTAAGAGTGAAGTTCCACCACTAGAGGGAAATTCCGCAGCTCTCCATTCATTTATATGGGATTTTGAAAGGCGTATTTATCAATGGGTGAAAGTGAAATTTCACCCTTTGATAAATACGCCTTCAAAAATCCCATAGAAATGAATGGAGAGCTGCGGAATTTCCCTCTAGTGGCGGAACTTCACTCTTAACTTCACTCTTTGATGAATCTACCCCAGAGTATGGCTAAAGGTGGCCATACAGGAGCCAATAAAAGCTGCCGACAGACTAAGGGGTAGATTCATCAAAGAGTGAAGTGAAGAGTGAAGTTCCGCCACTAGAGGGAAATTCCGCAGCTCTCAATTCATTTCTATGGGATTTTGAAAGGCGTATTTATTAAAGGGTGAAAATTCACTTCACCCATTGATAAATAGGCCTTTCAAAATACCATAGAAATTAACTGAGAGCTGTGGAATTTCCCTCTAGTGGCGGAACTTCACTCTCTGATGAATCTCCCCTTAAGTCGGCAGCTTATCAGCCCGTGCGTGGGAGCCTCCGACAGGCTTACCTGATCGATGTCGATTGGATGGAACTAATAATCCCTTCAGATCGCAGCCGCATCTGTTCGTTGATGCCGTCCTGCAATCTGACTGCCCCAACCTCCTCCATTGTGATCCGATCGTTGGGCCCTAGGTCCCACGATCGGATCAACCGATATCACCCACCACAAACGAGCGGATCTCACCGTGTATGGTCACCTCAACTTTACATACAAGGTGCTGTAGAATCTGAGAAACTGTAATAGTCTGAAACAACCAACAGGTGGAACAAGTTTCCCAGCTGTTACAAAACTGGTGTTGTATACATAAATGTATATGAGATATACAGAATTTTTACTTGTGTAGCACTATTTGTGCATTCAGTGCTACCTCAAGAGTTTATGGAGAGATACAAATTCACAATAATACGGCTTCTATGTTTCCTTTTATGGGTAAACACATCATTAAATGTAAATATATACTATCATTCTTCTTTGTGTTTTACCATTTTTGGGAGTTACAGACAAGTGAACCAGAAATAGCATTTTAGCGCTGCACAACAGGAGAGGTGCACAGAGTGCGTTTAAATGGGTTGTTTACTTTTAAATTAACTTTTAGTTTAATGTAGAGATTAATATTCTGAGACAATTTGCAGTTGTTTTTTTTATCATTTTTTTTTTATTTGGGTTGCCACCTTTTGTGCTGATGGAGACCGGACAGGGGGTGGGGCCATGATGCAGAGGGGCCGGGGTTGTGCCGCAGAGGCAGGGCTATAACGCATCAATCAGCCATTGGCCAATCACGGTGTCAATCATGGGGAATCCTGTCTGATTTTCCTAATTTGGAAAACTGGGCGGCAAGTTTTGACCCAGGCAGCCCTTCTGGTGGCAACCCTAATTCTTGTTATTCAGCAGCTCTCCAGTTTGCAATTTTTACAATCTGGTTGCTAGGGTCAAAATTACTCTAGTAACCTAGCAATGACTTGAACTAGAGACTGTAATATGAATAGGAGAGGGCATGAATAGAAAGATGAGTAATATAAAGTAGCAATAACAATACATTTGTAGCCTTACAGAGCATCTGTTTTTTTATATGGGGTCAGTGACCCCCATCTGAAATCTGGAAAGAGTCAGAAGAAAAAGGCAAATAATTGAAAAACTATAAAAAAGAAAAAATGAAGGCCACTTGAGAAGTTGTGTAGAATGAGCCATTCATCCGAAGGGCTCTTACACACGAGCAGTTTTTTCTGCAGAGTAAACGCACTCAATTATTGTGAAGGGGGCTGTACTCACACAGACGCGTGTATGCGCCGAATACAGGTGGAAATGCAATAATTGAGTGCATCTACTCCTGCACAGAAAAAAACGCTCTGTAAGAGCCCGAAATGTTAACTTAAAGATGGCCCACACCTTATATACAATTGTAATGACCTTATTTAGCAATAACATGGATTCTCTTCTGATTGAGTTGCTGGGTGCTTTTGGTACATGCTCAACATTTTTGGTCTTGCTCTTTGAGCTCAGCTGTCCCATGCAGTCCGCTGCAGTTTAGAGAATAAATGGCCATAATACATAAATGTCAGGCTGCAATGTTCCTGTGCCCTTTGGCACATCTGATTCATTACTGACCTTGACACAGCATACTGTTTTACAATAGTACACCACACAACTTTTTTCATTTATTATTTTTATATTTTACAATTTTTATATAAAGTATGTTTAAAAAAAACACATTTGATTTTCTTCACTTTCATAGTTTGCAGTGAAAGCTCTGCTAAATATGATACAGATTTTTTTTTAGATTACAGAAACAAATGTAGAAAGCTGAAAAAAGTCATTACTTTTTGCGTAGCGTATATTTTGTGAAGGTGCATTGCCCCTTTAAACCTTAATTTAAAAAAAGGTTTTCAGTGATCATTGTATCATTTAAAGTAGGTATGCACCAAATCCAGGATTCAGTTCGGTATTCGGCCATTTTCAGCAGGATTCAGATTTGGCCGAATCCTTGTGCCTGGCTGATCCGAATGCAAAAAATCATGTGCCTTTTCGTCACAAAAGTGCGGCACGCTTTTGCCCTTCCCCTAGCTAATTTGCATATTCAAATTAGGGTTCGGATTCAGTTCGGTATTCATCTTTCACAATGGATTCGGGGGTTTGGCCGAATCCAAAATAGTGGATTCGGTGCATCCCTAATTTGACGGGAATGACAAACCAAAAATATTTTTTTTTTTGCCAAATACAAGGAAAATGTGATTCTAAGCAGCTTTGCAATATAGATTCATTACACATTTTCTGTGGGTTATTTGTACAGGATCCGGAAACCAGTTATCCACAAAGCTCTGAATTATGGAAAGTCAGTTCCCTATAGACTCCATTATAATCTAATAATCCAGATTTTAAAATAATTTCCTTTTATTTTGTAATAATAAAACAGTACCTTTTACTTGATGCAAACTAAGATATAATTAATCCTTATTGGACACAAAACAAGCCTATTGGCTTTCTTTAATGTTTACATGATTTTCTAGTAGACTTAAAGTATGAAGATCCAAATTACAGAAAGATCCATTTTCCAGACAACCTCAGGTCCCAAGCATTCTGGATAACCAATCCCATACCTGTACATGTATTGCTACTGAAAGCAGTGTATGTATTTCGATTCTCTGTACTAAGACTTTTGCAACATTGTTTAAAAAGTAACAACCAAGAGTAAAGCAAATGCTTCTTTCAATAGCAATTGTTCTTACAAATAACTTTAAAACACTGGACATTTGCTTCAAATTGTGCTTTCCTTTATTGGGCAATTTTTTTATTTTGGGGTTGACTTTTATTGTAATAATAAAAGAGGATCTGATACACTACCCCCAAACCAGAACACACAAAACAGAAACAGTTAAACGTACAAGGATTTCCTGTGCGGACCAACATAATAACTTTAACACAAAATCCCTCATTCTCTCAATCTCCTTTATGATATCATTCGCATATACTGTATATTTTGACATGAGGGCTCTGAGAAATCCTGCTGTAATATTACTCTAGGGGGGTAATCTATCCAGGGTTGAGTTTGTGAGTTACGTGAGGTTTTTTTTATATCACAAATAAACTCACAACTCAAATGTTTTCTTATTTATGAATAAACTCTAAGCAGTATAAATGGGGTGAAAAAACAGTTTCCTCAAATTTATTGAGTTTTTGGGAAAAAAGACTTGAATTGCTCGAATTTATTGAATTTTCTAGAAAAATCCAATGCAAAAAAAACACAGCAAATCACGAAGGCTATTAAGATCTCTGCCATTGACTTCTATATGAACTCAACATGTAGGTTTAGAGGGTGTATTTGAGCTATTTCCAGCTTCTGAGTATACTAAGGGGCAAATTTACTATTATTCCCCAAAAATAATTTGTTTCTATTCGATATTTGATTAGCATTCGATTTTCGAATGTTAATCGAATAGTTCTAGGCTACCTTTTATTCGATATTCGATCATTCGACGATTCGAATACAAACCTATTCGATCAGTCGAATAAATAATTCGATCATTCGAATGATTCGTACGATTCAAACGATTGAACAATTCGATCGTAGGAATCCTATTCGATCAAGACTCCCATAGGCTTCTATTGCAATTCGGTAGGTCCAATCTGCCGAAGTAGTCAATCGACGAAACTTAAAAAATAAAATCCTTCGCTGATCGAATGATTGAATATTCGTCCATTCGAACGTATTTGATCGTTCGACCATTCCCTATTCGAAGATCGAATATGCCAAAATTCACATATTCAACCAAAAGAAGAAATCCTACGTTCGAACTTGATCGAACTTCGAATCCTTCATGTGAATTTAGTAAATCGGCCCCTAAATCTCTAAAACTCAAGTTTTTGGGGGGGTTTAAAAACCCTAAAAATTCCAGTTTTTACTGAGAAATATCCTCAAAAACTTGAATTTCTTCAAGAAAAACACAACTTGACCTTTAATAAATAACCCCGTAAACGTGCCATTTAGATTGCAAGCTCTTTTGACCAGGGCTCTCTCTGCCTCTTTTACAGGTTCTTGGTTGTATGTTTAACGTATACACCCATTCATTGTACGTTGCTGCAGAAACCTGGGTTTACGGTCATGATTATTATTCTAATACATGCCAACTATGTGGAAATGGCAGTGAAATAAAAACACATTCAAATTGTCAGTGATTGGTTTTGCTGATGTTACTTTTTTTTTATAAAACCACAAAGCTACAAAAAGTTTTACACCCAAAACACATCTAATTTTCCCTTAAGCTGTTGAGATCTAGATCTCCCAGCATACTCAGCAAGTGAATTGTCAGATGGGTGTTGTTACTTGTAGTAGTGGTGAAATGGCCTTAATTTATCAGATGCAATCTGCTCTTAAACAATGTATTGTATTTGTAAGGGGAAATTATTAAATGAGAAACACTAATTACTAAAAGGCCTGTCTAAAAATAATTATCAGTACTTTACAGAGAGGAAGTGCTGGCAGCTACTTCTGTTTTTAGCTTACATGCTAAATGGGAAACACTACTGACTGCTGGGCTACTAACTGGCTGTAATGAGCAGTTATTCATAAGCAGCTAATAAGGCACATGTTATGTATCTTGATACAGTACATATGGATTTGTACTGCTGAAACCAAGCTAATTATATTAGTGCACAGGAGGTCAAGTCTTTAAAGTCCATTTTCTAGCCTTTAAAGCCCAATATTATAGTCCAAGTTGGCCTTGAGGTTACAGATATAAAATATATATTATATATCATCATATATAATTTTGTTAATTTTCCTATTTTTCCTGAAACAGAAAACAGAACCCACCCAAATCTCTCTCAGCTGCTTTTTATGGGGCACCTCTGTAAGCAGCAGGGTTGGTATTGGCTTGAAGTCACTTTACTTACTTATGAGAGGTTTAGGTGCAAAATAAAAAATAGGCCTGGTCTTAGTGTAAGGGGGCATTTGCTTTGGCCTAGGGTTGCCATCCAGAGAGTATTCACTGGTCTTGCCAACATTACAAATGTACTAGCAATATACTTCCTGATATGTTTGTAATTCTACCTCCTTCCCTTAACTGCCATTCAACTCACATTTAAGTTCTATGTTCCAACACAGCTCCCATCATTCCCAATCCACCTTCTTTCTGCACTCAATGTGCTCATTCCCAACCTGCAGAATGTCACCTCTTACCATCTGCAGCTGTCCATTTGGGCCCCAGCATCACAGGGGTCCCTTGAAAATTCAGTGTTCTATTATATTGTATCACTATATATATCAGAGATGCCCAACCTATAGCCTTCCATCTGTTGTTCCATCTGCCCCTAGCTCATAATAAATATTTTCACTTTTGTGTTTATTCAGCTTTTTATATTATTTATTGTAAAAAAAGATGAATAGTGTCTGAAAACTACACGTGCTTGCATCAACAGTCACCCCCAGCTTGAGGTTCATGGGGAAATAGCTGGATGATGGACATTCTAGTGTCAAAATTGGTAAATAATTCTGTGTAAGGGCTCTGCCCACCACAAGGGAACACATGGGTTAATGCAGCCTTTTTTCCTATACAGTGTTAGTACTCACTGTACTGTACTAAGGGCTCTTACTCACGAGCGGTTAAGGCTGCGCTCCCCTGCGTTCCATTTTGTAGCGGTCAGCCGTAGGGGAGCGCAGGAATAGATGCAAGCAATTCTTTTCAATGGGGCTATACTCACACAAGCACATGTAGGCACCGAACGCAGGAAAAATGCAGCATGTTGCATCTCAACCTGCTTTTGGCGCCTACATGCGCTTGTGTGAGTATAGCCTCATTGAAAAAAATTGCTTGTGTCTATTCCTGCACCCCCCTGCCGCTAAACGCTACAAAATGGAACGCAGGAGAGCGCGAGTAAGCGCCTTTACCCGTCTAATTATAGGTGAAATGCATCAAGATGTGTTCCACCTAAATTCAGCTCTTCCATGTGTCACAATAAGTACAATTTGATAGAAACTAGTGGGCTGCATTAAAGGGCTTGTTCAATTTAAAATTAACTTTTAGTATGATGTAGAGATTGCAATTGCAAAAGTTTTCATTTTTTATTATTTTTGAGTTATTTAGCTTTTATTCAGCAGCTCTCCAGTTTGCAATTTCAGCAATCTGATTGCTATGGTCCAAATAACCCTTGCAACCATGCACTGATGTCAGTAAGAGACTGTGGAATGAATAGGGGAAAGTTTTTTTTTAGATGGGGTCAGTGACCCCCACTTGAAAGCTGGAAATAGTCAGAAGAAAGCTGCTCAGGTGTTTGAACAGAGTTTTTATGCTGGCACCTGTTTTAAACCTGAAAGTGCAAGTGAGTCTGAGCTCTGATGGACACAAGGCAGTGCACATATTTTACAAAAGGTATTTGAATCTGCAACACAATTCTTACATCTCCATACTGTTGTGCCGAGTGCCCTTATAAAAACTGTGCATGTACTGATGAACAGAGGAGCTGCATCAAAATATGTATCAGACTTTCACACAAAAAAATTGTTCATTAATGCTGCTTTAATGCCAAAAGCCAGAAGTAACATCCTTCCTACTATGAACATTTTAGCCACAACGTGCCCCTTATTTAAGGTACAAAACGTGCAGAAATATGTTGAACTGCATTCAAAATTGCACTTTTGACACTTCCTTTGGGTAAGCAGATGTCCCCTACAGATTTGTCCCTCTTCAAAGATCCAGCAGCAGAACTACAACACCCAGAATGGTTTGAAAGCTGATCTGTCCACTGGGGCATAACTAAAGGTCTTTGGGCCCTGCCTTACCCCTGATTCTAGATTCTAAAAAGGCAGCTATACAGCCACTGCTGTCTCTGTTGTTATGCAACCAATTGTATGCTGATATTTCTCATACGGCTGGATCATTTTAAGAATCAAGAAAATGCAGATTGCTGAGCTGCACTGTTTGTAGATTGTTGCATTAATATATTTATACAAATGACTGTAGCCCTATCTTGTTTTTCTAGAAATGCTCCCAGCTCAGATTGAAGGTGACCCGCTTCTTTACGCATTTTTCCTGTACTAGGCCTACTTGCTGCTGTTTGAATAGGTTTACATGTTACACATTTGATTATTGACGTTTATTATGAGGTTTACAAATGCCCTCCATGGTTCACAACAACACCAACATTTGAAAAAGCATTTGAAAGTAAATGAAGCAACAGATGGGAGCCTTTGTACACATGCTTTTTTTGATCTCTCAGACAGATCAAAACAAACAGGGCCAGCATGTACAGAATAAATGTTTGTGTTGTAAGTGCTCTACCAATAAGGTCCCATGTCACCTGTTTATTGATATCTCTATTATGAGACTTTGACATGGATTTACTAAAATTCTGGGAAACCCTGACATTCCCAGCAGTATTTTCACAGTTACTAAGCAGAGATGCCAAGCTGGCCCTATTAAAACCAGATATCTTAGCCAGACACATTTTTTACCCAAGGCCGCACCTGTTCCACCCACAGACATGTGCCAATCCCGACCTGGTCACTATTCCAGAGGATTTAGGGTGCAGACTACAAGTCATTTGTTTCCGATCCCCCTCCCTCCCATAGCACAGCCCTAGGTGACTGCCAACTCTGTCTACCCCTAAGGGCTGAACTCCACGGCGCGATGATGCGGATTAGTCGCCATGCAATGACATGCAGATAAGTCAGATAGAGTCTTTAGGGCATGCGTTTATATCTGATTTGCATTTATTTCAATGCGGAAAAAAAGTCTTTCCAACACCATCAGTTTTTATCTTGTTGGATGAAGACACAGCATGCAGCGTTCACATCCGACAGTCATGTTGTGTCAGATGGAAAATTTTATTGGATGTAGTTTCCAACTACAATTTTTCTATCAGTAACATTATATTTTAACCCACACGACAACATCTGACTTGCAGGATGCATTAATTGATCCAACACCATCCTACAAAAGCACTCTTGTAGTTCTACCCCAATTTTGGTCCTGCAAGGAGATTTTTCAACTGATGAGATGTGGGCTAAAAATCTCCTGAAAATGTCTAGCCATTCACTAATCTTTAGATGGTAAACCATATTACATGTGGTGATCTAGCTTAATCACCAGAAAATGCCTTCTTGCATATGGTCGCAAGTTTTGCCTGAAGGTTAGTGAATGGCGAGACATTTTTAGATTTCTTGCAAATGACAAAGCTCAACATGTGCAGTTGCCCTTAGAGTGAAGATTCTTAAAGGAGAAGTCAACCTATTCCCGCTGGGAATTTTTAACCTGCCCGATCGAGATTTGGCCGACTTTTGGCCAGATATCGATCGGGGGAAGCCCGTAGGATAGCCCCACACACAGGCCAATAAGCTGCCGTTTTGGTCTGTCGGCAGCTTTTATCGGCCCTTGTATGGGGGCCTTTACAGAGGGTGACTGGGTTGTTAATTAATATTACCACTTGGTTAAAAAGTTCTTAAATAAATGAGCCCCTTTGCTGTTTTTACTATCTGTATTAGGACTGGGAACCATGTTAATACTTTGCGCAAGGGAAAGTGTGGCTCTAATTATGTTTTTTTGAGAGTAGTTTTCAGACTAGAACTCAATTTTTGTGGTTTTCATAAAATTAGGTCATGTAGTCAAGTCAATGGCAGAGGTCCCTTGAACCATTTGGAGATGTTAATAACCTTCATGATGTGTGAGCTTTTTCTGTGGGTTTCTCTCAAAAACTCGACTAATTCGAGAAATTTGTTTTTTTTCCTGTGGAAAACTAGATTGTTCGTCCCGATTTCACTGATTTTTTTCACTGGAGTAAGGAAGTGTTGGCTTTAAATTGGCTGTTAAAAAACAGCAATTTAATGTGTAGCAGGTTTGTATGATTTCACGTAAATTTTATTCCTGGCATGACTGGTTGAAAAGGAATTTGGAGTACCCTGTAAGAATGTATCACACGCACAACTTGTGACAATTTGTAGACTTTATCTATTGTTGGATGATATTAACGCAGTTGTTCCAGATTCAGAAAAATAGATTTCAACTGGCAAACTGACTTGCTTACCTTTTGTCAAAGGGTGGTAGAGAAAAAAAATCTCAAACTACAGAGGAAATGAAAAGAAATGACAGATGCAATACGTTGCTCCAACTTCACCAGACATCTGCATAGCTGGGTCACCTTACCAGTTTTA
This sequence comes from Xenopus borealis, assembly GCA_024363595.1. Lineage (NCBI taxonomy): Eukaryota > Metazoa > Chordata > Amphibia > Anura > Pipidae > Xenopus > Xenopus borealis. The sequence continues at coordinate 38,852,785 of CM044433.1, forward strand.
TACATCGACTCCCAGAGAAGAATCAACTGAAAACTAAGCATCAGAATAAGTGCTTTGTGACTCATTCAGTACTTCATTCACACAGAAAACCGAGAATGCAGCAATACCAAGCCCCAAATTTAGCAGACGATATCTCACCTTGAATTTGCTTTTTAATGTGATGTGGACAGTGATCTTCTAAGACACCATGTAATATGATTGAATTTTGTGTTTTTGTATCATTTTACTTTTCATTCTGGGCCTCTTCAATTTGGAATCTCAGCATCCTTGTGGTTGCTACAGTCTATCTCAACTTAGCAACCAGGCAGTGGTTTCAATAACAGAATGGAAGATGAATTGCAACAGACCTGAAGAAAGAACAAAAATTTTGTTTTTGGTTGCTGTGGTCAGTGACACTAAAAAGCAGGTAGCTTTTAGTAATTAGATGTTTAAAACAATTTAATTTCGAGTTACTGGCAAAACTTTATAACAGTGCATGCTTAGTACATACAGACTGAAGCTCCTGCTAGAAAATATCAGGACTGTAATATTTTAAAAGAATGAACACAATGCAATGGGCTGCTTCTGGGCTAAACAATAAAAGGTACTGACACCAACGGAATATAAATATATAGTATATTTATATATAGGAAATAAGGTCAAACTGACGGTGACTTCTGGATTACCCAGTTACATCTTGAATAAATCTGCCTTTAAACTAATTCATTTTTAAAAATTTAAAAAAGGGGAATTAGTTGAATGAAGTAAGTAGTTGTGGTGCAATGTTTGAATTCTTGTACAGCAATATATCTACTTCTTGGTATTCGGTCTGTATGGAGAATACTTTTCAAAAACGTACTTAAAATCTGACTGACAAGCTGAACATCACTTAGGAAATAGAGTGTAAAGCCACAAAAGGACTTTCTAACCAGCATTATGCATCACATCAATCAGCACGAGCAGATCAGAGGTATTTTTCTGAACACCATGACCTTTACTAGTCTCAGCTCTAGCAGTTGCTAAATTACATCTTCCAGCAGACAACAAAGACTGTACATTTTAATTAAAGTTTGAAGGTTAATGGCTCACACTTACTGTTTTTACTGTATACGCCCTAGTTGCTGCTGTTTAAATAGGATTACACGTATCTTCTGTTTATATGACCCCAATGGTTCACTGCTTCTTGCAAGCAAATAAAGGTACCGCTGATGGGGCCCTTGTGCATGTACTGCATTTGTAAACTGCAGGGCAGATCAGAACAGACAGACTATATGCATTAGGGTAGGCACCTAGTTCGTATTTTACAAGTCTGACCATGATGGCCCATAAATCTGACTATATGTGTGCCAGGATCCTGCAGCTGGCCATACATGGTAAGATTTGGCGGAGCAATGTATGACAGGTCAGCTTACCTCCAAACATTTTGGACAAAAAGATTTTATGCGCAGAGCGTGGCAGAATTTTCTTGACCACATCCATTTTTGTGGCCACACACCCCTAATTACCATGTCCATTTTATAAAATTTGGCAGGTAATGAAAGTTTGAATATATTTCTGTGGTTTTATGTGTTATTACAGTTTTGCTAATGAAGGTGAGTTGCCCTTTAAGCTGCAAACCCCAGGTTCCACAAGAGACCTTCTTATCTTAAGTCGTTACAAAAAGTATCCATCTATTCTGGGCTCTCTAACAATACTGGATGCACTCAAACTTTTTCCCACCCATTGTTAAACTAGTTTTAATTAGATTATTTAATATCACTGCTCACCCTATAACTGGGTGGGTCTAGTTACAAATGCCCAGGACCTTTCATTTAATCAATCTGCGTTCACAGGCATTCAATGTTTGCAGGTCACTCACCACTCAGGGGCAGATTTACTAAGGGTTAATTCGAGGGTAAAAAAAAACCCTTGAATTCGACCATGAGAATAGTTAGGGAATAAAAAATCTCCAAATTCGAAGGATTTTTACCGCAACACGATTTGTTGAATGATCGAATAGTAAAAATTCGATCGATAAAATCATTTGAATAGATCGATTCGAACGATTTTAACCATTCAATCAACTTTTTTTATTCGATCAAAAATAATGAAACCCAATTGGGTAGCTTTGATCTGGCGAACTAGGCAGTCAAATAAAAATTTAAAGGGGAAGTACTTCGACTGTCAAATATTCGAATAGATTTTTATTCGATCAAATTTTCAAAATTCACTGGTCGAGTGGTCTTCAAAAACATTCGAAAATTCAAATTCAAATCTTTTTGAAAATTCAATCGAACTTCAAATCCTTTATGTGAATTTAGTAAATCTGCCCCTCAATGTCTCTGGTCAGGGTGCGGTGCCCCTAACCTGCAGCTTTGGGACACAACAGTCAATAGTTTCCAGTGTTGCGTTCACTCTCACAGATCAGCAACAAATTACTGTTGTAAAAAGTAGCTATTTAAAAGTCACAAACCACGTGATATGATTAAAATTGCCAACCAAATAAGGTGTTGCAATTTGTTGATATTTAAGTCTTAGTACACATTGTTAAAAGGATTATGGTTTAAAGTATGTTTACATACTTATTTTTCTCTATATATTCACTCAATAAGTTTTTAGATTTGCATAAATAATTATGACTTGATTATCACACACGTTATTTAAATCAAATGTGAAGTGATGCAAAATGACTCAGAGGAAGTGCTGGAGATCCAGCAAGAAACGCAAAGTCAGCGCTTATCACAGCCCACCCCCACTAATCTCTCTATGTAATGCGCAAATAAAGCCCTTATTACAAGCATACAAGTGTCCATGCTATTTTCCGGACTGGCGCCAATTCAGAGGGGAATCTTGTGAATGTTGAATGGAACCGGCTGGAAGTTGCCGATAACCCGCTGAGGCAGCGACGGAAAGGACACACATGATCGGGTGAGCTCCAGGATTGATCCCCACTTTTATACACATTACCTATAAAGGAAACATACCCTGAGGTTCATGTTCCTAGGCCCAGCCATGGGGCCTTCTTCCTCTATAGTTATGCTAGTGTTACCGGCTAATACATTGCTGGTAAATGTATAATACTGGCCCTTATTTTACTAGCTAGGCCACTAGAAATGCAGCTAGGGTTGCCACCTGGCCCGTATTTTACCGGCCTGGCCGGTATTTTTGATGGTTGATCCCAATGTTATTAATAGGAAAAAAAGATAAATATATAGAAAGGCCAGTATTTTTTTCAAGAAAAGGTGTCAACCCTAAATGCAGCACCACCGTGACCCGCTCCAACCCTACATTTCTATGTGTGGAGTGGGAGTAGCGTTGCCAACTTTTCTGGAAAAAAATACCGGCCTTCCTATATATTTATCTTTTCCCCTTATTAATACTATTGGGATAAACAATAATTTTTACCAGCCAGGCCAGTAAAATACCGGCCAGGTGGCAACCCTAAGTAGGAGATAAAGCAGTATTTGGGTCCCAGAGTTGGCCCTACCTGGGAAGTCACCTCTGCCCAAACCCCATGTAGTGGCAGCAGTGACTGTGGGATACAAGTGACCGGACTGGGGGTAAGCATACAGAGGAGGTACTTGCCCAGAGCCCACCCAGGCCAGGAGTTACAAACAGGCCGCTCCTAGGCTAGATCAAATCTTCTCTTCGCCTCCCCTTCCACTGCCAGTTCTGTCCCCCCCTCCACAGTCCCCTCCCCTTCCGGTTCCATCCCTTTCCCCCTGCTAGGTGCCATCCTGTCTCCTCCCCTTCCTACTATGGTTGCCACCTGGTCGGTAAAAATGTTGCGTGATAGCAATGTTAACTATAGGGAAAAACCATAAAAACAAAGGAAGGCTGGTATTTTTGTATAGAAAAGGTGGCAACCCTACTTCCTACGCGTGCATTCTATCTCAGGCACACATGCGTAAGTCTTTAGTCTTATTAGTTGAGCACAACACTGGAGACCAATGTGCGCCTCAAATTCTGCCGCCCTAGCCACAAAATCTGGGCCTGCCCCACTGCACTCTAGACATGTGCTTCTTCTAGCTACTCTGAGAACAAAAGGGATGTTGATCCTAAGAATGAATAGAGCCCAATGGTGTTATAGGCAATATCTAAAGCAGTGATCTCCAACCAGCAGCTCGCGAGCAATATGTTGCTCCCAGTGGCCTCAAAGCAGGTGCCTGGCGAGGCAATTTGGAGTAATTTTAAAAATCGCGCCCCTCCGTGTGAACACGCGCCGGCGTTTTTAAGCCTTGCCGGTGCCTAGCTATTCGGGGGCGATCCGTCACGGCGAGAAGTCGCCAGGCGACGGATCTCACCCAAATCTCCCCGTCTGGACTAAGCCTAAAGGGTCACAGTATTAGGAAGGTTGAGAACCACTGCATTAGATGATGGGGGTGGCCTAAGGTGATTATTACTTAGCTATGCTACTGGGTAAGTCCTGACAAGAGTCACATATTTAGAGTGACAGTAACAATTCTCCACTCATGTACAGAGGGCAGGAAACAAATACTTTCACAGGGGCATATTGTCAAAGAGTGAAAACAACACGCACCACACAGTTCACCAGAGGAGAATTTCACAGTTCTCTATTCACTTCTATAGGAAATTAGGGCTGTATTTATTAAGAGATGAAAACAAAATCAAGTAAAAGGTAAGGAAAATCTTAGCTATGAGGAAAGACTGGCCAAATTGGGGATGTTCTCGCTGGAGAAGAGGTGTTTAAGGGGTGATATGATAACTATGTATAAATATATAAGGGGATCTTATAATAATCTCTCTAATGCTTTATTCACCAGTAGATCTTTCCAGCTGACACAAGGTCACCCATTCTGATTAGAAGAAAAGAGGTTCCACCTAAATATTCGGAAGGGGTTTTTTTACAGTGAGAGCTGTGAAGATGTGGAATTCTCTCCCTGAAACTGTTGTACAGGCTGATACATTAGATAGCTTTAAGCAGGGGTGCTCTGCCAATGTGGTGAGTTGAGTAACTCGCCTCAGGCAGCAGCGCCCCACTAGGTACCAGGGACGCCAAAAATGCAGCTCCTGGTACTTTAAGAGCCGAATTTCCGGTTTACAAATCAGAAATTCAGCTGTTATGCACCCTTTGCTGGAGTCCCGGCTCTCTCTGCCGCCCTCGTGGACCCCCCCTCTGGCATACTTCCCAGCAGTCCCTTTTTTGGTGGGATAGTCCCTCTTTTGAAAGCTCAACCCGCAGTCCCTCATTTGTACTGGAAAGTCCCTCTTTTCTCTGCACCGAACAGCCAGAAAAAGAAAAAAGTGTATAACTTAATTGGCTTTTGGCAGAGAGCCCAAAACAGCTAACAGGGGCAAATAAGATACTTTGTAACACTTTTGAGATAAGAAAACAAGTAATTAAAACAGGAGAAATATTTTCAAACTTCATAATCTGCCAGATTTTGGAAAATGAACATGGTAATTAGGGGGTGTGGCCATAAAATGGGCGTGGTCAAAATGTAGCCGCCTTTCTTGCGAACAAAAAAATTTGTCCCTCTTTTCTTCCAAAATGTTGGGAGGTATGCTCCAGCACAAGAAGGTGAGCGCACGGCAGAGGGGGCAGAAACGGCAGACTGCCTCAGGCAGCAGAGGGGCCAGGATCGCCCCTGGCTTTAAGAAGGGGTTGGATGGCTTTTTAGCAAGTGAGGGAATACAGCGTTATGGGAGATATTTAATTGTACAAGTTGATCAGGGGTAGGGTTGCCACCTGGCCGGTATTTTACTGGCCTGGCCGATATTTTTGATGGTTGATCTCAATGTTAGAAATAGGAAAAAAAGGTAAATATATAGGAAGGCCGGTATTTTTTTCAGGAAAAGGTGGCAACCCTAATCAGGGGACTAGTTTTATTGCCATTTTGGAGTCAGGAAGGATTTTTTCCCCCCTCTGAGGCAAATTGGAGAGGCTTCAGATCCCTTCCTCTGGATCAACTAGCAGTTAGGCAGGTTAAAATAAAAAGTTAAAAGGTTGAACTTGACAGGCGTGTCTTTTTTTCCAACCTAACTTATTATGTTACATTAACCCATCCAGACTATAACTAAACTCCTGCCTGCGGCTGGTCTTGTTCTTGATGATTTCTTTTTGTACTGCAGCCTTAAAAGTAAGAAGGTAACCTGCCTTCTTGCCAGACTGTGCCAATACAGTAGTCAGGTAAACGCTGACCTATTATATGTGTCTATCTATCCGGGAACTAATGATAAAACACAGTATGAGCAGCTGTACAACTTCGGCATCATAGAACGAACTAAAAGGAATAGGAGGCGAATGAATTCCTTTCTCTATTCAAAATTAATATATTCCACATTGGTGTCGAATTACATTTTAGAAAACTGAAAATTAATCAGGTAAACCACTCGCCTTTTCATCCAAATTGTAAAAACTAAATAGCGTGCCAGTTTTCTACGCACCGAGGAGCCGCTAGATGGTGTAAGAACGCGGACGCCTGCACAATAGAGTTAGCGCTTGCCGCGTACAGAGTGTATCCGATCCTTCCAACAGCATATTTTGCTTCCTGTTCTAACCTGCGTTGGCTTCCGGTGTTTCAGTGACGTAATTCCTGGCTGGCAGAGATGGCGCTGGAGACGGTACCCAAAGACCTGAGGCATCTTCGAGCTTGTTTGTTGTGCTCTTTGGTGAAGGTGAGATTCGTTGGAGAGCTTAGCAATAACCACATGCATAATACCATAGCGACCGGCATCCTCCACTCTCCATCGCCTCTATGTTTAACTCACGCGAGGGTTGCTGCTGGGGATTGTAGTTTGCGCAGTTCTCTTTAATGCAACATGATCGGCTGCGCTTTGAAGGCTGAAAACCAGTGTATACGCTGTAGCTGATGTTCTTTGTTGAAAGCACAGTAGGCTAAGATTATCCCCACATTAGGTAGGTTCATATATTTGTACACATTCGCTTCCTTCCACGTGAAATGTGATATTTACAGGTCGACATTAGCGGCAGCATTATTAACATGGCGCATTTCTAGCCACAAAGAAGTATTCGGTTTCAGGTAACTCCCAGCCTAATATACACAACAAGAATGGTGTCTGCAAGTTATGTTGTCTAATCCTTAAAGGAACCGTAACACCAAGAAAATGAAAGTGTTTTAAAGTAAAGCAAATATCATGAAGTGTTGCCCAGCTCTGTTTGCTTCAGAAACACTACTATAGTTCATATAAACAAGCTGCTAAGTAGCAATGGTGGAAATTGAAAAATGGCTATATGGCACAGGATAAGTAATGGATAACAGATAACATTATGTTCTACAGAGCTTATCTGCTGTGTAACTTGAGCCTTTTCTCCTTTCACTAGTTGCCCCCATGGCTACACAACAGCTTATTTATATAAACAACTATAGAGCTTCTGAAGTAAACACACCAGTTTAACCGTGCATGCACTGCATTATATTTTTATTACTTTAAAACAATTACATTTTTTAATGTTACTGGTCCTTTAAAGGGCTGGTTCACCTTCAAGTAAGCTTTTAGATAACTAGCAGAATGGCCTATTCTTAGCATGTTTTCAATTTGTCTTTTTTTAAATACATTTTAAATGATTTACCTAATCCTTATGCCTTGTCCCTGCTCTTAAAAGGGGGTCACTCACCCCCACAGCCAAAAAAAAAAACACTTTGTATTAAGTCGCAATCACAATCATATTGCCATTTTTTTCTTACACCTCTTTCTGTCCAGTCCCCCAACTATTTATATTCCAGTTTCTCATTAATGTTGCTGCCTGGTTGCTAGGGACATTTGCACCCTAGCAACCAGCAATCTGCTTTCACCTCAAATTGGAGAGCTGCTGAGCAAAACACTTGATCATTATAAAACCAAAAAGTTGAAGACTGATTGCAGATAGTCTTAGAATATCACGGTCTGCAACATAGTAAAACAATAAACATTTTTGATGTTACTGGTCCTTTAAAGGGCTGGTTCACCTTCAAGTAAGCTTTTAGATAACTAGCAGAATGGCCTATTCTTAGCATGTTTTCAATTGGTCTTTTTTTTTTTTTTTTTTTTAAATACATTTTAAATGAGCGGGTCACGGTGGTGCTGCATTTAGGGTTGCCACCTTTTCTTGAAAAAAATACCGGACTTTCTATATATTTATCTTTTTTTCCTATTAATAACATTGGGATCAACCATCAAAAATACCTGCCAGGCCGGTAAAATACGGGCCAGGTGGCAACCCTAGCTGCATTTCTAGTGGCCTAGCTTAGGGACCCACTCACAATATACAGTACACATAGAATAGAAATGTGACAGTATAAGGCTGATTAGTAATTAATACAGATAATTACTACATGGCAGCATAGAAACTAGTGCAAGTAGTATCAGAATTTAATAATCAGCCCTGTAGCATCAGCTTGTATTACAGGCCAACCTCATGTTCTACTTGATAAATAGTGACGACCCCTAAGCTTAGCTTCTCAACATCTGCTCAGAGCCCTCTGAGCATGTGAGTGTCACAGACACTTTCCAAGATGGTGACCCCCTGTGACAAGTTTGAAGTCCTGGATCATTTCAGCTATTCACAAGCTGAGACGTGAGGCAGGTGCAATAAGTTTAGTATATAAAATAAGGCAGTTTTAGCCATATTCATTGTTAGGGTTTAGTTCTCCTTTAAAGCTAAATCATGGCAATATTGCCCAGCGTAGGTTCTTGGTTATAAGCTAGGCCTTTTGTAACACTCATCTCTGTGTGCAATGTAGGTCCAATTTCGGTTTGTTAAATTGTATGAATATATTGTATGCATATCTTATGTGAACTTGTGTTTTGTTTTTTGCTCTTGCAGACAATTGACCAATTTGAGTATGATGGCTGTGACAATTGTGATGCCTATCTGCAGATGAAGGGGAATCGGGAGATGGTTTATGATTGCACAAGTTCCTCGTTTGATGGGTACATCCATTCTTTTTCCTTGGTTGTTACGAAAAAGTATTAAGCAACTAAATCCCTAACAAAAGTATATCTTATTTGTTCTGATGTTCAGGTTTGCTTTGCTGATCCCTGTGGACAGAAGCACTCAGTCCTTATAGTCGTATAGTTGCTCACCTTCTATTACTTTTTTTTCACATCAGTGAGTTTCAGAGAGTTCACCAGAAATAAAGGCGTTTTCCAATTACTTTCTATTTAATTGCTAAGGATTTTCTAATATTAAAGTTTCATTTTTTTATGTCCAGCTCTGTAAACTCTTTTAAATGATAGATTAGTTGATACAGTTTACATTAATTGATAAGTTACTGTATCTTAGGCCGTGCTGAACAAAAAGAATTGATACAATAGATGCTAATGTCCCACAGATGCTGAAAATGTAGATGCAGAAATGTATCCACTAATGTAGCAAATTGCAGCATAATGTGCACCTCAATTACTGAGCTGCCGGCCTGAAACACCAGACAGGAACAGTAAAGGGATTGTTAACATTTAAAGGAGAAATCAACCTGTACGTGGAAAAAACCTGCCCCCCTCCCCCAGGCAAATGCTCCTAACTCAGTGGTCCTCAAACTTGGCCCTCCAGCTGTTAGAGAACTACAAGTCCCACAATGCATTTGCCTGACTGTGGCTGTCAGACTCCATCATTGCATTGTGGGACTTGTAGTTCCTTAACAGCTGGAGGGCCAAGTTTGAGGACCACTGTCCTAGCTTATTACTTAAACCTCCTTCCAGGTACTTTCCAGAGCAGTTCACAGGCACCATCTTGTCTCAATGGCTCTTCTTCCTGGACTGAATGGCGTTTTCAGTGCATGTGCGGTACGAGGAATCTGCCGGTGCAGAGCTACTGTGCATGTGCCGAAAGTTTCCAATCAATTTTTTTGGAAAGTTCATGACTTTCCTCCAACTGCGCATGCATCTGAATCTGCCAGTACGGAGCTACTGTGCTTGTGCCAGAAAGTCACAAACTTTCCGAAACAATTCATCAGCGCATGCGCAGCAGCTCCACACCAGCAGACTGCTCGTACTGGGCCTGAAAACACCAGGTAAAAGAGCGATCGAGGCAAGATGGCGCCTGTGAACTCCACTAAACAGGACCTGGAAGGAGGGGTAAGTAACAAGTTATGGGCATTTGCCAGGGAGGGGGGCCTACACAGGGGAGGGTTTTTTTTTCCAAGTACAGGTAGAATCCTCCTTTACAGTAACTTTAGTATGATGTAGAAAGTGATATTCTGAGACATTTTTTATTTGTGGTTTTTGAGTTATTTAGCTTTTTATTCAGCAGCTTTGCAGTTTCAGCAATC
>CM044433.1:38867342-38890273 GCA_024363595.1 Xenopus borealis
TAATGCTGTATTCCCCATACCTATTTGTTTCAGGGTTGCCTCCAAAAAGGGCCATGATACAATTAGGGCTCATATGCCCAAGCATTTTCTTCTGTGTTTTCCCACTGCAGTCTGTTAACTGGTGCCATTGATTCTTGAGTGTGTATGAGGAGAGACATCAATCCTACATGCAGAAAAAAAGTTATTTTTATTTTATGTTACACTTTGGCTTCTGTCTTTGTAGATATAGTCCCACAGGATGAAAGTAACCAGTAAACTCAGTGCATAGGATACCTTTGGGAGGCACATTTTATACATAAAAAAAATCTTTCAATATAAAATACCCCCAAGTTTTACTGCAATTGTCTGTCCCAAATAATTGCTTGATTGTTTGCCTTGTGTTGCCACTCTACAGGAAATTGGTGGTCTACCCAAGGGTTTATTTTAAAGGGCATATTAAACTTGTTACACACTGCAATATAACATATCTTATCATCCATGTTGTGCTTTTAATTGTGAGTTTTAGGAATGTTTAGACCGGTCCTAATGGCGTTCCTTTCTTGCAGGCATTGTACGAGAGTTAAAGAGCCGTGGCGTGGTCTACAAATCCAGAGACACTGCCATCAAGACGTGACTCAGAGGAGGGTCTAAAGCACAGATTGGGTCGAAGTCTACGTCTTGTCTTCCGTTGGTTTTATCTTCCTGTTGTGTTGCTGAAGCTGTGGTTTCACTGTTTCTGGGGGAAGGGCGGTGCCACCCTTCTATATTTGTCCTCTTTTCTGTCCTTGGCACAGACACTTAACCTTGTGAATTGGGGAGGGTATTAAACTTATAGATGTTTAAACAAAATAAACCTGTGCTTTTCCAAACTGATCCTTAGTCGTCTTCTCCCATCACCATTAAAGTTGGCAGTATGGCAGTTGGGGCCACATGTTTTCATTGTAAAACCTCCTGCTCAACTCTGTCTTACTGAGCTCTTAACTCCCTGTCTACCGCAGAGACGTCACATGGCCTAGACTATTGGTGTTTTGGAAAGGAAGTGGTTAACAGTTACTGTGAGAGCTAAACTGATGGTAACGGAAAGATTCTGCTGAAAGCTTTAACCCTTTCCCTGTCTAATCTGATTTTTATGAGATTTCAGATCATGTAAAAGAAGCATATTTCTGGGCTTAAAGCTATGATGTAGGCGATTAATTTTTCTGTTTTTTTAAGGTAGTAGCCTTTTTTTGTTATTAAAAACACAGTTTCTGGTTCATACTCTGTGTCCTTGTAAGCACATATGAATGCATACACTAAGTTTCAAAATTGTTTGTTTTTCAAAGAACTGTGTGGGGTTTAACTGCAAAGCCTATTGAGCCTCATAGTATAGCTATTAACTGTAGGTAAAGGTACAGTGGAAAGAAGAGGTTAATATTGCATGCGCCGTACCTTACCATTTATGGGCACAACTTACTCTTTTTTAGCTAGCTACTCTAAGGCAGCGAGTTGTAACAAGCTTTGTCACTTCCTCTGCGGTGAATGCAGGCGGGAGGCAGAAAGAGAAACAGTTTGGGGGTGGAAGAGTATCTTAATTAGCCTCTGAAGTAGTCCAACACTGTCTTTTAAAATCCCTTTTCTGCTGACTGTCAGCTCTTATGGTTTCTCAGGGATGCTCTTGGTAACCTATTTTGGTAAGAGCAGATGAGGTTCCAAAAGAAGCGCCATAAAAAGAATGTGAGAAGCAATTATTGAACTGTTTAATATGACAGGTGTTTTTAAAAGGAGGATAATATAGATAGAGAGATAGAGATATAGATGTGTATAAATATATAGATGTGTATACATTTTATTATATAGTGTTAGACTTTTTTTAATAAAATTTTGTTTTCTATAGATTTATAACTGAATATACTGCACCTAGGCAATTGAAACTTTGTATCGTGATTGCCGGCTTCTTGATGGAATGTGTGTGTACTTTTTATATATCCGAGCACACTCTTAAAGTACAATTGGCTTGACCCAGAGCACAAAATTATGGTTTTCTGCTATAGACCTGACCCATAACATACAAATACTAACTAACTTGGATAAGTCTTGTGTAGTGGGCTGCACATCTAAATATATTCAATTCCACTTTTACTGAATCAAATGCTGATCCTTCCACATGCCAGGTCCTTAAATGAGGGTTTCAACTGAACCCACAATTCTTGCCCACCCAAAAATAAATACCAGGTTAGCATTGGATAATTAAAAAGAATCTATGGCTTGACAAATGGTTTCTAATTTATATAGCAGGATGCAATGAGGGTGTGATTGTGCATTTCATGCTGACCAAAAAATAGACCAACAACACTCACCTATGGCCCTATATCTTAAAGTATATTACAATTTAGTGGAAAAAATAAGAAAGAATTAATAACAGATTAAAAGTAAACTAGGTTAGTCTTTGTGCTTGCTGAGACCATTTTTACTGCCCTTACCTGTACAGTTTAAAAGAAAACTATACCCCCCAAAATGAATACTTGAGCAACAGATAGATTATATCAAATTAAGTGACATATTAAAGAATCTTACCAAACTGGTATATATATTTAAGTAAATATTGCCCTTTTACATCTCTTGCCTTGAACCACCATTTCATGATGGTCTGTGTGCTGCCTCAGAGATCACCTGACCAGAAATATTTCAACTGTAACAAGAAGTATTGAAGCAAAAGACACAACTCTGTCTGTTAATTGGCTCATGTGACCTAACTTTATAGTTTGTTAGGTATGTTTGTGTGCACCGTTGAATCATACGAACTATTTTAAAATGGCAATTTTCTATTTATGATTACCCAATGGCACATGCTACTAAAAAAGTATATTATTATGAAAATGGTTTATTTACATGAAGCAGGGTTTTACATATGAGCTGTTTTATGCAATATCTTTTTATAGAGACCTACATTGTCCAGGGGGTATAGTTTTCCTTTAATCAACCCTTCCTTTACTGTTTCCTTGTAAAGTGATGGATTCTGGGACTTCTCCACTTTCTATAGTTGTTGTTAAACAGATCTTCTGGAAAGCAGAGGGATTTAAAGTTCCAGAATCTATCCCTTCACAATGAATTAAGAATAAGGAGGGTTGCATAAAATGGGTGGGGAACAGGTCTCGGCAAGCATTCATTTTATCATGGTTTGTCGTAGTTTCCTTTCAATCTGTGGAATCAGGAATGTCTGTAAAAACATTTTTTTTTGTGTTTGTGTGCCTTTTTTAAAGAAAAGCCCCAAAAAATTAGCTTGTTTCGCCAATATATTTAGGTTGGCCAACAAGGTCAAAATCATCTCTGATCTGGCAACTGACTGATTCACGAAAAAAATCAATTACAGGTATGAGATTTATTATCCAGAACACTTTAGGCCTTGGATTTTCCAGCTATTTTTTGTCCTGTAATTTGGATCACCATACCTTAAGTCTACTTAAACACATTCCAATAAACCCATTTTGCCACCTTTATAAAATGTATGCAGCTTAGTTACCAGCAAATACACGATAAAAAGCAAATCATTTAAAAATAATTATCTTCTAAAAATTGACTCTATGGGAAATGACCTTCCTGTAATTTTTAGGGGGATAACTCTGTATTGACCCATGTGCCGTTACAAATGTCTTCTAGCTACCCTAATCCTTTAACTAGGATACAAGGCCTAATATCTGTCTAGCTATCACTTTGGACAAATCCATTAATCTACCCCCTGCAGTTAAGACACTAAAGATAAATTGTAACCGCTCTCAAGTTGGGGTTTGCTGTGCCTGAAAAATTATATTTACAGCACTGTACCCCATATAAAATCAAAGGTAACAGCCATAGACCAACACTGGCTTCATATTCATCACATATCATGGCATCTCAATACTGAGGCATTGCATGTGCCTTCTCTAAAGATATATATAAATCCTGCCCTTTTCTGAGAGAATGTTGGTTATGCCACCAAACCTGATTGCATGTACCGTATATTTATATAGCACTCATTCCTATGCAGGGCTGTATATTTTTAAAATACTGTATACTGAGTATGAACAAGGGGACAAGCAATGCACTAATTTATACGCAAACAGAAAGATTAAGTTGCACATGTAAAGAAACACAAGAGGAAGGTAACAAATAAACTTCTCTATTGTCCCCACAGGCTTCCTCTGTCAAACTGAATGCTAACCACTGCATGTTGGGGAATAGGCTGCATATAAAGATAAGGTGTATCTATATAGTATTTCCAGCACATAAGTGCTGATAGTCGCACCTCCTCCCCCACTGTGTTCTTCACTGTTCCCAATGTATAAAGCAAGAGCCTTTCGCAATCCTGCAACCCCATGTCATTGCCTCACTAGTACTTCCCATCATTTTTATCTATGGTTACAAATGCAGTGCTCTAGGGATTCCGAAATCCCTAAGAAGGGGACAACTCGAGGAGCCTTCTGTTTCCTATCCTAAGAGTTATTACCTAACTTGTAATAATGGAGGTTGCCTATCATTGGCCACTTGCAGAGAGTTTATTTCCCAAATGAAAATACACACAATTGGAAAGTTAGGTTTGTGAATTATTACAAGTTCAAACTAATGGAAAAAACATTCTTCTGGCTATTGGCCAAAGTATCCACAAGTTGGTTCCTCTGACTATTGGCCACTAGTTTGTCTTTAGTTCCATTTTAGGTTTTCTAATGGTGACATCTCTTAAACATACTAGACATTATCTCAATATCTCTGTTATTTAAGGTGCTGGTGGCAAAATGTTGTTGCCTATGCATGGTTCACGTTTTTTAGTAGATCCTGAGTACAGTACAAGTTCTGATTATGGACGCACAAGAATCCTATTCCTTCAGTATGGCCTGTAAATTGTTGTCCAGGTACTCCACATATACCTTTTTACAAGTAAACTGTTATTTTCCCTATTTGGGTACAGAGCACATTCTTGGCTTTTTAACATTTTAGAATGAGATATATTTATGATATGTTTGAATAGGTCTATAATTCAGCTCTCTGGATGATGGAAGGTCACATTCAGCATTTATGCTTTTGCATTTGACTTAATATCAGACATCTATCTCCCCGGTGATGGGCTGTCTCTTTTTGCAACAAAGCACTTGCAACACACAGAGGACTCACAGTCTGATGTCTGGTTTAGGGGTGGAACCCTTTTAGTTCCTCTCTCTGTGGTCAGTCACGTGGTCTAGAATTAGGTTAAAAGGAGAAGCTTGACTAGCTGTTATCCTTTTTACCCATCGTTCCTCCGTGAAGACAGCGAAAATGGCGCCAAGATGTGAAGAGAAGGCATCACCAGGACATTAACATTGACAGTAAGTGTTAGTTGCAGAACAATGACATTTTGCACAGTGTATCTTTTTTTAAAGCCAAAGAACTTTGCCCCACCAACTTTGTTTTATAGCTTTTTGCTAAATTATAGCACAAAACCATATTTTTCCGTGGAAAGCTTCCACTGACTTTATTTTACATTTTATGATATGAGATGCTGAAATATAAATATGGCAGTGCATTTTTACTAATTGCTACTAATATACAGTAAGGCATTTGCTTGTTCCTTATCACAGTTGTGTAATGCTCACTCCAGGTCTGCTGCACTTACTCCATATACATTTGTGTTATCTCATGGGGCTACACAATTACAACTGTACAGACGGACATTTCAGACACCTTTTTAAAAAAGGCAGCTGGCCTACAGGCATTGTGGGGTGTATCTGACAGCACCCATAGTGAATGCACTTTTATTGTTCCGTTGTCAGTTCTTTGGGCAAATGAAAGCCATTAAAACTCAGTACTGAAAATAGTGTAAAAAATTTCAGTTTATGTTGTCAGTGCCTTTTCTATTTCTCCTACCCTACTATGGGGTTTTAGCAAACATGCTAAGAAAAAACAGTTTCTTTGCTCTACAGCATGCATTTTAAGATGGAAGGTTCCACAAAGTCATGTAGCTAACACATACAAAATGTACAAATGATATATGTGCAATTTTCTCTACCAAAGTAAATGATTACTAAATTAGAACTACTACAGCAACATTTACTTCTATTGAGCTTTGTTTATGGATGAAAATTAACAAGCTCTATTTTTATTTGCAATTATTAAAACATACAAAGCCATAAATAATGTGTCCATTGCTTTATAATCTGAAACAGTTTGTGCAGAAATGCTTAGACTGATGTGCAAATCTACATGAATTTTTGTACTATACACTTTCTCTACCTGACCATTAATTTGGTCCTTAGGCCCTCTTATACCCATGATATAATTATAATGTTTGCAAATTTTCTGTATATATAAAGAAAACTGTCATTTTAAAGTTTTTTAGTTCAGTTTTTGGGACTTTCTTTGCTCGGCTGCACCTTGCATGAAAATTAAAATGGCTGCCATTTCCTGTTGGGTAATGGTTTTGAAAGCACGGCCTGTTCACGCAAGCCATTCGATTATTCCAAAAGCAGAAGTGAAACACCGTTTGGTGGGAGGAGGCGATCAGACAGCTGATAGAGGCCGCAGCCTTCTGTACAACTGGAGAGGGTGTGGGTTAACAGACCGAGAAAAAGAAGGGTGTAATGGTGCCTTTTTTTTTTTTTTTTTAACTTTGAATTCAGTTGCTCAGGAAGTTGACAACCGTTAACAAATGCCACCTGGACTGATGTGGTTCAGAACATTAATTGTGCCGCCATCCCTTATCTGTATATTGCATCTGATGCTGAACTGTTTACGGTATATTTGCCATCGGAATTTGGTTTTACTTTTTTGACATACATTTTAACTATTTGCAAGATGTATCCATACTGTTTTCTGTAGAATAGTAGCTACACCTTTACTTCTTCGAACCATTCTGTGGCAAAATACTTTCTCAGAAATTAATTACAGTGCAGATATGAAATACATTATCCGGAAACTTGTTATCCAGAAAGCTCTGGATTACAGGAAGGCCATTCCACATAGACTCATTTTTATCCAATTATAATGAAATCGTAATTTGTACTTGATCCAAACTAAGATGTAATTAATCCTTATTGGAAGCAAAGCCAGCCTATTGGGTTTGTAATATTTAAATGATGTTTTAGTAGATTTAAGGAATGAAGATACAAATTACAGAAGGATCCCTTATCTGGAAAACTCCAGGTCCAAAGCATTCTGGATAATAAGTCCCATACCTGTATTATTATTATTATTGTTATTATTAATAACATGTATTCAAAAAGCACTAACATATTCTGCAGTGCTGTACAAAATCAGTGTATACCATGAATATGCAGAAATACAACCCACAACTAGGGTTGCCACCTGGCCGGTTTTTTACCGGCCTGACCGGTGTTTTTTATGGCTGATCCCAATGTTATTAATAGGCAAAAAACCTAAATATATAGGAAGGCCGGTATTGTTTTTATAAAAAGGTGGCAACCCTACCCACAACCGATACAAAAGGTAAAGAGCTCACAATCTCAAAATTACCTAAATACACACACACCTAGTTTGCTAATATATGAGTAGTATTTGGGAAATCCCAGGAGGTTTGCTTCTTTGGTATTTTTATAAATAAGGTACAGAACAATGAAAAGCAGAAATGATGTTGGTCATACAAGTGAAATATGTTTGTCTGGTGGATTTAATGAACAAGGTGATGATTTTTGTCAGCTTATCACTGATCCAAGTATTCAACAGGGGCCACTATCGCCCTAGATTTTTCCCCTAGGCATGAGTTGAATTAACGGCCAGCTCTGTCTGGAGTAATGCCTCCAGGCAGGTGATATTGAATATCTTAATCCCCCCCACTCATATGTACAATGACAAATTATGCCCTTCCATTCCCACCTATTAAAGTAAAAAACAAATGCATTACATTTACATTACAGTATATTAATGACATTTTAAGACCAGATCAAAATTTGGTATTCTGTGAGATGGAGGATGGGATGCTGATTCTCCTCAAAGTAGAGAATTTAAAACTCAACCCTCAAAATTTTGATGGCAGGTATTATCAATCATATAGCCTGCAGTAATACAGACCAGTGGGAAGTGATTACACAATCTAGGGATAATGGCATTAAAGTGAATCTCTACCCAAAAACTACTTTTTTTTTTTGCATAAATTCTCATTCCTGTTTACATTTATAAATGCATTCCTTCTTATGTAGCAGAAAGTAAAAAAAAAAAAAAAAAGAAGATTTTAATAGCAATTGAAAATGAAAGCAATGCTTTTTTTTTTTGCCAAGAATTATTAGGGTGTTTAAGTTTGTCATAGCTGAACTATTAACACCCCATATGAATAAAATGAATTTGAATGCATAAAGCCGTCTAATAAATTTTAACAAACTGGTACATTTCAAAAACATAAAAGGCTATGTAAGTGAGTCAGTTCTATTTAGTTAGAATAGTTTAGTGAACATGGGCAGATACAGCCCATCCAGACAGGATTGGCAGCTTACTAGCTGGTGAATTATATGAGGCCCTTCCAGTGACCTGTTATCCCTTGCTGGGAATCCCCACTTTTAATTCTGGTGAGCCTGCCCCCAAATTTCTAAGCCAAAATATGTCTTATAATATACGCTATTATAGGCCTACGGTCTGATCGATCTTTTACATTCACCAAACTTAAACATCTATATTCTTAAACAATTTGAATTTGGCTTTAATTTTTGTTTTTTCCATTTTTTGCCTTTCTGCCCCTTCAGTTACAAATTAGATTCATCCTGAGGTTGTATGGGTAATGGAAAATAATATGACTTTACATCATATGCAAAGAATAATTGATGCAGAAGTGTGTAAAAGTAATCTGTTCCCTTTCATTGCTCTGGAACTGCACAGTCTTCACATTTTGTTACTGTCAGAATCTTAGCTGGTGCAAAATGTATTAGTTCTGTGCAGGTTTGGGTTGCAGAGTAAACACATTATTGCCCTAAGAACCTATGTGGGTGTTGCTAGTGGCTACTAGTTTATTAAATGTTCTTCATGGCCTTGTGACTACAATCTGACCAACATCTATCACAAGACAACAAATGTGAATGCACCATTACACAAGGGCATTTGAATATGCATCCATTGAAATGAAGGTTGTGCCCATCTGTAATGTTCCTCCAAACTGATTTATTTGGAAGTACTTTTTTCCAGGTACTGCACATCTGGAAATGCAGTGCTTATTTGGCAAGATCTATAATAAACCTATATCATTAGGTATGTCCTAGGCGGCCTTATTTATAGCTGTTTCTTTGCTGCTCAACAGACCTCAGCAGATTTTGTTCTAAAATGTGTTTGCTACAAGCTTAAAACATCCTGGAGATAAAATGGGCCAAATGAGTTTAATACATATCTGATCTTCTTTTTCAGAGACACGCTCTTTTGCATTCACTTTGAAGAAGCCAAACAGATGATCAGTGGGAGATAAAAAGTCCTGCAGAGTAAGGGGAAGTGTGATATCTGCTGCCGTTCTTCCTTTCAACAAGTGTTGTATTAGCCTCCCACTTCTGCACCTATGTAGATGGATTCCTACCATGAAAAATAATATTTTCTTATATAAATAAGTGCAGGCACAAAAAAAAAAATCACATTGAAAAGTCTCTTGTTGAGTATAAGAGTACTGCTTATCATATATGACGATTCCTCTTAAATAAGCAGAATGTCAGCAATTGGCTGAACAGTCTGTAGGCTGTCATGATATCCCTACTATAGACACCCATATAGATGCATATGTGCTATGGGTAGCAGATACCACAAATAATTTGCCTTTGGCCATTAATATAACCTTAATTGTGATATATTATGAAAAATTCAGCCTGCAGGGCCCTAATGATTTTAGCATATCCTCACAAAAGTGCAGAATACATGTTTGTCTATAAAACAAAGCATTTTCTGTATTCTGGGGCATATTTATGATGTGGTATAAAAAAAACTTGTACATTTTTTCTGCAGTTTTTCTTAGAGTGACTTCCACCGGAAGCAGTTTAAAAAAACGGTGGGCAAATCTGTCATTTGCATGGCTTAAAGTCAAGCATACCTTGATAAATTCAATATTTATTTTAAACAGCTTTTTACACCATTTTTTTATAGCATAATAAATATGGCCTAATATGTGATACCAGCATGTCTTAGATGAATTTCCTAGACCTACAGGACCACCAACTGGAGAAAACTGGGATATGCAGTGCAGCCACCCATAAAGTAGAAAGCACTACTAGACAGGACTGAACGCTGTAGTGTTTCCTACTTTATGGATGAGTGTACTGGGGGCTACGAGACCTCACAGAAGAAAGACTGCTTGGACTACAGATTCTCCTTGACTTAATAACCAGTGTGCTCATGTTTTTATATCCTACCCTGAACTGCCTAGAGAACACTTATGAAATGCATTGCTCACCATTTGCACTGTATTGTGTACGTCTGCATTTATATTAACATCAGCTCAAGTTTTATTGCAAACTATATATTATATATTAATTAAAATGAAACAGATAATAGGTTTTCTCCCCTAGATGAATGTTTAATATTAATTTTTATCATTTGTTACTCCCAAGGTATGTATGCCTTTATGCACCAGGTAAATGTACTCATTTATTGACATAATTGCTGTAAATAGTATAATATCTAGTCTCTGTTTGCTGCAATATGGGGCATATTTATAAGAGGGTGAAAATAGGTCTCACCACAGATCGCCAGATGAGGCATTTCCACTTTTATTTGACTATTATTTTTAGATATATGTTTCATAAATGGAAGGATGCAAATAGTTTTGCCCTATTTTCACCTTATAATAATCAAGGCCCAAACCCCAAAAACTGTAAAATCTCCTTCTGCAAACTGTGGTGAGCTATATTTCTAACCCTACATATGTGCCATGAGTTACTGCACTGCTGCAAATTTATACCTTTACTTACAAGATAAAGATAAATTTGATTTTGACAGTGCCTGTTCTCCTTTATATTCTTTCACCAGGGGTTAGCAAGATTTAAGACTCCCTATGACCATTTTACAGAAATGTATGGCAGCTACCCTATGTGAACGTGGGTGCATAGTGTGTGCCCTTTAATTTTCCAGTAGAGGTTCTTTCTTTTTAGTGTTTGTGACCCACACCATGCCTCAATCTCAACTATGAAAAAAACCACCTGGATTCTGCTATGTGACATGCAGTGCAGCAACCCATAAAGTAGAAAGCACTACTAGACAGGACTGAACGCTGTAGTGTTTCCTACTTTATGGATGAGTGTACTGGGCGCTACAGGACAACTGAAGCTGCTTGATACTGCAACTGAAGATCTTTCCTCTGGAACAAAAAGACACCATATACTTTAAGAGGCATATTTATTAATATTGAAGACAAACATCACTGGTGATGTTGCCTATAGTAACTAAACAGCAATTAGACTTGAAGACCCCCCAAGTTAGGAAACAAATGCAAAGATCTAATTGGTTGCTACAGCAACATCCCAGGTGATGCTTGTCTCCAATGCTAATAAATATTCCCCTAAATATCTATATTTACATATCTGCTGTGTAAAACTTCCTCCAGTGACAACCTCCTAATAAATGTTATTTAATGTATTTGCCTGAGTTTATTTCTTTAGCGACTGTAACAATTCTCCTGTGATAAATCTGCCATTTTAATAAACACTACCTCAACCATTTGAGCATATGTTCAAGAAAGGATCATGGAGAAAAAAGAAAATGTGGAATCATCTGAAATTTCCAAGAAAAGGTAGCAAGGTGAAGGGGGGCCACATGGGACATAACTGTTCAGTATGCTTGCAATTGATCCTCAGCATTCAGCTCAGATTCAATAGCAACAGTTATGACCCATGTGGTCCCTCCTCAAGTCACTGATTGGTTACTGCCTGGTAACCAGGGTAACTTGTCAGTGGAGAACTGATAAGCAGGAAGTAGTGTTCTGTTATGTTAGGCATCCATTCATTCCAGCCTTTATACATTACATTTTTGGCCAACTAACTATATTAGAAACATTTTTATCTTGCACAGCCTATCTATTTATCCAGTTTTTATTTTAATACTGAACAATTCCTTTAAAGGAATAAAACCATATCTCATATAATAGACCACATTTGGGTATAAATATAACATTTTCATGAAAACTATATATTTAAAATTATATACCATGATATAATCCTATAATGCCATTTTATTACTAATGTTCACCTCTGTAGCTTGTACAAGGCATTGTGATCACACATAAGACAAGAGCCCACATACAGGCTAGTCCAAAAAATGAACATAACTGTGTCTTTTACACAGGGCTGGGCCAAGGGGTAGTCAGAGTAGGCACTTGCCTAGGGCACAAAGCTTTGGGGGCGCCAGACACGTACCTTCTCTGCCTCTGCTACTCCCTAGTCCGGTCCACAGTCCCTGCTCCGGCTGGCTTGTAGCACTAGGGTTTTTCTTTGCACAACCACGCATGCACAGTTTTACGTGTGTGCGCCTGTGGGGCGCTACTACCGTTCAGGATGCCTTGGGTGCCTGGGTGGAGTGGCCCAGCGCTGCTTTTACATCCCCACATCTTCCTATTACAGGTAACACTTACACTATTTCCTGTAAGGTGATCAGTTAGTCAGGCCCGAATTTGTAGAAAGGCCGCATAGGCCCGGGCCTAGGGTGGCAGAATGTTAGGGGTGGCATGCCGCCCAGCCAATTTGCTGGGAGCACTGGGATATGTGGGCGGACGCCAGGACCGCACAGACTCGGGGCACCCGCCCATGAAATCCGGAGCTGCAGTTAGTGACACACAGAATATCACAAAATTCAACGGCGAAGTGACTAACGCTAGCAACAATTCACCAGCGTGACGTAATTTAGTTACTTTGCAGTAGCAAGTAGCAGGGGCCCCTTTGCTAGTGAAGGAGATAGACCCTAGTGTCACTTCACACTCAAACCCCAGTGAATTTTTGATCTGGCGAATGGATGTAACTCAGCAAATTCACTAAGATGCGGATTTTACTGAACGTTACCTCTTTCTCCAGACTTGCCTTTGCCAGCTCTGACCTGGTGAAGTGCATTGGAGTGCATAGATCTACCTCAATCTTCAGTAACTTACATCATCATTTTTGAGTGTAATATATTCAAAGTCCAAAAAACGCTGGCGTCTTTTCAATTTTTCAGGTTGTTAGACTGCAAAAAGTATAAAAAAAATTTTTTTCGGGCACCCGGGTTCTCCCATACATTTTCTACCATATGGCACATTATTTAACTGTGGGCAGTGTCGGACTGGGACATCAGGGACCGACCCAAAAACCTTACACTAGGGGCCCACCAAAAAATCTTAGACCAGGGGCCTACTCTCAGTGCTATTATTCTTCCTCTACTCATTCAACCTCTATTCTCCTAGTGTATTTTCTTTACATACTATAATCTATTATGACATCTATTTAGCCTCTAGAAATAGGGAATGGCCATGAACTTGGCCATATTAGCAGCATGAGGGCCCACTGACACCTGGGCCCACTGGGACTTTCCCTGGTATCCTGGTGGGCCAGTCCAACACTGACTGTGGGCTTATCTGTAGGGCATTAAAACAACTCTATTGACTTTATTAAGGTTCCCTTAACATGTCTAGTTATTAGTGAAATGTAATGTATTAGATGCACCATTTACCATAAATAGCTCCATTCCACTTTAAATTGCCCGCCATATGCAAATTAGCCTTAGCATAAGAATTCTACTGAAGTTGTGCTAGGTAGAATTGAACACTAGTGCACCTTCACTTTGATTAGCTCACTCTGCCAAAGTATCTCTTGAGAAAATTCGCAAGCGTTCGGTGCCCTGGATGCAACTTTGCACTTTAGTGAATTAGCACTGTCTGAGCAAAATTTCGTCTGGCAAAGTGTTTCGATGGCTGTGAAGTTTGAAGAAAGTTTCAGTGGCAGAACTACCGGGGGAGCAGGGGGCGCGATTGGCCAAGGTCCGCACTCCCTCAGGTAGGGTTGCCACCTAGCCGGTAAAACACCAGCCAAGGCCGGGGCCGGTATTACAAATTTACCGGCAATGTAGCTGCCGGTAAATTTGTAATACCGCTTAAAAAGGCCCTTGCCTTGCCTGAAATCCAAAAAAAAATTACCTTTTTCGCGTGTTCAGCCGA
Organism: Xenopus borealis; assembly: GCA_024363595.1. Classification (NCBI taxonomy): domain Eukaryota; kingdom Metazoa; phylum Chordata; class Amphibia; order Anura; family Pipidae; genus Xenopus; species Xenopus borealis. The sequence goes on from CM044433.1 coordinate 38,881,402, forward strand.
TCGCTGCAGTGGCTCCGCCCCTTTTTGCGTCACGGCCCGCCCCCTTTGCATCACAGCCCGCCCCTTTTTGGTCCCGCCCCCCCGCCGGCCGGTAAGTAATTTGTAAAAAGGTGGCAATCCTACCCTCAGGGCTCCCGGCAGCTCGCGCACAGCCGATTTCTGACCGCACCACTGATTTCTGGGCCGATTTACGGGTCGGATAATCACGTATGGAGAGGGTGGCTGCACGTCCCGCACCAGGGCCCGCCCCCCTCTAATTATTTTACTGGCCCTCTAATTATGTTACTGGAAAGTTTGTAATGTATGCTGGAGGACTGTTGCATTTCTCCACCATGTTTGGCACCCACCCTCCATGCTTGGAACCTGCACTGAATGCCCACTCTGTTCATCGTGAGGGCACATGAGGGGAACAAAAGGAGTTTAGGGACTTTTTAAAATTATTATTTGACCCAAAAAGTTCAATAAAAATTTTCCTTTTGTTTAATGGAAATGTATGGTATATGACCACTTTGAGGCAGATATGTGCAGACTGGGAAAAGACACACAAGGAGGAACTTGGGAGGAGTTTTCCCTGCTACTGTGGCTGTGCTGCTCAGGCTGTCAGTCAGTACTATGACCACTTCCTGTGGGAGAATGAAGAAACACTCCCACCCTTCATTTAGATTAGATCCTTAACAGAAAGGATGTCTCAGCTGCTCTGATGTAATGATATTTTTAAGAGGTAAAATGCTTTTAAAAGTTTCCTTTCTCCTGCATCATTACAAATTGCAAGGAAGGAACAATAATATAGCTGAAGGTGAGTATTATATAAAACAAACACAAAAGTGTTTTGCGAAAGGCCAACTTCAGGTGTTTGTTTTTTCACTTCCCTCTGGTAGCACTTGGCTATGATTTATTTGGGCAACGGTTGATGTTGATGGCCTTTTTTCAACCTTATCTACTATGTAACTAAATGTTATAATATTCTTCTGAAACTTGAACCATAATACAGGTATGGGACCTGTTATCCAGAATGCACAGGACCTGGGGTTTCCCAGATAATTGATCTTTCTGTAGTTTGGATATTCATACCTTTAAATCTACCAGAAAATCGTGAAAACAATAAATAAACCCGATAGGCTAGTTTTGCTTCCCATAAGCATTCATTATATCTCAGTTGGGATCAAGTAAAAGCTACTGTTTTATTATTACAGAGAAAATGAGAATAATTTTAAAAAGTTAGTATTTGGATAAAATGGACTTTATGTAATTGTTTCACATCCTATATCTGTATTATACATTATTAATTGAAACAACTCATAACATCATTACCTATTTTGGGGCACTAGATGCCATGACTGGCAAAGTTACCCACCAAAATGTTTATATTTAAACTGTCCATGGACTCCATAGATATAAAGTCTATTATTTAGAAATTCAGAGCTGTATGCAAAGTGCAATTAACCACAATGCAGATAGTTGCACATGGTGTGTAAGAACAAACGTGCTTATGTTTGCCAAATGGGCACAAGCTGTGCCTCACATTCTTACAGTGAGGCTGTGTGTTGTTAAAATGGCTTTAGAGTGTGCAAATCGGCTGCACTTATTGGCACAGCTTGCAGTGTCAATACATAGAACATTTTCAATGATTTGTGGCCACATCTGTAAATGATCCTTATCAACATAAAACAGCCCTTAAAAATGTGTTTTTACTCAATATTTTGCCCAGTATTTGAAAATTTGGGGTCACAGTAAATGGCCCGTTGTATTCTAGTGTATTAAAAAAAACCCAAAGCATCTAATTTGATTCCATAAGATCCTCACCCGTTTTAGACTAACCACCAAGGCTGGATTTCCTGGGCGGGTGCCCCTAGGCCACCCAGTCCTAGAGCCCACCCTCCTGTGCAAGCGCATGCTCCGGCGCTCTGGGGATCTACATGTCCCAAGTGCTACCCAGAAAGCAGCTGGGTGGTATGCTGCCCCTAATATTTTGCCACCCTAGGCTGGAGACTTTATGGTCTCACCACAAATCCGGGCCTGATAACCACTAGTGTTAAAGGGGTTGTTCACCTTTAAAATAATTTTAGTGTGGACTATGCTATTCTGAAACAATTTAAAATTACTTTTGGCTTTTTTTACAGCAACTCTCCAGTTTGGAATTGAAGCTGCTATCCTGTTGCTATGATTAAAATTACCTTAGCAATCAGGCAGTAGTTTGAGTAAGAAACTGGAACAGGAATAGGACAGTTTAAAGTTTTTTCATTTCTACCTGAAAGTGATGTTGTTGGATGGGCTTACTGCTGGAAGTTACACAGAATCCCACTGTAAAAACCTTGGGGATTTGGTATGGTTACAGGAGAATGGGGAAGTGTCAAAAACAGGTAACGCTCAAAGAAATAGGGGGAGTTATCAGCTATGTTGTTCTTAGAATGTACCACTTTGCATTCGGTTTTCTGCATCTGGAGAAATTAATTCCAAGATGGCTGCGTATTCCACTGAGGAATGCACAGCCACCTTGGTTTTGTTTTACAGGAGTTAAACGGTACAGTAACACCAAAAAATGAATCTTTTAAAGGAATGACAATATAATGTACTGTTCCACTGCAATTGTACAGTTGGTTTATTTACTTCAGAAACTCAACTATAGTTTATATATACAAGCTGCTGTGTAGCCATGGGGACAGCCATTCAACCATAGGATACACAGCAGATAACAGTTAAGTTCTGAAGAATCCCATTGCATTCAATAGAGCTCATCTATTATCTGATGCAGGTCTGGACTGAGAATGATCCAAACTAAGATATAATTAATCCTTATTGGACACAAAACCAGCCTATTGGGGTTATTTAATGTTTACATGATTTTCAAGTGAACTTCTGGTTCTGACACCTGAAACAATGTAGCAGAAGGCATCTGATGGACATGGATGAGAACTGATTGCTTCCCCATTGTTTCAGAAAAAAAGAGCTGAAAGGCTTAAACAAACACAACTTTCTCACTGTAGAAATCTAGCAGGTTAGTAATCCCAGAAACCCTTTTCTGTCATAATTCTCCTTGAATGCTGTAATTAGCTGCCATGTGATTAAAGGAAAAATATACCCCAAAATGAATACTTGAGCAACAGTTTATATCATATTAAGTGGCATATTAAAGAATCTTGCCAAACTGGAATATATATTAAAGTAAATATTGCCCTTTTACATCTCTAGCCTTGAACCACCATTTTGTGATGGTCTGTGTGCTGCCTCAGAGATCACCTGACCAGAAATACTACAGCTCTCTAACTGTAACAGGAAGAAGTGTGGAAGCAAAAGACAGAACTGTTAATTGGCTCATGTGACCTAACAAGTATAGTTTGTTTGGTGTTTGTGTGCACCATGAATAATACAATCTCAGGGGGTGGCCCTTATTTTTTAAAATGGCAGTTTTTCAATTTAGGATTACCCAATGGCAGATACTACTAAAATGGCTTATTTACACGAAGCAGGGTTTTACATATGAGCTGTTTTATGCAATATATTTTTATAGAGACCTAAATTGTTTGAGGGGTATAGTTTTACTTTAAGGGTAAGGGTGGAAAGACCTTTTACACAGGGGTTTCTGTCTGGGTTCCCCTGGAGTGCAACTTTCATGCCTTCCAGTCAGGCCCGAACTGGCAATCTGTGGGTTAGGGTTAGCCAGGCCGGTAAAATACCGGCCAGGTGGCAACCCTAGTTAGGGCAAATGCCAGATGGGCTGCTATAAGGTGCCATAGAAAGTCAGTATTTAGTGGGCTGGTGGGGACAGTTTGGGCCTCTATGTGGGCTGATTGGGCTGGTCAGGCTGGTTGGTATGTACCACATTTGGGGGGGTCAAATTAACAGTTTATTTTAAACTAATTGAATATATATTAAAAAAATTAGTGTAGCACTTCTAGATTAATTTAGAATTGATTTGGCCATTTTACAACCAAAGTCATTATCCAAGTCTCTTCCGTCCTGCTGATTAGGCCTAAGCATTTGCAGTGGCTGCAGTACTTTCTAGATAGCAGCAAACCTTTCTCTGATTCTAACAGAGATTGATGGTATTTCAAGCAGTATTTAGTGACTCATTGATGCTAATGATGTTAGTAGCTAAAGATCTATGTGCTGGAAAAGCAATATCAGGCATATCAAAATGCATAGAAAAGCATATCTTAGGCATCTTTTTTTTGAATGGAAAGTGTAGCACAGGGGAACTGCACAGGTCTGGACTGGGAATCAAAATAGGTCCTGGCATTTCAGGTACACAGAGGCCCAAACAGCCCCCATCAGCGCAATAAATAGTGTCTGTATATGGCAACTGCCCCTCTGGCATTTGCCAGAACCCACAGATTGCCAGTCTGGGCCTGGGACTGCGCATCTATGTGACTTGCCATTAATGTTATTTTGTTTGTATAGGCTGACAACCCAAATAAAATTTTTTTGGAAATGCAGTCAAGTTTTACTGTGAATTTACTGTGACCCTGTACTTATAAAAAAGGTTATACAAATGCTGTAATTGCGTGTGGGTGTAAAGGTGGCCATACACGTAGAGATCCGCTTGTTTGGCTATGTTGCCAAACGAGCGGATCTCTCTCCGATGTGCCCTCCTTGAGGTGGTCGATATCGGGCTGATCCAATCGTGGGCCCTAGGGCCCAACAATCAGATCACAATGCAGAGGATACGGGCGGTCGGATCACAGGACTGCATCAAAGAACAGATGCGGCCGCGATCCGATGGGATTTTGAATCCTGCCAGATCGACATCTGGCCGGATATCGATCGGGGAAGCCCGTCAGAGGGCACCACTCAAAGGCCGATAGGCTGCCGACTGAGTCTGTCGGCAGCTTTTATCGGCCCGTGTATGGCCACCTTTAGGGTGTAGGGAAAAAAAAGTCCACTTGGACCTTGTGAGCCATTATACCATGTATACCCTTGTCTGACCTACTCTATCTGGAGGGGTTGGGGTAGGGCACATGTATATAAATTAGAGTCCTGCATATCACTAGCATACAACTATATAGCCATGGACATCAAGTTCCAATATGATTCTAGGCCCAATATTTGTATAGCAGATCTTAATGCTAATGGTACAACAGGCATCTTTTCTTTTGTTGAAGAAAACACTAATCAGCTCCACGTGATCACTGATCATGAAACATATTTGTCTGTGAGGTTGCCCTCGGTGGATTTTGGGCTAAAAACACTCTATGTGCACAAACCACACAGTGGGTGCTTGGTGTGACATTAGCCATGGTACATTTTTGTGTAAACTGATATATACATACAGGCTATTTTGTAGTCTTTATGTTCATCTCTTTCTCTATTTTGCACAGATTTTGCTGTTAATAAAGCTACCTGCTAGTGACTGAATGTACCTTGGAAAGCTTCTCGTCACATGCTTGATTGTGTTCTGCTGCATTTTTAGCCTTAAAGTCAATTAAACATGTTGAAGGAGAGTGCAATTTATTCAAATTTTTCACCCAGTAAATCAGATAGCTTACTGGAAGATTGTCATCGAGAACTTGAGCGGTTAAAAAGAGAATTGGAAAATGAAAAATTAAAAACACAGGATGTCCATAAAAAGTGCAGTATGGAATTAAGAAGATACAAAGAAGCATCAGAAAGAGAGAAGAACAAATTGGCAAACGATCTGAAATCAAAGTGGGAACAGCAGAATGCACGTGAACTCCAACAACTAAAAGACTCAATACTGCGAGACAGGGATCTAGAAATAAAACAACTATTGCGTAGTAAAGAGGAGCAGCTAAAGGAAATGCATGCATTGCTTCAGAAGGAGCGAGATGTAGCAGTGAGGCAAGCCAGAGAACTCCAAAAGCAGTTAACTGAAGAGTTGCTCAACAAAGGCTATGCAAGAAAAGCAAGCAATACAAAGAAAAAAGAGGCCAACTCTGAGAGTGTTGACTGCCATTGCAAACTTCAAGATGTCCTATCAAAACTTCGGTGGGAATATGATGGAGAACATGCTGCTAGTATACGACACTTAAAAACTGAGTTACAGCTAGAAAGGCATTTTTTCTTAAAATATATTCTTGAAAATTCCAGAATAAACTTCTCTAGTGTACCCCAGGTCAGAACAAAACCCTGTGAGTCTGGTGAGAGAAAATATGGACGCTATTCTCTAGGTAGCCGTTCTGTGAAGCCTCAACATCAAGAGCTTATGCCATCCAAAGTAAAGTCTCCTGACAACACAGCACCTGTAGTTTTAGGTATAAAGTACTTAGAATGGGCATCCCCAGAAATTGACTCTACGTGCGGTTCTTTTAAAGGAAAATGTTTGGACATCAATGCTGGTGATCTAGTAATGCCAAAGACATCAAACTGCAGCCATGATTCCCCATTAAATAAGCACTTTGCATCAGAAAATGAAATAATTTCGGGGACTTTTCTGTATAGTTATTCAAAATCGTCTTTTGAGAACACTGATGAGCAACCTACTAATGTCTCTAGCTGTACATCAGGAATAGAAGCTAATGGCTTAAGACAGTTTTTGGATGTGCTGGATCATAGCTGGCCTCATACTGCAACACAGAAGAGTATTAATACTTTGCAAGAGAGACTGGTAAGATATATCAATTTCTTTTACTAAAATAATGTTTGTAATGACATTGAATCAGTTTGGAGAGTTTGGTAAACACTATTGAGCTGATTTTCCAAGACAGGTACAGGTGTAGGATCCATTTCCAGAAAGTTTCAAATTACGGGAAGGCATCTCCTATCAATTTACTGAGGAGCTAACATGGTGTTGAATAGCCAGTGTTGGTTGTGTGTATGACCAGCTTTATAGTGAAACCTAAAAAGTTATATCCTACTTTTGGTTGACATTTAAGATATTTCTGCCCATTAAAGGGCAAGGAAAGGCAAAGAAATAAAATCCCATTTTTACTTTCTTTAATGAAAAATAAATCTATCTCCAATATACTTTAATTAAAAAATGTGTACCGTTTTTATAAGAAACCTGACTGTATACAGTGAAATTCTCCCTTCATTTACTGCTGTGGATAGGAATTGTCAGACAGTCCCTAACTTCTGGCAGGGAAACAATCATACTTATGAACAGCAGGGGAGCCCCTGCCTTACTTACAAGCCGTGCAGAACTCAACAGCTTTGTTTTTTGATCATTTATGAGGATCGCTAAGAAGCCCAGACCACACTGATCATGTGTATATAGTCTAGTCTTGCAAAGATGTATAACAAAGTAACAAGATGGCAACCCCCTGTGGCCAACTTTGAAAGCATAAATCATTTGTTTGATTAGGCTTATGGTGCAGTAAGTTCATGTTTATGTTTAGTATAAAAAATACAGCATTTCTAGCCTTATTCTATTTTACACTTTCCTTGCCCTTTAAGCCTTATCTATGTCAATCCACTTTACTGCACACTTACAGAAACAAAAGTTGCCCCCCTCCTGCCAAAATGTGTGCAAAGGCCATGACTTAAATCCGTACCTGTTGGAAGTATCTCCATGTGCTAACTAAGACGTGTACATTCCAAGGTCCGGTTATAAGAACAAGATGTTAATTTCTCTTCTTGGATGTTCCAGATCTGGTCCCCATGTTTCAGAACAGGGTTAATACGTCTTGCTTCCAGCTAAACTGCTATTAATGTCTCCTTCCCTTTTTTTAACATTGCAGGTGTTCAGATTAAAATCCAGTTTTCAGTAAAAAAAAGAAATAAACTGACAAATTATAGATAAGATGTTTGCATTACAAGTATGTTAAGGTGGCCATACACGGAGAGATCCACTCGTTTGATGAGATCTCTCCCCGAAATGCCCACCTTGAGGTGGGCGATATCTGGCAGATCCGATCGTGAGCGTTAGGGATTTTTAGTCCCATCGGATCTACATCTGGACGATTGTTGGCCAAATATCGATTGGGGAAGCCCATCGGAGGGCTCCATACACGGGCCAATAAGCTGCTTTTATCGGCCCGTATATGGCCACCTTTATTTATTAGTTGGGCATATGAACATCTGAAAACCTTTTTGCAGTACTATAGAAATCAAATCTTTCCTTACTATGAGTTAAGTGTGCTGAGCCACCCATCCTTATTTAATGACACTTAGCTTAAGACCCTTGAAAGCAATATCTGGATTGTCTCATCTGTGTTGCCTTTAGTAGTTGTGGGACCAAATACCAATTTCAGTATTCAGTAAGGAAGGAAGTGCAGTGCGTCGAGCTCTCTGAAAATTTGCGTGCTCTAGTTGCTTTGCATTTTGGTCAAAGTATTCCATCTATTGTCTTATCTGAATGCAAAACGGTTCTCCACAGGTTTTTTTTTTTACATTTTTTGTGCAGCTGGAATTGCCCCCAGTTTACTGGCGTTTTATTTCTGCAATCATTTTTCGGGAAATACTTCAATTTAACATTCCCTGATTTTATATTTCCCTCATTTTTTTTTTGGTCCCACCTACATATTATGCATAATACATTTCTGTGATTTAAAATTTCTCAGGAATTAATACTTTTTTTTTTCTGGTCCTCTGAAACATGTAAACTGGGGGTTCTACTTGGAATACTACTGAAATATAGCACAGTAAAATCCAACAATAAACACTTAATGGTATCCATATTTGCAGCGCCGTTCCTGAAGACATTGTCGCCTGAGGCGGCTCCAGTAATGCCGCCCCCCAGCCCGATGACTTTTCCGGGGGGGCAGCAACACGAATGCGGAGAGCGCAATAGCGCTCTCTCGCACTAGTAAAGCCGAATTTCCGGTTTAAAAACTGGAAATTCGGCTCTTAAAGGCACCAGGAGCTGATTTTTGTTCCACGTGTGAAGCAATTGCATAAAAATTACTCTATTGCAGTCTAATTTAACCCTTTAAGTGCCAGAAGAATTTCACATTTTGGTTACGCGAAATGCCAGCCG
>CM044433.1:38890373-38920083 GCA_024363595.1 Xenopus borealis
TGTAGGGCATGTGTGTAGCAGTATACTAAGTGGAAAATGCATATAATTTTGCCCTGCCAAAGCAGAAACAAGGTGCCAAAAAAAACACCCTAGTCTTTAATGTAGTTTGCTACAAAAATAATGGAAAAACATTTTTGTACATTTTTTGCCATTTTGCAAATTTTCCGCCTAAATTGACATTCTGCTAATGCTGGCCATGAGATGGTCTCTGTCTGCACAATTCTTTTAATTTCGTAGATATTAACTACCTCTTTCAGGCAAAAAACAAGGCAGCTGTGGCTAGGGATTGGATGTGGTGGCTGCAAGTAGCCTCAAGTGCTTAATATATTATATAGTATTGAACAGCGTGACATTTATGGACAATATTAATGTATTTGCGCTCTGTGTCTGGTAGTCTTCCACAATTTAGAAAAAGGTGTGAGTATTTTAACTAACCTTATGGATTTTTACGTATAAACTGAATAATTGATGATATAAATGCTCTCAGTATAAATATTCTGCCAGGCTTGCAGAGAGCTTCTGGGGCTTATATAACGGTAGAAAGGCGTTTCACAACTACCAATGTTTACGAATGCTTTTGAATGGGAACATACTTGTGATGGTTAATTGTAAGACTTATCTGTGCTGCAGTACCCTAACCTTTCATCATTAGGCAGAAAACACTCCATTCCAGTACAGTTTCCATGGCAACCAGCTGCCTTTCCTTTCATTGGTTGCCTAGTGCTAGCAATACGAATCTGGTAGGTTTTACTCCTCTATTAATATTGATGACTTAAAAGCTAGCAGAGGTAGAATGCTGTTAACTTTAAACAGTGCGTCGTCTCTTCTGCTAATATAGGATAGCAGGGCCTGCAGCCACAACACCATTACAGCACTGTTTGTCATCAAAAGGAATCGCAAAGAATATACCAGCAGTGAACATGGGGAATGAGACATGTATATGACACTGCTGTGCTTCTGTATTTCCTATAGAATGGAGGAGGGAAGCTATGACTGAAATATGTTCTGCAGATGAGGAAAAAAAGATGACATTTTCTGCCTGAGTGAAGCATGACAGCCAAGCAATTATTTAGCTCATGAATATGCACCGTTTAACTGCTGTGTGTGGGAATCAGGAGTCTCATCAATCAAGCCTATATGGACTTAATGCTGCTGCTAATTCCTCCTTTTCTCCCTGTTATGGCAGGTTATTTGTGTAAAATTTAATTCCTATTATGCTTTGCTCAATGGCCAACGGGCTGTATATCAAACCACATAGGTCCTTTGGCAGCTTGTAGGGGATTCATGATTTTTAGAGACAAGAGTAATGTGCAGTCTCGTTCGCAGTCCTTTCTCTGCTGGTGCTATGCACAGCCATGAGCGTGATGTGCCCGTTTCCAACAAATTGCCTTATGACCAGGCTCCTTTCTTGATATTTTCATCTGGTGATGTCCCGCCAGCACCTGGGATGGATGACAGAATATCGTGATGCAAGGTCTCCTTTCCACTGGTGATGGATGTACAATATATTCCACTGTGGAGGTTATAGGAGCTATGCTTCCTAGCAGAGACTCATTCATGGACTCCTCAATACATACGTTCGATGGCCATAAAAACAAAGTCTGTGCTGAAGATCAGATAGTGAACATGTCTGCTGTTTCTGTCAGCTCGGGGTTTTCGGTCACAAATTTGTCAAGGACTAAGCTTCAGGGTATTACATGTGTTTCCGTGCCAACAGATAATCAGGAAGTGCCAGTCAGCCTGCATAAAAATGGGATTAGGCCTAGCAGCGCTGAATCCTTGCTAAAGCCTCTCAACACTGTTTCTGAGAAGGAGGAATATTCCAATGCAATCAACAAGGTAGGAAGTCAGAAATATGTCCAAATAAGAAACATATAGCTAGTTATGCCTTGCAGCCATGTCATAGTGGCTTCTGTTTGTCATTGCTGGCAGGTTAATTGTGTAAACCATGGCACCACGGCAAGTTTTAAGTTCATTGCTTAATGTCTCCTATTAGGAACGGAGAGCAGCTTGTCTGTATTCTCACAGGAATCATTTTAAGCTCCACATCAGCTTTTCTGAAAACATATTGTTTCTCCCTTTCTTTGTGTTTAGCCTTTAATTGTTTAGCTCCTGGTTAATGCTGTCTGCAGTTGCTTCCGTTTAATTACTCCTTGAGTTCTGTACACAGTCTGCTACTTACTAGTTACACATATTTTCTTCAGTAATTCATTGGATGGCCATTGCTGCCTTCATATGTAAAAATGGTGTTCAGTTTATTAATGTATAACATGGGATTTAAGTAATCAAAGGAAACTTTGTTTTGACTTTCAGTAAGTGGGGACTGTTTCTGAATACATAATTGTGTCTATGTAAACCATGTTTGTAAACTGTAAACTTTCTTTAGTGATTAAGGCTGGGGACAGACAGGGAGATTCGGGGAGATTCTGTCGCCTGGCGTTTAATAGCAGGCGACAATCTCCCCGAACGTCCTTCTCCCTGTCCGTCGCTAGTTGAAATGACAAAGCGCTGTGCACGCGCGGCGCGGCGATTTCCAGAATCGGCCGAAGTTACTTTGTGAGGAAACTTCGGGCGATTCCGGAAATCGCTGTGCCGCATGTGCATAGCGCTGGCGCTTTGTCATTTCAACTAGCGACGGACAGGGAGAAGGAAGTTCGGGGAGATTGTCGCCTGCTATTAAACGCCAGGCGACAGAATCTCCCCGAATCTCCCTGTCTGTCCCCAGCCTAAAGGGGTATTTCACCCTTAAGTTAACTTTTGGTTTGTTATACAATTTCCCATTGCCAGCAGCTTTGCAATTGGTCTGCTCTTTTTATAGTTTTTTAATTTGCCATCCTCTTCTACATCTTTAAATGGGGTCACTGACCCCGGCAGCCACAAAACAGTTTATCTGTGAGCTTTTCTTATTGCTACTTTGTACTATTCCTTGTATCTTTCTAGTCAGTCCCTCTCCATTCTCTCATTTAAACCACTGCCTGGTTGCTAAGGTAAGCAAGACCCTAGCAACCAGGCAGCTGCTAAAATTCCAAACTGGAGAAGTGCCAAACAAAAAGCTAAATAAGTGGAAAACCATAAAAAATGAAAACCAGTTGCACATTGTCTCAAAATATCGATGGCTATGTAATACTAAAAGTAAATTTAAAAGTGGGGGCAAGCCCACCGGCTGGTTTGCTTAGGGCACCCCGCTAGCCTGCCCCACCTCTGCTTTATGCTTTTTGGTTTGCATGTGAACTATAACATTAGCATAGATATTTTCTAGATTTTAATTACCACACTCTTTTTTTTCTTTTGAGGAAGAATATCTAAATGCATGTATCATGTACTGATTGTGCAGGAATATTTAATTGTTAATTCTATGCCCCGCCCCACCACGCCAAACGCCATAAATGACTTCAACTGGACCTAGAAATTGTGCAGTGCTATAGCGCTAATTTAGATGCATCAGCCACAATTGTACCTGTAAATGGCCCCTAATAAGACTGGCATTGACAGCATGGGCGTCACATGCAACAACCAAAAATGTCACTGATTGTGTTATATATGTTTTAAGGTTCCCCTCTGTGTTTTGTTTTAACCAATAGAGCCTCTCCACCACTGTGTTGTTTTTTTTAACCATCAGGACCCCTTTGAGGGGGGCCCAGAAAATGTTGCTGAATGGGGCCCTGTGATTTGTGATGGTGGCCCTGAGTGTAGCGAACGCTTCAATCTCTCCATTTCTGCATTGATCTTACTGGCATGTCTGGAGTTAATGGAGGTCTTGCTGGCCATTTCTTAGTGATCTTACTGGCTTGTCTGTGTTAATGGGGTGCTCATTTGCTATTTCTCACAGCTGAGGTTATCCATTTTATATGTAACAATTATGCTGGCACATCTAAGGCTAATATGCTCTTGATCTATTTTAGGGATGCACCGAATCCAGGATTCGGTTCGGAATTCGGCCAGGATTCGGCCTTTTTCAGCAGGATTCGGCCAAATCCTTCTGCCTGGCCAAACCGAATCCAAATCCTAATTTGCATAAGCAAATTAGGGCCTGGGATGGAAATCACGTGACTTTCCGGCACAAAACAAGGAAGTAAAAAATGTTTTCCCCTTCCCGCCCATAATTTGCATATGCAAATTAGGGTTCGGATTCGGTTCAGTATTCGGCTGAATCTTTCAGGAAGGTTTCGGGGGTCCGGCTGAATCCAAAATAGTGGATTCGGTGCATCCCTAATCTATTTTCTGTAGTATTGTCATGTCTGCGTTATGTTTTGGTGAAATGGGTGTGGTTTTAGAGGCATGGCCACAAAGTGGTAGTGGACTAAAAAAATGATGCCAGGCTGTGTGCTTATTGCCCCTCTTTCTATTTTTGGGCAGTATGGGATTTGTGCTCTTAAAGGGGTGGTTCACCTTCAAGTTAACTTTTAGTATATTGTAGAAGGGCCAATTCTAAGAAACTTTTCAATTGGTCTTCATTATTTATTTTTCATAGTTTTTTAATGATTTGCAATTTTCTTCTGTTTCTTTGCAGCTTTCAAATGGGGGTCACTGACACCATCTAAAAACAAATGCTCTGTAAGGCTACAAATATATTGTTATTGTTACTTTTTATTACTTATCATTCTATTCAGTCCATCTCCTATTCATATTCCAGTCTCTTATTCAAATCAATGCAGGGTTGCTAGGGTAATTTGTACCCTAGAAATCAAATTGCTGACACTGCAAACTAGAGAGCTGCTGAATAAAAAGCTAAATAACTATAAAACCACAAACAATAAAAAATGAAAACGAATTGCAAATTGTCTCAGAATATCACTCTCCACATTATACTAAAAGTTAACTCAAAGGTGAACAACCCCTTTAAATACAGCATGTGCTGGATAAAGGATACTATAGTCTCTCTACCATTAGAGTTACCACTTTTTCTGGAAAAAAATTGTCTTTCTTATCATTTTTAGGGATGCACTGAATTTCAGATTTGGCCAAACCACCGAATCTTTGTGAAAGGTTTTGCTGAACATTGAACCAAATCCAAAACCTAACTTACATATGCAAATCAGGCCAAGGAAGGGTTAAATGGAACTGAGCCCGACGCTTGTGGTTAAACTTTTTTTTTATTTCCTATGTGACAAAAAGTCATGTGATTTTAAGGATTCGATTTGGCCAGGCCTATGGAATTGGCCAAATCCTGCTGAAAAAAGCTGAATACCAAACCAAATACTGGATTTGCAGCCCTAACAATTGTCTGCCTTCCCTATTAATAACATTGGCATCAGACACCATATTTACCGGCCAGACCAGTAGAAACACCTGCCAGGTGGCAACCCCAAGTATAATATCTGTTATATTTGTTATTTGCTTGCTTTGGATTAAGCAGGACAATACAGAGTGAACACTAACGGACAGCAGCAGGGAACATGCTAACTATGGAGAAAATAACTTTTTATTAATAGTTAAGAATGTTCAAAATCTCTTGTGGTATTACTCACACTGGGCTGTATGCAGTCCAGGTATGAGACCTGCTATCCAGAATGCTTGGGACCTGGGGGTTTCTGGATAACTGTAATTTGGATCTTCATACCTTAAGTCTACTAGAAAATCATATAAACCTTGAATAAACCCAACAGATAACATTGGGCTGAAGGTGGCTTGTGGACACATTCGACGCAGAGGATGTTTGTGCTGTGCTTTCCTTCTAATGCTGATACTTTCTTATTGATCCTGATTGGAACATGCCCCCGTCACTTTAAAAGTACAGTAGAAATAACCTTTGTCTTAAATTTCTCCAGTTGTAATGGACAAGGAAAGTCTGCAGAATGCTGTAGGTTGTTAGGTACTGGTATGGCATTCTTTATCTATAAACCTGTTATCCAGAATGCTCCAAATTCCAGAATGCCATTTCCCATAGATTCCATTTTATCCAAATAATCCAAATTTTTATTTTCCTTTTCCTATGTAATACTAAAAAAGAAGCTTGTACTGGTTCCAAACTAAGATATAATTAATCCTTATTGGAAGCAAAACCAGACTATTGGGTTTATTTAATGCTTACATGATTTTCTAGTAGACTTACAGACTGAAGATCCAAACTATGGAAAGATCTGTTCTCCGGAAACCCCCAGGTCAGCATTTTGGATAACAGGTCCCATTCCCTTACCCCCCCCAATGACAATAATCCCTTGCTACTTAAGGTTGCCATACACAGGCAGATAAAGCTGCCAATACAGACCTGCTATTAGTGGGCACATCAGGGAAAGCTCCGCTCGTTTGGCAATTTCGCCAAACGAGAAAATATTATAGTGTATGTCCAGCTTTACCCTGGAAGCATGGAAAGTTGGGGGAAGATGGCTGCTTGCCCTGGGGAAAAGCTTCAGACACATTTTAAAAAGTGGGCACAAAAGTGTGCATGTAGCCATAGAAAAGTAAAGGGAACATTTGTTGATCTATGGTAATAGGTGCATGTAAAATCGTGGTGTCCCCTCAAATGACCTTTTTCATAGCCATTAAAAGGGATCATGTCAAAAAAAAAAAAAAAGCAAGAATGTATAAGTGCATTATACTCTTTTAAATATATTGGGAATGTGCTTATAAAATTATGTCTAGGGCTGATGTATTGAAAATCTCCCTACTACTGTTCTTTTGGCAGGGACAGGGAGCAGGGACAGGGAGCAGGGACAATAGCTGATCTATGGTGAGCTGAGAGCTCCTATGAAGGGGACACTTTTAAAGATGATCATTTTAGCCCAGAGGGAAAGCTATTATTCATTATTGCCTACAAGGTATGGGGAGTTATCTATTATGCCATGACCATGTAAGAAACAGTAGAAAAGTTCTCCTTTCCTAATTTATCAGGCATAATCAAGACAAACATAACCTCTCATCTGTCCTTTCTTGTGAAACTTATCTACCAGTTTTATTGACTATGTGTTCCTTGTAAATATTAAACAAAACACTTTACTCATGAGGCAAATACAATGAAACTAATTAATACTATATGGCTTCATTGCTGTAAAAGTGGCTTTTTATGAATAAATATTTAATGAGAAAAGCTATACAGTCCCACAGGGGTTTTGCCTATTCGATATTTAAAGTGGAATTGTGTCTAGCTGCAGTAGTGCTCATAGGTTTGGGCACAACAGGAAAATGAAATATATTTGTTTATTGTAAAATAAATGGCACTTTTGCTGGGAACTTAAAGGGATCCTGTCATTGGAAAAAAAAATATTTTTTTTCAAAATGCATCAGTTAGTAGTGCTGTTCCAGAAGAATTCTGCACTGAAATCCATTTCTCAAAAGAGCAAACAGATATTTTTATATTCAGTTTTTAAATCTGACATGGAGCTAGCCATTTTATCAATTTCCCAGCTGCCCCAGTCATGTGACTTGTGCCAGCACTTTAGGAGGGAACTGCTTTCTGGCAGGCTGTTGTCTTTCCTTCTCAATGTAACTGAATAGTATGCAGTGGGACATGGGTTTTACTATTAAGTGCTGTTCTTAGATCTACCAGGCAGCTGTTATCTTGTGTTGGGAGCTGTTATCTGTTTACCATCTTATTCTCATCCACAACTACCAAAAAATACTTAATTAATTTTAAGGGGGCAATACATGGTATTAAGAACTGGGGGGTGTAAATTTTTGATCAGGGTCATTTTGGATGGATTATGATTTAAAAAGAGTAAACACAGTTGTTCGACAATACATGGCTTCAGTCAACCACTAACCATTTATATTCTCTGGTTAAAAATAAAGTTATGAGCACAACTGTAAATACAGGTATGGGACCTTTTATGCAGGATGCTTGGGCCCTGGGGCTTTCCAGATAACGGATCTTTCTGTAATTTGGATCTTCATACCTTAAGTCTACTAGACAATCATGTAAACATTAAATAAACACAATAGGTTGTTTTTGTTTCCAATAAGGTTTAATTATATCTTAGTTGGGATCAAGCACAAGGTACTGTATTATTATTACAGAGAAAAAGTGATACATTTTTTTAAAAATTGGTTTATTTGGATAAAATGGAGTCTATGGGAGACTGCCTTCCAGTAAGTTGGAGCTTTATGATTAACAGGTTTCTGTGTGTGTGTATATATGTATGTATGTATGTATGTGTATGTATGTGTGTGTATATATATATATGTCTTGAGAAAGGTCCAGACTGGACCGAAACGTTGACAAATAAACTTTACCTTGGTTGATTCTACTATGAAGTCCTGGAGTGTGTCATTCTTTGGAAAAGGATTATCTACACTTCATATGACAGCACCCAGGCATTAACTTTGCTTTAATTGGAGTGTGCCACAGCTGGAACTATATATATATATATATATATATATATATATATATATATATATATATATATATATATATATAGATCTATATATATATAGATCTATATATATAGATATATATATATATAGATATATATATAGCTATAGATAGATATATATAGATATATATAGCTATAGATAGATATATATAGATATATCTATCTATATATCTATATAGATGTATACAGATATATAGTCAGTTTCGGAATGAGCCAGCAGGACACGGGTAAAAAACCCCGTTGTGGGCTCCACCGGACTGGACCCACTCCTTGTCTGAAACCATTGCCACGTCACCCAACCTCCCTCCATGTCCCCGAATGAGGCTGTGAGAAGAAAAAGATACATAAGGGGGGCCCAGATGGGGGGTTGTGGCAGGGCAGGGAGCCAGAGGGGACTTTGCAGCTGGGCCAGGAGACCTGGGGGGACCCCTGAGGCAGCAGCCCTGGTGGGCGCACGGGCCCTTCATCAGACACTGCTGTAGTGATTTGTTGCTGTGGGAAAGGCATTTAAGAAAAATGACCTTGAAATGCTAGGGATTGCTGAATATAAACACTTTGCATGTGGTAATCTGACTTAAATGACTTAAAAAAAAAAAAAGCAATCCCCATTGTGCTGCTATTCAGGGTACTTTTGGAAGAGGTGAGTGTCAGCAGTCAAAGGTTTTGGAAGGAACTGGGATGAAGGGTCCTGTAACCTGTCATTACTGCCATCCTCCCCACTTGATGGCTACTCGTGGAATATCCGAGTTACATTCTAAATCCTGCCAGTTGGTCAATGTCAATAACTGTTCTGAGCGTATGTCTTGAAATGGCATCTTGTTCTATTTGCTGAATAACATTACTCTAAAATCATATCCCTGATGTCTAAGTTCTCTTGCCTGGCACCCATACTGTGTTATGGCCTATGATTTGGGTCGGCCTGTTACAATGTGTGGGTCAGAAACAGTGACCCCACCCTAACAATCCCTTAGCAACAGCCTGCGGCGAAATCCCTTGGACGTGCTACTGGTGATGACAAGGAGAAGAGGTCTTACCACTGATGACACCAAGGGGGTCACAATATAAAAGTGCAGGAGCTAAGGTGGCATGTCTAGCATTATTAGCAGCTTGACCTGTCACTGGATAAACCCTGCCAGCAGACCCACTTCTTACCCAAATTCGCTCTAACACCAAGGAAGAACTCCTAGAAATTCATTATGAAAGCCATCTAGGGGGAGATTTGGAGTGAATACTTATTTTTAGTCCTAGATATATTTTTAAATGTGGTTGAATGGATAAGGGTAAACTTCTTCATATATATGAAACTTTATTTATGGGGCTAATTGGTTGACCTTGACAAAAATGAAAAAATATGGACGTATGGACATTAATGGAGGTAAAGTCTGAATGTTGATTTTTGTATCTGTCATTGGATTTGTATTAATCAAGGGGCACATTTATAGGTGTTGGAGAGATCATGGCCACTACTATGACTTCAGGAGGACCAAATAAATTAGATATTTTCTTACAAGAAGAGGTTCTAGAGTAAGCTGCCAATACACCAACCTTAACTTCCATACTTGTGGGATATAGATGGGTCAAAAGTGTGGGATTACAAAAAAAATGGTGTTAAGTGGATGGATCATGGTTTCTGTGGAAAGTTGATGGACAAATGGGCCTCAGGTGGCTCAAGTGTGAATGTGCGACTACAGTCATGTACAGCTCTTATCATTTTATCATCTTATCATTAACATGAGCAGTATTCTGAAGACAAAAAAATTCTTACTGTGTAATAATAATTTTTTTATGCATTGCACAGAATGACAAAGACTGTTCCCTGTTAAAACAAGAAGAGTTGCTCAATGAACTGAGGGTTTTGGAACAACGCTGTAATGCTTTAAAAGAGGAAAATATATCACTGGTGAGTCTAGATTTGTATCTCCCCAATCTTGACTTTTCACTCTAATCACTTGTTGTCTAACTTAGAACAATGATGAACCCAGAACCATAGAATCTAGAGAGAAAGGCAAGTGAAGCTGTAGATTATATGCTTGTTTGAGAGATAAGGGGCAAATACAATGAGTGTCGGCATAAAATCTTTTGTTTTTAACCTTTGTTCCTAGAAACTAGTATTGCTCACTGTATAGCTGATACATCTTTGTTGTTTTCTTGTGTTGCTCACTACAACAATTCTGTTTTTATAAGGTTATCAACAGTTTCCCTATATCCTAGAACACGTCTCTACAGCTACTTGTGTGATAATGTAATTTTCATGTTGATACCTGTACATTCTAGTTTTGTCCTTATATTGGTAAGAATTCATGTGGACTGTTTATAGTTGCTGTTTCTCATTTATAATCCCCTACATATTATTATTATTATTATTATTTAACACTGACTTACCTTATGTTTTCAGAGGAAGAACTGTTTTCCAGAGACAGAGGAGAAAGTAAAACGATTGAAAAGAAAAAACGCAGAGCTTGCAGTCATTGCCAAACGCTTAGAGGAAAGAGCAAAGAAGCTACAAGAGGCCAATCTAAAAATGGTAATTCTTTCATAAAAGATATAACATGCTACATCTTTAGGTTGGGTAAATGTTCTTATTATTTTTAAAATAAGATTTTAAGATCTGGGGTTTTTTTTTTTTTTGGGGGGGGGGTTTCTTGTTTGACTGAGGACAGCATATACTATATAAGACAATAATTCATAAAAGAGATGGAGTCAGATTTTCTACTAATGTTTTGAACCATTTTTTGTTAACAAATGTAGAATAACTGCCCTGTTAATAGATGTGTAAATTTTAAGCAATGCTTAGTTTTCAAGTATAATGAAAAATGGCAGAACTATTTTATTTACACTTAAAGGAGAACTCTGGTTTCCAAACCAACATGTGATAAAGAGGTCCACATAACATAGAAACCCATAATATACCCATCACAGTTACCTGTGAAAAAAAAATATGCATAAATTGCATTTTCTATGCTGAAATCAAGCTGTGTGTAATAGTTCTGCTCTTTCTACATCAATTGAAATTCTGGAACGGAAGGAGGGACTAAACACTGATGATACAAATTGTAACAACTTCTCCACAGCTTACAGACAGCATGCAGGAACTATATAACCCACATGCACTTTGCTGCTCTGTCTCTTCTTGAAATCATGTGTGCAGTGAATTGTGGGGTTTGGAGGATGCTGGCTGCTGATCAAAAGTCAGCCAGCTCAGCAAAGTAATTATTAAACATTAAAAACCATGAGTCTGCATATTTTTTAATTGATGTATATTGCAAAGTTACTTAAAATTATGTTTGTTTTTGTGGTGTTCGCCTTTAAATCTTGATGTTTGTGCAGTGGACAGCTTGCACTGTTTCTCTGCAGTGAGATTTTCATTACAGGTCCATTCATTAAAGGACAAGGAAAGGCAAAATAATAAAATCCCATTTTTACTTTCTTGAATGATAAAGAAATCTATCTCCAATAATGTGTACCATTTTTTATAAGACACCTGACTGTATTCAGTGAAATTCTCCCTTCATTTACTGCTGTTTATATGAATTATCAGGTTCCAGTTCACACTGAGCAGCCCAGTTCACACTGAGCATGTGTGCAGTCTTTTGCGTTGTTGTTGTGGCTGCAATGCTGCCAGAATTCTGTGAGGAAATGGTGCATTGTGGGAAATAAAATAGTGATTGCACTTGAAATTGGACTTTGCTCGCTGTGCCTCAACATGTGACTGCCCTGCTTTCTTTCAAATCTGTCATGTACTACCATGGACCTACTATTTCTGATAATACTTCTCTGTGCAGGTTAATACTCCTATGCACCTTAAAGGACCAAGTCTTGAAGTATGTAAAAAAGCTTTTGCACGTCAGCGAGCCAAAGACATGGCTGAGCAGGCTTGTGCTCTGTTGGCAAAGGACAAACAAATTGCATTATTGAAACAAGAATGTCTGGAGTTGCAAGCCAAGCTAACACTGGGAAAGGTAATCTACATGTTTTCCATCTGCAAAACACTAATGTATATATTTGGTCTACAACAGGGATCCCCAACCTTTTGAACCCGGGAGCAACATTCAGAAGTAGAAGGAGTTGGGGAGCAACTCAAGAATGAATAAAGTTCTTGGGTTGCCAAATAAGTACTGTGACTGGCCATTTGGTAGCCCCTATGTAGATTGTCAACCTACATTGAGGCTCTGTTTGGCAGTGCACCTGGTTTTTATGTACTTGCCTCCAAGCCTGGAATTCAAAAATAAGCTCCTGCTTTGAGGCCACTGGGAGCAACATCCAAGGGGTTGGAGAGCAACATGTTGCTCACGAGCTACTGGTTGGGGATCACTGGTCTACACTTTGCCCATGTTTCTCTCTTTGCACCAAAGTGTACTTCTTATTCTTTCTTTCTCTGTTTGGTTTTGGGGAAGGCATGGGGAAAGCATCCTATAGTTAGCTCACCAGAAGTAGAATATTTTTCTGTTAGCAGAAGGGAAACCGGGAAATCCCTCTATAGGCATCTGATGCTATACAAAATGGAGTGCTCAACCTTTGCCCAGACAACCCTAAATAGGGTAACAGGTGCTCAAACTGGATGACCTTCGCCTGCCCTTCAGGTCCAAATATTCCATGCGTAACAAAAACCAGTAGCACACTGATGAAAGTGAAAAAAATTAATAAATTTTATTTATTCAGCCCATATGCATACAAAAAAAGGCCATAGGCATCGTAGACTTATAACATAGAACAGGTAAAGGTCAGTTTATAGAAATACAGAGTAGTAGTTGACACATAAACTGTCCTTGGTACTTAAGGCATTGTAATATCTACGTTCCTTTCAGGGAGAACAATCAATCAAAACAACCTTTCCCAAAGATAGCCACTTCCCGTCTATATTAATGCACTTTTATGGCACACTCTTTTACCAGTAGAGGGGTATTACTTGGAAACAGGTTAGTCAGAGTTCCAGAGTGATACCCTCCTAATAACACAATTGTGTTTAATATACATCACGTGAAGTGACACTAAATGGGGATGGGCATTCTGATAATTTGTTTCTCCCTTAGAGGGAAATGTCAATCAAAATATCCATTGTGCCAGCTCCAGTGGGTAGGATGGCTTGGCAGGCTTAATAAGGTGAGTTTAAAGATTCCTCCCAAAACAGTGCAAGCAGATACTGCAAGATAAGCTCTTTAAAGGACCAGTAACATCAAAATATGAAATTGTTTTAAAGTAATAAAAATAAAATGCAGTGTTGCCCTGCACTGGTAAAACTGCAGTGTTTGCTTCAGAAACACTACTATGGTTTATATAAATAAGCTGTTGTGTAGCCATGGGGGCAGCCATTCAAAGAAGGAAATGCTCAAGTTACACAGCAGATAGCAGATAAGCTCTGTAGAACATAATGTTATCTGCTATCCATTACTTATCCTGTGCCATATAGCTGTTTTTCAATTTTCGCCATTGCTACACAGCAACTTGTTTATATGAACTATAGTAGTGTTTCTGAAGCAAACAGATCAGTTTTAACAGCACAGGGCAACACTACATGATATTTTCTTTACCTTAAAACACTTAAATTTTTTGGTTTTACTGTTCCTTTAATGGAAAGCAGAATAACACTTATTCTAACTTTTATTTTGTTAATTCTAACTAACCACTATTAATATAATCAAACAGTAACATAACTAGAGGGGGGCGGGCCCTGCCCTGCCCTGGCACGGGACATGCATACAGAAACCCCCCCTCCATATGAGATTTTCCGGCAGGAATCAGCAGCGCACAAGCTGCTGGGGGGCCCTGAGAGGGTGCTGGCCCTGGCACAATCGCACCCCCTGTTCCCCCGGTAGTTATGCCACTGTAATCAAATATCAATTATACGTTCATCGTTATCAAATAAACTATAGCTTATACAAAGCCTGGCATGCTCATCTACATTATACCCTGGCCATGGATTCTCAAATCCCAAAGGACCAAAGGACTATTGAGTAGCTAGGCCATTGCTGGTTTCAATAGCAAAAACACTTCAAATGCTAATTTCTCAGGGTCACTGCATGTAAATTGGTAGAGGAAAGGAGAGAGCCTTGTTGTGCAGTGCATAGGGTTGCCACCTTTAAAAAAAAATAAAAAAATTACCGGCTAGTGGTGGTGGGCGGGAACAATAGCATCGGCAGTGACGCAAAAGGGCGGGACCATGGAAACGCATCATAAAAGGGGAGAGGCGTGATGCTAAAGGGGCTGGAGTCGTCACAGCATCGGCAGAAAGAGACTTGTAAAGTGAAGGGCCGAGGGCTTTCGTTAAGGGTATTACAAATACAGTGCTGGTAAATTTGTAATACCCGGCCCTGGCCCTTGGAGGTTTTTTACTGGCTAGGCCTAGAAGGCAACCCTAGCAGTGCAAAGCAGAAAATAGGAGCCATCTAATGTAAAAAGTCTACAGATCAATTTTTTTCTTCTTATTTGATCCCTTGCCATGGGGCTATTGCTTCACATATAACTGTACAATTTTGTATGCGGGAACAAATATAAGATATTATTTGGAGAGTATTCATTTTTTTGTTCAATTAACTTAATTTGCAGCTACTGCCCAACGTAGTTGGTTTTGTCAGAGAATAAAACCAAAAACTTGTTTTGGCAAGATTCACATATAAAATTAATTATAATTGTATTATACAGGAGTGCTCAAGTTTGTTCAAGCTGAGTGACTTTGACCGCCTGCTGCGAGAGTCTCAAAAGGAAGTCTTACGGCTACAGAGACAAATAGCCATCAAATATTTAAAGGAATCTCTTCATGTGTCGAAACCAGATTCCCAGAGTTGCAGTTCTGATGCTGTATCCATTGATTCCTTTTTTCAGTCAGATCAAGTCAAAGAGAGTCCTGACAAAACAAAGGTGGCTCCATTAGGAGATGGAATCAAGGTGAGATACAGTTCAATGCAAGCTCTTTACATGCAAGCTCACCACTATTCTTTTGCCCCTTTTTTATAACAAGCTCTCCTTCCAGATCAGACTATCTAGTGTACACCTAACACTCACATTCAAACACACACAAACCTTGGAGACCCATGGCAATTATTAAAAACAAAAACCATAACATGAAACAATGAAAGTTTTAAAGTAATCTATAATGTACTGTTGCTCTGCACTGATTATACTGTGTAGCCATTGGGGCAGCCATTCAAGATGAAATAGGACTAACTAACACAGCAGATAACTGATCAGCTTTATAGAATTCAATGGTTTAGTTCTTACACAGGAATCTGAACCTATTATATTCTACAGATCTTTACTGGTCTACAATGATGCTGAATAAGTTCTGAAATATCTGTTCAAGCCAGCACTTTCTTTTCTTTCTGTCTTTTATATCTCCGCTGGCAGCCCAAACAAACAAAAAATCTACTGCTTTTTATTTCTCTCCTTTACTTTTTAGAAGTGAGACATGTTGTACATTATGTTTTGGGTTTCTGTACCAGCCCAAGGCAACCACAGCCCTTTAGCAGTAAAGATCTGTGTCTCCAAAGATGCCCCAATAGCTCCCCATATTCTTTTCTGCGGATTCACTGTAAATGCTATGTGCTGCTGTCACTTACTGAGCTTAGAGACCCACTCACAATATACAGTACACACGGAATTTAAATGTCACAGTATAAGGCTGATTAATAATCAATACAGATAATAACTACATGGCAGCACAGAAACTAGTGCAAGTTGTAGCAGAATTTAATAATCAGCCTTGTAGCATCAGCTTATATTACAGGCCAACCTAATTTTCTCCTTAATATTTTGCAACAACCCCTAAGCTTAGTTTCTCAACAGCTGCTCAGAGCCCACTCAGCATGTGAGTGTCACAGACACCTTCCAAAATGGTGACCCCCCTGTGACAAGTTTGAAGTCCTGGATCATTGTTGCTATTGAGAAGCTAAAACTTTAGGCTGGTGCGAAAAGTTCAGTATATAAAATATGGCATTTTTAGCCACAGTCATTTTTAGAGTTTAGTTATCCTTTACCATTTTTTATGTAATTGTGCAAACTTAAAACATTCATAGTTTCAAATAGTTTTTACCTGATTTCTCCAAACAGATTCTTCTATTGTTCTGCTCTTAGGTTTGTAACATGAAATGATTGGCACCTGTGCACAGGTATTAGCAAAGTTGGTAACAGTTCAAATTGGAATTCACTTTCTCCCCTTTTTATTGTAATGTGTTTCAGCTAACATGTACCTGTACTTTTCCCGTAATTTCCATTTTAGCTGTTTTTACCTTTTCATACTTTCAATTTCACCGGTATGAGTATTCACTCAATTATTTGTGCACACCACAATGTAATGTATCCTGCAACATAGAACTGTCCATTGCCCCAAGGTCTGCCTCCAATTTGCTTCCAGTATTGGATAAAAAGAATTTGGTCCTGAAAATGTGAAAGATTATAAGATACACACGAAATGCTGTATAGAACTGAGGGAGACAACCAGTTGAAAATCAGTCTGTAACAGATGGCTTCACAGTTTAGCAAGGTTAAAGGCTTGCCTGTAATCATTGGGCCTATGTGTGCCAATTGAGCAGCTATGCAGTAAGTGTATACATCTGGAAAGTAATTCCCTCTAGAGCTTTGGATTTTTCTGGGTTGCTTTGATCAATTAATCTGCCAGATTTAGTATGGTTTACTACAAACCTAGTGAGGGTTCCACTAAGATCTTTTATTGACCTACGTTGGCCATACACTATTAGATCCACTCGTTTGGCAAGGTTGACAAACGAGTGGTTCTTAACCCGATATGCCCACTAACGGCTGGGCAATATTAGGTTAAAAGGAACATTCAGACCTGGGCCCGAACAATTGGATTACTTTGCTGGGTATGGGCACCGACGGGTCGCAGTAACGTATCCACTAGCTAATGTGGTCCTGGATCGAACAAAAATTCAAACTTGCCCGATCGATATCTGGCCAATCGGGGGGGGGGCCCCCACACGGGCAGATGAGCTGCCGAATCAGTGGGAAGGACTGATATTTGCAGCTTTAATTTTCCCATGTCTGGCCACCTCTAGTCTTTCTTAATCATGCTTTTA
Organism: Xenopus borealis; assembly: GCA_024363595.1. Lineage (NCBI taxonomy): Eukaryota > Metazoa > Chordata > Amphibia > Anura > Pipidae > Xenopus > Xenopus borealis. The sequence continues at coordinate 38,907,712 of CM044433.1, forward strand.
ATGGGGGGGGGGTTCATCTCTTTTTCCTAAATAACTTCTTTTGGCACAAAACGTATTAGGCTATACATGTCCTGATAAATACTTTTTAAAATTTTACTACTACTCGCTACTGCATTTATTAATTGTGGATCTCCTCACCTACTTTGAACTTTTTCGATTTTTGGCAACCCGTGGACTGGGTTTTTTTTTTTTTTTAGTGAAGACACTGTATGGTGACATAGTTTTGGTAAACTGCACATGAATGCTTATTTAATACACGCAGACATACATGCCACCCTTGGTTGTTTAACTGCTATCTTTTTGGACAAAGGAATCTACCAGTGCCTCACTGGATCTGTAACTGATTTGAAAAACACAGATGTAGGGGATATCAAGAGTATGGAACCCAGGGTACATGGAGTCCTGTGACATCTGCTGTATGGCAACCCCACATCAGCCCTTTCTGATGTTTTTAAGTTTCTTATTTGCTGCGGGAGTATGAGCTGATGGGGAATCCAGTGTGGAGAGACTGCATACTCTGAGCCCCCCCCAATGATATTAGGGTGCTGGCCTATCTAAGTTATACCACTCAGTTACATAACTATAGAGGACACAGGTCCAGGAACAGGGTGGTCTGGATGGCACAGTTGGTTTCGTAAATATCATTAATATCTGCCTTCTCTTCTTCTTTAAAATGATGAGTGACCATGCAGCAGGGCAGGGGGGGTTGTGAGTGAAGGCAGCTATGCTCTCTGCGCACCTAATAAGATTTTTTGGCACGGGGGCCTAAGCGTTCTCGGTACGCCACTGATCCCACTTGCATGACATGACACCAGTAGTAGTAAATGTTTCCTATTTTAGCTTCTTCTGTTTAAAAGTCTTACATTGGATTATGGGATTAGTAGTCTTCAAACATGGCCAATATGCAAAACGAACATGGGAGCATGGTATTTCCAGTAGCAACTGGCATTTGTAAGTGCGTCTTGAAAATGTCTTTCTAAACATGTGGAGGAATTTAGTACTGTGACTGACATGAAGTGTGACCATTAGATATACATTTCCACCATAGTGTAGAAGAAATGTAACTGAATTTAATATTTCATGTTGGTGGTTTTGTAAAGTTTTTTTTTTTTTTTTATCAATGGTATTGATATTGTGTGATATGTATATTGTGCAGAATGTATATAGTGTTTTGCTTATCCAGAGGTGGTAGTTTGTTCTAGGATATGTGCATCAGGATCACAAAGGCAAGGTTTGTAGCATATTATTATTCACCCTCTGTCATTCCCATCCTCCTCACACACTGAACAGTATGTAGAAGAGGATTTTGTGTGTGCTGTCAGTCATGACACCTGCTAAGGACAGCCTTTAGGGATTTAAGCTCCATACTCTGGAGCTGAATTATTTGCAATCGCTGCAGTATGATTAAGGAAACGGGGTATTGTTTAGTGTTTAAAAATTGCGCACCAACAATTACAAATATTCACGTTTCATACCCGGATAATATATTTACATGTAATCATTCTTTCTTGAGTTTAATCTGATTTCCCTCATCTGTCCTTCTCCCCTGCTTGGGTAGTGGTCTGATCCACTTAATCCTTTCGGTTGCTGTGGTAGCCGTGAGGATTGGGCTACTGTAACAGGTAGGACACACTATTATATACACTCCTTGCTAACAGCAGGCATCATGCAGAATAACACAGAAATTAGGTAGGGTCAAAATAATTACACTAGATTGAATTCTTTGAGTGCCTATATGAAAGGGTTGAAGCACAAGACAACTAATGAAGACATTTTTTGGATGAAGAACAATTCTTGCAGCCTAGCCTTTTTTCTAAAGTGGCCTGTTAATGTCTGCTCTGACTCCAGGTAAAGTAATATATACTGTTATGTAATCTTTCATCAGATGGAATTAGCACTATACAATAACCTTAAAGAATCTGAAACAGTTTCTATAAACCAAATGAAAGAAAAATGTATGAGGTCTGTCATGCTATTGCTGGACTAATAGAACCATGATGATAGCTCTTTATTTTCATGGCTATATTGTTCATATTGGTGGCTGGGTTTCAGTTCAATCCTGAAAATAATGTTGCCTTCAAAGTTAGGTATGTTTGGAATAGAACATGTCCTATTTATTACAAATACTGAAATGTGCCTTTGAACTCCACTTGTCAAGGACAAATTCTTTAAACATCTACTACAAATGGAGGCTATTTCAGGCTATTTCTCTTCATTAGACTTGTTAATTAGATGCATGTGCTAAATATTTGATGCAGAACATATATTATAGTTTTATTGTTAACTGTAACTTTCCCCTTAGTCGAGATTTTGTTTGCTAAATGTTTGATACAGTACATCTAATGATGTATTGATAAGCCTCACTGTTCTCTCCTTACTTGAGAAATGCATCATTGACAGAAATCTTTGATTGACTGGTGGAATCTAAGATTCAATACGTGATGGCATTTGGGCAGACTAGCTAACATGTCAAATGTTGGATGCTTTATCTCGTGTGTTCCTGTCTCTTACACAGGGAGGGGTATGATTCATAGACCATGTATTCACTGGAGTATCTAGAGTAACTAGAAGTTGCATTCCCCACAGCAAAGTCATTTTAGGCCCACTTATTTTTTGAAAAGAAGACATTTGAAATTGTTTATTTGATTGGACCATGTATACCTTATGGGCACTCTAGCAGATACAGCCACGGTTTCCTCTATAGGTATGATTCTGCACAGGATCAATCTCGAGTTCAAGAAAATTTGTTGAAAATAATGCAGGGATTGTATGTATGTATGTATATTTTTATTTGTATAGCGCTCCTTGAGGGCAAAGATTCTTGAGTATTTTAATGACATCACCTAAGGGTAAATTGACAGTGCAGGAGACTTTTTTCTGAATCATGTGTGCTCTTCGAATGGATGGTGCAACTAGCCATCAAATATTAGTCCTCTTTTTCTTTGTGTCTGGTCTTCTTGGGAAACCAGAATTAATCCAGTACTCTCACTAAGTTATATTGTGTAGAAAGGTGACTTAAGGTAGCCATAGACGAGCAGATTACCTGCAATATCAGACGAACGATTGGACGTCCCCATCTCCCGACCTGCCACTAACCTTTACTTTAAATAAAGTAGTTCTGTTAGTTGAAAGTTTTGAATTTTGGGAAGGCCATCTCCCATAGACTCCATTTAAATGAAAATAAAATAATTCTAATTTAAAAAAATGATTTCCTTTTCCTCTGTAATAATAACACAATAGCTTGTACTTGTACTTAATTAATCCTTATTGGGGCAAAGTAATCCTATTGGGGTTAATTCATTGAAAAAATGTTTAAAGTTAAGATGATCCAAATTACCCCAGGTCCCAAGTATTCTGGGTAATGGTTCCCTTTCCTGTTCTTAGAAAGTTGGGCTGATGAACCTGTTTAGTAGCAGATGCAATGTACATGCATCAATGCATATTTGTTTCTTTAAAGTTACTAAAAGAAGTATTTTTTTATACTCTAGCAAATGCAGTGGTACACTACGGATTGTTAACCTGTGGATGGGGACCCCAAAATGCTGGGTTACACAGATATTGAGAATACTGTGACGTTTTCTGTTACTCCAGAAGATAGTAATTAATGCATAACACTGACATTATTCTCAACTCTTTATAGAGATGTTTCTTCATTCACTTCAGTCACCCTCCAAGTAGAGACAACAGTGAAGTTTTCTCTTCACTGCAAAGCTGTGGGCTTGTGGCAGCTCAATCCTTGGAATATGATTTATATTTGTACTCCAGCATATAGAAGGGTCTTGCCATCTTCTGCTGAGATGGAATTGTCTCTCTGCTCAGCCATGTGAGAGTGGACACTCAGGGGTGTAACTACCAGGGGTGCAATAAACCCTGGCCCACACCCCTTTGGGGCTCGCCGGAGCCGCAACAACAGTTATTGGGAGCGGTTGTGCAGTGGGAGAATTTAAAGTGCACACTCTAGCAGCACTTGGTGCAGTTCATAGGGGCGACGGTAGGACAGGGTGGCCCAAGTGCCCACCCTGTACCAGGGCCCACCAGCGAGTAGTTACGCCACTGACTGAGGGGTGGCTTAAAAAATACTGCAGTTGCCTTTTTCAAGTGCTATTGACAAATTAATTTTAATCAAAGGGATGTCGGCTTTACTTTAAATACATAAAGTATGCTGCTGTTTTTGACATGTAATATGTATGCTTAAACTATTTTTATATATATTTATGGTTATGTCGTACTAGGAGTTGGAATTAAAAAAGAAGAGAAAAGAATGCGAAATTTTAGAACAAGAAGTGAAGAAAAAGCAGAGGAGATGTGAAGAATTGGTAAGTCAGGCCTCCACTGCATAAAAACACCTTACGGCGTCACCGAGTATTAAATTATAATTAAAGGTGTTGTTCACCTTCAAACAACTAGTTGTTTTCAGATAGATCACCAGAAATAATGGCTTTTTCCAATTACTGTCTATTTTCTATTTGTAACTGTTTTTCTAATATTGAAGTGTAAAATGTCATTTTTCACCTTGTAAAAGCAGCTCTGGGAGGAAGGGTGGTCACCAACCCCCCCAACTGTTCTAAACTGATACATTTAATGGATACATTTCTTATCTTTGTCCCTGCTGAGCAGAATCTCTGGGTTTCATTACAGGCAACTGTTAGAATTCATACAATAGCTGCTAATACTGCAGAAAGTTGCTGTGAAATGTATCAATTAAATATTGCAAAATTGTATCAGTTTAGAGTCTGCACCTGAATTACTGAGACACGAACATTCAACTTTAAACTTAGATTTTGGAAAAACAGTAAAAGATAAATAATGGAAAGTAATTGAAAAAAGTCTTTATTTCTGGGGAACAATTTGAAAACAACTGAACAGAAAAAAGTGTTTGGAAGGTGAAGGTGAACTACCCCTTTAACATTTAGGGGTAGAGTTACAAAATTCACGCAAATCATTCGAAGTTCAATCAAATTCGATTGAATTCCGATCGTACGATATTCGAATATGCAAATTTGGACACTTCGGTCATCGAATATGCAAAATTGGAGCGTATCGAATAGATCGAATATTCGGCCATTCGATGATCGAAGTACTTTAACTTTAAAATTTTATTCGACTACCTACTTCACCAGATTTAACTTTTTTTTTGCGAAATCGAACAATCGCTGTTCAATCGCACAATTTTTTTGAGAAATCGAATAGCGCTCAAAAAATTGCCTAAAACTATTCGATTTCCATTCGACAGTCTGCCGAATTCGAGGGCTAAAATTATTCATCAAAATAATAAATTTGCCCCTTAGAGTTACTGTCCATACATGTACGAGATCTATTATCTGATCTATTTTGTACCTATTTTGCCATAAGTATGAATTGTATTAACTTCATTAGCACCACATAACACATAACAAACAAAGCAGTCTAAAGTATGAAATGACACTGAGAAATTGCAATATTTATAAACTTTGTATAAGTGGTTTCCAGATAATAGATTCTTGTATGTTCCCGCCTACCAATTTAGCATCTATTGCTTTACTTTTTCCTGCATCGCCCTCATTCTATGTGCTGCACATGATACTGTTCTAAAGAGAAGGCGACAATATAATATAACATAATATTGGGTGGTGCACATGGTGGGAAATGGCCAGTCAAAGAGTTCTGTAGCTGTATTTTACAGAAATGAGGTGGTGTAGTACTGACAAACATTTATTACTTGTAGAGGAAGGAAACAAAAAAGGTTTTTGTAACAAGTGTTTCTAGAGAAGGGGTTGGGTATGGGAAATGTGGTATGCATGCAGGCAGCATTTGTGAAATGGAGAAAATGTTAAGTAAAGATTACCTTGATGTGTATGTATCAAATGTAGTTCTATTTATTATTTCCTTTTTCTGCGGTTCTTTTTCTTGTTTTTTTTTGTGTTGACATTTAATATTTTCTTTGTTCTCCTCTTTTGCTATTAACTTGTCCCTTATGTTTCACCTCTTTCTGGCTTTTTCTGTCCTCTTATTTTCACACTCTTTATCTATTTTCTCACACTTTATCCCTTCGATTCTCCTGCTTTAAACCTTACATACCTCCCAACTGTCCCATTTTTGGCAGAACAGTCATGACTTAGACATCTCAGCCCACAGTCCTGGATTTTTATGTGTTTGTAATTAAATTAGACACTTTTGGCCGAATACTAAATACACGGGCTGATAAAAGCTGATTACAGACAGAGTTGGCAGCTTATTGGCCTTTGTGTGGGGCCCTCTGATGGGATTCCCCAATTGATATCTGACAGAAAGTCAGCCAGATCTTGATCAGGCAGATTAAAAAATCCCGTCGGATCACGTCCACATCTGTGCGCTGATGTGGTCCCACGGTCCAACCTCCCTTATCAGATGCATTATGATCCGATCGTTGGACCCTAGGGCCCATGACCGGATTGAACCAATATTGTCCACCTCAATGTGGGCATAACAGGGAGAGATCCGCTCATTTGGCGATCTCTACGGCCACCTTTAGCACCTACATGTAGGTGCATTTGTAACTAATAAGTTTGTCTTTTGAGGAACTGCTTAAAGATACTGCTTAAAAGGGAATTTGACCTTCATAGGTGAAACTGATGAAACTGTTATAACACACAAAACATGACACTAAAACCCCCCAGAAATGTGTTCAAGCTTTCATAACCTGCCAAATTTTGTAAAATAGTTATATTTAGGGGTGTAAACAAATATGGGGGTGGTCTTTTTTCCATGCTACTGTCCTACTGTCGCTTAACACCATCTTATAACCCATTTTAGAATAGGGCTATTCTAATGGGGACCCAGTTTTAGATGTTAGTATGTCAGATAACATACTATATTCCTTCCACATTGAAAAAGTTGTACAGTACTGCCTGAGTACATATTTCCTGTCTTCCTTTATCTGTCCTGTCTTCTACCCCTCTCTTGTGATGTCTGGTGACTGCTTACTGTTCTACTGTAAAAATATATATATAATCAAATATAATCAAATTTGTTGCAAACAGAACAGGCGGCCCTTTTGAACATCGATTTTTCATATGAAAAAGTCAAAAGCCTTTGCATTGGATGACTTGTCAAATACCTAATATTTAACAAATGCTTAAGTCAATGTATAGTTTCTTCTTGTTTGTAATGCCATCTCTACATCATACTTCCCAACTGTCCCGTTTTTAGAGGGACAGTCCCTCTTTTGACAGCTCAACCCACAGTCCCTCATTTGTACTGTAAAGTACAGTTTTTCTATGCACTGAACATCCAGAAACAAAGTTTCTAACTCAATTGGCTTTTGGAAGAGAGCCCAGAATAGCCATAGCAGAAGATAAGATACTTTTGTAACAATTTCTAGATAAGCAAATAAGTAATTGTAACAATATTAGATAACAGGTCCCTTTAGAAAAGTTAAAGGGCAATTCACGATCATTAGCAAAACTGTAATACTTGGAAAAAAACAGACTTATGTCAAAGTTTCATAACCTGCCAAACTTTTTTGTCCCTCTTTTTATTTCCAAAATGTTGGGAGGTATGCTATATTTGTTCATTAGTTTATATTTAAATTAATGTTTGACAGGAAACAAAGCTTCAGGAGGTTCAGACAGAGAATGCTCGATTAGTGGAAGAGAACTCACAACTAAGCAGCAGAGTAAAATGGGCAGGAAAGGTAAATTCATTATTTGTGTTTTCTTGTGTTCTTGTTAAAATGAAAGGGGATTTTTTTCTATTTAAAAAGGGATATGAAGTCAGAAACATAGAATATACTGGTTTGACTAATAATCAGTTCTAATGCAGAATGCAGTTATTTTTGTGCTGCCAGATAACGTAAATTTTTATTAATTAGTAATCAGACAGACCCTAAACCTAAATACAGCAGTACAGCATATGCTGTGAAACAACAGAGAAGGAGGTGGGAGATATTCTGAGGTATAGATCATAACTGCTGTAGCTGTGGTAGATATAGGCTAGCACAGACAATCCAGGCATGAGATATAGCATTTCAAGTCTAGCTCTTTGTTGAGCTTTAATAAATTCTTATTTGAGTGACAATTTCAGTGCCACATAGGTGTCTTAGCTTTCAAAAGCAGAGAAAATTGGCGAAGATTTATTTTTGCAACAGTAAAGTATGGGTATGTGTTTTGCAGGTCGAAACAGAGAATGCTGACCTGAAAGGACACTTGGCTGAGGTGACTGGGCAACGAGATTCTGCTCTTAAAGACAGTCATCAACTGCAAAGCAAACTGGATAACCTAGAGCAAGTGCTGAAGGTTGGTGTAGTGCTTTGAGCAGTTAAATTATGCTTGGGAATTTAAAGGGCAAGAAATGGCAAAGAAATAAAATTCCATTTTGACTTTCTTTAATGAAAAAGAAATCTATCTCCAGTATACTTTAATTAAAAAATGTTTACCATTTTTATAAGAAACCTGACTGTATGCAGTGAAATTCTCCCTTCATTTAGTGCTGTGGATAGGAATTGTCAGACGGTCCCTAACTTCTGGCAGGGAAACAATCATACCTTAATTACCAGCCATGCAGAACTCAAGCAGCTTTGTTTTTTGGTCATTTCTAATGATCCCTAAGAAGCCCAGACCACACTGAGCATGTGTATGTAGTCTAGTCTTGCAAAGATGTATAACAAAGTTACAAGATGACAGCCCCCTGTGACCAACTTTGAAAACATAAATCATTTGTTTGATTAGGCTCGTGGTGCAGTAAGTTTATGTTTAGTATACAAAATACAGCATTTCTAGCCTTATTCTATTTTAGACTTTTCTTGCCCTTTAAATAACGCACCAGGCCGATGCAGATTTCTGCTGATAGGAACCCAGTCTTTTGGTGTATGGCCACCTTTAATTGCATTGTACTTTTTTTTTTATGGAAAAAATAATCCGAGTCTTTATGGCATTACTGTTATATGTGGCTTTCAATCCAAAACTAATACCAGAAAGCAACTGATAAAATCCAAAACATATATTTTAAAAATGAACAGCAAATAGAACATTCAAGTTACACAAAGCATACATCATATTTATTTTAGATACCCTTAATAACTGTAAGGTCATATTCAGGTTAGGACGAATTAGGAAATTACCTGGGACTTCATGCCTCCTGCTATTTATGTGGTGCTGAATAAACTGCCATTTAGGGTTTTTGATTAAAGTTTCAGTTCAGCTTGCTGTATAGATTAATCTTTTTTTGAAGTAATCGTCTATCTGTTCATATTTTCAGTGTTGTTACCACTTCTTCCTTGTTCAATTTGTTATTGTATTCGAGTGTTCTGGAAAACATCCTTCAGTAATTAATTTTTATTGCAACTTTGATGGCATGTGAGGTTTTTGATTGATTGCATGGAGTGTTCAGGGTTGTGACTGCTTGAAACATGGCTGGTGATAGTGGTACATCCAGTGCAGGCACACACATGCACCCAAAGTTTTATCTAAGGGCCCTTACACACGGGCATTTTCAACCTGCCCAGGTTTAGACGTACTCCATTAGTTTCACTGGCGTTGTACCTACAAGACGCGTGTAAGCGCCGAAGGCAGTTTCAGACGTGACATTCTGCGTCTGAACCTGCGTTTTGTGCTTACACGCGTCTCGTGGGTACAACACCATTGAAACTAATGGAGTACGTCTAAACCTGCGCTCCCCTGAATGGTGAATAATTTGTTGCAGATCTTTAGCCTGTTGGTCTTTTGCAGCACATGCGAGATGTGGCAGAGAGAAGACAACAGCTGGAAAAAGACCATGATGATGCATTGACTGCTTTACAGAAGAGGCAAGAAGAAGTAAAACGTCTCCAGGAGGTACCGAGTTTGCTTCCTTTCAGAAAACACTTCAACAAGCAACTTCAGCTCTATGTTTGAAGGACTGGTGCTTGAGAAGTTCAAGCCTGAGTTGGCATGCAATATTTTTTTTCACAAGGATTTATGTTCTGTATATTCACAGGCTCAGGTTGAAGCCAAGAAAGAGCATGAAGAAGCAACCAAGCTTCTTGAGGTATGAAGTGATCCAGTCAAACATTAAAAATTGCAGCATTAATATGAAGTATGTGTGATTAATTTTGTTTTTTTCCCCTTCTATTCAAAGCACACTCTGGATAGCCTGCAGGTATTATCTAACCGCATGATGTGCTTTTTACATGTTCCTGCCTTCTGTAATGTCTTAAGTGCAAAGACTAATGTTTTATAGCACATTTCAGTGTTTGAAATTGTGTTACAGAAACAGATGCATTTCAATATTAACCATTCTAGCCGCTTTTGTAAAATGGTTTTCACAGCACTGACTGTTGAAATGTGTTCTTCAGTCCAGAGCTGACATAAAACAATATTTATGGTTTAATAGAGACTATATGGCAAAGCCAGTGGAAGTTATAGGGTAACAGTTTAACAGGATTTCATTAAAATTATACTATTATACTATTTCTGAAATACATATACGCACACGCTCACATAGATTTTGGCACTGAAACCCTTTAACCTATAAATAATGTCTTTTGTAAATATCCTTTATTTAACATTCTATACATTTCTAGGCAAAAGTAAAAACTTTAGAAGAAAAGTGTCGTAGCCAGACAGAGCAGTTTAGTCAACTCTCTCAGGAGCTAGACAGATTCCGCTTACAAACTGGAGATATTGGCCTCCTTACCTCCACTCTGGTGACTTCAGACTTGCCACCTCCTCAGTGCTGCTCTACACCTGGGGTGCCTCAAGTCAAGCAAGACTTTACAGGTATTTCTCTTGATAGTCCTACATTTAGTGTGTGTGTGTATTATTAAATATATTTTATATTTATTTCTATTGTATTATACACACAAAGCTATTAAATGCATTGGTGATGAGCGAGTTAATTTTGCTACTGTTGATCGTCTGAAAGAACACTAGACCCTTAATACTAAATAATACTAGACTTTTTTGTTTATTGTAAGCTAAAATGGTGGCATTTCTCCATATTTTCTTATTTTTCTGCATGTATAAATGATGCTGAGCAGTATTTATCCATTAAGTTTGATGAGTGGTATTTTTCTCACAGCTTCGTAAGGTGGCCTATTTTGAGCCAGTTTGGAGATATGCCTGCAGGGGTACACTGACTGAATGTAATGTGTGGATGTTGATGAGTTGGATATTTTTTATGAACCAACCATGTATACATGGCCCAGCTACTCTGAGTGCTATGTATAGTATGAGCCCATACAATCTTGAGTCGATTAGTGACTTATAAATATAGGAAATTATTTTAGGCAAGCCACGGGGTGGAACAGGTAGAGCTACCACTAGTGCTGCATATTCATACACTTTGTGGCCCATCGAATGGAAATCTGATTTCCCATTTATAGTTGCCAAAATAATTCCTGCTCTAATGATATTAACTGTATTATTTTGCCCTGGTGAAATATGCAGGTGCCTGTATTTTTCATAGTATGAAAAATATCCTTTGTGTACGACCATTTGTCATTGTTTATCATTTCAAATATATAGTCTGTGCCTGTATAAAAAAATTAACTCTTTGGCTAGTAAACCTTCCCCTAGGAATCCTGAACAGAAGAGGGAATATACCTTAAGGCCATTAGTGCAGTAAGAGTGGGAAGGGCAGTAACAAACTTAGAGAATGGCTGTTTATAGAAAAATGTTAGCCACCAGATAGAGATATTCCAGGGATATTTTCTGATGGTAACAGAGCAAGATATATAGTGGACGCAATTTGTGTAATCAGTTATTTAAACAAAATAGCAGTCCACCAAAAATGTTGAGGGACATATAAATCTACAATATTGTGCAATCTGGTTCAAAACCAAGGGACCCTCAAGGTTTTATAACTGCATGCTCTGTTTTATGGGCATGGCTGTGTTTTATTCATGCAGTATGAATAAAAATGATTGCTGCACCCTGATATTTAATTAGATTAATTAATTACACTCGGCTTGCTGGATAAAGTATTATTTAGTGTTGTATGAATAATTTCTAGTTTATAGACATCATGCCAGCTTGCCAGTGATCAAGTTGTAAAGATGTAGTTCGACATTAGTTGGAGGGATAGAAGACTCTAAAATTTTTGCAGGTTGCCTGTTAGCATATGGGTCACAGTATCGAAACCTAATCAAATAACATAATTACAGAATAATGTGTTTACCTGTTCCAAGCTTAGTTGTTGTTACTTGATACTTATGCTCACCCAATTTTTTTTCCAGATGAATTTTCGTCATGGGAAATCATAAGTTTGGTAGACTTTAGCATTGGCAGCAACTTCAGTTTTGTATACGTCTCGTTGGAGGGTACAAAAATACAGTATATGTGTTTTGTCAATGATCATCCTGGTGTCTGATTTTTGGAACTGCACATGGAATGCTTTGTGTCCTGGGCACTGAATATATTAGTACAGTGAGGGAAATAA
>CM044433.1:38921937-38934596 GCA_024363595.1 Xenopus borealis
TATATAGGGGTCTCCTCCTAAAAACAGAGGACTATTAAAGCAGTGCAGGAATGGGATATCTTATCCTGAAAACTCTATAAAGTATGGGATCCATCTGAAATTAATTGTTTTTCTGTAATAATAAAATATTACTTAATGCACTTAATCCTAACTCAGCTAGCATTGATCCATACTGGTAGCAAAAGATTCCTCTTAGTTTTATGTTTCTAATAAGCATATTTATTATGTGGTGTAAAACAAAATTCACAGAAAAAAACGGTGGAAAAAGCAGTGTAAAATAAATGGCAGGTTTATCAAGGTGTGGTTTATTTTACCCCATGCAAACGCCAGATTTGCCTCTGTTATTTTACACTGCTTCTGGCAGAAGTCACTCTCAGAAAAAACTGTTAAAAAAAAAATCAAGCAGTTTTCTGTGCCATCAAGCTTGGTGATATCTGGCGAATCATCCCACTGTTTTTTACACCACATAATAAATCTGTCCCTTAAAGGAGAACCAAACTTCTTATTCATAAAAACCCTGCCCTACGTTGCCCCCCCATTCCCCCAGCCTAGATGTAAACTTAGGTAATTTCCCCTAAATCTTTACTTACCTCTCTTTGCAGTTTAAGCACAGCAGAGCTCACAGGCGCCATCTTCAATTCTTTGGTCTTCGGGAAGCAAGTGCTGTATCAGCGTATGCCTGGAGCAGGCGCCCGTGAGCTCCACAGTGCTGAATCTACAAAGTGAGGTAATTAAAGACTTAGGGGCAATTACTGAAGTTTATAGCTAGGCTGGAGGGGGAGATTATGTAGGGTAGGTGGGTATTGGTTTTTATGAATAAGGGGTTTGGTTCTCCTTTAATGTACGGTGATCCAAATTACAGAAAAACTGCTTACCTGGAAAAACACAGGTCCCAAGCATTCTGGATCATAGATTCCCTACCTGTATTTATATTCATTTCTGTTATTTGACTCTGACTCTTGAAACTGTAGAAGTCAGGTCTGTCAATCAGCCGCTTCTGCTACACTGTTTAATGAGTCAGAACGAGGAGTGCAGTGAATATAGTAGCCAGACACCTACTGCTTTCAATAGCAAATCCTTAAATATTTTCAATGGTTTTAATATTATTTGTAAGTGTAATTGTGAATTATTCTTTGGGTCTGACTCTTAAAACAATCACTCATTTCTCCTCTGGGACTTTTAATTGGTTGGCTTGCAACATGTTTCCAATGTCAGAGCCAGGTGTGCAGAGACTGTAAACAATAATATATAACTTTTAGCATGTACATTTACAAATAGTTTTATAACCACTGAAAAATCTTACTTTATACTGGAAAGTTGCTTAGATTTAAGTTTTCACTGTGCAAAACCAGTTGCAAGAACCCTTTTAATGTATATTTGAAAACTCCTGAAATTGCACTAAACCGGTTTTTATTTGCACATTGCATCATTAGAAGTCATCAACAGTGTTCACTGTTCTGCCATTTTTCTCTTCAGCAGGATAGCACAAATACACAGACACCCTTCCTATAACACTTCCATTGGTGGTTATTAAAGCAGTAGCTTCTCTTAGACAGAACAAGCCTTTTAATCTTTGCATTCAAACTGATGTCTAAAAATTTTATGACTTAACGAGTCTGAGCATTTAACAGCTTTGCTTGAAAATGTTAACCGCTTTTCTAAAAATAGTTTGTCAGTATATTGTTTTAACATATATAAGTACAGGTATGGGATCAGTTATCCGGAAACCCATAATTCTCAGAAGACTCCCGTAGACACAGTTTTATCCAAATAATCAAAATTTTTTACAATTTCCTTTTTTCTGGAATAATGAAACAGTATCTTGTACTTGATCCAAACTGTGATATAATTAATCCTTATTGGAGGCAAAAGCCAGCCTATTGAGTAAATTTTTTAATTTGGATACATTGTCTGGAAAACCCCAGGTCCCAAGCATTCTGGATAACAGGACTATACCGGTGTATAGCATTTCATTTTTGGTCTGGAAATGTTGCTGCTTTAATGATTTATTATTAATTTTGCTTCTGCAAAACCTATTCCACTTCTGAACTGTTGATGTGCATGTTTGTTACTTTATAGTCCCACCTTTGGTGATCAAAATGTGACCATGGGAACTTGAGTGAACTGCTGTCTGATTTTCCATAAGTAACGAAATTATTATGTCTCTAGATAACACAGAACCACTGAATGATGAGAAAATTAAAAAGTATGAGTCTGATAAACAGAGGCCAATACCGCAACCACTTGACTCAAGCTGTGAAAATAGAAAGTCCGAGGCCCACAATAATGCAGTTGCCAAAGAAAAACATAAGCTTGAAGCCTCACAGAACTCATCTAAGTCTGAATCTGTTCAAGAAAGTCCAAAGTCTTGCCCAACACCAGAGGTAAGACACGCATTCTCGTATTTTTCTTTTAACAGGTCACATAGTAGATCTTCATGATTATTTAGACACATTGCAGTTCGGTCATATTTCAAAGATTGTTTTCAGTGCATGTGTGTGTGCATTATTATTTGCGGTTTTTGAGTTATTTATCTTTATATTTAGCAGCTCAACAGTTTGCAATCTGGTTGCTAGAGTTCAAATTACACTATGACCATGCATTGATTTGAATAAGACACTGAAATATGAATCGTAGAGGGCCTGAATAGAAAGAGGAGTAATAAAAAGAAGCAATAAGTATACATTTGTAGCCTTACAGTGCGTTTGTTTTTCGATGGGGTAGTGACCCCGCTGGAAAGCTGAAAAGCATCAGAACAAAACTGCAGATAATTAAAAAACTATAAGAACATAAATAATGAAGACCAAATGAAAAGCTGCTTCTATAACATAATAAATGTAACTTAAAGGCGAACCACCCCTTTAAGCCTACATCTCTTGTATAGATATTATTTTAATCACAATCCTCTTGCTTGGGCAGATGGTTTACAAATGAATTAATATACGAAATGTTTTAGCTGATCATTGTGGAAATTGGCCACTTAATTGTTGTCTGTATGATAACCACGCTGCAGCAGTGTAGGTGGCTAAGGAAAGAGCAGTATACCACTTACCTATAACCTGTGTGCAATAAATAGGGCCTGTACTAACCATACTTTTTTACCTGCTGATTGAATTGCAAATAAGTATGTGATTATATATGTTTATGTTCAGTTTTAAAACTAAATATATCAAAAAAGGAGATTGAAGCTACTCCACATTCGTTCCTTGCAAGGCAGATAATTAATATTGCCAGTATAGAACTCTCCTTTCTCTCTCTGGTTTGCCTGTTTTGTTAGCAGGAGTCCACTATGTAGGGAGATTATTTGTGCACTGGTAAATTAATTATCTAACTCACATGGTCCAAACATGGAGTAAGCTCAAGAGTAACAAAAAAACATAAATTTAGTGATTAATACAATAGGCAAAGAGAATGTTTGGCAAACCCTTAAGATGGTCACCTAAAACCTGTAAAATATTGCAGATATGCTTGTGTGTGGAATAACTTAGCGATATTGTCACCATGTAAGGAGTGCATGATTGAGCAGCCTTTCATTGGCATGATGCACTCCAAGCCCTAAGAACAGATTTGTACCAATTTAGGAGAGGAGAGCAATAGTGCATGTGTGTGTTCACATCTGAAAAATAGTGATAAGACTCTAGAAGAAGTGTGGCCAGTGACAGAGCAAAAAAGCCCCTTTGTAGCATTTAAAATGAAGAGAAACTCTATAGTGTCGTAGTAATCTTCTATCCTAAATAGACAAGAACAGGCACATATAGCATATGAGATAGAGTTAAAGGAAAAGTAAATGTTTTTCTTTTTCTTTCTGTAAATTTGCTCTAAACAGCCCCCCAGATTAATGTACCTTAGTCCCTGCTGCAAGTCTGCTCTGGTTTCTGTGTTATCAGCAGCTTGTTTCACCTTTTTCCTGGTGCAGAGTGAAGCCCAGCCCCTTAGCTTACTGAGCAGTCCATTTGCTGCAGTTCCACAATAGAGAGGAAGAGGGAGCCAGTGTTTCATTAGTAAGCTAGTTTCCCCAAGCAAAAGCTGCTGCACACACTGGTCTCTGCTATGTCATAGTATGCAAATGATATCTTGGACTAGTCCAAAAGATAAGGTCAGCTCAGAAAGCTAAGGGGCTGGGCTTCACTCTGCACCAGGAAGAAGGTGAAACAAGCTGCTGATAACACAGAAACCAGAGCAGACTTGCAGCAGGGACTAAGGTACATTAATTTGAGGGGCTGTTTAGAGCAAATTTACAGATAGAAAAAAAAAACGTTTACTTGTTCTTTAAGTGAGGGACTGTTGTATGGTTGTAACTGGAAAGGGGAGGGGCGAGTATGTAACATGTAAATAATACCATTTTTATAGTTATTTTAATATGTTTATTGCTTATACTGAGCTGTTGTAGTTCAGGAATGACTGGAATGCTGCCATTTGGAAATCCCTAATTTATGCAATTTTGTCTGTGCTGTTTTGCTACCTTCCTGTGCTGTTTATTACAGCATTACATACTGCAGCTGCAGCCTTGAACAGTGTTATATTTTTTCAGTTTGAAATATGTCTGTTAATCTTAATTTAATACTAGACAGTTTACTTAAGGGAGTCTGTATTCATTTAGGTGGATACTGCAAGTGAAATGGAGGATTTGGATGCCGATAGCATTTCATTAAATCCAGAACCCGAAGGCCGTTTTCCTGCCAAGTTACACGTTTATCTTGCTCGCTACAGGTGAGCTAACAGCTGGATACATTGCTTTTGCCAAATAGTAGAAGAAAAAACAGCTCACTCCTTTATTTTTTTCTTACTGACTTGCACTCTATATTTCAAGCTGCAACTGTTAATCCCACCCTCAGGAATCATAGAAGATATGTTCTAAGATGGTTCCAGAAAGTGATTAATTTAAAATCCCTTTACCTTCTCCATGAGCAAGTGAAAGGGTTATGGGTACTATATATTGAATTTACAATGTCTTGCTCATTAGATTTTTAATTTCTGTGAATCTGAAAACCTGTTAAAAAATTGCAAACGTTGCACATGTAAGGTAAATATTTTTCATAAACTACCTATAATATTGGATGTACAATAAAACCTGTTTTTTTAGTGTTGCCTTGTTTATAAAGCTTTGAAGTAACGTATTTTCTAGCTACAATCCATTTGATGGACCTAATGAAAACCCTGAAGTCGAATTGCCTCTTACAGCTGGTGAATACATTTATATCTATGGAGACATGGATGATGATGGATTTTATGAAGGTAGGCAAGCTCAAATATTTTATATTCAAAAAGGGATCCCATTCTCAGCCTCAAAACTATAGGCCAGTTAGTCTGACGTCGGTGGTAGGAAAGCTTTTTGAAAGATTAATAAAGGATAGGATACTGGACTTCATAGCAAATAACAATACTATGAGTTTGTGCCAGCATGGTTTTATGCGTAATAGATCTTGCCAGACGAACTTAATTTCTTTTTATGAGAAGGTAAGCAGGGACCTCGATTCTGGGATGGCAGTGGATGTGATTTACTTAGACTTTGATAAAGCATTCGATACAGTGCCACACAGAAGGTTACTGGTTAAATTAAGGAATGTTGGCCTGGAACATAGTATTTGTACCTGGATAGAGAACTGGCTAAAAGATCGACTACAAAGAGTGGTGGTAAATGGAACATTTTCTAATTGGACCAGTGTTGTTAGTGGGGTACTGCAGGGTTCTGTACTGGGTCCCTTGCTTTTTTATTAATGACATGGATGTGGGCATTGAAAGTACAGTTTCTATTTTTGCAGATGATACTAAATTGTACAGAGCTATAGGTTCCATGCAGGATGCTGCCACTTTGCAGAGTGATTTGTCTAAGTTGGGAAACTGGGCAGCAAGGTTATGCAAAAATAATATAAATGCAAGTTATACACTAAATGGCAGTGTGTTGGGAGTTTCCTTAAGTGAGAAGGATCTTGGGGTTTTTATAGATAACACGTTGTCCAATTCTGGGCACTGTCATTCTGTAGCTACTAAAGCAAATAAAGTTCTGTCTTGCATAAAAAAGGGCATAAACTCAAGGGATGAAAACATAATTATACCTCTTTATAGATCCCTTGTAAGGCCTCATCTGGAGTATGCAGTGCAGTTTTGGACTCCAGTCCTTAGGAGGGATGTAAATGAGCTGGAGAGAGTGCAGAGACGTGCAACTAAACTGGTTAGAGGGATGGAAGACTTAAATTATATGGGGAGACTGTCCAGGTTGGGGTTGTTTTCTCTGGAAAAAAAGGCACTTGCGAGGGGACATGATTACACTTTACAAATATATTCGAGGACATTATAGACAAATATCGGGGGACCTTTTTACCCATGAAGAGGATCACCGCACCAGAGGCCACCCCTTCAGACTAGAAGAAAAGGACTTTCATTTGAAGCAGCGTAGGTGGTTCTTCACAGAGAGGACAGTGAGGTTGTGGAATGCACTGCCGGGTGATGTTGTGATGGCTCATTCTGTTGATGCTTTCAAAAGGGGTTTGGATGATTTTTTTGGACAGTGTTAATATCAAAGGCTATTTTGATACTAAACTCTACAGTTAGTATAGCTATGGACAAATATGGTTTGTTTAAAGAGTGGAGGTGTGAGTGTGTGTGTGTATGCTGGGTTTTTTGGAGGGGTTTAACTTGATGGACTCTGTCTTTTTTCAACCCAGTTTAACTATGTAACTATTATCACTGAAAAAAAAGTTTCTCTGTCATGGATTTAAATATGATTTATAAAATAACTTCCAATGTGTATGCAAAATATAAGCCTCCTCACCCCCAGACTGTAAATGCAACTACTTCCTCTCCCTGGATGTATTTCCCTGTTGGAGTAATCATTTTTGTAAAATCTCTGTGCAACTTTTGTTATTCCACACTGGACAGCCAAAATGATGAAACTTGTGTCCTGATCTACAGTCTTAAGCTATGCTAGATGAATACTCACCACTAGTTATAAAAGCTGACCATAAAAAAAAAGATCTACTTGTTTTGCCAAGGTCACCAGAGGAATGGATTTTTCCCAGTTTAACCACCAACATTTTGGGTCAAATGAAACAGATTTACTTGCCTGGCGAGGCAACTTTGAGCGACTTTTAAAATCGCGCCACTGCGTGTGAACAAGCGCAGGCGACTTTACACAGAGCGGGTGAGCAGCGCTAGTTAGCTATTCCGGGAGATTCGGGGGAGATTCGTCGCGGCGAGAAGTCGCCAGGCGACAGATCTCCCCCGAATCTCCCCGTCTGGCCTTGCCCTTACTGGTAGCTATAGAAATAACTAAAGCCTTAGATTTTTATCTTTTTTTATTAAAACACTTTCCCTTTAAAGTCTTGGGACATCTGATATTCTTTATTAGGTTGTAAAGCATCTCAATTTCCCTCCTTTTGACTGTTACTATTATTTTAATATCTTGCTGAGGTCTCCACAAACTGAATCTGATTATGATATTCAAAGGAATTCTCAAAAATGACTACTAATCGCTCATATTCTACAGCCTAGTATGTGATTATGATTATGATATTTACTGTAATTTCAGTATTTAGTTGGTCTTCAGGCTTTGTGATATGTGTCATATTTTAGGTGCAGTGAACCACAGGGCCTTTTCATGTGTATTGATGAAAAAGCCCTGTGAAACTCTTACATAAACCTTTGTGCACTTGATTTACCTATCTAAATAATAATTCTGTTTTTGATTTTTTTGTCACCTGTACATATTTTCCATGGATACAATATGTTTCTGTATATATACACAGTATGTGTATAAACGTCTTTAAAAAAACAAAAACTTTTATTCTAATAATGACATTATAGAAATGCAGTCACTTCTACTTCACTCATGTATTTGCTCTTTTTACATAGGAGAACTGATGGATGGGAGACGTGGACTTGTTCCTTCCAATTTTGTTGAACGCGTGTCAGATGATGATCTGATAGCCTTTCAGCCTGCCGAGATAAATGAACTTTCACAGAGCTCTGGGCAGGACATTAGCTTTTTAAGTGGAAGTAGCAATGACAGAAGTGAAGATGGAAGCAGCCTTAGCCCACTACCGTGTGAAATGCAAGGAACGAGTGAGGGAGCTCCAGATATCTTAGCCGTGCCTTACCCCCTAAAGCTGGCGATTATCAAACAGCTAGCCCGTAGTGTTGTTGTTGGCTGGGAGCCTCCCTTGGTAACAGCAGGTAGTGGAAATATTCAGAGTTATAATATTTATGTGGATAATGAACTTAGACAAAATGTGAGGAGCGGAGGTCAAACTAAAGCCTTGATTGAGAAGCTAGAGCTGAAAACCCGCACTTATCGTATCTCCGTGCAAAGTGTGACAGAAGATGGTTGCTCAGACAAAATGCGTTGCACTCTTCTTGTAGGACATGGGTATTCACTTGCACCCACTCAGCTGCGTGTTCGCAGCCTGTCAGCCACTTGTGCTGAGATCACCTGGCAGCCATGTAATAGCAACTTTTCACATGCCTTGTATATGAATGATGAAGGATGCGGACTGACAAAGGCTGGGACTTACTGGTACAGCTTTAGCAGTCTTAGGCCATCTACTTTGTATAATGTGAAAGTAGAAGCACAACCTCAGAGAATTCCCTGGGAGCTGCCACTTGAGAGACGTGAGCAAAAGGCTACAGTCATGCAGTTGACAACTCCTTCAGCAGGTAATTATAACTGTTCTAAATTGTTTTTTTATCCTGCCATAGGATGAATATTTATCTGCTGCTTGTTTTTAGCTAAGTAATGATTTGTGAAATTAGCTTGCAAGATGAGCCTTTAGGGCATTACAGCAGAGTTTCGGGTCGCATCTGACCCATTATCATTAGCTTGATAAAGGGTCAGATGCGACCCAAAACGTTGCTGTAATGCCTTAAAGGTTTCCAATAAAGGCATTTTTATCTTATGAAGGAGTGGTGCTGTTTCATTTTATAAGCTGAAGTGTATAACTGTGGAAGGTGGCCACTGGGAAACTTGCACCACAACAAAGAAAAGAGCCAGGAGGCTGTGCTGATTACTTCTCACTTTATGATTTGTAATATCAGCTGCATTATTATATGATTATATATAATATTTTATTCTGAGAAAAATTGTTAGCTTCCTGTTCAAAGATGGAGGTCACTTTCCAAACCTAATTTACTTTAACAGAGAGGTTTTGGAGTTTATGCAAAATATTAGTTTATCCTATGTAATAGGAACTGACTAAAGAGAGCATAGGAAATTGGATTGCTTTACACTTTCATAGGTGTCAGCGTTCCTAGTGATTTGGGCCTAGGAGCAGTGGTCGGATTAATGAGACGTAAGGCCCCTATGCTACACTTTCCACAGTTTATCTAATCAACGCCCTAAAGCTGGCGAAGGAGTACAACAAAAAAGGCAATTAATAGAAAATAATATATAGTGGCCACTTGTGCTAGAGACCTGCGCTGGTCCATTTTGTTTGACCCATACCCGACCCATACCTACAACCCGTGACCTGCAACCTGCAAATCTCCCCCACTAATTCATCCCCTATAGCCCAACTTACCCTCTGACCTGGGTATACGTGAAAGCAGAAGTGAGGTCACTCCGGCTGAAACTGCACACAGGGGAGGATAAAGGAACCAAAGAAGTTTTTCTCCAAAATTAATGACCAAAAAGTATATGAGTTCAAACCACTAATTAGGACATACAAGTGAAGGCCTTCACCCTTATGTGCTAATGCATGATCTGGACTTATATTATACCTTTTGGTCATTACTTTTGGAGAAAAACTAAATTTTTTTGGTTCCTGTTACATGTCTATGCACCCATGGACTGGGGTGAACTGAGATTATATTTTTCTCCTATTTTTAAAAGTGTCACTAGCAATTGTTTGAAATGCAGTATTTAATTTTTGCAGCTCCTTTAATTTGCAATAAATATTGTTTTGGAGAGATTTGTAAAACAGCTGTATCACATTTGCCCCCTGCATATTAAAGGAGTTTTTCACCATTAGATTAACTTTTATTATGATGTATAGGGGGAAATTCACTAAAGCGCGAAGCGTCTAACACTAGCGCTAATTCGCTAGCGAAGTAGATAGACTTGCGCATCTTCGCACCCTTACGCCAGGCGAAGTTGCGCAATGACGAAGGATCGTAATTATGAAAATTCACTGAGATTAAAATTTTTCTGAACGTTACCACTTACACTAGACTTTACTTCGCCTGGTCAGACAAGGCGAAGTTCAATACAATAGATAGGAGTTTGAAAAAAAAATTGGAAAATTTTTCTAAGTCCCAAAAATCGCTGGTGTGTTTTACCATTCTAGGGTGAAAAAGATAATTTTTCTTGGGGGGGGGTTACCCTCCTTCACCCCTACATTTCCAACTCACCTATACAGGGGGCACATGTAGGGCAATAGGACAACTTTATTTTATTTATTAAATGTTTCCTGGGCTTGTGTAGTGGAATGTAGTGGCTGTAACATATACTTCTATTATACGCTTAAGTTCCTGCCGTATGCAAATTAGGCATCGCTAGCGTAACTGCACTTTGCCTGGCGAACGAACGCTAGTGCTACTTTGCGTAGTGCTGGCGAAAATTCACCTGGCAAAGTGCGCCTAACGTTAGCGAAGCCAACGCTAGCAAATTTTCGCCTCTTAGTGAATTTCCCCCATAGAGTGATATTCTGAGACAATTTGCAAACCATTTTAAAAGGGTTGTTCACCTTCCAAATACTTTTATCAGTTGTTCCCCAGACTTTTGTCTATCGCTTTCAATTATTAATTTTTTTTTCTTCAAAAAGTTTAACTTTGAATGTTCTTGTCTCTGATGTTTGAGTCTGGCAGCTCAGTAATTTAGTTGCAGACTCTAAACTGTTACAATTTAACAACATTTAGTTGATACATTTCTCAGTAGTATCTCTGGAGTATTAGAAACTAGGGATGGACCAATTTTTTTCGCCGCAAAAATGATGCCCATAGCGTTGAACGTCAAAAATTTTTTTGCTACCAGCAATTTTTTGGTGAAGCAAAACAGGTCATATTTGGCTGTCCCTATTAGCAACTATTGTATCAATTCTAACAGCTGCCTGCAATGAAATACAGGAATTCTACTCTGCAAGGACAAAGATAAGAAATGTATCAACTAACTGTATCAATATAGAACAGGTTGGGGGGGGGGTCAGCGACTTTACCAGAGCTGCTTTAGAAAGTGAAAAATGACTCTTTACATTTCAGTATTAGAAAATAGAAAGTAACTGGAAAAAGTTATTTCTGGTGATCAGTCTGAAACCAACTAGTTGTTTGAATGTGGACAATCCCTGTCCTGTTTGCAATTTCAGAATTTGTTTTGCTACAGTTATTTTACCCTGGCAAACATGCACTGATTGGAATAAGAGACTAGAATATGAATAGGAGGGGGCCTGAATAGAATGATGAGTAATAAAATGTAACAATTAAAATACATTTGTAGCCTTAGATGGGGTCAGTGACCCTCATTTGAAAGCTGGAAAGGATCAGAAGAAGAAGAAATAATTCAGAAACTATACAAAAAATAAAAATGAAGGCCAGTTGAAAAATTTGCTTAGAATTAGCCATTCTAATATGTAATCATATATAATACTATTTTTTGAAGTTTGTATCCTAATCATAAACTTTAGAGTTCAGTCATATACTGCTTCACTAACTAGGATTGTAGTAGATTGTTGGCTATTTTTTTACAGCTTTGTTTCCTTGTCACTGTAGGTCCTCCTGATGCTCCCCTTGATGTTCAGGTTGAATTAGGTCCAACACCAGGTGTTCTTCTCATAAGCTGGTTGCCAGTGACAATTGATGCTGCAGGTTCATCAAATGGGGTACGGGTTACTGGCTATGCAGTGTATGCTGATGGGCAGAAGGTAAAAGTAACTTTTGAAATGTTTAAGTCAATTAATGAATGACCATGGTAACTCGGAAATCTCTTAAAGACAGTTTTTAACCACTAAAATTCTAAATATAAATGTACAAATACTGTCTATTTAAAAATTGTATACAATGAAATAAAAATGTTTACTTTAAAGGGATACTGTCATGGGAAAACATTATTTTTCAAAACACTTCAGTTAATAGTGCTGCTCCAGCAGAATTCTGTACTGAAATTTTTCAAAAGAGCAAACAGATTTTTTTATATTCAGTTTTGAAATCTGACATGGGGCTAAACATTTTGTTAATGTCCCAGCTGCCCCTGGTCATGTGACTTGTGCCATCACTTTAGGAGGGAACTGCTTTCTGGCAGGCTGTGGTTTTTCCTTCTCAATGTAACTGAATAGTATGCAGTTGGACATGGGCTTTTACTATTGAGTGCTGTTCTTAGATCTACCAGGGAGCTGTTATCTTGTGTTAAGGTGGCCATACACGGGCCGACAGACCAAGTCGACAGCTTATCGGCCCGTGTATGCGGCCCTCTGATGGGCATTCCCGATCAATATCTGGACGAAAGTCGGCCAGATGTCGATCGGGCGGGACTAAAAATCCTGTCTGATCGCGGCCACTTCTGTTCATTGATGCGGTCCCGCGATCCAACCACCCATATGGCCTCCTCTACGATCCGATTGTTGGGCCCTAGGGTCCAATGATTGGATCAGCCAGATATCGCCCAACGAGCGGATCTCTGAGTATGGCCACCTTAAGGGAGCTGTTATCTAGTTACCTTCCCATTGTTCTGTTGTTAG
>CM044433.1:38934606-38963533 GCA_024363595.1 Xenopus borealis
ATCAGAGCACATGACTTGGGGCAGCTGGTAAATTGACAATATGTTTAGCCCCATGTCAGATTTGAAAATGAAATATAAAAATATCTGTTTGCTCTTTTGAGAAATGGATTTCAATGCAGAATTCTGCTGGAACAGCACTATTAACTGATGCATTTTGAAAAAAATGTTTTTTCCCATGACAGTATACCTTTAAACTAGGTAAATCTATGATTTTCCCATATTTATTTTTTGGAAAGCTTACATGGTTATTGTATGTGTTATAAATACCAATAACCATGTTAGCTTCTATATATCTATATACAGAGCAGGTGGTAAGGACAGGACTCGTTTGCACTATTTTCCCCCCACCACTCCTTGTGAGTTTCCTATTTCTAAAGACGTATGGTGCAATGGTGCAAAACACATGGCAGTGTGCACCTGGTTTTTGCACTTTGCATTGTGCCTCATACATAATTTGTGGCAAAAAAACCCTTTGTCTTTCACTTAGTTATAAGCATGCATGGCTCATAGTCTGCTCAATATTTTGCATGGATTTCCTTTCTGAATTTGCCCTTCATGATGTTGGCAACAATATCTCTTTATTATGTAGCAAAAGCCATTCATAATGTTATACAATGTGATGTTGAGTACAGTAATCTAGGCATATCCAGTTTTCTCACATTTGTATCTGTTTTCTTTCAGGTCCTGGAAGTTACCTCTCCAACCGCTGGCAGTGTGTTGGTTGGCATGTCACATCTGCAGCTGCTGCAGGTGTCGAAGGAAATATCTGTTAGAACTATGTCCCCAAGTGGAGAATCTGTAGATTCAGTGCCAGCAAAAATCCCTTCTGCCTTGCTTAATAATCCTGACTGTTCATCCTTGTTAAACCCATTTTCTAATAGCCTTATAAATGAGCCAGCAATGGAGAAGTCCTTAGATGCTTGTTTAGAAAAATTTCCCTCGAAGCCTCTTACTTCGTCTTCCCCCTGTCCACTACCCACTACACTTGACACATGCACCAAAGCCAAATTTTCAATCCATACAAGCTGCAGCAGCGGGAAATCGATTGACTCACTGCCAGTACGGATATCTCCACTTCTGCAATCTCCACTCAGTGCTTCCTCTGGCTACAGCCAAGGATCTTCCAGATCTGACTGTTTAGAACCAATGGTCTCACAGGATAACATACATGAAAATGCACCCCCAGCTTTAGTCCAGATTACATCAGTTAGTGGAAGTGATCAGCCTTTGGAAAATGCTCCTGACAGTTTAGAAGTATCAAAAATCACTTTACAAGAAAAGGAATCAACATTCCTTAAAGAAAATGTGGTGAGTGTTAATTTCAAAGAATGCATGAAAATATAATCAGCATTTTAGATTAATAATGACAACTTTTTTTAGAGTAGGAAAATATCCCCCTTTATGACACTAGCTCCATCACTTGGGGGCAAATTCACTAAGATGCGCAAATTCGCTAGCGTGGTTCCGCTAGCGTTCACCGTACTTCGCCAGGTGAATTTTCGCCAGCACTACGCAAATGTCCTATTGCCCTACATGTGCCCCTGTATAGTTGTGTTGCCATATGTTAGTAAATGTAGGGGGGAAGAAGGGTAACCCCCCCCAAAAAATTATCGATCTTTTTCAGACTATCACCCTCCTATGCTAAAATACGCCGGAATTTTTTTGGGACTTTTTTTTTCAACCTCCTATTTATTGTATTGAACTTCACCTGGTCTGACCAGGCAAAGTAAAGTGTAGCGTAAGTGCTAACGTTGAGGAAAATCTTTGTGAATTTACGATCCTTCGTGGCGTAAGGGTGCGAAGTTGCTCAAGTCTATCTACTTCGCTAGCGAAAATTCGCCAGAGTCTATGTTAATGAATTTGCGATGTTGCGAAATGACGTCACACTGGCGAATTAGCTCTAGCGTTAGACGGTTCGCACTTTAGTGAACTTTCCCCTTGGGCTCATGCAGAAAAGGTGCATAAAATAAATCTCTGAACTTCCAGAAATAAATATACTTTTTGCACAGGCATACATTTTTCCATATATTGAAACAAAACCATCATTCTGACTCGTCGGGATAATGTCCCACAACTTCTAATGACCACCATTTTTATTAGTGTAATTAAAAAGGGAAATATCCCCTTTTTAACACAAGCTCCATCACTTGGTTGATGAAGAAAAGGTGCATAAAAAATCTCGGAAGCTCCAGAAATAAATATACTTTTTTTGTACAAGCATAAATGTTTCCACATATTGAAACAAAATCCTTATTCTGACTTGTAGGAATCATTTCCCAATCCCCACTTAGGCTTATAGAGTCATTCATCCCCTTCCTCAGCTCGTTCCATTATAAATTGAGGTGTGGTTCAGCTTCATGTTAACTTTTAGTATGTTATAGAATGGCCAATTCTAAGCAACTTGTTCTTTAACTGGTCTTCATTATTTATTCTTTATAGTTTTTAAATGTTACCTTCTTCTGACTCTACTTTTTTACTACTTTTCCTCCATCTATTCATGCCCTCTTCGATTAATATTCCAGTCTCTTATTCAAATCAATGCATAGTTGCTAGGTTAATTAGGATCCCAGCTGCTGGATAAAATGTTAAATTACTCAAAAACCACAAATAATAAAAAATGAAAACCAATTTCAAATTGTCTCAGAATATCTCTCTGCATCATACTAAAAGTTATCTCAAACGTGAGCAACAACTTTCAAAATGTTTTCAGCTCTGCAAACCAATTCATGAAAATTTCCGAATATTAGGAAAAGTTTTCCTACTTGCAAATACATGTGAAAATATATGTTTAGTGGAAAAAATGTCACCAGGAGAAATACATTTCATAAATCTGCACCTCTTTTACCTCACACCAACACAACAGTAAAGTGGTCCTAAAATCACATTGCAATCTATGACTGGGCTGTATTGGAAATCTCTATAGCCATGCTAAGTGTTTGACTCACATTGACAGAATTTCTTGGCATGTTTGTATAATCACACTTTTCCAGTTCTTTAGGCCAGTTAACAATTTTTCAGTTAAAAGATTTGTTACTAAACTATGTATTGAAATAGTGTTATAAAGATTAATTTGAATGGGTATATTTTATTTAGGAGCTTTCAGACACCAAATATTCTGATATCAAGACAGTAACCACCAGTCTGCGGAGCCCTCTAGAAGTAGGTAAAATGTGGAACAACAACAGTCTGACTGAAATTAACACTCCTGCCAAAGAAGACTGTTCAAGCCCAGAGATGGAGTATTTGGAAGAAGAAAATAAGAGAAGTGGTAATCGAGAGATCTCCATTGAAGACTTTCTTACAGAAGAGCAAGAGAAAAATACTACAAATAATTGTACTAATGAAGTCCTGGTTAGTACAACTGTAACATAACTCAAAGCTATCCTGCCCCTTTGAGTATTGTACAATGTCATATTGGGGGGTCTTGGCCCACTGGGGCTCCCACACCAGGCCCAACCCCCCATGGCTACTCTGTCCAGCTGAAAATCTCCATGGACCCCCTGCTCCAGCTGAAATTGGCTTTCACATAAACCATCAGTGTTTCATATGTCCTACATGTGCTAGTATATGACACCTGCAAGTGCCATATATAGCTTTCCCAGGGGCATAATTACAAAGGAGTTAAAGGGCCCCCATATTGGTAAAACAGGTCAACTTAAAGACATTTTCGTGGCCTGAAAAATTATTTTCTGCAAGGCCCAGTAATATCTAGTTACGCCACTGAGTTTCCTTGGTATTTGCTGTGGCCCTTGTCTGTTTGGCATAGACATTAGTGATTATCACATGTGCCTCTTGCCATTAGCATGAGAGTTATTGGTTATTAAAATAACTGTTCTCATACATTTCTAGGCACAACTCGCTGTTGTTCTCTTATTCTGAATCCTTCATGGTTAAGTAACCTCTGTGAAAGCTGAATACCACAACAGTGGGCAGTCTGAAAGCAAGTACTGCAGATTATTCTAGTATTCATATCCACATGGATCTGCCTTTAATGTTCCTAGCTTCCTGCTGCTGCATACAGGAATTTAGCACAATGCATGCAAATGCCTTGCATTTAGTTACATAAACATTTAGCTACTCTCCATTACAGATTGCTCCATCTATAGCTCTATTTCTGCAAATCATACATATTTCTATAATAAATATTCCAGTTGTTGTAAGTTTAAGGCCAGTAGATCTGTTACTTTGCTTATGCTCATCAGATGTAACTTGGAGTGTTCTTGTTTTAAGGGGTGATTAAGGAGACTGAATTATTTAATTTTGCATCTTTATTTGTGATTGACATTAAAGTAAACAATAAGCATTAGCATGGGGAATTGGCAGACTAATGTGCCCCTACCTTTCTCTTGTATAAATCATTCAGGAACAGCAGCTATCACTACCAGAACCAGCACTTTCTCATCTGGAACACAGTCATAGTTCTACACTTTCTGACATTATGGAGGAAGAGGAAGATAATCCTGAGGAAGAAGACAGTCCTAAAACAAAAAAGAAGATGGGAGTGAAGGGTCATTGTGAGACTTCATCAAAGGTATGCATAAGTTAGCTTTACTATAAAATTCAGTCAGGCTGTACAAGATTCCCTTGTAGTTTTGCCTGAAGGATTATATTTGTATTACATTATTCTGCTGAGATTCCACTTTGATTAAAGGGTACTATCATGAAAAAGAAAATTTAATATAAGCTTATTATTAGTGAAATAAGAAACTTTCTAAATACAATCAATTAAATATTCTGTACTGTTTCTGAAGTTTATCTTCACTGTCCCTCTCTCAGCATCCATTTCTCTTCATTCTCTCTTCATGCAGGAGTTGGGTGTCAGATATTTATTGACAGTTAAGTCCAATATATCTTATGGGGGGGCTCCTTTTGCCTAGAAGATGTATTAAAGCTCACTCTGTTAAAATTACCAGACATCATGTCTCTCTACGTGCAGGTTTGTGAAAAAGTAAATTTTTTTAAGATTTTGTTTGTACCGGAATCAGTTATTTGAGTGAGCTCTAAGACATCTGCTAGAGAATGGAGCACCCTCTATAAGATATATTGGATCTAACTCTCAATGACTATCTGACACCCAACTGCTGCACGAAGAAAGAATGAAGAGAAACAGATGCTGAGAGAGGGATAGTGAATATAAACTTGATTATTTCAGAAACAATGCCAAAGATTTAATTGATTGTATTCACAAAGTTTCCTATTTCAGTATGCTGCATCTTTTATTACATTTTCAAGATAGTTCCCGTTTAAAGAATGATTTGACAGTTTTCATACTAGTAGATGCAATTTCTCACAAGCATAAACTAGACATGAGAATATTGCTATACACACTGTAAGACAAGCAAATCTGTCTTGACAAGCTGTAGTATCTCAATACTGTTATTTGACCATGGGAAAATGGATTATTGTAAGCATATATATACTTTGTGTTTTTGCAGTTTGCATATTGAACATTTTTTTAACTTTACTCTTTTCTATTACTTTTAACAACTTTTTTCCTGTGAATGCTGATTCCTTTGCATGCACATGAAGTCGGAGTGTTGTGAGACAGACAGTGATGAGGAAATTTTTGAAAGGATGTTAGCTCTCCCCTTACAGAAACACTGTAGCAAGAAACTTTTTAGCATTCCTGAAGTTACTGAGGAAGAAGATGAAGAGGAGGGGATGTATTATAAACCACCTCTAGCAAAGACCACAGTGTGTGAGCGTGAAACTTGCAATGATCTGGCTCCTGAGCACTGTGGGAAAGAGAGACTCCTAAAAAAACAACAATTCTCATGTGTCTTGGAAGACTGTGCCTTGGAAGATGGTGCATTACTAAGTCGTGATTGGGATCTGAAACCAAATATATTCAAATCTCAACAGCATGAGAACACAAAGACCACTGTGTATGGAAGCCCAACATGTAACACAAAGCGAAGCTACTCTCTAACTGACAGGGCGAACTCTTGCCCTGAATCAAACAGAAAAAAACAGGGTGATGCTCAGGAACAATGTAGCCGTATGGCTGCAAGTTCCACCCAGAATGTATTTTCCAGTCCACGAAGCCACAACCAGAAAGAGCAGGGATTATATAATATTGCTAAACACAATACCCAAGTTAACAAAAAAAATAGCAAAGGCAATCCCCGAAAATGTTCTCAAAGACCACAGTATTTGGATTCTTCAGAAGTCAAAATAAAAAGGGCATCCAGTTATGGTAGCCCAAGGGCCTTGGAAATTGACATTGAATATGATACGGAGGAAGAGGAGGACTTGTCTGCTTTCCAGTGTTCAAACCAGAGCAGGTCAAACATTTGGGAGGACAGTTCCCAAACAGAGAAAGAAGGCTGGAGTGACTGTTCTAGCCAGTCTGAGCCAATCTTGCATAGTAAAAAAAGAAAGGCATTAAAAAGGCAAGTCAAAGTACAAGATAATGGCGCAGAGAAAACTCTTGTCCACAACATTCAGGGAGGGAGGCAAGGCAGCAGGAATGATGATGCGTGTAGCAGACTTGGAAGCAATATGATTGTACATTCAACTGGATGGGACTGTACTGGAAAGGTGAACTCTAATTCTCCAGTACATAAATGTGTTTATTCTGTGATCCGATGCCTTGTGTAGTGGCTACAGCTTTGTTTGTTCCATCTCTTCCTTGCTTGCTTTACCCTTTGTTCCAAAGTCAACCAGCTAACAATCTAGGCTGACTGTAAACTAACACCGCAGCTTTTTGTTCTGCATTTAGTGCTCTATACAATCAATCAAACCTGATGCTTTTAACATACAGTATCTCTCATTGGATCATTTATATGGCTATTTATTTGTAACTGTATTTAATAAAACAGTTAAGCACCTTTATAAATCATTTTATGATCTTATGACTTGGCAACATACTATTCTGTCTGGCCCAACGGCTTCTACTGATTTTAAAGGGAATAGTAATGTCACACAGTTTATTCTCAGTGTGTGATACTGGTGGGGATTTTGGGCCCCTGTGTACTAAAAATGTCTAATTTAAATCCCAGTCCATACCTGGTTTCATCTGAGCTGACTTGATCGGATGCTAATTTTTTGACAATTTCTATTGTTCTTTTGTCATATAAGGCATAAAATCATATAAAACATTTAGTGGGCTTTTGAAGCATTTCGGGGCTGTCCTCATTAATGTTAAATTCAAAAATGTATTTAGTTAATACATACATAATTGTTAGGAATTTTTTGCCATATTGCAGCAAGTAGATTAATATTATAAGCTGCAGATATATAGTATCTATAAGATTGGAGAAATACTGTATGCCATTTAGCTCTGCATTTCTTTCCTTTTACAGTGCGCTGTTGAGTCCCCATTTTCCTTTCCGTGTTGCGTCCATTTAAAAAATAAAATGTAAATGTGACTGAAACCCCTTTTTGATTATGTAGGATGGCTGGAACGGAAACAACACTCCATTGCTCATGGACTATCAAGAGGCACCATCGCCACGCAGGGCAACAGGGACAAGTCAGCTGACATCAGGCTCTGAATCAGGTTATTCACTCCTTTATTCTAGTAACTTTCCCCACACTATTTGCTGTATTTACTGTACAACTGTGTTTCCTTTCTATTAACAAAGTTTTTTTTCCTGCAAAATCTGTATATTATATTTCATCAGAACATCATCAAGAGGGAATTCCAAATAAAGAGGAAAGTCCCTTAAAACCACAAGAGCTGGATACGGCAAGGCTATTTGTTGCCCTTTTTGACTATGACCCAGTTATCATGTCACCTAACCCTGATGCATATGAAGAAGAGGTACCATTTAAAGAAGGGCAAATTTTACAGGTAAAGACATTATTTTATATAAAATTAAAAACCCTCAGCAAGCATTGTCATCTTCTTCTTCTTACACACACACACAAACAAAATTGACTCTATTGGAAACATCAAGTCCCAAGCATTCCAGATCATAAATCCTATACCTGTACAGTACAACCAGCAATGGTGAAATAAAATGATCCGTTTGAATGGAAGCTGTACACATTGCCATACAGTTTACCTACCTGGTAATTACAGCTACTTGCTTTATGACTTTTACTTATGTAACCATGTCATACTTGGTTATTACTTGTCTTATTAGTAAAAGTGAATGTATTTCCACCAAATTGCACAATAACCCGACAGCAACAAATGACAAAAAGCGAGTTTGTCCATTACAGGATCACTTTAAGGTGTATATTAAATATCGTCCCACTTTAATGGAGGCCCTTCATTTGCAGTACTGTGCTACCTGGAAAAAGAGATATTTGAACAATGCCATTATTTGTGGTATTATTTAAAAACAAGTCTTGTGAAGATAAACTACCCCTTTAATGTTTTACTCATTTACCAGTGTGCAACTGAATTTGAAACATACGTTATGTATATTTTCATTGATACCGAGAGGTAGGTCTCTGCATTATAGAATTTAAATCAGAATTATGGTTACACCATATCATACATTAGAGTTTACAGCAAAATTGCTAATAGTAAAAATGGGGTGGGCACTGGTGTGGATTGGGAATTGCAGAGCTTTATGATCTGCTTCTCACAAAATAAGCACTTTCTGTTTGATTTCATAATGTCTGTGTTATAAACCACATATTTTGACCAAATGGAAATAACATAGAAGTGAGGGAAAATTTACAGAAAATACATACAACTTAAAGGAAAAAGCCAAATGTGCTTCAGTTAAGAGTGTTACAGGACAACTGTTTTGAAATAAAAAATAAAGTGGTATAAAGGCGATACCTTTATTGGCTAACTAAGTTTTCTGAAGTCACCCGAAGTTGCCTCACAAGGAAACTTCGGGCGACTTTGGAAAACAAATTGATCCAAGTTCCATCCCAGTGGTGGAAAGGCTTTTCGGGTAGATTAGTCTGCAGGTGACTAAATCTCCCCGAATTGCTTTGTGTGTCTCTGTTCTTAGAGGAGTACAGCATCCATGGCCACTACAACTACATCACTCCAGAAAGGATTTAAGAATTTTGGTTCTTAAGGGCAAATGGAAACTTTCCACTGGAGAAGGTGCTAAACCCAGGCCTTGGATTTATGTCTAATTATGTGGACTTATAAGGCCTGCACCAGGTCAGAAATACAAACATGTCGCTCTGGACTAGGATATCATATGGAATTCATTTTATTCCACATTCCATTAATTCAGCCCTAATCTATATTAAGCATATTTGACCCACAATAATCTTGTACGTTATCTGCTTGTGTCTCTTGCAGATCCCCTCGTAAATGACTTTAACATCATACACACATATAGATATTCCTTTTTTTTGGTAATTTGAGCTGAATGTTGCATACACCAGAGAGCACTGTAGCTTTGTTGTGATCAGCTTGAAAAAGAAACTAAAACGTTCTGAAAGCTTGCTATGATTATCTTTGTTAGCCAATAAAAGTATCACCTTTATTCCACTTTATTTTTTATTTTAAAAGTGTTGCCCTGTATCATTTTTACTGGTATAACACGGTATAACAACTTTACCTGCAATTAGTTAGGGGTGTCGGATATTAAATGCAATATAACCTTAAAACCACCAGATGTCCCTGCACTGCTGTAACTTTTGGGAGAACAATACGTTACACAGTCTAAAAATGTGAAACAAGTCATTAATTGCTCTCTACTCTCCTATAGGATAAAAATGTTGTAAAAATAAATTTGTTGCCAAAATATTGTATTTGCTAATGTTGGGCACACAGGTGTAAAGTGTTTATACTTTGTGTTTATTCCAGCCCTTTTATATGGTAGAAAAATAACAAACAACCAAAATTAGGTGGCATTTGGTACAGTCTTTCAAAGTGAACTTCATAAAATTAGGGCCTTTACAAAGTGCCTAAGTGTCAACCATAAGGCAAATGCAAGAGTATTTCCATAGTAGTGTTCAAACCTGCTCAGTTGATGAACTGACCCATATCTATGGTATAAAGGTAGAATAATACATTTATAAAATAGCATATATTTCTATTTGTAGTATCCCCATACAATGTACAAACATAGTGCTGTTAATATATACATGATTTCTTATTGTACTGATAAGGATCCTTCCTGTAAATGCTTTGAATGCTTCAGTACTTCAGTTCATTTATTCATTTTCTTCTGTGATTATTCAGATCATTTTCCACTGTCTTTACTTTAAGGTCAGTGAGCCCGCTCTGCAGGTATTTAACAGAGTGGGACTTATGGAGTTGCAGGCTGTATAAAAATTAACCCTTTAGCAGTTTGATAAAGTGGTATGAACTGACTTTCTGATCATTCAGATTTTTGGAGATAAAGATGCCGACGGATTTTACTACGGAGAATGTGCTGGAAAAACAGGATACATTCCTTGTAACATGGTTTCAGAGTTACACATTCAAAGTGAAGACATCCAAGTGCAACTAATGAAACAAGGCTGGGTTACGTCGCCCAACTTACTAAACGATTTGGGTAAGTGTTTTTGTATCACTCGGCACTCTTATGCTTTATATCACTATATAATAGGCTTTGCAGTCAAGCCAAGCATATGGAAATCTTTTCCCTGTGCTGTTCAAAATATCTTTGAACAAGCAGAGGGTGAAAAAGGTATTAATCATTTGAGTTGGAGTAAAAGGTAGGAATATCTGTGGGAAGCATAGGGGCAGGAATGAAGTGCAACCAGTGGAGTTAGAATTCTGAAGAAAGAAAGAAAGAAAGAGAGATTGGTTTACTAAATCCCTTTAAATCATCAGTGATTTGAATAGCTTGCAATGTAATTCTACTTTTCAAAAGTAATTCCCATAATGAACATGGATTGCTCAGAATGGCAGATTCAAAATAAAATTCATTATTGCTTGTATGCAAACACAGCACTTTAGACCCGTGTCGTACCTGTAAGTAGTTACTTGATGTGAGTAATTCTTATCAGTGGAAGACCGCTTTCAACAGAATACGTAGTATACAAATTGCACGTATTTTATGCTTTTGCTAGCATGAAGCAATACAATCTTTATGTCCTAGAGGTCCAACATCAGACTTTTTTCTCCCGATATGCCACTGTTTTGGAGTGGCACTGCAATGCATGCTGCTACTGGAATGATTTTTACTGCTTAGAATATATGTGTGTGTGTTCTGCTTACTTTCTGCTGCCTTTTCTCGTCTGTGCTGCTTTTTTTGTCTTGGATGTCTAGAAGAGATCAGAGCTTTCTCTCCTCCACATCCCTCTCCTTCTCTTGCTCCCTCTGGCCGCCTCATCATCCCTCCTCCAAAACCCCGGCGATCCAAGAAAGGTCTGTCTTTCCTTTGTGCAACGTATTGTCCAACTTTGCTTTACGTTGTGTGGGTAATGAAACAGCATTACTTCATCTGGGTGAGGGAGGGGGGAACTTCCAAATTTTGTTCTGTTTTATGGTATAGTAGCTTTAACACAGTAAAATATTGTTAATATGTTAAAATTAAAATGTTATTAATAGCAGCAACATCAAATCCAAAAGATCATCATCCCCATATTAAGTTCTCAATAAAACAGTAGCTTGCACTTCATGATAAATTACCTAGCATAAATCCTTGTTTATGTCAAACAGCCAGATTGTTTTCTATAATATTTAAATGAGTTCTAGTAGCATTAAGACATGGGAATCCATTTTACAAGAAGGTCCATTGTCCTAATGACAAAAGCAGTCCGGAAAATTGTTTCTATACTTTATCGTATCCTAAGATTTTTTTAATTATATTTTTGATTTAGTATGTCTATAAGCACATTGAGAGACCTTTTTAAAAGCCTGCTTTTTTATTTCTGCTTATAGCATTACATAGTTAAATCGGGTTGAAAAAAAGACAGTCTATGAAGTTCAACCCCTCCAAATGATAACCCAGCATCCATGCACACACCGAGAAATGAATTTGCCTTTTTTATGCATGAAAAAGCTTTATTTGCTTTAGTAGCCACAGAATGACACTGCCCAGCATTAGACGATATGTTATATACAAAACCCCTTCGGTGTTAAGGAAACTCCCAACACACTGCCATTTAGTGTATAACTTGCATTTATATTATTTTTGCCAAAGTGCATAACCTGCATTTATCAACATTGAACCTCATTTTCCAGTTTGCTGCCCAGTTTCCCAACTTAGACAAATCACTGTGCAAAGTGGCAGCATCCTGCATGGAACCTATAGTTCTGCACAATTTAGTATCATCTGCAAAAATAGAAACTGTACTTTCAATGCCCACATCCAGGTCATTAATAAACAAGTTGAAAAGCAAGGGACCCAGAATAGAGCCCTGCGGTACCCCACTAACAACACTGGTCCAATTAGAAAATGTTCCATTTACCACCACTCTTTGTAGTCTATCTTTTATCCAGTTCTCTATCCAGGTACAAATACTATGTTCAAGGCCAACATTCCTTAATGTAAAGGGATACTGTCATGGGGAATACTATTTTTTTTTTCAAAACACATCAGTTAATAATGCCGTTCCAGCAGAATTCTGCATTGAAATCCATTTATCAAAAGAGCAAACAGATTTTTTTAAATTTAATTTTGAAATCTGACATGGGGCTAGACATATTGTCAATTTCCCAGCTGCCTCAAGTCATGTGACTTGTGCTCTGATAAACTTCAATTACTCTTTACTGCAAGTTGGAGTGATATCACCCTCCCCCTTTTTTTCCCCCCAGCAGCCTAAGAACAGAACAATGGGAAGGTAACCAGATAACAGCTCCCTAACACAAGATAACAGCTGCCTGGTAGATCTAAGAACAACACTCAGTAGTAAAAACCCATATCCCACTTTGTTCCATTCAGTTACATTGAGAAGGAAAAACAACAGCCTGCCAGAAAGCAGTTCCCTCCCAAAGTTCTGGGCCAGCTGGGAAATTGACAAAATGTCTAGCCCCATGTCAAATTTCAAAACTGAATATAAAAAAATCTGTTTGTTCTTTTGAGAAATGGGTTTCAGTGCAGAAGTCTACTGGAGCAGCACTATTAACTGATGTGTTTTGAAAAAAACATGTTTTCCCATAACAGTAGCCCTTTAACCAATAAACTTCTGTTTGGCGCTGTATTAAATCCTTTAGCAAAGTCTAAGTAAATCACATCCACTGCCATTTGCAACAATGTTGATTTTATTTTCTCTCTAGTGGAAACTGCGCCTGTTCCAGATGTGACGAATGTACCAGGTTAATATTTTTTTTTCTTTTCCTTGTAAGATTCAGTATAGTGTAGTATAGTGAATATATTTAATTTAGTATGAACTTGCATGTAAGTGGGGGTTTCTTATTTTACATTTTCTGTGGTGACCTTCTTGCTATATAGGTTAGTTCAATTAAAGGGTTGAAATGTTTAGCCATTTCCAGCTGATATATGGGTTCATAAATTTTGTTTTTTTTTGTTTTTTTGAGAGGTAGCATTGGCTAAAGAATTAAATAGTACCAGGCATTACCTATTTATTTTTTGCCCTTGTTTCATCATTAGAACGTAGAAAAGAGTTGTCTGTAAGCTTTATTCCTGCTATCATTCGGATGATGGACAGTGCACAGTGCAGTAAATAACACAACCTAAAAATGGCTAGTAATTTTGTACAGAACTATTTGATCTTTGGTTCATCTGAGGAAGGGGGTCGTTCCCCCGAAAGCTAGTCAAGTTTCTGATCTAACAGAAAAAAAAAAGGCAAGAGCCAGAGTATGTGCTTCTTTTCCCTTTTCTGGGAAAATATAGTCATTAAAAAAATAGGTTGCCTTTCATCATTTTCTTTATAGTCTGCACATTTACAAGCTGAAACTTTAAGTGTATTCTGGTTGCTCTGGCAGTGATCCTAGCAACCCAAAAGCTGTTATATTTAGCGTTAGTGTCAGGTCCACTTACAGTTATCCTCTAGTCTGGTGATCTTCATCACTGCCAGGTTGCTATTATGAGTGACTCCTGCTCCAGACAGCAGCCTGGAGAGCTGAAGACCAATTTCAGATATTCTTGAAAGATCTGTCTACATCATATTTGCAATTGTAACGCAACCTTCCTTTATAATGAGTTTGTATAGCATTTCAGTATGTGTATCCCCCCCACACAACAACATTTTTGTTGTAACCTTACCTGCAGAAAACAGCAGAAAAACACATCATGATCTGAGTGTTCCCAAAAAAATGGTGGCCATATTTGATTATAACCCCAGAGAAAACTCTCCAAACATGGATGTAGAGGTAAGATCTTTGAGTTTTTAACATTTTTCTTAAAAACTGTATAGCATATCTTTTTAAATCTTGTTTCGTGATATAATGGGGCCTATTTATTATTAGGGATGCACTGAATCCACTATTTTGGATTTGGCCGAACCCCTGACTCCTTCTAGAAAGATTCGGCCGAATACCAAACCAAATCTGAGGTGGGAAGGGGAAATCATTTTTACTGCCTTGTTTTGTGACAAAAAGTCATGCAATTTTCATCCCACCCCTAATTTGCATATGCAAATTAGGGTTTGGCTGGGCAGAAGGATTCGTCCAAATCCTGCTGAAAAAGGCAGAATCCTGACCGAATCCCAAAACGAATTCTGGATTCGGTGCATCCCTGTTTATTATGCTGTGAAAACATTGGAGGAGAAAAATCACTGGTGGTGATCACCCACAGCAACCAATCAGCAATTAGATTTCAACAGTCACCTACGTGATAGAAAACAAAATTAAAGATCTGATCGGTTGCTATGGGCAACATCACCGGGCTTGTTTTCTTCCTGTGTTTTACAAAGCATGATATATAGGCCCTTATAAATATGTACTCCCTGTTGTAAAGTATGTGCATATCACAATCTGTTTAAAATCAATCAGCCTGCCAGTTTTTACCTTTATATAGTCATGGACTACCTGGATAAGAAATACCATTGATAACCAATAAATTATATTCTTAAAACTGTTTCAAGTAATATTATTCGTTTCTAGAAGAGGTAACTTCTAAAATTATTGACTTTAGAGCCTTGAATTTTTGCCTTGACTGAACTGCCTGTTGTGTTGTATATTTACCAGTTGTAGGTACTCTGTGTCAAAACTATTTAGCGTCTATCTTAATATAAGTAATTCTAAAACAACTGGACTTGCTGAGTAATTATTGAAGACATTTCACTACTCATCCGAGCAGCTTCTTCAGTTCAACTGACTGGTATGGGAAGTTCTCAGCATAAAAACATAGAAACATAGTCATCCCATATGTAGCTGGAGTGTCAGAGAAACTCAGGAGGATTTTCAACAAACATCACGTCGCTGTGTTTTTCAAACCTAGCAACAGACTGAGACAAAAACTGGTACACCAAAAGGATCCAACACCAAAAGAGAAACAAAGCAATGTGGTATACAGAGTCCAGTGTAGCGGGGAGTGCACAGATCTATACATTGGGGAGACAAAACAACTGCTCACCAAATGGCTCAGCATAGGAGGGCGAACTCTACAGGGCAAGACTCAGCTGTCTTTCTACACCTAAAAGACAAGGGGCACTCATTTGAAGATAGCAATGTCCAAATCTTGGATAAAGAAGGTTTGAAAGAGGCGTGAAAGAATAGATTCATGTCAAGGTGGAGAAACCATCCCTGAATACAGGTGGGGGCCTTCGACACCACATGTCTGCTACATACAATGCCGTTCTCACATCGGTACTCAAGAGGTTATGAATACTTCACACATCCATTCATGCAACCCTCACAAGTAACACCTGTCTGGGAGTTGTATAACACATTGGTAATCCTATCACTGTAACTACGCAGAATCAAATTCAGATGTCACCTCTTTGAAGAGTTACAATGTGTCATTGTGATTGGATTAGTGGAAGAGTTTATATACCGAGAACTTCCCATGAGAAGTGAAACATCTTCAATAATTACTCAGCAAGTCCAGTTGTTTTAGAATTACTTATATTGGATATACCATGACCTGGATGAAAGAAAATCTTCATAGTCTTATTTAGCTTCTGTTAACCAATTCAGAATCACTCCCCCCCCCCCCCCCCCCCCCCATTAAATCTTGTTATACTGGAGCAAAGCCCCCTCTAGGTATGTGTATGATTTTAAGGGTGAAGGCAAAGTCATTCACTAGGCTGGGGAGTAAATGAGGACCAAAGTTCTGTTGTAATGCTGGGGACACCAACTCTTGGCAGTTCTATAGACCAACCCTGAATAGTACTTTGTTAAAGCTTTGACTGGCCATACTGCAAATCTTTGTAGTTTAGTGGCTAGGTAAAGACTGTAAAAAATTTATTTTTAGCTAAAAGGTATCACCAAACTTTACATTTTATAGCTAAATGCTGTAATTTTTCCCTGTACCAGGCAGAACTGAGCTTCATTGCAGGTGATCTCATAACTGTCTTTGGACCAATGGATGACGATGGCTTTTATTATGTAAGTTCAGGGCCATATTTCTATATATGTATCCTTAGCTATGTTCCTTAACTAGTGCTGCGTTTAAAAAAAAAAAAAAAAAATTCCCTCACCCCCCTGCCACAGATTTCCTATTGAAACGGAGCTGGGTTGGTGAGGGGTAGAGGGGCCAAGTAAGCACTAAAGTGACATCACGCGCACAACATGCTGACGTCACTTCCGCAACGGGGCAATCTTGGTGAGCGGAAGGGACGTCACGTGCACAGCGTGCTGACGTCACTTCGGCGACGTAGGGAGTGTATTTAGGTTCGATGCTGCCTAAATAAATTAGACCTAAATAAATTTATACATTTATTTAGCTGTCTAAATAAATTAGACCTAAATAAATTTATACATTTATTTAGCTGTCTAAATAAATTAGACCTAAATACAACCCTGTGTTAGTTACTAAATATTAAACTTTTTAATACCAGGCTTATATTGTGTTTTTTTCCTAAGGAATACAAATCCTAATTGTGCCTTAAAGGGGACCTGTCAACCAAAGAAATAATTCCTCATTTTTTTCTATTGTGTTTGTCAAGCAAAATTAACTTTGCTTACACTATATAGATTATTTAAATCTCATTTCCTTCAGTCTTGGCATTCACACTCACAGCAAGCAGGCAGGTGTTCTTAAGGCAAGCGTTTCGTTATCCAAAAATCTCATATATGCACCTGAATGGGGGACCTAATGCCCATGTGCATGAAATGGCTACACAATATAGGCTTGTCAATTTGGGTTTCTTTATATTGCAGAAGAGATCCCTATAAATAAAGATCTGCACTCTACATCAGTACAGAATCACCAGGAATGCTGCTCAATTAGTTGCTCACTATCTAAATTCCTTTGGATGATGAGGGCTCTCACTTTAACTTAAAATTTCACCTTACTGCATTGTGCATAGTTAGTGATTCAGTAAAATCTCAAAACCTTTCTAGGGGTAAACTTTATTTTAAAAAATGCCTATGCTATATGTTAAAAAATCCGAGTTGTTTTTTGTCAAATGTTGCACAATGAAACTAAATAAATTTTTAATAAAAATGTAGTGTTCTCGTTATCAAAAGGAATTTATTCATGGATAACCTTGCTTATAATATATGTGTATTATATACATATATTTACATATATTTTGATTGTTGTATCGACATATATATTAACTGACTTTTTTTTCATATTTTTTTCCTGCCCAAAGGGGGAGCTCAATGGGCAAAGAGGACTTGTACCTTCCAATTTCTTGGAAAGTGCCCAGCCGCAAGTAGCTGAATCAGATGCGCATGTGGCTCCTCATGAAAGAGATGATACTGAGGTGAGATCCTTTTCCATTTTTTTCACTATTTCTCACATTTGAGAACATTTCTCACGGTTTCTGTTCTCTGGTATTGTCATGAGCATTAAGCATGAGCTTTCCATTGACTTTATTGCTCAAGAATGCTACAGAACTCTTGAGTATTCTTAAAGAACCAGTAACATCAAATTAAAAAAAAAATCATTGGTATACATTGAAAAAAAACACCAAGAAAATTAAACTTTAAAATTCCAAAACCTTTATTAA
This sequence comes from Xenopus borealis, assembly GCA_024363595.1. NCBI lineage: Eukaryota > Metazoa > Chordata > Amphibia > Anura > Pipidae > Xenopus > Xenopus borealis. The sequence goes on from CM044433.1 coordinate 38,952,508, forward strand.
GAAATAACTTACTGAAACTGCGCTTCCGCTCCTCTTCACAGAAGGCTTCAGGGTGACGATCCATCGTGCAGCACTCAATTTCTTCTACCTAGCTATCTGCTATAAGGAAGACAGGGAGGATAAATTGAGCACCGCACGATGGATCGCCCAATCACCTTTTCTGAACAGGAGCGCAAACAGAGTTTTTGTTAGTTATTTCTTTATAAAGACTTTGTGATTTTAAAGTTTCATTTGTCTTGGTGTTTTTTTTTTCAATGTATATACTAACAATTTAAAAAAAATAATTTTTTTATGTGACTGGTCCTTTAAGAATACTCAAGAGTTCTGTAGCATTCTTGAGCAATAAAGTCAATCAAGTACTTTAAGTTAGAGGAGTGCCAGAAAGATTTCCAGTTACACACAGGCATGATGTGCCTATTGGTCTGAATAGATTGTTTCGGTAAGAAAATGCCCGTGAGAAGACACAAGAACAATTTAATAAATATTTAAAAATCTGTAAAATATTTTCCCTTGGGACTGCACTACATTTATATCTTAAGCTTTAATAAGCCTGTCCTGTAATGTTAAAAAAACTAAATCTAAACCTTTGAAAACAAGTCACTTGTATATTCTGACCGTAGTTCGGTAGATTTTGAGAAATCACCTAATAATAACAAATTTTACATTTAACATATATTAAAGAGGTGAATTCATATTACACACACTAAGATCTCCCATGCAATAGGTTTGGGAGAAGGGTATTCACTCTGTGCCACATGTGAATCCCTGAGTAACTTACATAGTACAGATATGGGATCCGTTATCCGTAACCCCATTATTTTTTTTTTCTGTGATAATAAAACCATAGATTTGACTTGCTCCAAACTAAGATATAATTAATCCTTATTGGAAGCAAAACCAGCCTATTGACTTTATTTCATGTTTACATGATTTTCTAGTAGACTTAAAGAGATACTGACATCTGAAATTAAACTCTTTTTAACATTTATTATAATATTGGCTTTGAAAGCTACTTCTAACTTTGCTATAAAGTATTTACATGATGTTTTTGCTTTACGTGTCTTGATCCCCCATGTTCCTGTATGAGGGGGCTGCCATATTTGTGCAGCAGGAGTCCGTTAGCATTAGAAACTGTAACTAACAGGCTGAGATGGGACAGTCAGGTTGGCAAAGTCAGAGAGTCAGGCTTAGGAACTTCAACTAACAATTATATACAAAAACAAACCTCTCTGCAAAAAATTATCAACATTTAATGTACATTCATATGTTAAAATAAATTTTTTAGTGTCGGTATCAATTTAAGGTACGAAGATCCAAATTATGGAACAATCCGTTATCTGGAAAAAAATCCAGGTCCCGAGCATTCTGGATAAAAGGTCCCATACCTGTATTGTTCATGCATTCAATATAATGCATTGCAGGTTACTTCATACAGCTCAGCAATAGGTTGAATTTGAATTGTATTCATCATATCTATTTATTGAATGTCATGTAATGTAATGCAATTCCTTTCATTAGTTGTAGTTACCCACTTATCTTTTTTGCAGAATAGTTGAAGTAGTCAAGCACCATATTGTTTTTGACATAATATATAAATATATTCTGTTTATCTATGCCTGTGTTTCTTTGCTCTGTGGATCAGCAGAGGTTGAGAAGAAGAATCAAGTGATTTTTTTATAAAGAGAAAGGGAGAGCCAGCCATGTACAGTAAGTGAGATCTTATACCCCAGCACGGATTAGCCTAGGAATAGAATAGAACCACTCCCTCCCTTTCACTTGTGTCAAGCCCAAATAGAACTCTTTGCTTAATTGTTTCACCTAATGAATGTGTGTGTTTTAAGACTAGAGTGTAGGGAAGTTTTTTTTTATTTTTTAAAGGAAATCTATATCTTGTTTAAAATGTCGTAATGGGGAAGTTCACCTTTCAATTACCGTTTAGTATGATGTAGAGAGCAATTTTCTGAGACACTTTACAATTGGTTTTCATTTATTATTATTTATGGTTTTGAGTTATTTGGCTTTTTATTCAGCTTCTCTCCAGTGTGCAATTTCAAGCAATCCAATTGCTAGGGTCTAAACTACCCTAGCAACCATGCATTGATATGAATAAGTGGCTGGAATATGAATAGGAGAGGGCCTGAATAAAAAGATAAGCAATAAAAAGTAGCAATAACAATACATGTGTTGCCTTACAGACCATTTGTTTTTAAAAGGGGGTCAGTGACCCCCATTTTAAAGCTGGAAAGAGTCAGAAGAAGACGGCAAATGATTCAAAAACTATTTAAAAAAAAAAAGACCAATTGAAAAGTTGCTTAGAATTAGCCATTCTATAACTTAAGTTAACTTAATGGGAAACATCCCTCTAATTTGAAATAACCACAGCCTCCACGACCTCCGCAGCAGAGATGTGGCTGCCCTATGTCACTATGGAAGATAGCACCCCCTAGCTTTTGGAAAACATGCAGTGGAAATATATTTCACAATTTTTTCTTTCCTAAAAGATAATCTCCCATTCTTGCCCCTCCCTTAATAATCAACTTTACAGCATAAACATGAATAAAAAAAAAAACTATTAAAACAATTTTAAAAAAAGTGTAACAATTCACACCATTTTCTTTTGGCACCCTTAAGCCTTCGGCCATAGGTACTCGCCTCTTTGTTTTACATTGTAAATATGTCTATTTTCAATACAGGTATCTGTTATCCGGAAACCTGTTATACAGAAACCTCTGAATTACAGAAAGGCCTTAGACTCCATTATAATCGAATAATCCAGATTTATTTCTCTGTAATAATAAAACACCTTGGTTGATCCAAACCCAGGTACATTTGTTTGAAAAAGTGACTTTGGGGGATATGGTTGTTTCTCCTTTTAGTAATTCTGTTTATTTTACTAAAGAAGCAATTGTCTTGCAGTACTTCATGCAGATTTGTAAATTATACTGGAATGTCCCATTTTGACGTCACAGAATTCTACAGGATGATTCCTTTCCCTGTCAGTCTTGTATCTGAGCCCAGTTTTGAGACCTGTTGGCTCGTATTTTTCTTTCTGGCCCTCTGTCAGTCGTGTGCCAGAATACTACTGCACTTACATATTTTCAATGTGGTCAGCTCTACTTTTGGTCTCTGGTAAATATAAAGGTCCAAGCAAAAAGATCACACTATCCTGATTTCTACTCAGCCTCTTTTTGGGTTATGAGATTTGCATGTGTCACTCTGTAAGTTCAAGTTACTCCTCTGTTTAAGTCATAATACAAATGGTAGCAAGAAGACTATAGAATGCATGAACTACACATGTTGTGTCCTAGAAAACTCATAACTGTACAGCTCCCTTAACTCGGCACCTGCTCGCCATGCAAGTCACATTTGATTTAATATAGAGAATTCTATATCTTTTAACTCATGCTACTGAATGTATCATGCAATTGAATGTACATTTATCAAGAGTACCTAAAAGTAAGACAGGGTATTGCTATAAAGGGGCTGTGGTTAAATTAAAATCAAGCTCAGTATGTTTTTTTCTCACCTTTTCTTGTAGTTCTCCTACTAAAGACTGACTAATATTGCTTTTTCACTTCCATCCTAACCCTGTAGCAGTGTTCTGCTTTGTATGCTGTGTTGTTTATAAATTATCGCATGTATGTAAAAATAACAATGCTGACACAAGGTCAGATTCAGGGAGATTAGTTGACCGGCGACAGATCTTCTCTTCTTCGGGGCAACTTATCTCCCCGAACTGCATTCCTGCCAGCTAGAATGTAAATCGCCAGCAGGATGGCGCTCAGGGTGCTTAATTTTCCAAACTAGCCCAAAGTTTCCTCATGAGGCAACTTCAGGTGACTTCAAAAAACGAAGAGCAGTGGGGGGTATTTAGTTGCCTCAAATAAGAGGAGATTTGTTGCTGTGCGACTAATCTCCCAGAATCTGACCGTGTGTCTCTGCCCTAACAAGTCAGCAATTTATTTGTGCCACAACAGTTATTGACATAGTTATCTTCTGTTCTAGATTTACAGATGAACCAAAACTTCCTACTACTACTTCATGTAGCTTATCGCCCCTCTTCACTGGGATTCCTATTTCTGCTCTGACCCACATTAACAGGAGTAATAAATAACTAAACAGCCAGGAAAAGTGCAGACTTTTTTCATAATGTTTGTTACTACAGATAAAATCTGAATTGATAGTTATATCCAGGTATTTAGACAAGTCGAGGAAACACGTGTGCAGGAGGGCTACACTTGAGTGGGTAAAACTCACAGCTATTAAAGAGAGGCAGGGTCGGACTGGCCTGGTGTGACACCGGGAAAAAACTCAGTGGGCCCCGGGCCTCATGGGGCCCCCCTGCCAGGCCAGACTCCCTCTCCCAACCCTAAAAAAACCCAACGTGCTGCGCCGTGCAGTTGCGTGAGCCATGTGCTCCATGCGTGCATGTGAACAGTGCCACTCTGTGCATGCGCATTTGAGATGTCTCGGTAGGGGGGCCCTGGACAGTAGTCCCGGTGGGCCCTGGCCCCCCCGGTCCGACCCTGAAGAGAGGCATTATATCATTTATAACAGGATAAAACATTCTTTACTTTGTTTACTTTTGTTCATTATTGACCATTTATATTAATCATTTTATAATAGGCTAGTGAAATCTTTATTTGCTGTTTTAAAGGTGACCCGTCCAAAAAACCTTATGTGAAATTGCTGTTCTAAACAATTTTGCTATTTACACAAAGTTTGTCTCCTTTCTAAGTGATTGTCCTTTTTAGGCAAATGGTATGGTTAAATGACTGGTGTGGGCAGAATTGTCTCGTGATACTCTGCACACTCTCTCCCTCTCTTATTTTGAATGAGGTTTTAGAAAGGGTTTAGATACCCTTTAACTGCAAGTATATAAAACCCCGTAGACCTGTCGTTAATCGGATAATGGTGAGAATGTTATGGGGGCAACAGAGGAGGAGAGAGAAGGCTGCATGTGACATGTGGCCAATGAGGTTTTCTAGGAGTTCTAGGCACAGCCCACCCAAGTATTTACATAATGAAGTAGTAATGTGCTGAAGATTTAATACTAGATACACCACAATAACCTTGCATTTGGAGAATGATTTCTGGTAGGGGTATGTGTTTTCCTTAAAGAGGTACTCCACAAGAACATTACTTAAAGGAAAACTATATCCCCTGAACAGTGTAGGTCTCTATAAAAAGATATTGCATAAAACAACTCGTATGTAAAACCCTGCTTCATGTAAATAAACCATTTTCATAATAATATACTGTACTTTTTTAGTAGCACGTGCCAACAGACAGAGTTGTGTCTTTTGCTTCCACACTTCCTTCTGTTACAGTTAGAGTTGAAATATTTCTGGTCAGGTGATCTCTGAGGCAGCATACAGACCATTACAAAATGGTGGTTCAAGGCAAGAGATGTAAAAGTGCAATATTTACTTGAATACATATACCAGTTTGGTAAGATTATTTAATATGTTACTTAATCTGTTGCTCAAGTATTCCTTTTTGGGGTATAGTTTTCCTTTAGGCTTTTTTGAGAAGTAAACCTAGTTTCAAGCAACTTTGCAATATACATGAAATCAAATCTTCAAAATGGAACAGTTCCTTAAGCCTAGCCCCCTGCTCTCCTACTGATCTGTCTGACAACTTTACTGAGCTGGCTGACTACTGTTACTCTGTATTAACAGACCGCTATCCTTAGCCTGCATCCTCCAAACCCCACAACGCCCTGCACATGTGATTTTAATAAGGAAAGAAACATCACAGTGCAATGCATTGTGGGTTATTTAGTTCCTGCATGCTGTCTGTAAGCTGTGGAGAAGTTGATACAATTTGTATCATCAGCGTTTTAGTCCCTCCTTCCCTGCCATGATTTCAAATGATGCAGAAAGAGAACTGTTAAAACATCTGAATTTCAGTATAGAAAATGCCATTTATTCATACTTTTTGAAGAAACCAGTAACTGTGATGGGCATATTAGGGGTTTCTGTGTTATGTGGGCCTCTTTATCAAATTTTGATTTGGAAGCTGGAGTTCCCTTTTAATCATTGCCACTATGAGTGTCTGAAGCCTATACGCCAATCATTCTAATTTTTTTACTGATTGTTTTTGTCCCAGTTAAGGGTTGAAACTCCTGTTGATGATTCAGCTTCCCCTACTGAAGATCCTGTTGTTTGTGGACAAGCAGCTAATTACAAGCAAATGCCCGAGAGACAACACTCGTATCAAGGCATTACATCCAACAAAAAGAAGAAAAGTTTATTCTCCAAAGGACGAAAACTCTTTAAAAAGCTAGGATCTTCTGGCAAGAGCTTGTAGATATCCCATCGACATCTATCCATCCAGCAATAACCCCACTTCTGTAGGAAGCCGCTAAAAGTTTTTTTTTTTCTCATCGCAGTCCCTCTGCTGGCATCGATAGGTATTGTCACTTGTAAATAGTATTATTTATTGTTTTACAGTTAAAGGTTTCTTGGTGTCTGTGACAGCAAGAGTTAATAAGGAATGTAAAGTATATGGTGGTGTGTGGATATAGAGTGACGACTGATAAAAAGAGGATTCCAAGCACTAAAGAATTATACGATATACCACAGGGATTTTAAAGCCTGCTTCATGGCGGGGCACTTGTGCACTAGGTTATATGACTGCCTTTTACAACAACACGGAATGTTTGCACTATATCTTCCCCCTCACTGGACTCCCAGCTTGAGTGTTAAGCAGTTCAGCACTAAGTCAAAACGTTTTTAAAAAAAAAAGAGGGGAGAGAAAAAGGCCAAAAGTAGCAACCTTGGCAAAAGTATGATAATAGCGCTTATCCCTTCTTAGGAATAATAACAGCAGCTTTTTTTTTTTTTAATGTTGAGTGCATGTTGGTAAAAAGTTCATTTGCCTTATTTTTATCTTCTTAAATATTTTAATTGTTTACAATGTTGTAACTGCTATGGGGAAAAGAAACATGGCATTGGAGCAATGGTGGAAGGGAAGTCGGGATTCTATTGCTTGGTCGCTGTTGCTGACGGTTCCACATCAGAGCCATTATAATGTATACATGTAACCAGCATTTTGTACCATGTGGCCAGCATTCCATGCTTTCTGTGTTCATACTATTTATTTTGCATGTTTCATAAAAAAATAACTGAACTTGTTAGAAAGTGTTTGGAAACGCAAAGTGACGCCCGTTGGTGTTGCAACATGCCCATTGTTTACAATTCAAATACATTTTATTATAATAAAGTATATTTTCACAGTTCTGATAGTGTCTGACTTTTCAGTACAGTGAACTTTAGATCCTGACTCGGGGAAGCACATTTATCAATTTTTTTTTGAATTTTGAATGTTTCTTTTTGTTTTTTTTAATTCCCATGAATTAGATTTTTACTCTAAATTTGAATATTTGATTAATTATTATAAAAAAACAATATCTTTAAATTCATACGACTTAACTCAAGTTTTTTCTCTGGAAAAAGGTTGAATGTCAGGAAGGCTGCAGACATCTCCAAATTGCTCACTGGGCCTCTCCCATTGACTTATACAGCAGTTCGGCACGTTTTAGATGGGGAATAGTCGAATTTGAATTCTTAAAGAGGGCCATGATGATAAATCTCGAAAATTGAATTTGAATCGAGTTTGGATAATTCCCTAGTTGAATTTGACAGTTTTGACCATAGAAAAAATAAAACATTTTCAATTTGACCCAACTGCCCCTTAGTTCCTAACTTTGTGTGATCAGGCTTCATGTGTTTGTTAGGGATGCAACTAATCCAGGATTTGTTTTCCGCCGAATCCTTCTGCCTGGCAGAATCAGCCTTTCCGTTTTTTTGGGGCTACTTTTCCTTTAAAGGAGAATTCAACCTCTCCAGTGCTAAACCCCTCCCCCCGGGGGGGAAAGGTAGGCCGGGAGGGAGGGGGCCTACGGGGGGAGGGGTTTAGCGCCAGAGGGGTTTAATTCCCCTTTAAACATTTTCAGTGGTATTAACTTTAGTTTGCAGTATTTTCCTGGCTGTTTATAGTTTTTGCACTGCGTGTTCTGACTTTTGAAACAATGTAGCAGCTGAATAGTAGACCTACGTCTGCTTCATTGTCACCACCTGAGAACAGAAAGGCATAAATAATCCATGCTTTTGATTACAGTTACGTGTACAAATACAATTACAAATGACAGTGAAATTTGGTTTTGGTATTAAAATCAAAGGTAAGTGATTTTTTTTTTTACGATTGTCTTGAGACAAAACTTTACCGTTCAAATTCGATATATGTAGATTAGAAATTATTGAACATTTCGCATTTTTGCCACAGATTTTTGAATCTCGGAAATATGTTTCTTGCATTGTAATAATTTTGCCCGGCTGTGTTGACACACATTTTGCAAACAAAGGCCATTTATCATGTCAGGGAAATATGTGTCACTTGTTTATGTTCCGTCATATTTAAAATGTGACCCGCCAGCCATGGGCTCAAGCTCCGCTTTATGACTTCAGTGAGGCACTTGCTTCAGCCTCAGCAGATCTTAGCCATGCTTCAATCAACGAACACCTCCCATATAGGATTGTTTAATAAACTGGCCAGTAAGGGATTAAATTCTCATGGGTGGATTTTCAATAAGCCACACCTCCCAACTGTCAGAGAGGGACAGTCCCTCTTTTGACAGCTCAACCTGCAGTCCCTCATTTGTACTGGAAAGTCCCTTTTTTCTCTGAACAGCCAGAAAAAGAAACGTTTCTAACTGGTGTAGATGTATGGTAGCTAGTTGTAGTTCAATACATAATAATCACTGTATAATAGTATAATTTCACAGTTACAACAGGAGGTGCTGATATCCCTATCATATTACATGGTGCAGCCATTGATCCCTATCATTACTGGTACAGGTATGGGATCCATTATGCAGAAACCCTTTATCCAGAATGCTCTGAATAACGGAAAGGCTGTCTCCCATAAACTCCATTTTATTTAAATAATTCAAATTTTTAAATGATTTTCTTTTTCTCTGTAATAATATAACAGTAGCTTGTACTTGATGTAATATATATATATATAATATATATAATATATATATATATATATAATTAATCCTTATTGCAGGCAAAGCCAGCCTATTGGATTTATTTATTTTCTAGTAGACTTAGGGGCAGATTTACTAAGCTCGGGTGAAGGATTCAAATGCAAAAAATTTGATTTACGAAAAAAAAAATTGGGGCTAATTCGACCATCGAATTTGCAAAATTTGATCAAATTGAATGAATCATTCGATCAAATTGAATAATTCTAATAAATAGTACGATTCGAATAAGAAAATCGTTCGAACCTTCAACCATTCGATGGTCAAATTACTTGCCCTTTAAAATTTTGTTTGATTGCCTACTTCGCCAGATTAATCCTACCGAGTTTCTTTGTTTTTCGTGATCAAATAGAACGTACATTTTTTTTGTGAAAACGGATGATCACTATTCGATTGTTCGATACCTCGAATAGTGGTAAAATCCTACGAATTCGATAGACAAATTTTTAGGATTTTACTTCGGGTTTTTAACCCTCGAAATTCGACCCTTGATAAATTTGCCCCTTAATGTATGAAGATCCAAATTATGGAAAGATCTGTTATCCTGAAAACCCCAGGTCCCAAGAATTCTGGAAAATAGGTCCCATATCTTTACTGGTAAATTGCAACCTAGCACATTACACAGGTATTTACATCTGAGGAATCTTAGCAGTGAGCACAATGGCTAATGTTATATTATCCTCAACACATAAATACTGCAACTGCAAAAGCCGTATTCCAGGAACATTATAGAGTCAGAGCAATAGCATCTTCAGATCACAGTGAGGACAAATAATTACCTCTTGATCACGTTATCCAGTAAAAGAAACTGGTCAGTGGTATCTCCAGCACATTTACAGTTACAAACATTGGGCATTGCACCTCAAATATATCATAAAGAGAGAGATTCCTGCACCCTCAACCATATTTTAAAGGGGAAATGAAAATGTAATATAAGCTTTATCATATTGAAATAAGAAACTTTGCACAGGTATGGGATTCATCATCTGGAAAATGCTCAGAATTACAGAAATATCTCCCATAAACTCAATTCAATAATCAAAATTATTTTTAAAACAATTTCCTTTTTCTCTCTAATAATAAAACCGTACCTTGTACTTGAGCCCAACTAAAATATAATTAATCCGTATAGGAAGCAAAATCAGTCTATTGGATTTATTTAATATTTACATGACTTTCCAGTAGATTTAAGGTATGAAGATCCAAATTATGGAAACATCCATTATCCGGAAAACCTCAGGTCCTGAACATTCTGGATAACAGGTCCCATACCGGTAAATGAGATTGATTAAAAGTCCTGCTTCTACTTCCAGATCCAGCATACCTTGAATGCCCAATTTCCAAGTTTACCAACATTGGGAACACCAGCCCTGGAGACTCTGCTTAAGGCACCTGAGAAGAACAAACAATTGTCCAAGGTATATAACCTGCTAAACTCTCAAAGATAGAACCCGTATGCAAAGTGCTATGATATATGGAGGGAAGATATTCCTACTTTGGATCTGGATGATTGGGATGATATAACAGAATCTACACACCAGTAAGATTGCATAATATGGGTTTGTCCACAGGTAATTTGTGTTTTAAATGTGGATTAGATGCAGGCAGTGGCGTAACTACCAGGGAAGCAGGGGGTGCAATTGCACCAGGGCCCACTCCCTCTTGGGGCCCGCCAGAGAGGCTGGGAGAACTCCAATGTGCAATTCATAGGGGAGAGCCCGATAGGGGGGCCCAGGTGGCAATCCTGCACCAGGGCCCACCAGCCAGTAGTTACGCCACTGGATGCAGGTACTTTTATGCATGTTTTTTTGGTCCTGTACAGTGATTGTTGCCTTTTGGGAGAATGTGGCTATATATCTGCAAACTTACTTGGTCAAATCCCCGGAAATTTTCCTGTTGGGACATATACACCGAATCAACAAATGACATAGAATCAGCGCACATCCTGTTTCAAAACATATAGGGTGCTCATCC
>CM044433.1:38969918-38990828 GCA_024363595.1 Xenopus borealis
ATATATATATATACACAATAATTTTGGGGAAACAAAAGACTATACTTGATGTATAGGCGTGGTTTTTCCAACTCAGATTGAGCTTTACAAGGAATTGTTTTATACCGAAATAAGACTGTCAGAAAGAATTTATCCTCCCTTACAAGTCTCTTATGTTGCCTCCCCATGACCTGGAAGTCACAGGTTCTGCTGTCTCTGCTTCTAAATAGGAAGAACATAAACACTATGGACTCAACCACTTGACCACTTCTCTCTCTGTTCTGCCGTTTCATTTACCCCAATCTGTTCCCCTCTGGCTTCTTATATATATTCAGTTCTCTCTTATTTCTTCTTCTCATCCAATCTCTTTCACTTCTTCCCCTTTTTTGAACAGTTGACATGGTGTAATAAGCATGGAGATATCATGGGTAGACCTTGCCCAATTCTACAGCAGAGGTTCTGAAACTGTTGGGCTGGCTCCTCTGGGTTTTCTCAGACAGTGTGGATGACATGATGGGAATAGCTTGAACTATAGATCAGTGACTTTTACAAGAATCTTATATCCATTTAACTATCTATACATATGATATATGCTTAGTGGCCCTGAGCCAATGCTGGACCACAGTATGTGTTGGGGAGTTGGGCAGAAATCTGAGCTCAAAATATCTGCATCCTCTTATTTATAGGAAAGTCTAGAAAAATTCTAAAGGCAGAAACATACCTATATATATTACACAAATCCAGTGTCGGACAGGCTTAGTTGGGGCCTGCCTCTCTTCCTCTGCCAATACCCACCAATCAGTACTGCTGCTGCCATGGGCCTTTTTCACAAAACAAAGATTTTTATTAATTCCTGAAATAAATTACAGTCATTTAGATGCAAGCTTGTGACTGTGAGAAGAGGAGCATAAATGTGAGTATGCCAAACAAATTCAAATAATTATCATAAATCAAAATCCATTTTACATGTGTTCTCCGATTTACTTATGTACAGTCATGTGAAAAAGTTTGGGAACCCCTCTTATTTCTTTGGATTTTTGTATATCATTGGCTGATCTTTCAACTTCCTTAGCAACTTCCTTTTAATATATATATAACATGCCTTATGGAAACAGTAATATTTCAGTAGTGACATAAAGTTTAACAAGAGTTTAAAGGAAAATATGCGATATGCATCATAACAAAATTAGACGATTAAACTGCAAACTTTAATTTGGGCCCTCTGAAAAAAAGGTTAGAAGAGTTGTTCACCTTCCAACACTTTGGTTCAGTAGGTTTCAAATAGTTCACCAGAAATACTTTTTTTTCATGTGGGTAGGTACTTCAGTAGATCCATGTACTTCTCTGTGGATATGAACAAATAGTCTGCACTCCATTGCTATACACCTATAAACAACTGAACATGTTCAGTAAAATGCAAACTTGCATTATTGGATTCATTATCAACATTTACTGTTGCAGAACACAATGAAGTATTGGCCTCTAAATTGTCATGTTGTCTTCAGTTCACAAAGACCACACACACTAATGGAAATGTATTGATAGCCAGACCTTAGATTTCAGTCATATATATTTGATTTTTTTTGGCATTCTAAATGCCATACAACAATTTTGCTCTAAAAAATGCAGAAATGGGTACTTGCCATGTATGGTGCATACTACCTAGTGAAATTGGAAAATGTGATAATTGGAAAAAGGAAAGCTGTCCATACTGGAAATTCTTGGTCAAAAGTCTAGTGGAAGCACATTGGTGGAACTATCATGCTATGCAGCCTCTAGACAGGCAGTAATCACTAGGGGAAGCATAAATACCTGATTGTCCTCAGGATCAGTGGGTTATCATTTCTTAAAATGATGCAATAAAAATTAAGCGCATGTAGCACAGAATACTAATCAACAATGGAAAGCCTGAAGCAGAATAAATGTGAAATGCACTGCCAAAATCTTGATCCAAGTGAAAAGCTGTGATGCGTCCTTACTTTGAATGAAACATAAAAAGTGTAAGCATGTAGCTATTGCTACACTTCTCTGTATCGAATGTTAAAGCATAATTAGGACCTGATATTTGGGCCAAATTAAAGCACAATGCAGATTATTATTCTGTTCTTAACCTTTGCAAATTATGCAACGATTGGAATCATTTTAATAGACGAAGAAGCATTTCCCTACAGTTGGTCATTGGTGCCAGTGTTCCTTCCCCTTTCAGCTATGTTGCAAGTGTGGTTGTATCTTTCCTAAAACTCTTGATCTTATCCCCTGACTCCTTTTTCTTTTGTCTCTTCCTCTTCTGGGGTTAAGCTGTGCAATTGTTCCTTAACCGTCATTCCAAATGGGTTTGTTTGCACTCCTGACGTCCCCTTTCTCTACAGTTAGAGGCATGTTCTACCTTAGTTTTTAGCAATTTCTCGGTGACATGTATGTGCAAGGTAATTTACTGTTGCACAATTACGATTCAACGTTTTGCAAACTGTACTGTGGTTTTCAGTTGCTGATCTTCCATTCAACTTGTATTCAAGTTATTATACAATTAGCCAATAATTAGTGTTTTATTGATTTTCAGTGTTGTTTACAGAAAAATGAAAAGAAAATTGCAATAAAGTGCAACATATAAACATCTGCTTGTGTTTCATTGGTATATAACTCTATGTATCTGGCTTCTTAATGCTTCTGTCGAGAGGCAATGTATCTTTCATATTCCTGTAAATCTTATGCATTGGCGTTAATTCTGAGTTGTACGAATGGTATTCGAGCAGGACTTAGTCACAGAAGCCTATGGGGAGCTTCCCATAGGCTTCTATTACAATTCGGTAGGTTCAATCTGGCGAAGTAGGCAGTCGAATAATTGTAAAATTTTGAATCCTTCGACCATCGAATTATCGAATATCCGATATTCGATGTTTGAAGAGGCCAAATTGAATATAAGATTTCACAAAAAATTTGTACGATCGGTATTCGATCGAATTCGATCGAACTTAGATCATTTCACAGGAATTTTCATAAATTTGACCCTAAGTGTGATGTGAGTGTGAGAACATTGTTTCAAAATAGGTTAGAGTTTTTTAACCTCAGCTTCTACATAATCAACAAAAAAATGCAAGCATGGGATGTCATGCTCCTCTTTACATTGTTGAAAAGATATTGTAGTCTGATCTGGGTGGAAGGCTGTTATGGTGAGCATGTTTGTGTCTATAGAGTGTTTAAAGTCTTCCGGATTACAGCCTGGTGTAAACCCCTTATTGTAGAAAATGGTTCTGTATCTGGTGTTGTGTGTACTTAGTTCATCTTAATAGCTATTGAGTCCCACAGGCAGGGCCGCCATCAGGGATGGACAGGGGGGAGCTGAAGGGGGGCCCAGCAGTGCTGCAGTTTTCGAAGAGCAAGGCCCCCCTTACCAGCGGTAAAGCCGTGACGCCTCATTCCGATGTCTTGCTGCTGAATGCGGAAGTGCCGAATTGACGCAAAGTCCTGAAGCGGTGGAAAGGCCCGAAGTCATGAAGGAACCGACACTGAAGTCCTGAAGCAGTGAAAAGAAACAGTCACAAAAGAAGGCGACACTGAATTCCTGAAAAAGATCCAATTTCACGAAAGGAGCTATAATGGAAGTCCTGAAGCCACGAATTCAATTCTACTGACACCAATGTGGGTTTTTTTTTTTAATCCCCTGGCCACCAATGTTTTATTTTAATACTCTATAGGTCCCTGTCACCAATTTTTAAGAAAAATATTTTTGCGGGCCCCAATTGTTTTAAGTTGTAAGGGGGGCCCTGTCGCCAAGGTTTTTAAAAAAATATTTTTTGGTTCCCCAAGGTTTTAAAAAAAAAAAAACCTTGGGACTTGTAAGGGGGGCCCTGACCATCAATAGCTTTTTATAACTTTTGTGTTTGGGGGGGTTACTTTTTTAGCGCTGTTGTCTGTGTTCTTTTAACTGTGATGTGGAGTGGGTGGGATCAGGGGTGGGGCTTGGATGCCAGGGTGGGCGGGGCCCAGGGCCCCAAAAATGTTGTTGTACGGGACCCCGTGATTTCTAATGGCGGCCCTGCCCACAGGTCTAGGGCTTGTTTTGATGGGGACAAAAGGTTTCTGGGGGTGGCTCTAGATGTCTTTAGTATCCAGAACAGCTTAGATAGTTGTAAGGGGGCAGTGAAGTGATTCTCAATGTCTTTCCGTGGCTTGTTCGTTGAGGCATGTATGTGAATTATAGCCTCTAATCTGCTGGCCAGATAATATCTGTAAATATGTAGGACCCTCAACTCTCCCTGTGATTTGATCTTGGCCATAATTGTCACTTTAATTCTGGGTCTCTTTCCTTCCCAAGTGAAGTCTAAAATTGCCTATTGTAGCAAGCTTTTTTTCAGCAAAGTGTATTGGTAGTGTCCCAAATAGATAACAGTCTTGGCATTAGTGTCATCTTGACAGTTGCTATTCTGCCAAACCATGAGAGATAAGTGTGCCACGTGGATAAATCTTTTTTGAGTTTGTCAATGAGTTTTGGATTTTACATAGGGTATCATAAAATGGGGGGAGGTGAATTCCAAGATATGCTAAGGATTATTTTTCTCATCTATAGTCAAAGTTGAGTTGAAGTAGTTTCAATTCTAGCTTGAGCATTTTCAGTGGTAGTGCATGTGACTTTGTGGGGTTCATTTTGTACCCTGATATTCATTGGAACGGGTCTAAGGTCTGAAGTAAATTTGGTAATGTGGTTTAAGTGTGAGGAGGATATCATCAGCAGAGAGGTTTATTTTATGTTCCTTAGCTCTGACTCAAATGCCTCTGATGTCTGGATTTTGTTTAACAACGTGAGCTATGGGTTCTAACGATAGATCAAATATTAATGGTGACAATGGGCATGCCTGGCGTCTGTCTTATCTCAATACTTACCCATATTGAGCACCTGTGCTGAGGGTGCTTCGTATAGTTGTGTGCAGGGCCGCCATCAGAGGGGGGCACAGTTGGTACTCCTATACTGAGCCTGAAGGGGGGCCTGGCTGTGCTGCCACCTTGAGACAAAGTCCAGGAGTGGCGAAAAGACCCAAAGTCACGCAAACAGCCAAGATTGAAGTCCTGAAGCAGTGAAAAGACCCGACCACCAATTTTAAAAAAAACAAAACTTTTATGGGGGCCCTGGTGCCACCGATTAACTTATAAGCAGGGTCGGATTGGACATTGGGGGCCCACCGGGTTCCAAACCTCTAAGGGCCCCTGTGCACATGCGCCAACTCTGGGCCTGTATGCATACACGAATGGCGGCACAAATGCGCAAATGGCTAAGCACAGCGCATGCGCAAAAGCCGGCACAGCAGGCAAACTGTGGTGTTTTAACTGTGGTGTGGAGTGAGGGATCTGGGTTGGGGCTGGGGTGTGGGTGGGGTCAAGGGGGGCAATAAAATTTAGGGCCCTGTGATTTCTGATGGCAGCCCTGGTTGTCTGAGTCAAATAAGGAATGGTTGTGGTATTTTCACTTTTTCCAGAGCCTCGAACATGTAGTTCCAGTATAGCCTATCAAATGCTTTCTGCGCATCTAGGGACAGGAGGAGGAAGGAGACCCGTAATTTTGGTGCCAGACATATAAGATCAATCGCCTTTCAGATGCTATCCGCTGCCTAGTGCTCTGGTACAAATCCCACATGATCTTTGTAAATGATCTGAGGAAGTAATGAAGAGAGTTTATTGGCTAGTATTTTCACAAAAATCTTAAAGGAACAGTAACACCAAAAAATGTAAGTGTTTTAAAGTAAAGAAAATATCATGTAGTGTTGCCCTGCACTGTTAAAACTGATTTGTTTGCTTCAGAAACACTACTATAGTTCATATAAACAAGCTGCTAAGTAGCAATGGTGGAAATTGAAAAATGACTATGGCACAGGATAAGTAATGGATAACAGATAACATTACAGAGCTTATCTGCTATCTGCTGTGCAACTTGAGCTTTTTCTCCTTTGAATGGCTGCCTCCATGGCTACACAACAGTTTATTTATATAAACAATAGTAGTGCTTCTGAAGCAAACACCAGATTTTTACCAGTGCAGGGCAACACTGCATTCTATTTTTATTGCTTTAAAACAATTTCATTTTTTGATGTTACTGGTCCTTTAATGTCTGAGAAGGGCCTGTAGCTATCTCAGTTGTCGGGATCTTCCCCTGGTTTTAATAACTGTATATAATAGCTGTTTGCATGTGTTATATAGTTACATAGTTAAATTGGGTTGAAAAAAAGACAAAGTCCATCAAGTTCAACCCCTCCAAATTAAAACCCAGCATTCATATACACACCCCTCCACTCTTTCACACAAACTATATATGCCCATAGCTATACTAACTGTAGAGTTTAGTATCAAAATAGCCTTTGATATTATGTCTGTCCAAAAAATCATCCAAACCCCTCTTAAATGCATCAACAGAATCAGCCATCACAACATCACCCAGCAGTGCATTCCACAACCTCACTGTCCTGACTGTGAAGAACCACCTACGCTGCTTCAAATGAAAGTCCTTTTCTTCTAGTCTGAAGGGGTGGCCTCTGGTGCGGTGATCCTCTTTATGGGTAAAAAGGTCCCCCGATATTTGTCTATAATGTCCTCGAATATATTTGTAAAGTGTAATCATGTCCCCTCGCAAGTGCCTTTTTTTCAGAGAAAACAACCCCAACCTGGACAGTCTCCCCTCATAATTTAAGTCTTCCATCCCTCTAACCAGTTTAGTTGCACATCTCTGCAATCTCTCCAGCTCATTTACATCCCTCCTAAGGACTGGAGTCCAAAACTGCACTGCATACTCCAGATGAGGCCTTACTAGGGATCTATAAAGAGGCATAATTATGTTTTCCTTGAGTTTATGCCCTATTTTATACAAGACAGAATTTTATTTGCTTTAGTAGCTACAGAATGACACTACCCAGAATTAGACAACTTGTTATCTATAAAAACCCCAAGATCCTTCTCTCTTAAGGAAACTCCCAACACACTGCCATTTAGTGTATAACTTGCATTTATATTATTTTTGCCAAAGTGCATAACCTTGCATTTATCAACATTGAACCTCATTTTCCAGTTTGCTGCCCAGTTTCCCAACTTAGACAAATCACTCTGCAAAGTGGCAGCATCCTGCAAGGAACCTATAGTTCTGCACAATTTAGTATTATCTGCAAAAATAGAAACTGCACTTTCAATGCCCACATCCAGGTCATTAATAAACAAGTTGAAAAGCAAGGGACCCAGTATAGAGCCCTGTGGTACCCCACTAACAACACTGGTCCAATTAGAAAATGTTCCATTTACCACCTCTCTTTGAAGTCTATCTTTTAGCCAGTTCTCTATCCAGGTACAAATACTATGTTCCAGGCCAACATTCCTTAATTTAACCAGTAACCTTCTGTGTGGTACTGTATCAAATGCTTTATCAAAGTCTAAGTAAATCCCATCCACAGCCATCCCAGAATCGAGGTCCCTGCTTACCTTCTCATAAAAAGAAATTACTTTAGTCTGGCAAGACCTATTAAGCTCTAGGAGTGACTGGTAGAAGTCTTTTAGATGCTGTATTAAATGTTTTTTGTAGTATTTTGCTGTAAAGCCATCTGGGCCAGGGTATTTACTTGGCTTGGACTCTTTGATCACTGATTCCGCTTCCTCTATTTGTATTGGTGCATCTAGCATCTCATGGTTTTATTTATTTAGTTGTGGGGGGTCCAGTTAGTCAAAAAGTTTGATTCCCTTGCAAAATTACTCTCTGGGGCTTAATCTGCCGTGTATAATTTAGCATTGTAATTGAATGCACCTCTTTATGTTACAGGGTGCATCTAATACATTACATTTACACTGATAACTAGACATGTCCAGGGAAACTTAAAGTCAATTGAGTTGTTTTAATGCCCTTCACAGCCTATCAACCTGATAAAAGGAAATTTGGCAAGCATTGTTTGAACATAGACGTTTTTCCACTGAGAAAATATGATGTAAGTAAGTGAAGATTGAGGAAGACCTATGCACTCCATTGTGCTTCGCCTGGTCTGTGCTGACAAAGGCAAGTCTGGCTAAAGAGGTAACGTTCCATAAAATCCGCATTTAGTGAATTGTGAAGATAATATCTTTCTAATTTATGTAGAGAACGTATTAATTCCTTCCTGGGAATTAGTAGAATTTAATTATCAGCTTTAAAATATTTTTATGTAGTGTATTTAGAGAGTCTGGAATGTGTAACCTTCTTGCACATAAGAAGTAGTCCGGAAAGTGTCAATTTTGAAATAACTGCAGAGTTTTCTCCACGTCTAGCAACCATAGCAACCAATCTATAAAGAAGAGACTGTCGTGTAGGGCAAAAGGGATGTTTTAATAAATGGGCAAAATAGGCATTTGCTCAGGGTCCACAAAGAAAAATAACCCACAGCACAGTCACATCCCTGCAATATCACCAGCTCCTCATCTGACATCATCCGCCCCAACATCATCCACCCGCCACCTTCCCTGACTGCCAAACCACAAAAGGTGTCAATCCACTGGTACTTTATAGCAGTCCTGATGGCAAATAGTGTACATTGGCCTCACCAGAACAACAAGGGCACAGTTTGGGAAAAAGATTGTGTTTCATACATTTTCTTCCCACAGGCCCCGATCAGCTCCATTAGGCTGGACCTAAATGTGTGGCACAGCATGCTGGGTTTTGCTCATGTGTGGGGCCAGAAGTTTGCAACTCAGAGGGCCCCTGATGCACCAGTCTGACCCTGGGTAGGTGTAAGAACCCCAAAAACAGACCCTGTAGGTACGACCTATTTAATATATTCCCAAAAGTATAATGCATACAATGCACTTTGAGGCACACAAAGAATATACCATAAACACCTACAAATCCAATTGCCTAGCAACAAGCTCTGTTATAACAGTACACTGATCCACAGAGAACAGGAAAAAGAGCCCCTGAGACCTACATGGAGTGAGAACCACCTATACAATGTAAGCATGGTCCTGTGTATGGGGAAACTCAATTAACAAAGAGAGCACTGGTGCCAACCTCCTTATCCAGAAAGGATACACCAGATAAAAACCAGAGCAACCCTTGTTGGATAGCAGAATATAGCAACTTTATGAGATAGGTATCCCTGGTATCAATCAACTGACCCTAGGACTGGACTGACCTGATCATATGGACATTCCAGTAATTGCCAGAAGGTTGCCAACCCATTAGACTACAGCTATACTGGGTCAGATGAACTATCTCTACTTGAAAATTAGATACTGTAACATCTGTAGTGACTGAGCTTTATGAGGAAAGCCCCTACCTCATACCTCGAACAACGTACTGTGAAAAACCAGAAAAACAAAGGAAGACAAAAAGGGGGCGCCATACCTAGAAGTTACCTAGACAAGGATCCCTATGATTATATACCATAGACACACCATGCTCAGCCAGGGTAAAAATGACAAACCCACAGTACAAGACAACAATTCAGTGCTAGCAGATGTGGCTCACGCAGATCCTGTAGCGCTTAACCCCCTGTGTTCTTGTCTCAGTACAATACTAGTTATACAATTAGAGAAAGGAGGAAGTAGAAGCTTAAAACCATGTTGTGACTTCCTTTATTGGCCTTGCATCACCCTACATGTCTCAGACAAGCATTCCCTTTATCAAGTGTACCATATAAAAACCAAACCCCATCAGTATAGTCTAGAAAATAATCTGTCAGCTTTGGAACATCCAAATATCCTGTTGGGTGCTTGACCAAATTGCAACACAAATGACCTACCCGTATCTCTATATATCCACAAGATGAGAGTCCACTACTGCTGGTGGCTCAGGAGGCACTGACTTATAAGGGGAGGCAAGAGTTCACCTTGTCCAGATATTACTAACATCTGAAGTGTAAACCACTGGCTCCTCTGGTATGCAAGGACAACAAGCTCTGGATACTGAATATCCAGTAACCAGAAAATTGGACACAGAGACAAAACAGACCCAAATAAGTCTGCCTTGCAGAAACATGATCACAGAGCCACTACAATGTTCCATTTTTGCTAGCAATATATCCAAATGATTCCTACCCCAATTAGCACAATTCAGCCAGTACAAACCAAATTGTTCATAACCTGGCAAATCTAACCGTAAGGGGCAGATTTACTAAATTCACATATATTCACATGAGGGATTTGAATATTCTATCGAATTTTCAAAAAGATTCAAATTTCAAATATGCAAATTAGGCAAATTCAACCAAATTCGACCATCCAATATTTGAATTCGAATGATTCGAATATTCGAATTTCATTTTATTCGAATATTCGAATTTAATTTTATTCGAATATTCGAATTTCATTTTATTCGGATATTCGAATTTCATTTTATTCGAATATTCGAAAATTCGATGGTTGAATACTTCCCCTTTAAATTTAAATTCGATCACCTACTTCGCCAGATTAAACCTACCGAAATGAGGATCATTCCCTAAGATCGAATTGATCGCTAAAAATCGTTCGGATATTCGATTCGAATTCGATTTGAATATTCGATCGATTGATTGAATTTTCCCTATTCGAATAGCTAAAATCGAAAAAAAATTGCGCTAAAAAAATTCAAATTCCATTTCAAATTTTTTTAATTCCCCACTATTCCCCCACTATTCCCTGGTTGCATTTCTAATTTTTTTTTTTCATTTGAAATTCGACCCTTAGTAAATCTGCCCCTAAATGTAAGTGCTTATATGATTAGACTGCACAACAATCAATTGATACTTAAAACTATATATCAATAAATTGCTCCTAAATATCACATCAACTCATTCTTTTGAGTATTATTTTTGCATTGAGTGCCCATTCGACAATCATGCCTATATATATATATATATATATATATATATATATATATATATATATATCTTTTATTTAGAATGGAACTACAGTTAAGTGTCCTGAGTTCCCCTTTTGTTTTTCTGACATAGTTACATTATGTAATGTTTTATAACAAATTATTTAATGTCTGATCTCCCTTCTACAGTGATTGTTTTATTTATCCAGGGGCATGCTTTGCATATTACACATTTATAGCATCCTTTAATCCTATTGGATAGCCAGATGGATTTTGGTGCATTACTGCAGCGGTTTCAATATTTAAAAAAACTTTTTTTACGTGGTCTAATTATTTTTGCGATACGCACGGCACATATACCGTCACTCCACCTTTTTCAACCCAATTCAAGCACCACCTATAGGTCATGCTAATTGTTTTTTGCTGAGAGGTTTGTTTTTGGAAGTAATTGTTAGCTGAACTTCCTAAACCTGTATGGACACGGTCTCTATAAAACACAATACCATGTGCAAGTCCTCAACAGATAAAAAATTTGTATCATAACAATAAGCATTTTATTAGTAGTATGGGACAATACCCTGATATCTCAGGCAGAGCTGGGTACTCTCCCTATTTCTTTCTGTCTTTCTGTGAGAGAGTACCCAAAACTTCACATTGTGCCAATAGAAAGCATACGTACACATCATACATATTAAAGCATAACTACATATTTATACATAATATATATATATTTATGTACCACAAAATTATTTTGATCGTGTCATTTTTATGGCCACCCCCCCATAAATGCCACATCCATTTTACAAAATTTTCCAGTTTTATGGAAAGTTTGAGCACATTTCTGGGGGTTTTCGGTTCAGGTTTTATGTGTTATTACAGTTTTGATAATGAAGGTGAATTGTCCTTTAAACTGTAAGTCCCCAAGAGACCTGCTTATCTTATATAGTAATAATTGAATCTTTGCTTATCTTAAATTGTTACAAATGTATCTAAGTGCAGGTGCTGAGTGTTTTGGACTCTCTGGCGAAAGTTTCTTATTTGTATCTTATAATTGTCAATAAATTATTTGGCTTGCTACACACATAGCTTACAAATAAAGTCAAATTTGATGTTGTCCATTCTGTCCACTGGCTCTAATATTTTCTCAGTTTTTTCATATCAGCCACCTGGAAAATACCTGATATCAAAGCCAAGTTAACTTGGGGTTGTTAACAAGGAAGCCCCAAATTCAAAATCCCCCTTTTAATAGTTCCTATATTAACAAATCCCTTCATTTTTTTTCTTCTTTTCTAATATTTATTCATAATAAATAAAAAGATAAAACATTCATACAGTGTTAAATATGGGGGTATATTTCTATAAAGAAAAATAGCTGAGTTCACGTGTTCTGCCGTTGGGTGTGTATTAGGCAATAGCTCAAACTGAAAATGCAATAAACAAGATATTTCTTAATTCAGCTTTTTACAAGGAGAACTTGAGAAAACACTTGAGAACAATCTAAATGTATAATTGTATAATACTGACATCAGATACTGTCATGGGAAAAATTTTTTTTTTTAAATGCATCAGTTAATAGTGCTGCTCCAGTAGACTTCTGCATTGAAATCCATTTCTCAAAAGATTTTTTTATATTTCATTTTGAAATCTGACATGGGCCTAGACATATTGTCAATTTCCCAGCTGCCCCAAATCATGTGACTTGTGCTTTGATAAACTTCAGTCACTTTTTACTGCTGTACTGCAAGTTGGAGTGATATCACCCCCTCCCTTTCTCCCCCCAAGCAGCCTAACAACAGAACAATGGGAAGGTAACCAGATAACAGTTCCCTAACACAAGATAACAGCTCCTTGGTAGATCTAAGAACAGCACTCAATAGTAAAAACCCATGTCCCACTGTGACTCCTTCAATTACATTGAGAAGGAAAAACAACAGCCTGCCAGAAAGCAGTTCCCTCCTAAAGTGCTGGCACAAGTCACAAGACCAGGGGCAGCTGGGAAATTGACAAAATGTCTAGCCCCATGTCAGATTTCTAAATTAAATATTAAAAAATATGTTTGTTCTTTTGAGAAATGGATTTCAGAGCAGAATTCTGCTGGAGCAGCAGTATTAACTGATGCGTTTTGAAAAAAACATGTTTTCCCATGACAGTATCCCTTTATCTAAACTGCATCTGCAAAAAATCCTAATTTTAAGCAAGTGACATTTTTATTTGGTGAGGCTACAAGTAGAAGAATTTCTCATTCAGAAAATATAGCAGCTACTCTGTTTCCTTCATTATTCACCCCCTAATGATTTTTGCATAGTACAGGTATGGGACCTGTTATGCAAAATGCTTGGGACCTGGGCTTTTCTGGATAATGGATCTTTCCAAATATCTTTGTTTGGATCAAGCACAAGGACTGTTTTATTATTATAGAGAAAAAGGAAACAAAAATTTTTTTTTTTTAATTTGGATTATTTGGATAAAATGGAGTCTATGTTGCAAATTCGATAAAGCGCAAAACGTGTAACACTAGCGCTAATTTCACCAGCGTGATGTCAATTCGCAACTTCGCCGATTCACTAACACTGTCCCTGGTGAAAATTCGCTAGCAAAGTAGATAGACTTGCACAATTTCGCAAACTTACACCAGGTGAATTTGCTCACTGACGGAAGGACGGAACTACACTAATTCACTAAAATGAAAATTTTTGTGAACGTTACCTCTTACTCTAGACTTTACTTCGTCAGGTCAGACTTGGCGAAGTTCAATACAATAGATAGGAGTTTGAAAGAAGAAGAAAAAATTTTTTTCTAAGTCCCACAAAAAGCTGGCATCTTTTACTTTTTGTAGGGTGATAGTCGGAAAAAGAGCGAAAATTTTTTTTGGGTTACCCTCATTCCCCCCCCCTACATTTCCTAACATATGGCAACACAACTATACAGGGGGCACATGTAGGGCAATAGGACAACTTTATTTTATTTATTAAAGGTTTCCTGGGCTTGTGTAGTGGAATGTAGTGGCTGTAACATATGCTTCTATTATATGCTTAAGTTTGCACCGTATGCAAATTAGGCGTCGCTAGCGTAAATGCGCTTTGCCTTGCGAAGTAACGGTACGGCTACTTTGCTAACGTTCTCCGCCCTGAGTGCAAATTTGCATCTTAGTGAATTTGCATAACACTGGTGAAAATTTGCCTGGCGAAGTGCGGCGAACGTTGGTGGAGGCAACGCTAGCGCATTTTCTCGCTTTAGTGAATTTGCACCTCTGGGAGATGGCCTTTCTGTAATTCAGAGCTTTTTGAATAATGGGTTTCAGGGTAACAGATTCCATACCTGTATAAAGCCTGTATAAAGATTCTGTATACCTACAAATCCAGAATATCACTGAATGCACCACGCAGCTACAAAACAGAAACAATGGGCGCCATCTTTGATTATTCCATAATGTGAGTAAATACCATTGTTATTCATCAGTACCATATACAGATCCCATACAGATCAAAGGAAATCCATAAAAAGAAGTTCATTGAATGAATATCAGACATATTCTAAGTCGAGGACATGAACAGGAAATTTGAAACCGAATGTAAAAAAATATGGATTTTTAAATTTTATTTTAAAAATATATATATAACCTGTATGATAGCGTCATTGTTTCCCTCCAGAAATACATGGACAATAAAATATTCTTCCTTTTTTCTCTGGAACCTTGCTTAATACCACAAATAGTTAGGAAAGGAGTCTCAGTGGCAGGTCCCTCCCAGTGGGTGTCTCTATAATCACTTCCCTCTTCAGGCTTTTCTATATAATGGGGCCCTGCACTGAGCCTCTTAGAAGTGGCAAGGTGAGACATTTCTATACTTAATATCATTCCACTGATTGCATTGAATATAGTTGCTAGTATAATATCTTGCATCCTTGCCGTTCTTTTTTGTGACATCATCTTGTGACCTAGATAATACATGGTTTATTCTTTCTTGTAGGAACTCCAAAAGGATGGCTTCTCCATACATCAGTTTTGGGTTCCTACTGATTCTTGGACTGGTGCATGTCGGTTTCTCTTCCTTCTATGGTAAGTCATTTTACTTTCTGCAATATTCCCTAAGTGTATATTTGAGAAAGCTCTTTCGAAAGGGGAAGGCTAGGAATGTTATCTGCAAGATGCTGAAGATTGCACAATGTAAGATAAAAACAAACCCTATTCATAGGCAATGCTGATGTTAACTTCACTGAGGTTATGCTTCACTGAAATTCTTATTTATACATATTTCTTGGTTCAGTCCAAACTGCATAAGAACTAAAATGGCACAAAAATCAGCCAGTGAGATGTCTGCTTTCACAAAGTTAATGCTACTTACTGATTGATCATTATGGGTTATTAAATCAGCAGCAAACTTTGTGTTTTTTATTACTTTACCCAGGACTCTGAAGCAGTGGTTCCCAATCAGTGTGAACAGTCAATGGAACAGGGGGGCTCATAAAATTGAGATTTGACTTCTAGTCTTATTCTGCTTATGTTTTCTTATGCTTGCTATGAGTAAGGAAGGGGTGGTGCAACCAAATGTTAAAGAGGAAAAGGGGAGGTTTCAACCCAAAAAGTCCGAGAGCCCTTTTTCTAATTCTTGATTTATATCAACAAACATCTCTCAGACATAGGGATTCCCTGATTTGATTCCACAAGGAGATATACAGTAGTTTCTGTTTTTGCTGGCTGGAAAAGAGAAGTGCAACATTTGCATAGAATAAATGCGTCTATAATATGTTAAAAGTTTATTCAAAGGTAAACGTCACCTTTAAAGGCAGCATTGCTTCTAATGAAGGCCAAAACTTCAGTTTCATTCAGCACTTTCAAAGCACAACACAGTCTGATCCTTCCAACCTCAGCTTTTTCTTAGGGTAATGGCACAGGTGATGCTCATGATTTTGTCTCCTTAGGCATTTTGTTTGGTTGGTGGAAATTGCCCCTCCGTTTATTTGAGGGAATCACAGATTTCCAGCTGCACTTTCACTACATGTCTTTATTGCTTGAAAAAGTCTGTAACAAACTAAGGTCTGCTTTTTATTCAGTTAATTGCAAGCATATTATATGTTTAATTGCAAGTATATTATATTCATACTCTTCTGTCACCAAAGTGAGTGATCCGCAGAGATCTCACCAATGAATTAGACCTTCACTGGCATGCATGGTTTCCAGTACAACTTTTGGCTTGTTATTTTGTTCTTCACTAATTCCTGTATTTCTTCTGTTGATCATACCTTATTACTGACGCCACATAAAGGTCCAATATAGATTAATCTATGGATCCCTGGAGCATTCTTAACCATCAATAAGTCTGGGCAAGGTTTTGAATGTTTGCGGTCAAACCAAGAGCATCATGCTATGATAATGCATCAGTTCACTTAAACATGAATGGAAACTGAAGAATAAAATATGGAGTTGTGTTTCCATGAATGGCTCGTTTTATCTGTGTTTTAAAAGAAAGTCTGTGTTCTTCAAGAAGACAGATATTTGTAATTCAAAGGTTCTATGTTCTATGTATCGAAAAATTATATTAAATAGCCCATTTTGATATTTTAGATGGGGTTGAAGAGCTGGACAATGATATTATCCTCAACTCAGTTCAGGAGGCAAAAAAGCTGGTGGATGCGGCGTATAAACGTACCCGGGATGTGTAAGTTTATTTCCAATGTCTTTACAATAGAAATGAAGAGTGTTTTCCTATAGGGATAACTATGTTATTTAAAGGGCAAGGAAAGGCAAAGAAATAAAATCCCATTTTTACTATCTTTAATGAAAAAGAAATCTATCTCCATTATACTTTAATTAAAAAATGTGTACCGTTTTTATAAGAAACCTGACTGTATGCAGTGAAATTCTCCCTTCATTTAGTGCTGTGGATAGGAATTGTCAGATGGTCCCTAACTTCTGGCAGGGAAACAATCAAACCTAAAAACAGCAGGTGGAGCCCCTGCCTTACTTACCAGCCATGCAGAACTCAAGCAGCTTTGTTTTTTGATCATTTATGACGATCCCTAAGAAGCCCAGACCACACTGAGCATGTGTATGTAGTCTAGTCTTGCAAAGATGTATAACAAAGTTACAAGATGACAGCCCCCTGTGGCCAACGTTGAAAGCATAAATCATTTGTTTGATTAGACTTGTGGTGCAGTAAGTTCATGTTTATGTTTAGTATACAAAATACAGCATTTCTAGCCTTATTCTATTTTACACTTTCCTTGTCCTTTAACATAACTATAATTCTTGATTAAAGATTTGACTTACCTTCTGTAAAGTAAAGCAGAAAAAGTCTTAAGAATGTATCACTAGCCACTTTGTGGCCCCAAATAACTAACCATGTGCCTCCAATGCACTATTGCTCCATTGTAAGGAAATTTCTCAAGAGGACATTAGGTTCAAGGGAATTTTGTGCCAGCTAAGTATGACGATGCTTTTAAGCTTATCTGCATATAGCTGCACAGACATATATACATTTATAGTATGCAGCACACAGGCATCATCTAATCCATAGGGAAGTAAATGGAGGGGGAAAACGACAATAGTTAAAAAGAATCCCTAGAAAAATAGGAAATCTCATCAAGTAGACACCATGTTGTTTCCAGTGAAGGCTCTAAATTATGCAATGCCCGTCTCCTATAGACTTTATTTTATCCAAATAATCCAGTGATTGCCTTTTTCTCTAATAATAAAATATTACTTTGAGCTTGATCCCAACTAAGATATAATTAATCCTTATTGAAAGCAAAACCAGCCTATTGGGTTTATTTAATGCTTACAGTATGAAGATCCAAATTATGGAAAGATCTGTTATCTGCAAAACCCCAGATCCTGTGCATTCTGGATATCAGGTCCCATACCTGTACTAGTAATCTTCCCATATCTTGCTTTATGAGTACCCAGATGTTGATGCAAGAATTTGAGATATTGAACTCAGCTAGCCAGCAACTAAAGATTATCTTTTTACCTATGAAAAGATTACGGGGGGATTGATAGGCAAAACACAGTGGCGTAACTACCAGGGGTACAGAGGGTGCAATTGCACCAGGGCCCCCACCCCCTTGGGGCCCATCAGAGCCACAATAATAGTTATGACAGGCGGTTATCTAGGGGGACATTTTACAGTACACATACCATCAACACTCCAGCATGGGATTTATAGAGGTAAGGGCCTGGGAGTAGTTACTCCACTGGCAAAACATACCCGTTTTAATATGTTTATAATAGCTTGTGTTTTAATATGTTAAACATAAAACATATGTTTAATATGTTTAAATATGTCTATAATAGCTTGCAGAAATATTGAGTTAAAATCAGTGAAAGTATTATTGGATACCACAATAAATATTTAGTGTATATTTTTCAGCCTCAAGGCACGCCTAAAACAAAAAGATGTGCGCGCCTCTGATGTCATGGCATTCTTCAAGCAACCGGTAGCGACCAGCAGGACCCACATCCGAGCTGCTGACTATATGGGCACCACCCTAGAACTCCTCTCAGAGAAGGTGCAGGGTGTTTACAGTAGACCATTCAACATAACAGGTACATATAAGAGAAGACTATAAATATATGAAAAATAAATGGCATCACATAAAGACAACGGCAAGGTTTATGGAAAAGCTAAATAGATAACTATTAATATAGCAACATGTACTGTATGCTAGACAAATAGAGATACAGGTATGGGACCTGTTATCCAGAATGCTCGGGCTTTGGGTTTTCTGGATAACAGATCTTTCCATAATTTGGATCTCCATAACTTAAGTCCACTAGAAAATAATGTAGACAGTAAATAAACGCAATAAGATTGTTTTGCTTCCAATAAGGATTAATTGTATCTTAGTTGGGATCAAGTACAAGCTACTGTTTTATTATCACACAGAAAATTTTTTTTTAAAAATTTGGATTATTTGGATAATAATCCATACAATTTGTGATGAATTGTATTTATTCCAGTTTCAGCCTCAGATAAACAAATGTTTTCTGCCATTTTTATTTGTTGGCTTTACTTGTGGGAATGTCTCAAAAAGTCTTTAATAATTGCTCTGTAGGGGATAATGGTCCCAAACACTTTTACTTTAGAGGGAATGAGCGCTTTTCCTTATTCTGTTTCAATATTATGCATTGTACTCATGTTTTAAAACATCTTGTAAAATATCTTGTGTATCTGCAATATTGAAGCAGGATCAGATGTTGGTTGTAATGGGATCATGGCACAGTGTAATTGCAAATAGAATAATTGATCTATGTTTTCCACAGATGTTCTGACTGCCAACCAGCTAGACACAATATATAAAGTTTCTGGATGTGCATTCTTACATTTGCCCAGGCCTTGTCCCAACACCCCATACCGCTCCTTCACAGGGGAGTGTAACAACAGGTATGTAGTGGCTCTGTGTAATCCAAGCACTGTTATATTATTATGCTAATGTGCACTCTTGTGTGTTCCCTCATTGTGTTTTCCCACACTGGTGTCCAGTGTCATACTGGGGTACCTGGGGTCCACCAGAAGTTCTGACCTCACAGGGCCCCTCCCATGATCCGTGCCACTCCCACACACCCCAGCTCCCACCACTTTGTATAACATACCCCAACCAATGCTCTATGTCAGGGGTCCCCAACCTTTTCAACCCGTAAGCAACATTCAGAAGTAAAAGGAGTTGGGGAGCAACACTAGTATGAAATATGTTCTTGGGCTGCCAAATAAGTGCTGTGATTGGCTATTTGGTAGACCCTATGTGGATTTTCAACCTACATTGAGACTCTGTTTGGCAGTACACCTGGTTTTTATGCAACCAAAACTTGCCTCCAAGCCTGGAATTCAAAAATAATCACCTGCTTTGAGGCCACTGGGAGCAACATCCAAGGGGTTGGAGAGCAACATGTTGACACACACAAGCCACTGGTTGGGGATCACTGCCTTAGATGTTATTCCAGTGCAGCCCTTGTCTTCTATTCTCAGGATTATGTCCACCTGCAGTGCACCCAGAGAGTATCACTGTGCATAAGCACCTAGTTAGTTTGTTTCTCAGTCAACGTACAACCCACTCCAACTTTTCTCTTGTCCCCATTTTCATTAGACTTATTGTGTAAAGCAAATTAAAGCATATTAGTTGTCTTCCGAAAGTGGAATCTGAAGCAAGTCAAATTATATTGCTTCATCTAATAGAAGTGCATATGCTGTTCTGCATTGTTATTACTTCAACTATTGTTGACACCTGTATGATTATCTGCACAATTTATTAATGTACTGTTTGTTTTTTCCTTCCAAAAATAAAAAATCCAAGTTAAGAAAAAAAGGGGTGGCATAAAAGGCCACCCATGGGAAACCATGGGAAAGCAGTTCTATAATAACCCAGAAGCAATTGAGTACTATGTTTTTACTAATTATCTCATTAAGAATTACTTTTGTTTTGTAGAATGATGCTTTGCACTAATAATTGTTGTTCCACAGATTCCACCAAATGATCCAAGGATCCAGAACCGAAGTGACTGTATCCCACTCTTCCGCTCATCTCCAGCTTGTACGCCAGGACCGGTGCTTGAACAAATCAACGTTCTCACCTCTTATGTTGATGCCAGCCAGGTGTATGGAAGCACCAATGACTTAGCCACAATGCTTCGTAACAACACTGCCAGGCAGCTGGGACTAATGGCTGTTAATACCAGGTTTACCGATGGCGGCCTTCCCTACCTGCCCTTCAGTACAATGAAAGAAGACTTCTGTATCTTGACAAATGAATCGTCAGGTTTACCCTGCTTTTTGGCTGGTGAGTGCACAGGTGGCAATTAATTGAGTTGGTATTATGAGTTCTTAACATTTTCTCATGAACTACCAGTATCCCAGATATTCTCACACTTCAGGCATATTAAATGTGAAGGAAAGCTACCAAAGCAGATTATTGCCAACAAATTAGCCACATTCTGCAGAATGTTTTACCATACCTATGTTAATAGTTCAAAAACTGTCTCTGTTTAGGATAGCAGCTGCCATATTAGCTTGGTGTGACTACTTCCTGCCTGAGTCTCTCCCTGCTCACTCATAGCTCTGGGCTCAGATTACAGCAGGGATCGGAGGAGGGAAAAGGGAGGGAAAGAGGAGTAAACTGAGCATGCTCACGCCCTGGGCAAGGAGGTT
>CM044433.1:38996144-39014383 GCA_024363595.1 Xenopus borealis
TGTCTTAGAGACATCCACTGGAGGGGATGGATTTCACTATGACGTCTCTCTGTAATACTGCTCAATATTTGCTATACCGCTATCATCTCACATTTGCCTCATCACTGTTGTACTGAGAAAGTACACTATGTAAATTTCCCCTTTCTGCCTAATTCTTCTATATATATGAAGTCCCCCAGAAAGGATCATAAAATAACAGTTCTACCATAAGGAAGATCATTCAATCACCTACCACAAACTTCTACCCATTCCATGATCTCATCATATACATTAAAATGAAGGGAGAATTCATGACCAAAGCAAACATTAAAACAAAAATTAAAAAAACGGAACAATTAAATAAGCCATACCGTTCCTGTTAGACTGTGTTTATGGATCATTGTCTCTCAGTCGTTAAATATACAGTACTGTGGTTTAGTCTATACTCTCATTGCCTATTTAAAATGTAAACTCTGCAAGATCCTGTTACATACATAAATATTCTCTACTTAACTACACTGCCAAGTGTGAGGTATGAAGATGTACAGTATAGACAGATGATTGGCGCTGCTCATTCCTGGAGGCTGTGACGCATCTCCGATGTGGTTATTCAACAGGAATGTTTTGTCAAAAACTCTTTGAGTCTTGTGGGATAGTCTGTCATTATGCCGGTAGCACCCAAATCAATTGCTCGTTTGTACTCCTCTTCATTGTTTAATACCCATATGTATACCTGCACAGAAAACAACACTGGTACTCACAAATGCATATTTTTTAATGTAATGATTTCTATAATAACTACTCACAGAATTGATCAAAGTCCAAAAAAACATTCTCAATAGCCACTGAATGGTTCAGCAATAATTGAAATGGTTTGGTCTGTTTCCTAAACTGTAGAAATATGGAGCTAACATTTTATTTGGTGTTTCCAGTACCAGGTGCATATATTTATTGAGCTAGTTCTTCTGACCCCGCAAAATAATTAAAATACAATAGTGTATAGAAATTAGTGTATAAAAAAAGTTCAATTTTTGGAAGGGCCAGACCCAGGGTAGGAGGCCCACTAAGGCTTCCACGACTAGGGCCACCACCCTCCACACCCCTCAAGCTCCCCTGCTTCTGTCGAAACCCCCCTACAGGCCTTCTGCCTCAGTTGCAACCCCCCTCCAGGGCCCAATCGGGTCCGGGGGTGAGATCAGGGAGCAATACGGGCAATAGATAGACGAAGGTCCGGGTCGGAGGGGCCCACAAGGGTTTTTGCCCAGTGTTCACTGGCCCAGTCCGACCCAGGCCAGACCCATCCCTTGAGGTCACTTATTTTAACTCATTCATCAAATTTGTGTACTAAAACCCTCAGATAAACAAAAAGCAGAACGCACACTTGCAGCCAACAGCTGAGGTTAAAACTAGATTTTATTCCATGAAGTTAAAACAACATATCCTGATGCGTTTCGTATAATAAAATACGTAATTATATTGAGGGTTTTGAAACACCTGGGCTCAACATTAGTTACGGTCAGCATTTGAGTTAATTCATTATTCAATTATTGGATTGAGCCACGTTTAGAGTTTTGAGTAATAAAAGCCTCAGCCTGCTTGAAAGCGTCTCATGGTTTATTTGGGAAGTAAAACCCACCTTGATACAAGAGACCAATCAAATAAACACCTTCAAGTGAAGGCTAGAAAAAAATATCTTTCAATACAATGTATAGAGATATTTTCTATATTTTCCAATTGTAATGCGTATTTACCCAATTAAAGTGATGCATTGTGCGAGTCCCATTGTCTACAATAACGCACCAGTACTGTAGATACAGCTGCATAATTGTAGATAGAGTTTCATTATTATAGATACAGCCGTGCAACCTCAGAGGTACAAATGCTTCCATGATGAGCGCTCTTGCACCCTTGTGTTCTAGCACTTACACCCCTGGGTTAAGCAAATGACCCCTACTGTAAAAATCTAAATAAAAATTTACTTTAATCCCATTTTAAACTAATTTTACCATGAAACCCTAAGGCTTCCCTATTCTCATGTATAGGTTTTCTGTGAAATAATCATACTTTACCTGAATCCCTCGTGCCGTCAGGTGATCAAAAAGTGCCTTTCTCATGATTAATCTGAAAAAGAAAACATATATAGCTATTATTATTATCTTGTTCTTTGGGATACACACTAAGCTAAATGGTAAAGTCCTTGATATAGAGCTGCACCACAGTTCCAATAGATTAATTATGTAGGCAGTGATATTCTGAGACAAGTTGCAGTTCATCTTTGTGTGAATTAAGAGTTCAAGTTTTTTCAACTATTTGATTTTCGAGATTAATTCACCACCTAAAACTTGCCGATCCACTGTTTAAGTCAATGGGAGACATCCAGGGATCAATTTGGAGATGTTTGCAGCCTTCCTGGCAATCAAGTATTTTTTTTGAGAAAAAAACTTCAAACAAGTTTGCTCGGATTAGAATCAAATTCAATTAGAGCTTGAGATTCTGACTTTTACGAATTAAATTTCTTTAATAAATCTCCCCAAGTTGATTTTCAAATTCATTCGAATTTAAGGACAAGGAAAGTGTAATATAGAATAAGGCTAGAAATGCTGTATTTTGTAGACTAAACATAAACCTGAACTTACTGCACCACAAGTCTAATCAAACAAATGATTTATGCTTTCAAAGTTGGCTACAGGGGGCTGTCATCTTGTAACTTTGTTATACATCTTTGCAAGACCAAGACTGTGCACATGCTCAGTGTGATCTGGGCT
The DNA here is from genome assembly GCA_024363595.1 of Xenopus borealis. Lineage (NCBI taxonomy): Eukaryota > Metazoa > Chordata > Amphibia > Anura > Pipidae > Xenopus > Xenopus borealis. The sequence continues at coordinate 38,998,889 of CM044433.1, forward strand.
GCTTAGGGATCATCATAAAGGATCAAAAGTCAAATAATATCTGCCAGAAGCCGATACAGCAAGACTGATTAATACTCAGAATATACAGACTGCACTGGGTCCTGTGTTGTCATGTAATCTAATGTGGATTTTATAGTTTTTGTATTGTTTAATACAAACTTTCTCCAACTCTGCAGAACCAGTGCAAAACAAAAAGAATGGCAAATATACAAATGCCACAAGAAAAGTTGGTCCTGTTGATTCCCTGACAATCTCTCCGCAGTCTCTCCACTACGCTTACAGTCCCAAAAGGAAGAAAATAGAATTTCTTGTGTAGAGAATGGAAATTTTTAGAAAACAATATAGTGTAGCTGGGGCTATAATATCATAAACACCTGTTATGCATGTTTTATTTCCCACACAGAGCTAAAGTTAAAAGTAATATAGAGAGAGGGGAAGCTCCTGGCACAAAAGGGTTAAAAGAGCACTGCCCCCGAGATAAATTATCCATTGCCTTAGGTGCTAAACTCTACACAAGAAATTCTATTTTCTTCATTTTGGGTCTGCAGAACCAGTGGCTGCAGCAAAACAATTTTATTTAAAAAAAAATTTTTTAAATATTTTAACTGTATTTAGTGAGTGGATAGTTCAAACAGTACATATGGTCATACAACAAGGTCATATAGCACCCCACAGCTTTCACTGTTTATGTCAGTAGGTGGCAGCAGCCAATAAGAATACAATGTTAATCCTTAAAGGGTCGTTTAACTTTTGGTATGATGTAGACAATTAGCAATTGTTTTTCATTTTTTATTATATGTGGTTTTTGAGTTATTTCACTTTTTGTTCAGTAGCTCTCCAATTTGCAACTTTAGCGTTCCAAATTACCCTAGCAACCATGCATTGATTAGAATAAGAGACTAGAATATGAATAGGAGAGGCTTAAACAGAAAGCTGAATAATAAAAAGTAGCAATAACAATGACGTTGCAGCCTTACAAAGCATTGGTTTTTAGATGTGGTCAGTGACCTGATTTAAAAGTTGTAAATAGAACAAGAAGGCAAATAATTAAAAAAAAAAAAAGTAATGAAGACCAACTGAAAAGTTGCTTAGAACTAACCATTTTATAACATATTAAAAGATCTGGGGCAAAGATCTCATTGTTAGGGCTCCTCTCCCAGAGACCCTCAAGCAGGTAATAAATAAATGGTCTTGTGTGTACTGAGTCCATGTCTTCATTTTATTATAATAATCTGGTATACAAATATTTGCCATAGTGAATAACCTGCCCACTACAAGGAAAAATGAGAAAACACTATGCCGGGGTATCAGGAAAAGCTAGTAAAAAGACCATGAAGCATCCGTGTTACTTACGCATCTGCAAGCCACACTACAAACTTGTGACTCCGGCTCATTTTGGAAGGATCTTTAAGCCTGAAGAGAAAGCAGAATTTCAAATGAACACATTAATAAAATATGAAGGGTTTTCTGTAATCAATTTATTTCAATAAACTTCACCTTAAAAATCATTGTGGCTTGCCAGACTGCTAATTAAGAACACTAAATATATCCTCACTCAGTAATTCATATGGATTAAAAAGTTCAATATAAAAATTAAAACTGTGTAAACAGAAAGGCTGTGCAAAATAAAAAAATGTTTCTAATATAGTTAGTTAGGAAAAAATGTAATGTATAAAGGCTGCAGTGACAGCATGTCTAACATAAGAGCCACAACACTACTTCCTGCTTTGCAGCTCTCTTGGTTTCCACTGATTGGTTACCAGGCAGTTAGCAGTCAATGAATTGAGGAGGGGGGCACATTGGTCATAACTGTGCTTTTGAATCTGAGCTGAATGCTGAGGATCAATCGCAAACTCACTGAACAGTTATGTCCCATATGGCCCCCCTTAAACTCGCTGACTAACTCAGAGTTAGAGAGCTGAAAAACAGGAAGTAGTGTTGTGTTATGTTAGACATCCAGTGACTCCAGACTTTTTTACATTACATTTTTGGATAACTAACTATATTAAAACATGTTTTTATTTTGCCCAGCCTATTTACGCAGTTTTTATTTTTACAATGAACTGCTCCTTTAAAAACTTCAATGTGAAAAACTGCATTAAAGTACAAAAAAAAGGGGGAATTTCCTTTGCTGTAGTGTTAGTTCATATGCAGATAAGAATGTTCAAGCTGGAATCAATCACTGAAATGATGATTTCACAAAGGATTCCACACAATAATGGAGTGCTCCAGCCTTGCGTAATGAATCCCTTGGGACCAGGTGCTCGAACAGTATTAAATCCACGGGTCCCAAATTCATTTAAGCAGATAAAAACATGGCCTGCTCAAATGCTATGAGCCAATAAATTCACTAGTCTGAAAAATGATTCACTCTACAGTGTGCTGCAGTATATTGGACTATTAGATTTCACAAAGGATGTGAGTTCTGCAACAGCTTTGAACCATTGATTAATTCATTGAAAATATGGTAGATAACTGTGGTAAACTGCTGAAATAATTAGGAATTGCTTACATCCTATCTTTTCCTGTCTGATAAGATCTGCCAGTTCAGGAATGTGCCACAGCTCTACCTATAACTTTAAAACAATGGGGCTCAGGGTGATCTCTACACAAACCCCTGACTTAATCACATTCCTGAAAGGGGAAGCTTCTTGGCATTGTGTCACCTGACGACAGATCTGATCTTGCCATTTTAATGCCAGGAAATGGGCCATATTTGTAGAACACTTGTGTTAAAAAAGAATCATAAACAAAAGCTGCAGCAGTAGTTTAAAAAGAAAACAAGCATTTTATCCTGCTTGGGTGGGTACAATAAAATGTTTTTGGCCACCACAAACTCAAGTACAATGCTCTCTTAAAGGGGTTGTTCACCTTTGAGCTAACCTTTATAATGATGTTTGATATTCTGAGACAATTTGCAATTGGTTTTCATCATTTATTATTAAAGGTTCTTGAGTTATTTTGCTTTTTATTTGGCAGCTCTTCAATTTGCATTGTAAGCAGTCTGGTAACGAAGGACCAAATTACGATAGCAACCATGCATTGATTTGAATATGAGACTGGCATATGAATAGGAGAGGTCTGAACAGAAAGATGAGTAAAAAAAAGTAACACTAACATTATGGAGGATTTGATTTTTAGAGGGGGTCAGCGAAGCCCATTTAAAAGCATCAAGAGTCAAATCACTATAAAACTATAGAAAAATAAACAAAGACCAATTGAAAAGTTGCTTAGAGTTGGCCATTCTATAACATACTAAGTTACCTTAAAGGTGAACCACCCCTTTAAACACCCTGGAATTAGTAATGACGGCAGCCACTGAATGTTCATGGACAACCCAGAGATAAATACACACTTCTTTCAGTGTAAAAACAAGAATGCTAGGGTTTATTATACAGAGCTGCTTTACAAACAGGCAGATTGAGAAAATATATGCTATGTATGTTCTGGTCATTGGGCTGAATGACCACATCAGTGGGGCCCAGGCAGCAGAACTACACCACAACTACAGAAAGGCCCACAGAGCTCCCCACCAGCCCACTAAATAGTGACTTTCTATGGCATCTTATGGCAGCCCCTCTGGCATTTGCCAGAACCCACAGACTGCCAGTCCGGGCCTGCCAGGCAGATTGTGAAAGTTGGCCACAGCCTACTTGGTAAAAATCAGGTGAACCCCAAAAAGGTGTGTATATGTCCTCATAATGTTAGTGATATGGGTTATCACAGTCTTGCAATACAAGGCCATGAGGGATCCTGCATAATAAGGTTTCTGTTGACTGGATGATCTTGTTTTGTAAACTTCCAACCCATATTTTCCTGTGTGTCTTACTTCATGATGATGGAAGGCATTGGAATCTCCAGAAATTGTTCTCGAAGAGGAACGAAGGGCAAGAGTCCAGTGTAAAATAAACCAACCAGGAGTAGGACTCGTTGAAAGCAGAAGAGCAAAGGGATGTCACAGTTCTAGAAATAAAAACATTTTAGACAGTTCTAGAGACACAGTCCCAGAAATAAAACTGCTTTGGGCATATTGCTCTTCTGGCTTTATCCCTACAATGATCCAATGAAAATCTTGCTTGGAGCAGCTCAAGAAGGTGAACCTAGCTAAAGGTACATGGCACAAGACCACTTGGCAGCCTTTTACCAATAGCAGCCAGGAGCGGAATGTAAGGTCTAGAATTGAAGAATGAGGTGCACGTGTTCCTGGTTGGAGATTGCCAACAGAGAGCCGAGAAAATATCAGGTTTTATAAACTTGACATCTTGTCTACATCCTAATCTGAATTTGTGAAATGTTGATTTTGCACCATAAAAGGATTTCCCCCCTTTTTAAATAATGTCCTGTGAGTGCAAAGTCATTGCTGTGGATGTGCTTTGCTTGCTGGACTATTACCCAGCACCTAGGCTTTGTAGGGGATGTATGATATATATATATGTGTTTCCTTGTCCTTTACACTAGTATCTTTCCCAAAGTGTCATCTAATTTTATTGGCCACTAACCACAATGGAGTGAAATGAGCATACATTTTCCCAGTACATACAAAAACATTATATATATATATATATATATATATATATATATTTATTTATGTGTATATATATATATTTATTTATTTATGTATGTATGTATATATAGATATATATACTCACCTCCCTGTGGCATTTCTGCACAATGTCATAGTCTGCATTGCCCCACACAGTCAGATGTTCTCTTTTATATTCCCTCACCAGCTCAGAGACCTAGGGGGATGCAACAACAAGTTGGTAACATTTCCTCCCCTCTGAAAGGTTTCCTTACAATAAAACACAATATGGGGTCTGCTCTGTACTTTATTCTAGTTTCCTAGCTAACAGAGAATGGAGAGAATGCACTTTATGCCTATCACAAGTACCCACAGTCTGTATTCCCTCCCTCGCACTCAGCAGTGTTAAGACTCCTAAAGAAACATGAAAGTAGGATTCAAGCAGAGCAGACTTGCAAAGAAATAATAGGCTGCTCAGCTCAGCAGGGGGACAAAGCTATAGGAACAGAAATATTTGCAAAGCGAGTCAATTCTACAAACAGACTTAAAGGGGTTGTTCACCTTTTTGTTAACATTTAGTATGATGTAGAGGGTGATATTCTGAGACAATTTGCTATTGGTTTTCATTTTTTATTATATGTGTGAATAACTAGATAAACATTTCTACACTGATGAACAACATGTCACATTACATTAGCTGGAACACATATTCTAGCATCTGTACAGAAAGGTATGCCCGTTTCAGATATATTAATTAGGGATGCACCAAATCCACTATTTTTGGTTCGGCCCAACCTGTGAATCCTTTGCAAAAGATTCAGCCGAATACATATGGAAATTAGGAGTGGGAAGGGGGAACACAGTTTTTACTTCCTTGTTTTGTGACAAAAAGTCCCTCCAAGCCCCTATTTCGCAGTACATTAAAAAAAGGTTGTCACTCTCAGGAATCAGATCAGAAGAGATGATTTTATATGAATAATGACGATGAAGAAGAAAATATCTACTGTTCTAAAATGCTGAAGATTAAGGGGGTTAATTACTAAAATCCAAATATATCTCATATTTTCTCATGCCCCATTTTTGCTTATATTTATTAATAAATAAACTCTATTTAATAGGATTGTGGAAAAACTCTAACAATCAAGTAAAAACCTGAATTGCTTGAATTTTTCGCACTTTCGGACGAAACCCCAGGAAAGTTAGATTAGCTAAACCCAGCACAGACCACAAAAACTACAAATTGAGATAGGTGCCTCTCCCATTGACTTATATGACCTCAACAGGTCTGAGATGGAGGATTTTCAGATTCTGGCTTTTTGCAGCATAATATATAATAAATAAACATTATTTGTTGCTGTACAATAAATCTCTAAAAATTTTCTAATTTTTTCCCCCTCTAAAAATAGGAGTCTAGTGGAAAAAAGCAATTTTTTTGAGGTTTTAACATTCAGATATTAATATATAATCCCCAAAGTGGCAACAAGCTTGGCAAAGGCCTAATTAGAATAATGTTAACAACCTGCCCTGAGCAGTATTTGGGGGTCAGACTGGGGACCCTTTGGCTCACAGAAGAACCTGAGCTCAAGGGCCCACACTGCCACTAACCAGTCAACCACATATACCATTGACATGGAAACCTTCCCCATACACAGGACAACTTCTGTTGCAACATGTGACTTCTGTTGTGGGAGCCAACAGGAATTCTCCTGGTAAGCTGGTAAACCAGTCTGACCTTGTCAGTATCAAACTCTACATTCCAGCAGTGCAAAAAACAATTCTAAACACTGAGCCACCATGTTTCCCAGAGAATTATAAAGCACATTCATGTGGAACAGATATTTAAACAGATTCCTCAGAAATGGAGACACAACACTTGCAGTTGTTTGTAGTGGTACTGCATAAATTCTAGAACCTGACAGAACCAATAATTTACAATAAGCATTCATCCACCCCAGAGGACAACTACACAGTACCTTTTTAACAAGATTGTTGTTATTGACTTTGATGTCTATGTTGATTGGTATGTCTGGAAAGGCTTCAAACACATCTTTCAGCAGTGGTATGCATTTGTCCTCTCCACCTTTACAGCAGCAATCTAGAAGAAAAAAGATTTCAGGTATTTAATATAAGGCTGAAAATGAACCTCTTCAAGTACAATGTAAACCATGAAAAATGGTTTAAGATCTAAAAAAGTAGGGGTTGGTTTATCATGGATGCTGTATGGTCACAGCTGCCTCCTTGGAATCACCTTGTACACAGCAACACCAGGTGGTGAGTGAACTCAAATGATTGACTAACCTCTAAGGGCAGGGGCACACGAGCAGATTTGGGGAGATTTAGTTGCCTAGCGACTAAGTACCTCTTCTTCGGGGCGACAATCTTCCCCAAACTGCCTTCCCCCTGCCTTTCGCCTGCTAAAATGAAAAAACGCCTGCGGCAATGCACTCGCAGCACTTCGATTTCCAAAGTCCCCTGAAGTTGCCTGGTGAGGAAACGTCAGGTGAATTCGGAAATTGAAGCGCTGTGAGTGCCATTGCTCTGGCGTTTTCTCATTATAGCAGGTGGAAGGCAGTTGGGGGGAGATTGTCGCCTAGAAGAAGAGGCGATTAGTCGCCAGTCAACAAATTCTCCCTGAATCTGCCCATTTGACCTTACCCTAAAACATGTAGAAGTATGGTTCAATGACACAGCCAAAAGATGGCCATATGCAGCCAGATGCACTAGTCTGGCAAGGTTGCATGGATCTGGGACCAATTAAGAAATACACACACTGAGCCCAATCAGTTTATCTGATCATTGGCCAGAGAGGTTTCACACTCCATCTTTTCTGCTCATTACATTTCATTCTGTCGATATGATTTTCTACTTGAATACATTTTTGCAGTAAGCGAAAAAGTTGAAAGACTGTTTGGCATTTTTATGTATTTTTAAACCTTTGCCTATTTCAGTCATTTCAGCCTGAGAACTACCCCTATCTGAAACCGTCATGGTTGAGTAAAAAAAAAATAAAAAATCAATATTAGTGGTAAAATAAGAAACTTTGTAAATGATTTTTTTATATATTTTGTTCACATTGACTACTACTTCTCAGTGCTATACTGCAGCTGATTGGTAGCAGATTGGGCAACTTTGCATTGCTGTCACAGTCTTGCTACCTGCCCCCAGCCCAATTACAGCACAAAAACACTTCTCGAACATATTGCAGCCCATAAAGTAAGGTCTGTTTAGTGTATTACCTTTCTCGAACGTCACATCCAGTTGGCAAAGATATGGAGGCAGTTCCTGCAAAGACAAACATACACTTTACTGCTGCTTTAATATGACTTCATTTTACACATATGAGTGATATCCCTGCAGTGAGCACCAACTTGTTTTTTTGGTGTGCTATCACAATTAATGTGGGCACGTTCCTGTGGTAACATGGGTGTGATTTAAAGTAGGTGGGGTTTAAAAACAGGGAGTGGAAAACACTGGTTTCCATTATCAGCCCTCCTCCACGTAGGCTAAAAAACAAATCTTGCCCTCGGTAACACAGAAGTTGGACAACATAACTGTAGCATATTTAACCATAAGTTTTACTATTTGACATCTAATAAAACAAACTGAACAGTACCAGAAGATATCAGAAATTATAAAAATTAAGTCGCAAATAAAGCAGACAAGCCCATTTAACATACATTGTTGTCGGGTTATGGTCGTTCATAATCACAAGGAAAAACTACAAGGAATTTCAAAAAGAGTTCCATTCCAAAAAAAGATCGAACATGTACAACAGTTTGAAAGGTTTGTTGCAATGACACAACCTCCAAATCTAGGATCAGGATATTCCAATACAATTATATATCCCTTCTGAACTCACCAAGCAGAACAATGAATCACTTTAAATCACAGATATACTGAAAATAAGTGTAAACACAAACATTTTTCCATTCTGCTTAAAACCAAAAATATAATTATTTTAAAATAAAGTTTTTTTCAAATTAGGGTTCCCTAGTGTGTCAGCAAAGGTTTGTTCATTTTGCGGATAGTTAAATTGACTTTGTACGTAGGTAATACATGATCCTTGCCTTAATCACTACTTGCATTAAGTCAGGCATTCATTCTACGGGTTTGTGCAGAATTTGGGAATAGGGATAAGAAAAATATTTTGGTGCTATAAACACATGTAAACAAGCTAATTGGATCCCATTTGCTTAACTATTTCAATTTACATATTTCTTAATCAGCCTCTTCCAGTCATTTATTTCGGTTATTAAGAGAATAAGCAGCTTGGATGTGATCGACTTGATACTTAGACTTCATGACACTTAAGGTGGCCATACACGGGCAGATAAAAGCTGCCGACAGACTGTGTCGGCAGCTTATCTGCCCGTGTGGGGGGCCCTCCGACGGGCTTTCCCGATCGATATCTGGCCGAAAGTCGGCCAGATGTCGATCGGGCAGGATTAAAAATCCCGTCGGATCGCGGCCGCATCTGTTCGTTGATGCGGTCCCGCGATCTGACCGCCCATACTGATCCGAACGTTGGGCCCTAGGGCCCACGATCGGATCAGCCCGATATCGCCCACCTCAAGGTGGGCATATCGGGGAGAGATCCGCTCGTTTGGCAACATCGCCAAACGAGCGGATCTCTTCGTGTATGGCCACCTTAAGGCTAGGGCCAGATGATGTATTACGAAGGCGGAGAATCCTGCTGTGCCCCATGCCTTTCGAACTGCGGGCAGATTTGGGTGCATAATTTCTTGTTTTGGCACCAAAGTCTGTCACATCTGCCTACATCCGAGCGGAAACAATGCTTCCAGGTGTAAGGAGACTAGACTTCTACAGCAGAGAATCCACCATAGTCTGCCCCTGGCCTTAAACTCTAGTCAGTATGGCTATTAGCCATCTGCTTAGACATCCGAGCTATCCCTCTGCCCAACAATTCTCACACCAACTCTTTTGCTGTATCCTTCCAGCACTGCAGAATCACAGAGTAGTAACCCCTTAAAGTCACATACTGTATATAGCCACATGTGTCTACAACACCATGCATGTGACAAATGGTCATAAAGACCGGTTAGTAACAGCTACTAGTAAATGTGTGTGTCTTTACCCTGCCAGTTTGGGGTTTTATATTCTGGAGGCACTGGACACCAATGGGTGGAATTTTTTGGACTGATGGATTAAGATGGATTTTGTTAACTGGCAGTCAGAGGTTCCAGCAAATGGAGAGCACAGCAATACCAGACAGCACATAATCTACTGTGCTAGTACTTACTAACCTTTAATGCCAAACTGTAGATTATACAATCCTTGACCCTTAAAGGGTTAAAACACACAAATCAATATTAGCCTAAGGCAATGTATACATGGAGTCATTTTTTTTTAAAAGCCTGGCACAATTCTGTATGCTCCCAATGCCATACGCTTTTATGTGTTGCAATATGTCTGTATCCTACGGACATAGAGATCAATGAAAACTGGAGCATGACCAATGTTAAATGTTTTCAATTTAATCTCTGTCCCTGCGGGTACATACACATTGGGAAACGTCATCTCTTAACTCAAGTGTTGTTGTGCAGAGAACATATAGAACTGCACCCTGTGTAATAATTGCTTCCAAAACCAGCTCTGAAACACTCTGTGTACATGCACGAGTATTTTTACAATCGGAAATGCATAATCCTGAGGTGCCTGTACAATACAATGGAACAAGCATACACATCAGTATATTCAGAGAGTGCAAGGATGTTTTGCAGATCACTGTTATATGATGCTCTCCTGATGCTTGGGTTCCAGCAAGTGAGTTCTGTTATATTTCTGTTATGGAAAATATTTGTGCTAATTTAGTTGAGCAAGCTAAATATGTCACTACACTTACACACTCTTAGACCTTTCCATTTTTAAGCACATTTTTATAAACAGGCTCTAGTTTATTTATAGACTGACATGTATGCCTAATGTGACAGCAATAGATCAAACAAAAAGTCTATATATGGTTCTTAAACCCGCTGGCACATTGCTTTGCCACCTGATACTAGGGTCGTTGTCAGCTGCTGGAACAGATCTCAAAGCAAAAGTAGCAAAATAGGTAGAAAAAAACGAACAGGCAAATATCCACCTTGTTGTGTTTTAATAGCCGAGGATGATCAGAGTATATCAGTGCTTTATTAGTATGTTCATGCAGCCCTTACACAACAGTAATCTAAACTCTAGCACCTTAAGAAGTATAGAAAGTACAGTGTATGCACAGTATAACTAATGTGCATAGTGACATCTACAGGCCATTTGTATAAACACCACATATTCCCCCTAAAGTAGGAAAGCATTTGGGCTAATGTAATAAACAATGCATCTTAAAGCAATAATATAAGTTCTTCAAATGAAAAGTCCTTGGTCCATGCAGGTAGTTTTCTGATTCTCTCAGTACGCCTTATAGGTTCACTTTCTTCAGGCCTATTGAAGTTGGCATCAGGAGTAGGAAAATGTGCTTCATCAAATGGAGCTTCTCCAAAGTCATATCTAGCAGGCGCAGGACGACTTGCATTCCATATGCGTCCATCAGACAGTTCATATGTATATGGTCCTCACTGGTTTCTCACTTCAAGTTGTGTAGTAAATTTAGATTGTCCTTGTTTCAGTAGTCCTGGTTTCTTAATGCTGACTAAAGATCCAGGCAGAAAGTGCACTTCTCTTACACCACGTTTTCTGTCAGTATAAGCCTTGCATTTGGCTTATTGATGTTTGACAATGTCAGCAGTAGATGATTTTGTAGGCACAGTATTTTGTGGAAGGTTGAGTTCTGCAACATGTAACTTAGTGTGCATCTGTCTGCCATGTAGTAATTCAGCTGGAGATACTTGGGTTGTTGCATGGCACGTTGCTCTGTAGTTATGTAGGAACTTTCCAAGATTTCCCAGTAAGGTTTGCTGGTAGTGCTTCTTTCAGACTTCTGATGAATTGCTTGATTTCTCCATTTGCTTGTGGGTAATACGCTGAAGATTTCCTATGCAGAGCTCTGGAAAGGTCTGGAAATCAGGAGTAGGTGCTTGTGTAACAGTGATGACATGGTCAGGGTCAGGCAGACTGTTAGGCATCCTGTCAAATTATATGACCCAGAAAAGACAGCCGAGTTTGTCTGAAGTAGCATTTGGAAAGGTTAATTTTCAGTCCTGCAGAATCAATGAATTTCAGAACCTTTTCTAGGTACTTGTCATGAAAATCCATAGTTGGAGTATAGACAATTATATCATACAAGTAGCATTGTATACCAGGTATGTCATGGAGTATAGAAGACATCAGTCTTTGAAAACAACTCGGTTCTGAAGCCAGTCCATAGGCCCGGATTTGTGGAGAGGCCACCTAGGCCCGGGCATAGGGTGGCAGGATTTAAGGGGGCGGCATGCTGCCCAATCACACCCACATTGGTTCAGAAATTTTTATTTCCTGTGTGCCAATTCCTGTTGCTCTGTCCTGATGAAAATTTGAGCAAGGGAGGGGACATAGGCGACAAATGACAGCGGGCCTAGGGGCGCCCGCTAGGTAAATCCAGCCCTGCCAGTCCATACGGTACACGCTTGAATCTGAAAAAACCACCATGGGTGATAAATGCAGTGAGGTCTCTGCTTTCCTCATGCAGTAATACTTGATGATAAGCACTCTGAAGATCCAACTCCTCTGAGTTTTGAAAATATTTCCTTTATCTGTGGCAAGGGATGATTATCCATAACAACTGCTTTATTAGGTTCACTGAGATCAACACACAATCTAAAACCTCCAGTTTTCTTCTTTCTTAAAACAATATGTGAAACCTATTCGGAGGATTCTGAATCACATCTTGCTCTACAAATTTCTCTAGTTCCTGTGAGACAGTCTCCCTTTTAGAGTAGGGAAATCACCTCAATTTCTGGCGTACTGGTTTTACATCTGGTCTCAACTTAACTTTGTGCACATAGTTCTTTGCATAGCTCAGTGATGTGTTGCTTTGTGGTGCAATTTTAGACACTCGCTGTGTGGCAGGCACTGGTGCTGTAAGTAATGAGACCATCAACTAACTGTAATTTTAATGCAGCAAAGAAATCCCTTCCAATTATAGCAGTACCTTTATTCACAATGTAAAAGTCACATTTTGCAGTATCTGATTCAAATTGTACAGTCAATGGCAAGCAACCAAGCACAGGGATTGGATCCATTAAGTAACTGACCAGTCTCAGGGCAGGTGCAACAAATGTATCTTTTGGAAAGTATTTCAAGAACACATCTTTTGGTAGTATAGAAGCAGCTGAACCTGTATCAAGCATCAGGTTAATGGAGTGTCCCTTGACAGCAGAAGCAGTATTGACATTGCATATAAACTTGTCTGGAATAAATGTGTCCGCTTTATTCACACTTAATACTGTAACATTTGTAGTAGTGTCTTCATAAACATCTTTAGCAGAACTATGGCATACCTTAGTAAAATGACCTACCTTTTTGCATTTGCGGCATTGTACAGCTTTTCCTTAGTCAGTGGCAAATATATGCTGCAATCCTACAATAATGTGCAATAGCTCAATAAAGTGGTGGGGCGAACAACGTTAGCCATTATGAACACAACCTGATCAGAAACCATACAGACTGATGGAGTTAAAAATCAGCAGCCAATCTACCCTTTGCTTAGCTCCAAATCCCATAAATACCAGTCTCATACTGCACTGGTATCAAAATGTTTTTTGGCAGCTGTTGGCAATTTGTTGTTCTGATAGTGTTCACTAGCACTTGTACTTTGGAGGTTAATGCATCAATAGCTAATAGAGCCTATTTGGAATTGCAGTTATTACTGATCCATTAAAGCCACTTATTAACGGGTTTTACATGGCCTGGGGAAAATCAACATTAAAATATATAAAATTAATTGCATCAGAGTGTTTGTAAACCTTATTTTTCAAGGTTGGATAGTACTTTAAAGAAATAGCATTGTAAAACCAACAATTATACAGCTTTAATAGTAAAGAGAAGCATCTCCCATTAATAACATCACATGTCAGCTACTGCAATTCTAGATTCTATTGAGCTTTTCTAAAGGAGAAGGAAAGTGTAAATCACTGGGAGTGGGGTGGGGGCAAATGTTAGGCACCCCTGTGATTGTAATTACTTAACTGATACCCCATGCTGTGCTCCTGTTAGCACTGGACTGGGTTACTTCTGAGCAAGAACCACTGAATTATACTCTTCTTCCCCTTCTTCTATCTTCAATTTCAAGGGTAGATACATATGCAGTAGAGTGGAAATGTTGGCTTTTTTTGTGAATAGTGGCTGTTCATTATACTGCACGAATATAATCAGAAAAAAATAGAAGCAGAATTACTTCATGGTGCTAACTGAGAAGAACCTCAAGCGGGTGCAGTTTTCTGCTAACAGAGGCATCAGCCCTGGGTATCACATAAGTTTTTACAATCACTGGGAGTGCCTAAAATTTGACACCCAGTGATTACACTTTTCCATCTCCTTTAACAGCTTCCTAATCAAGTTCAGTTTTCCATTTATTATAGCACAACACAGGTCACTTTTATATAGCCCCCCTTTCCATGACTGTTTTAATTACATTCTGTAAAGCTCACAATAAAAGATATAAACATTGATATTGAAACTAGAAATGTGTCTGGGGCTCTCTGTACCAGCCCATAAGTACATCAACCTTGACTGTGAAGATCTACAGCTCCAAATTTGCACCTTTATTTCACCATATTTCAGTCATGTCAGTAAAAAGGTGTGGTGATAAACACCAGACAAGCAGCACGAACAGAGGGAAGGTGGGCCAGGGAGGAGATGAGCATCACGAACGCATGGAGGGAGAAGAGACAAGCAGGAGGGAGGGAGAAGACAGAAGCAGCAGGGAGGGATGAAGGGAGAAGACACAAGCAGCAGGGATGGAGGGAGAAGACACAAGCAGCAGGGATGGAGGGAGAAGACACAAGCAGCAGGGAGGTAAAACGGGAGAAGAGAGGAGCAGGAGGGAGGGAGAATACACGAGCAGCAGGGAGGGAGGGAGAAAAGCCGAGCAGCAGGGAGGGAGACAAACAGGGAGGGAGGAAGGGAGAAGAGATAAGCAGCAAGGAGGAAGGGAGAAGAGAGGAGCAGGGAGGGAGGAGGAAGAGTCAAGCAGGAGGGAGAGAGAAGACACAAGCAGCAGGGAGGGAAGGAGGGAGAAGAGACGAGCAGTAGGGAGAAGAGAGGAGTAGCAAGGATGGAGGGAGAAGAGACGAGCAGCAAGGATGGAGGGAGAAGAGACAAGCAGCAAGGAGGAAGGGAGAAGAGACAAGCAGCAAGGAAGACGGGAGGAGAGACAAGCAGCAAGGAAGACGGGAGAAGAGAGGAGCAGGGACAGAGGAAGGGAGAAGAGTCGAGCAGGAGGGAGGGAAAAGACACAGGCAGCAGGGAGGGAGGGAGAAGAGAAGCAGCAAGGAGGAAGGGAGAAGAGAGGAGCAGGGAGGGAGGAAGGGAGAAGAGAGGAGCAGCAGGGAGGGAGGAGAGTAAAGCAGGAGGGAGAGAGAAGACACAAGCAGCAGGGAGGGAAGGAGGGAGAAGAGACGAGCAGTAGGGAGGGAGAACAGTAGCAGGGATGGAGGGAGAAGAGACGAGCAGCAAGGAGGAAGAGATGAGTAGCAGGAAGGGAGGGAGAAGAGCAGGAGGAGTTATAAGACAGGAGCAGCAGGGAGGGAGGGAGAAGAGCAGCAGGAAGGGAGAAGAGATGAGCAGCAAGGAAGACGGGAGAAGAGAGGAGCAGGAAGGGAGAAGAGTCGAGCAGGAGGGAGGGAGAAGACACAAGCAGCAGGGAGGAAGGGAGAAGAGACGAGTAGCAGGGAGGGAGGAAAGGAGAAGAGTCGAGCAGGAGGGAGGGAGAAGACACAAGCAGCAGGGAGGGAGGGAGAAGAGCACGAGGGAAGTATAAGACATGAGCAGTAGAGAGGGAGGGAGAAGAGATGAGCAGGAAGGAGGGAGAACAGAGGAGT